>ML663566.1:11868944-11892456 GCA_007570785.1 Antilocapra americana | reverse complement strand
TAATGGGTGTGTTTCTTGGGTATAAAAACTGTAAACCAACAACAATAAACAGACTGCTCCATCACCACACATCAACTCTGCTCAGTTCTCCGCTGACACCACTCATCCCTCAAGACCCCCGGACCCGCCGAGGCTGGACCCCGGCAACTTCCTTCATTTTGTATGTCTAAATGATATTCCAGTATAGATATACTACATTTTGTTGATCCATTTGTTAATTCATGCGGAATTAGACCATTTCCACCTTTGACTATCATTCATTTATATATTTTTATGTAGATATCTAGAAGGGGAATTTCTTGGAAATATAATTCTGTTTAGTTGTTTGAAGGAAGAACTATTGGACTGTTTAACAAAATAATTGTAACATTTTATGTTACATACACCAGGAATGCATGAAAGCTTCAGCTTATCCATTCCTAACACTTAACATTATCTGACTTTTCAATTCTAGCCATATTAATGAATGCCTAGTGGTATCATTGTGCTTTTGATTTTTCATTTCCCTATTGACTAATGATGTTGAGCATCTTTATATGTGTCTAATGGATATTTGTGTATTTTCTAATAAGACATGTCTATTCAGATCTTTTGCCCATTTTTTAATTTTCATAGACTAATTTTAGTGCTGATTTAGGTTTACAGAAGAATTGACCAAAAATAATACATTCACATATATACTCTCTAACCTACATACAACTTAGGTATCCACATGCATTCCTTTGCATGTGGATATCTAATTGTCTCAGCACCATTTCTGGAAAATACTATTGTAGTAAATTTTGAAAGCAGGAGTATGATTAAAGAATTCTCTTCCTCTTTGTCAAGACTGTTTTGGTATTTTGTATCCACTGAGTTTCAATATTAATTTTATAGTCAGCTTGCTGATTTCTACAATGAAACTAACTGGAATTCTGATAGCACTGAATCCATAAATTAACTTGGGGGAATATTACTATCTTAATATTAAGTATTCAGATCAATGAACATTGATGCCTATCCATTAATTTAGATCTTCATTAATTTCTTTCACTCATGTAATATACTTTTCAGAGTTGCACTTGTTTGGTTCTAAGTATTTTATTCTTTTTAATTTATTGCAAATGAAATCATTTTCTTAACTTCACTTTATGTTTGTTCATTGCTATCTATATAGTTTTGTACTTTTATTTTGTACCTTGAGAAGCAATATGTTGATACAAGTTAAAGTTAATTAACATATGGTTTGAGTCAGATGTAATTTGATAGAGCCTGACATTGTTAGAGATTTATTTTAAAAGTAATAGATACATAAAAGAATGGATGAAAGGAATAAATAAAGTGATATATAAAACACATAAATGAGGAATATGTTTTAGTATAAACACAGCATAGTGGTAAGCATTATAAAACTTCTTCTTTAGTTGTTCTGTTTTGAAAGAGTAAAATAATTTAACTCTGCTCTGAAGAAAAGAGATTCATTTATGTATGCTTGTGGATTTTTATCTACAAATATTATCTGGTGCAATGGTATTTAAAGTAATTTTGTCCTCATATCTTTTTCCTCTTCTGACAAATTAATACATTTAGTGAAAAAAAAAGAGAAATTCAGTCTACTTTGTTAAAAAAAAATTCATGTGCAGGATTTAGTATGATGGGAGGTGAACTGTTGAGACAGAATCTGTCATAAGATTTCCTAACTACCAGTGCTTTTCTTCTTTCCATGTAGAAAGAGACATTACATTATCTTCCTGAAACCTAATTTGCATAAATAATCTTGGAAAATGGACCAGGTTACAAAGCAGTCAGGTCCTTCTGATCCCAATATACACAGCAAAACCTATACGGGCACAGGAAGGTCATAGTGGACTTCCTCCCAGCAAGTCACAGAGGCTGCTGTCTGAACCTTTGGCAAATTTTCACAGTAGTAAGCTACTTGTTGACTAGCCTAATTACTTTGACTAACAGAAGCTAGAATCAAATCCTTTCAACATGCCTCATATAGCATTTAACTAGACACTCCTACTGACAAGACCCCAATAACCACCTATCTTAGACTGTATGTATGTGTGCGTACTCAGCCGAGTCTGATTCTTTGTGACTCTTTGGCTTAGAACCCACCAGAGTCCTCTGTTCATAGAATTTTCCAGGCAAGAATACTGGAGTGGGTTGACATTTCCTTCTCTGGTAGCTCTGTGCAAGAGGTAGTCATGTCCTACTCTTTGTGATCCTACAGACTGTAGCCTGCCAGGCTCCTTTGTCCATGGATTCTCCAGACAAGAATACTGTAGTGGGTTGCCATGCCCTCCTCCAGGGTATCTTCCCCATCCAGGTATCAAACCTGCATCTCCTGGATTGTGGGCAGATTCCTTACCCACTGCACCATCAGAGAATCGTATTCTGTCTTTGCTGCTTTAACAAAATACCATAGCCTAGGTGCCAATGCAAAGAATAGAGGAAAATGATAGAATGGGAAAGACTAGAGATCTATTCAAGAAAATTAGAGATATCAAGGGAACATTTTATGCAAAGATTGGCTCAATAAAGGACAGAAATGGTAGGGGCCTAACAGAAGCAGAAGATATTAAGAAGAGGTGGCAAGAATACATGGAAAAATATATAAAAAAGATCTTCATGACCCAGATAATCATGATGGTGTAATCACTCACCCAGAGTGAGACATCATGGAATGTGAAGTCAAGTGGACCTGAGGAAGCATCACTATGAACAAAGCTAGTAGAGGTGATGGAATTCCAGTTGAGCTATTTCAAATCCTGAAAGATGATGCTGTGTAAGTGTTGCACTCAATATGCCAGCAAATTTGGAAAACTCAGCAGTGGCCACAGGACTGGAAAAGGTCAGTTTTCATTCCAATCCCAAAGAAAAGAAATGCCAAAAAATGCTCAAACTACTGCACAATTGCACTCCTCTCACACACTACTAAAGTAATGCTTAAAATACTCCAAGCCAGGTTTCAGCAATACGTGAACCTTGAACTTCCAGATGTTCAAGCTGGTTTTAGAAAAGGCAAATAAACCAGAGATCAAATTGTGCACATTCACTGGATTATCAAAAAAGCAAGAGAGTTCCAGAGAAAACATCTATTTCTGCTTTATTAACTATGCCAATGCCTCTGACTATGTGGATCATTATAAATTGTGGAAAATTCTTAAAGAGATGGGAATACCAGATCATCTGACCTGCCTCTTGAGAAATCTGCATGCAGGTCAGGGAGCACCAGTTAGAACTGGACATGGAACAACAGTCTGGTTCCAAATCGGAAAAGGAGTACATCAAGGTGGTATACTGTCACCCTGATTATTTATCTTATATGTAGTGTACATCATGAGAAACGCTGGGCTGGAGGAAGCACAAGCTGGAATCAAGATTGCCAGAAGAAATATCAATCACCTCAGATATGTAGATGACACCACCCTTATGGCAGAAAGTGAAGATGAACTAAAGAGCCTCTTGATGAAAGTGAAAGAGGAGAGTGAAGAAGTTGGCTTAAAGTTCAACATTCAGAAAACTAAGATCGTGGCATCCAGTCCCATCACTTCATGGCAAATAGATGGGGAAACAGTGGAAACAGTGGCTGTATTTATTTTTCTGGCTACAAAATCACTGCAGATGTTGATTGCAGCCATGAAATTAAAAGACACTTATTCCTTGGGAGGAAAGTTATGACCAACCTAGACAGCATATTTAAAAGCAGAGACATTACTTGAACAACAAAGGTCTGTCTAGTTAAGGCTATGATTTTTCCAGTGGTCATGTGTGGATGTGAGAGTTGGACTATAAAGAAAGCTGAGATCTGAAGAATTTTGAACTGTGGTGTTGGAGAAGACTCTTGAGAGTCCCTTGGACTGCAAGGAGATCCAACCAGTCCATCCTAAAGGAGATCAGTCCTGGGTATTTACTGGAAGGACGGATGTTGAAACTGAAACTCCAATACTTTGGCCACCTGATGCAAAGAGCTGACTCATTTGAAAAGACCCTGATGCTGGGAAAGATTGAGGGCAGGAGAAGAAGGGGATGACAGAGGATGAGATGGTTGGATGGCATCACTGATTCAATGGACATGGGTTTGGGTGGAGTCTGGGAGTTGGTGATGGACAGGGAGGCCTGGAATGCTGCGGTTCATGGGGTTGCCAAGAGTCGGACATGACTGAGCAACTGTACTGAACTGAGGTGCCTTATAAGCCATGGGAATGCATTTCTTATCGTTCCGGAGGCTGGAAGTCTGAGACCAAAGTACCTGTATGGTCAGGCGACGGCCCTCTTAGGTTCCATACTTATTGTATCCTCACATCTAGGAAAATTTAGAGAGCTCACTCTCATACCTTTTTTATACAGGCATTAATCTCATCCATGATAGCTCACCTCAGAATACCATCTCACTGAGCACAGGATTTCAATGTGTGAATGAAACCTGGGGGCAGGGGACACATTCAGCCAGTAGCATTAACAAATAATATTTTCCTTAATCATGCTGATAGCTTACAGTGAATGATGTCAGATTAGTGATCTCTGAAGAAGAAGATTTAGCTTCAGGACCAGGGACCAGACTTGATCACTCAAGAGCTTTTGTGTAGCAGAGTTTTATTAAAGTGAAAAAGTGACAGAGAAAACTTCTGACATAGACATCAGAAGGGGGATGGAGAGTGCCCCACCTTGCTAGTTTTAACAAGCTGTTTTATGTCTCAGAAAGCTATTAATCAGATAAGAGAGATGTCTTCAGGCTGAAGGAGTTTCACCATGCCCCTCTCCCACAATGTGCATTTTTGAGATAGGATGGCACAAGGTGTGTCATCCCCCAGCCATGAAACAATTGATATGAATACTGGTTTTATTTGATAAGAATACTGGTTTTGAGCTATTATTAGTCCAAGATTTGAGAAAAGAAGAAAAACTAGTCTTATATGGAACCATTCTGAAGGAAGGCAAATTCCAAAGCAAATACATTGTTTCATTCACATAGCTTAAGAAAAACATTTTCATAGAGAAACCTCCTTTAAATTTTGCATGGAGAAGGAAAAAAAAAAATCTGACACTTGTATTTTGTTTCCTCCTGCCATTTAAGGGAGAGAAAAAAAATGTCTGACACTTACAGCCTCTTTCCTCTGTTTGGAGAACCCTGGGCCTTCCTGCCCGTTATCCTATCAGTGCCCTCCAGGATTCCATGCACAACAAGATGGAGGAATAAAATAATGTGAATCACTGAGTTTATGTTAGGAAACTAGAACACTTTCTCCTTATACTTATGCTTTGACCTTCCATTTGCCCCAAGGCAGTAATCCAGGTACATCAGAATTTATTATTGATTGCACTGACTCTGCCTTGACCTGCAAGGGGGAAGTGTGGGATAAGTCTATGATCCGTAACCACTCTGACTAGCAAATTAAACTGAGCAGAAAGCCTTCCAAGGCCAAGGTGGTGTCATTGATAATGTAAGCTAACATCATGGAAAAATTCTTACTACTTTTTCTAATTAAATGATCCTATCATAGCAATAAACTCCCACAGAATGTGCATAAATAATGAGTCAATTATCACTCCAGGGAGTTTCCCCAAGTAGCGAAGGGTCACTTCACATTGGAGAAATTAGTGGACGTGTCTGAGGTCTTCTGATAGCAATTCCTTAAAAATGTGAAGGTCTCTTATGAACACAATAATGTTCAACCTACTATGGTCATGGGAGCAGGAAAATTTGTAGCCAGGCTTCTACACAAAAAGTATAGTCCTGGTGGTACACATGGTATCCCCAAAATGTAAGTGTCATTTATTGCTATTGAGTTTTCTTTAACAGAAATTTCTTTAGTTGGAAAGAGGCTTGATTCCATGGTCCTATCAGAGAACATGTCCTTACCATGGGCATCTACATTTGTGACTCAGACTTTCTGGTTGGCAAAAGGGAGTTTTTCCCCTGCCCTATACAGCTTCAAAGAGAAATATCTTTAATCTGCCAGCCTTTAGTTTCCCAAATGGCAGACCAGGCAGTGAGGCTTTAGGCAAGAGCCCAGGAGATAATTAAAAATATCTCAGAGTTCATCAAGGAAAGTATTGGCCTGTCTTTGAGCATTTTTAAATTCTGGCAACTGAGTGGATATACCATATTGGCTTTTGGTTATACATAGCGGGTGCTGATTTTGCACAGATGGTTTTCCACAGCAGTACAATGCACACCATCATATTTCAACATAGATGAGCAATCAGTGAACTAGGTCCAGGCATTTAGGGAAATTTCTGTGAATGGAAAGCTTCCCTGAGCCAGCAGTTTTGCTTAAGGCAGGGAAGTGATAGATGAAGATTTCCCCAAAGGGGTAGCTTTCACTTTGCTATGTAGATCTAAAATGCTGCCAAGCTATCTGTTTTCTTGAAAATATAATTTCTACTTGACAAGTAAAACTTGGATGGCCCACTTTGTTATTTGTAGAACCTAAAGTGACCCACAATACAACATGCATAGCAGGCTGGAGACTTACAAGGTCTATGTGCTGCATGCATTCAGCTAGTTCAAAAGAAGAATACTGGGTGGTTAACATTGGGAAAGTAATATATTTTTTCTGGAAATTGGCTTCTCAGTACTAAGGCTGCGATTAATTCTTTAACTGAAGTATTGTCTTTCTCTCTCCTGTGATTATCTCTTCCTTCTTCGGGACTGCCTGGGAAAGGTTGGAAAGTAAGTTTCTAGGAAATTGTACATGTTTTAGAATCTCTGCATGCAGTGATCACTGAATGGGAGAATCTTCTTTGGTATATGAAAGATGAGAAAATGCAAGCTTATAGCATATCAACTCTATTATCCATTTAGCTCTGTGGGGTCAAAACAACAGTCAGTGTACCATTCTTTCCTTACTATGGTACTCAGACTTGTACCATAGGCCTTGGGGTTCTTAGGTCTTAGGACGCCATTGAATTATACCCTGGCTTCCCTGGTTCTTTAGCTTTAGACATAGGATTGTAGTACTTCTTGGGCTCTATAACCATGTGAGCCAATTTCTACAATGTTTTCTCATATAATCTCTATACATCCTAGTGGCTCTGTTTATCAGGAGAACCTTGACACACAGAATGGTTTTACTATCTAATATATACTCCTCTTGTCTGAATGCAGCAATTTATTATGCACAGGAAACCTCTATATAAATAAGGAAGAGACAATAATTGCTGAAAATGATGAAACATTATTCAACTTTATATTTTATGGAAGAAACAAAAAGGATCATATTGATTTATTCATATTTATAACATTTAAATGTAAAACATATAAAATTAGTGTCAAGTTTCAATATTAAATCACTCAATTCTAGACTATAAAATCATGGAAAGCATTTTTGCTTGTAATTGTGTTGAAATTACTAATAAGTAATTAATTTTATTTTTTGTCACATTCAGTAAATGTATAGGCCTATGAAAAAATCCAGACATTATTTTAATGATTAGCTAACAAACACATGAAAAGATGCTCAACATCACTCATTATCAGAGAAATGCAAATCAAAACCACAATGAGGTACCACTTTACACCAGTCAGAATGGCTTCCTTCCAAAAGTCTACAAGCAATAAATGCTGGAGAGGATGTGGAGAAAAGAGAATCCTCTTACACTGTTTGTTGGAATGCAAACTAGTACAGCCACTATGGAGAACAGTGTGGAGATTCCTTAAAAAACTGGAAATAGAACTGCCATATGACCCAGCAATCTCACTGCTGGGCATACACACTGAGGAAACCAGAATTGAAAGAGACACATGTACCCCAATATTCATTGCCACACTGTTTACAATAGCCAGGACATGGAAGCAACCTAGATGTTCATCAACAGACGAATGGATAAGAAAGCTGTGGTACATATACACAATGGAATATTACTCAGCCATTAAAAAGAATACATTTGAATCAGTTCTACTAAGGTGGACGAAACTGGAGCCTATTTTACAGAGTGAAGTAAGTCAGAAGGAAAAACAACAATACAGCATACTAACGCATATATATGGAATTTAGAAAGATGGTAACGATAACCCTGTATGTGAGACAGCAAAAGGAACGCAGATGTATAGAACAGTCTTTTGGACTCTATGGGAGAGGGCAAGGGTGGGATGATATGGGAGAATGGCATTAAAACATGTAAATTATCATATGTGAAATGAATCGCCAGTCGAAGTTTGATGCTGATACAGGGTGCTCAGGGCTGGTGCACCGGATGACCCAGAGAGATGGAATCAGGAGGGAGGTGGGAGGGGGGTTCTGGAAGGGGAACCCATGTATACCCATGGTGTATTCATGTCAATGTATGGCAAAACCAACACAATAATGTAAAGAAAAAAATATAAAGCATTTCCTTTTGGACGAAAGTAGACTTTCTTAGATTTTATTTATCTTACCAAAGTAAATACTAGAAAGGATTTATTTGTTGTTTACTCACTCAGGCATGTCTGATTCTGTGACCTCACAGACTATAGTCCTCCAGACTCCTATGTCCATGGGATTTCCCAGGCCAGAATACTGTAGTGGGTTGCCATTTCCTTCTCTAGGGGATCTTTCTGACTCAAGGCTTGAAGCTGCATCAGCTGCTCTGGCAGGTGGATTCTTTATCACTGAGCTATCTGGAAAGCCCAAAAAGATTTACACATCTATAAATATTTTTTATGATAAAAATATTTTTGTAATTCCCTAAGTGAAATCATTTAACATACTGCATTCACATATCTTATAATTGAAGTGGAAAGGACAACATGAGAAAAGCTCACCGTCCCTCTGACCCCATACTGCATTTCTAAATGTGTGTTCTATAGAACAAAGATGTATGTTCAAATATGCTTCCTTTAGTATTATAATAACATAAAAAGAAATGGAAAAATACATTTCTAGCAATATGATATAAATTAAGTGTTGTATTGTACATTGTGCTAGGGACTACAGTGGAGTATCATAGCAGGATAGTGTGCATATTTAATTACTAGTTATTTTCTCAGACAAGGAAATCACTCAAGGACATATTGTTGAATGCCAAAGAAAGGATCACAGAAAAATAAATGTCATGTATCATTCTATCATGTAAACATAGCTGTTGTCAAACTAAAATAAATGATATAAGGATTACGAAAACAATGACAAAGTATAATATACAGAAGTTTATTTAAGACAAATTAAAGATTTCATGTTTAGCATGTAGCAAAATATCATTTTATTCATTAAGAAGAATTTGCTATCTTCTACCGAGGCAGAAGGAACACAGTCCCTGCCATTAATTCCAGACAAAATTGTGATACCACCCTAGAGGAGGAGTAAAACCATGTACTTTTAGGGAGAGGCAGAAAACACATCTGGGCTTGAAATCTTGTACTGATACAAAGTAGAGAAGGCAATTCACCCCACTCCAGTACTCATGCCTGGAAAATCCCATGGACAGAAGAGCCTGGTGGGCTGCAGGCCATGGGGTCGCTAAGAGTCGGACATGACTGACTGACGTCACTTTCACTTTTCACTTTCATGCATTGGCGAAGGAAATGGCAACCCACTCCAGTGTTTTTGCCTGAGAATCCCAGGGATCGGGGAGCCTGGTGGGCTGCCTTCTGTGGGGTCGCACAGAGTCGGACATGACTGAAGTGACTTAGTAGCAGCAGCAGAGAGCTGCTACCACTGTGAAAGAGTTAGTGAAACCCTCCTGCCCAAGACCACCCGAAGTTACAAAGTGGACACTCACGGGAGAGAAGGAAAAGCAATGGGAGAAAATTTCACCATGGGTCCCACAAACACGGAGTATTCTTGAGACCAAGGCCAACCCAGTGAATCAGAGAACCTGGTGGCCTCTGCTGTGTCTTGCAGGTAACAAACAGTACCTACACTCCACTTCCCGGGACTAGCCCTTTGCTGCAGTACCTGTATAGGTACCCCCCTCTTTTTGAAAATTCACTTTACTTCACTTTGCTTTTATAAGGATTAACATCAGTACCTGTTTTCACTAACTGAAAGAATCCGAAGCGAAGCTGTGCTTTTATGAAAAAAGGCAAAAGTGAAAATAGCTTTCCGTGTTTGTTTTGCAGCTCACACCGTGAGCAGCAGTGAGAGTGCAACAGCCAAGTCCTTCCTTGGGAACCACACTCAGCATCTCAGCATCAAGCTGCCATAGCTTTGAACTGTGTCTGTGAGCATCTGTGATTTATCTCAATTTATTTTGTGCATTCATTTGCAAGATGTGTCCTAATGTAATTGCTTCTTTGCCTTCTGCTTCTGCTTTTGCAAAGTTTCTTAGGAATGTTCTACTTCCGGATATCAGGGAAAGCTGTATACAGGACTCAGACAGTGCTGACTGTGGAACAGAAAAATCCTGACATGTAGGTCCCACGATAAACATACGATAGAATCAGCTGATTGCTAATAAAATTAGAAGCCTGTGAAGCATGGAAACTAACTATAGCAATGATAAAACAAATACAACTACAGACTACACAGACTATCGCCCACATGCATGCTCAACTGTGTCCAATTCTTTGTGACCCCATGGATTATAGCCCACCAGGATCTTCTGTCCTTGGAGTTTCTCAGGCAAGAATACTAGAGTGTGTTACATTTTCTTCTCCAGGCGATATTCCCCACCCAGGGATCAAACCCTCCTCTCCTGCAATGGCAGGCAGATTCTTTACCACTGAGCCATTTGGGAAACCCCACATGGACTATATACTACACTAGGAAAATATAAGCTCATTTCTAGGTGTGAATAATGTTTACTCCAGTTTTTTTTCTTTTCCTGCACACAAAGTCTGTCATCCAGTTAAATTTTATGATACACAAAATGGCAAGGGAAAGTAATCTCTTGTTAAGAAAAGCTATTAACAGATCTAGAACCCCAATGTTGCAATTCTAAGACTTGATTGCATTAAAGGAGGTATGAATATCTAACATAAAAGCCAGGCAACAGGTATAAAGATATGAAGAATTTGGACAGAGGTGTAAATTATTATACTGTAAAATTAGATATGAAAGTTAGATCCAAATATATACAACTTACAAGAAAAGAAAAGCTTTAATTGAGTATAATATACTATTCAAATGCTAAAGAAAAATAACTTCAATGACTATATTAACATCATACAAATTATGCTTCATGACAGGAATGCTGCTGCTGCTACTAAATCACTTCAGTCGTGTCCAACTCTATGTGACCCTATAGACAGTAGCCCACCAGGCTCCCCCGTCCCTGGGATCCTCCAGGCAAGAACACTGGAGTGGGTTGCCATTTCCTTCTCCAATACATGAAAGTGACAAGTGAAAGTGAAGTCGCTCAGTCGTTTCTGACTCTTAGCGACCCGGTGGACTGCAACCCATCAGGCTCCTCCATGAGATTCTCCAGGCAAGAGTACTGGAGTGGATTGACATTTCCTTCTCCACATGACAGGAATAAAAAGGGGTAATACATGAAGACACATGACTCAACTTTACAAGAAGATACAACAATCCTATTCACACATAGGATTATTAACTTATTAATAGTGCTCCATGATGACAAAAAATAATAGAATTGGAAGGAATAGTAGTCAAATTCACAATTATAGTTGCAAACTTCAACATCCCTCTCTCATAAGTGACAAAACAATAAAGAGGAAACCTGTAATTATATAGAAGACTTAAACAACTCTGTCAGAAATTGTTCGTAGTATATGTTTACAGAATATCCACTCACCAAAACAATTCTACATTTTATGAGTTTTATGAGTATCCATCAAGAAAAAGTATATTCTGATGTATAAAACAAGTCACAACAAAATTTTTAAAAATTAACTTCATACGAAGTATGTTTTCTTCCTCAAACACAAACAAATTAATGAAAACAATATATCTGTACTGTATACTTACATTTGAAAATTAAAGAATATATTTCTAAATACCTCAAAGCTCAAAGAAAAGAAATCACAAGGAAATATTTTGTAATGAATTAAATAACCACATTGTATCAATATATGTAGAACTCAGATAAAGGCTTGGCATGCTGCAGTCCACGGGGTTGCAAAGAGTCAGACACAACTGAACGACTGAACTGAACTGAACTGAAAGGAAATCTATTGCATTAAATTTTGAGAAATGCAAGTGGACCTAAAATTTAAAGTCCTGCCTTGATACCTGGAACCTCACAAGTCCAAAAGCCTGCTCAAGAGTTTCCCTGGTCTGTACTCTGATCTGGGCTTCCCTGGTGACTCAGGGAATAAGATTCTGACTGCAGTCCAGGAACCACAGGAGACATGGGTTTGATCCCTGGGTTGGGAAGATTCCCTGGAGGAGGAAATGGCAACCCACTCCAGTACCCTTGCCTTGGAAATACACAGCGGAGCCTGGCAGGCTACAGCCCATAGAGTCACACAGAGTCAGAAACTGACTGAAGCACCTTAGTCTGCACACATGTACTCTGTCCTAATGGGAAAGACTCCTTCTCATTCAGCTAGTTCCTCTCTGAGTAGGAGCAGCTACCTTCCATTTGGTGCTCAATCTAACGGATTTCGCTTCCCTGAGAGCCCACAGAACTAATCAACAAACCCATTATTTATAGGTCTTGACTGCCTTCCAGGGTCCCGGCCGCCATGTGCAGAGCTCCTGACCTCTGAGTTCTCCTCCCCTGCACAGTCACCCGGTGTGACTAATCTGCTGCTGTGACTCTTATTCTTCCAAGGTCCCTGTCTTGGACATGTCACACTATTGAGAGCAAGGAAAGATTTTCCTTCACGGACCCAGGGAAGACCAAGTAGAAAAATTGAGAGAAAATGGTGTTCTGTTTCCCTTTTAATCAGCAAAGGAAATGATGCTTTAAAACTTGATATTTATCTAACTCTATTTGAGGAGTCTGGCTCCTGGTTAAAATCCTTTGTGTTGTAAAGCCTGCTTTTCAAGTCTGACCACATGCACTTAGTAGGGAGGCTCTCGGGACAGTCCTCATATGAAAGGGACCCTGCCAAATTTGGTGCAAAGCCAGCACACTGCGGTCTCTGAAAGGGAATTACAGTTAAGGGGGCAGGCTCCCTGGCCAGCTGGGCTCTCTGTGCATTGGCACTCCACCTGGCACTTTCCCTTCTAGATCTCTATTTGAGTCCCTGCACAGATGACTTCAGCTTCCTCTGCCTACGCCTACTTCTGCGTGTGTGAGAAGGTGAGTGGAGGTAGGAAAGGACCTTGAAGACACTTTGCCAGACTCTGACTCAGCATCCAGAAATTTTTCACACCTAGCTCTCTTTTCTCACCCTCTCCCCAGTGGCCAGATCAGAAAACTGACCTTTGTTGAGGCTCCTTCAATAACAAGACGCCCCTCCATCAGTTCACTGCTTCCTGGGGAAAATGGAACTGGGGAGTCAATGCGTTCTCCAATTTTAGACTCTCGATTATATCATCATCAGAAGAGATTAAAGATTTAACTCTTTCACTTTTCACTGTTAAACAGTTCACTACTCTGACACCTGGCAGCTCAGCCCTCTCCTGAAAAATGTTAAAGAAGAAATGTAGAATTACCATTTTACAAATTTCTCTATGGTTACCATATATGTAAAGAGACAATTTGTAAACAGTCTGGACAAAGATAAACATTAATATTTCCTAAGATTTTCTGTAACTGAAGTTTTATGTTAGAAAATTTAAAAATTGTTCTTTCTAAAAATATCCAAGATATACAATAGGTATATATGTAAATAATTTATGATTTTGGCCCTGGGAAAGAGAATTTGAAGTTTGATGGATTTTAAAAATGTCTTGGAATATGTAACATCTTTCAATAATAAATAATAAATTTGAAACAACTTTGTTGAAAAATGGGTCTTAATCTTGGAATATCAATGACATGTTTGTGGGATTCTTCAGGTAAGAATACTGTGGTGGGTTGCCATATTCTCCTCCAGGGGAATCTTCCCAATCCAGGGAAGCAATGACACAAACACACACCATATATATTACAGTTAGTGGTTTTAAAATGTGCAGTTATATAGTGCATACAATAAACTTAATTTTTGCCACTTAACAAATATTTATCCTTTCTAGATCTTAATTTTCTTTTCTATAAGATGGTAGTGATAATACTATCCAACATAAGGTATCTCTAAGATTATGTGAAATAAATAATATATATACATGATTCCTAACTATTCATGGGAAATTAAAAAAAAAAATTCTCTATCTTCCACTCTCTTCATCTCCAAAAAGGCTTTTACAGAAAGCAAAATGTAGTATCAGTATTTAAATATTGAGATATATATATATATATATATATATATATATATATATATATATAAAAAATAATGCATGCCTGCATGCTAAGTCTCTTCAGTCATGTCCGACTCTTTCCAACTCTATGGACTGTAGCCTGCCAGCCTCCTCTGTGCACGGGATTCTCCAAGCAAGAATACTGGAGTGGGTTGCCATGCCCTCTGCAAGGGATCTTCCCTATCCAGGGATTGACCTGCATCTCTAATATCTCCTGCATTGGCAGGCAGGTTCTTTATCATTAGAGTCACCTAGGAAACCCCATATATAATAAAAAATAAATGATAATGGAAAGACATGCATGGAAGCATGAAATCATTTGTGTTTTTATTCTATTTATATGAAATTAAATGGACAGAATTTTGAGATAATGAAAAGAGTATTAGCTTATTTTCTAATACCCAATTCATTTTTAATCCATTTATACTTCAAGAAATGAAAATAGCACATGCTTCAGTATAATTAAAATGTTATATATCTGTTATAAATTAGGTAATTAAACAGTATACAAAATTAGATTATAGCTATCCTAAGGTTATAGAGCTCACTTTTTCATGATAAAAAGGGATAGAAAATTAAGTAATAATTTTAGTAAACAGGAAATTGTAAAAGTAAATAACCAGAATTTCAGTTAGCAATGAAATTTTTCGTTAAACTTGAAGCTCCAATATTTTGGCCACCTGATGCAAAGAGCTAACTCTTTGGAAAAGGTCTTGATGCTGGGAAAGGTTGAACACAAGAGGAGAGGGGGACAACAGAGGATGAGATGGTTGGATGGCATCACCGACTCAATAGATATGAGTGTGAGCAAGCTCTGGGAGATGGTGAAGGACAGAGAAGCCTGCCGTGCTACAGTCCATGAAGTCACAGAGTCAGACATGAAGAAGCGACTGAACAGCAACAACAATGTATTTCTTATTTATGAAAAATAGTGTCATCTCTAGATAAAATAGTCTAATCTTCAGCAGATCAAAACTCCCACCAAAGAGTAGTATAATGGGTTAAAAACAATTAGCTTGAAGACATCACAAAGCCACAAAATTGGCTGACATTGAAGGGACCAAGTTCCTAGAGAGAAGAGAACATCACTGTGGTGAATCTGGCACTTTGCTTTTCTACCAAGACATTTGCTGATATGCAGCATAGGGAGGAAGACTAAAAATACAAGCAGAAACCTCAGGAAAAGCTGAGCCAATCAGAGATTTTAGCAGTTTATAGGGCTGGAGACAGAAATATTGGATCAGGACAGCCAAGGCAGCCATACTTGAAGTGGTAAATTCTCAGTGAGGAATTAATCTGACATTTTGCACTTTTTTCACATTTTTCCCTGTTGATGTGATTCCATATTCCTAGGCTGTTCAAGCAGAAAGCATTTGCCATTAAAGTGGTGAATAGTTTAATGAGACTATGAAAATTCTTGTTTCTGAGGAGATAAAGATTAGAATTAGGAACTATCAAGAAGGAATAGTTTACATAAGTTAGCATTCCATACTCTCAATTAAATCTTTGACAGTCTAATTCATAGAGTTAAGAGCAAACAGGAAAGAGACCTGACAAATTCTGAAAACCAGCATTTCAAAATACTGAGGTGAACTGACCATAATTTAACTCTCTTTCTGATGACTAAATACAACTTCTTTGAAGAAAGACAATAGTATCCATAGACTCTCCAATTTTTCATACTCTATTTCAGATAGTATGTCAAATAAGTAATAGGCAGACCAATAAAGTAGGCCAAGTGAAAAACAGCAATGATTAAAATTGACTCAAATCATATAGATTCTTAATTTGTCAAACACGGATTTTAAAAATTTAATGAGATTAATATATTTGTGAAAAGAGATAGTGAGATATAAAATTTAATCAGGGAGAAAGAAGCCCTTTAAAAAATGCCAAGGAATTCTTGGAGTGAAATATATATAATCAATAACATTAAAAGCAATAAATTTTACAGTATATATTTTACTTTATTTTAAACAAAGTAACAAACAAACAAATATTTTACTTTACTTTAAACAAATTTTATTTTACAGTAAAATAAACTTTACAGTAGGTTGGACACAGCTGAAGAGTACACTGGAAAATGGAAAACTAAGAGGACAACTGAAAAATATACAAACTAAAAAAGAAATTGAAAAAATGATGAAACATTAGAAAAGAGTATACTACATACATTATATAACATGGTTAAAAGTTCTACCTTAAGTGTAACTGAACATTTCCAGAAAGGGAGGATAGAGAGGGTGGTGCAGAAACTATCTGAGAATGCTCCCTATTAACTTCCCACAGTTTAGATTACACCAATTTCTGTTATATGGTTCTTCACACTAGAAAGTTTGTGAGTATTAACTGGAAGTTTTGTTAGACACCATTTGTACCTCCAGCTGTAGCCTTCCCTTAAGACAAATCCAAAAAATGTAATCAGTTACCTGACGCTTTACTCTTCTTTCCAGTTTTGACTTCATAACCTGCCTGCTTTTGTTCCTTCTCTAGTATCTTCAAGTACTTTTACTTTTGTAATTTTCCAAGGTATATGTGAATTTATATTGTTATATAAGTCTATGGTAGGAGATTACCTGGACAAATTCAAATTGGGCCCCAAGCCTTACATGATGTGGGTTCTGCAACTATTTTTAAATATTTGATTTTGAAGAACATTTGTAGATAATTTATTCTGTCAATCAATATTACAACTGTTGAGGTTAAGAAGAAAATTAAACAAGTTACCAGGCTTCAAGGATTTTAGTGAAAGACCATAGATTTTAAAAATGCAATTTATTATGATCAGTATCAGTATCAGTTTAGTCGCTCAGTTGAGTCCAACTCTTTGCAACCCCATGAACCGCAGCACGCTAGGCCTCCCTGTCCATCACCAACTCCCGGAGTCCACCCAAACCCATGTCCATCAAGTCAGTGATGCCATCCAGCCATCTCATCCTCTATCTTCCCCTTCTCCTCCTGCCCCCAATCCTTCCTAGCATCAGGGTCTTTTCATTTATTATGATATATGGCATTAAAAGTCACATTTCAAATGCTACAAAAGCACAAGAAGAATCATAATTAGAGAGGGCTCAGTGATGTCTTCTAAGGTAATTTGAAGATGGATATTATAAACCAGTAAATACTGATTAGTAGGGAAACCTAGAATGAACTAGGAAATGGGATCATAAGAGTGAAATTTATATAAGGCCATAAGCAGTTTGGTATCACTGAGCTGAAAATTATTAAGCAGTTATTGATGGAAGATGATGTCAGTTTTTGAAGTCCTCATGTACCACTGCAAGTAGGATGCACTTTGGTGAAATATGGAGAGACTTAAAAGGGATTTTACCAACTAATAATATCATAACATTTGGCTTTCTAAAACTGCATGAAATGTGAAATATGGGTGAATTTTTAATAGTTAAAAGTAATCTCAAGAAGAATAAGAGATTATTTCACTGCAATAGATGATGCATATTTTGGTTAGTTCAGTTCAGTCAGTTGCTCAGTTGTGTCCTACTCTTTGTGACGCCATCGACTGCAGCACACCAGGCTTCCCTGTCCATCACCAACTCCTGGAGCTTACTCAAATCCATGTCCATAGAGTCAGTGATGCCATCCAACTATCTCATTCTCTGACATCCCCTTGCCCTCCCACCTTCAATCTTTCCCAGCATTACGGTCTTTTCCAATGAGTCAGTTCTTCACACCAGGAGGCCAAAATATTAAAGCTTCAGCATCAGTCCTTCCAATGAATATTCAGGACTGATTTCTTTTAGGATTGACTGGTTGGATCTCCTTGCAATCCAAAGGACTCTCAGGAGTCTTTTCTAACACCACAGTTCAAAAGTATTAATTCTTCAGCAATCAGATTTTTTAATAGTCCAACTCTCACATCCATACATGACCACTGGAAAAACAATAGCTTTGACTAAATGGAACTTTGCTGGCAAAGTAATGTCTCTGCTTTTTAGTATCCTGTCTAGGTTGGTCATAGTTTTTCTTCCAAGGAGAGCAAGCATCTTTTAATTTCATGGCTGCAGTCACCATCTGCAGTGATTTTGGAGCCCCCCAAAATTAAGTCAGCCACTGTTTCCATTGTTTCCCCATCTATTTGCCATGAAGTGATGGGACCAGATGCCATGATCTTAGTTTTCTGAATGTTGAGTTTTAAGCAAGCTTTTTCATTCTCCTCTTTCCCTTTTGTCAAGAGGCTCCTTACTTCTTCTTTGCTTTCTGCCATAAAAGTGGTGTCATCTGCATATCTGAGGTCATTGATATTTCCCCTACAATCTTGATTCCAGCTTCTGCTTCATCCATCCCAGCATTTCATATGAGGTACTCTGCATATAAGTTAAATAAGCAGGGTGACAATATATAGCCTTGACTTACTACTTTCCTAATTTGGATTCAGTCTATTGTTTCATGTCCAGTTCTAGCTGTTGCTTCTTGACCTGTATACAGATTTCTCAGGAGGCAGGTAAGGTAGTCTGCCTATTTCTTTAAGAATTTTCCAGTTTGTTGTGATCCACACAGTCAAAGGCTCTGGTGTAGTCAATAAAGCAGAAATAGATGTTTTTCTGGAACTCTCTTGCTTCCTCAATGATCCAATGGATGGTAGCAATTTGATCTCTGATTTCTCTGCCTTTTCTAAAATCAGCTTGAACATCTGGATGTTCACAGCTCATGTACTATTGAAACCTGACTTGGAAAATTTTGAGTATTACTTTGCTAGTGTGTGAGATGAGTACAACTGTGCAGTAGTTTGAACATTCTTTGGCATTGCCCTTCTTTGGGATTGGAATGAAAATTCATCTATTTCTATTCCTGTGGCCACTGCTGAGTTTTCCAAGTTTGCTAGCATATTGAGTGCAACACCTTAACAGCATCATCTTTTAGGATTTGAAATGGCTCAACTGGAATTCTATCTCTTCCACTAACTTTGTTCCTGGAGTTGTTTCCTAAGCTCCATTTGACCTTGCATTCCAGTGTGTCTGGCTCTAGGTGAGTGATCACACCATCATGGTTATCTGGGTCATGAAGATCTTTTTGGTTTAGTAGAGAATAGATTGTGGTTAGTGGAGAAGATTTTGGTTTAGTAAAGAAGAGATTTTGGTTACTAGAGAAGTGATATTAGCCGTTAGTATGCAAAGGCAAGAAAAAGGGAAAAAAAAGTCAAGTAATATTAAGGCCATGTGGCTTCCCAGGTGACTCCATGGCAAAGAATCTGTCTGTCAATGCAGGAGATGATTCCTTCCCTGGTTTGGGAAGATCCCCAGAGAAGGAAACTACAAGCCAGTCCAATATTCTTGCCTGGGAAATTCCATGGACAGGTTAGACAGTCTGGCCACAGTTCATGATGTCACAGAAGAGTTGGACATGACTTAGCAAATAAACAACAACAACAACAAGTTAAGGCCATAAAATAAGTTGAAACTTATTTAGAAGGTCAAGAGTAGTTGTCATGGTAAAAAGTTGTTGAGGGAATATGAATTATCTTGGTAACTCTAAAGCCGGAGACCTGGATGACTGGATACCTGATAGATGCTTTACTAATGATGACTGTGTTTCAGCATTCTAAAGACATAAGTGATTCTTTTCATTCAGGTATTTTTGTGGAGTTAAATAAGTGAAGGTGAAGACATATTTGTAAATATGGTAACTGTCAAGAAGTCATGAGCATAACAATGGTAGTTGTGACAATGAAAACTATGCACATCCAAAGAGAGTGTGCACAAAGAAGGACAGAGTCATGAGCTATCTCTGAAGCACAGAAATACACAACTAAGAAAGGGGTGGAAGAAAGTTGCTACTCTCTTTTTATAATAATATATCCTTAATTAATTACTTTCATGGACATTTCTAGAAAATAAAATAGCAGTGGTTTCTTGGAAGAGACCTTCCATTTATTTCACTGAATATAGTAATAATTCATTGAACTAAGATATATACTCACTAAAATGATTAATATTCTCCAAGTTCATAGAGATTGTTTTAAAATTTTGAGTATTAGAACTACAAAATTTAGAAACATAAAAAATGCCTTATTCCATACTTGGCTAGATTCTAACTTTTGCAGAAAATCTTAACGCCAAAAAAGATGTAGAAAAAAAATATGCAATGCATGCATAAGGGAAAAAAATTAAAGATCTAAATCTTGGAAATATAAGATATGAATAAAGCTTAAAAGAATAATTAGGTAGCTTGAGAGAAGACTGCTGGCAAGTGACCTAATAACTTGTATTCCATATAAGAAAGGTCATTATATTTAAAAAAAAAAAGAATACTTATTGAAGTGAGAGCCAAAGCTGCTGTATTTAATTATAGCAAGATAGATGTGGGTTTCACTGAATGAAATCACTTTAGCAGTTTGAATAATTACTATTAAAAATGAGCCATTGGAAGTCTTTTTCATTTTAGATTTAGTATAATACTAGTTCGGGATAGGTGATACCCTAGTCTACTTTTGAAAATAATATGAAGGGTTAAGGAAAATGAAAAATAAGCAGTTTAGGAAGAGGTTGTGTAAGTCAAAGTTAATATTTAAGTTATTATGAAATTAACTGGTGTATTTCAAAAACAACACTGATAGCCATGATTTGGTAATTATAATAACACAGACTTATTAGTAAGCTATAAGAGCAGTGTGTATACATTTAAATATATGTATATATGTATTATAAAATATAAACCAACATTTTTAGGGTAAATTTATAATCATTAATCCACCTACCCCTTCCTGGAAATTTATGTCTTATAAATACTACTACAGGAATGAAAAAAAAATCATTGTAAAGGTGTTTACTGCCTCACTATTTACAGTGGCAAAAATCCCAAACAAAATTAATATCAGTTGAAAGATTTACAAAATTATTTTATGTACTGATTAATAAATAATATCCAATCAAAATGATACATTTGAAATATATTAGGAAAATTTTCAAAAGTCATTGTTTATTGAGAGGAACAAAGTCAGAAACATGTCTATATAGTGATTACATAAAACCAACCTTGTGAGCATGAATAGAAATATCTATCTATATATATATTTGCAATCAATTATATGAACACAGAAAATACAGAGATATTATTCCTTATCAAGTCAAGATGAATTGGTGGGATGAAGAAGTGGGAAGAAACTGGGAGTGAGAAGCTCGGATTAAAAAAAAAAAAAGTCAAAATTATGTCATGATTGCCAAATCATAGATAGACAATTTTGTTGTCTGTGAACAAAGTTTATTTCTTCCTTTCCAGTATGGATAATTTGTATTTCTTTTTCCTGTCTCACTGCACTAGCTAGTGTTCCCAGCATTACATTTATAGGAGTGGTGAGAAGATATCTTTGTCTTGCTCCAGACCTTGTAGTGGAAAAGCTTAGTTTTTTATTTTAAAGATAAAAATCAATTTATATGATTGATTCTACTATTCTAATGGATCAAAGATCTAAGCATAAGACCAGAAACTATAAAACTCCTAGAGGATAACATAGGCAAAACACTCTCTGCTATAACCCAAAGCGGGATACTCCATGACCCACCTCCCAGAATACTGGAAAGGAGTATTCTAACTATTCTGGGCATTTTAGTCTTTTTGTTTATTTTATATCACGAGTAGGTATCTGATTTTTAAAATCATTTGTATTATGTATTGGCAGACTATATTTCCTTGATATTTTAAAGTTAAATCAGCCTTGCATACATGGAACAAACTACATTTATCAAATGTATATATTTTTAATACATTGTTCAATTAAGTTTACTAAAAATGTTGAGGGCTTTTGCATGCATGTTCAAGAGTAATGTTTTATTGTAGTTTTCCCTTTTAAACTTTTTCTTGGTTTTAGTGTTATAGTGATGCTAAGATGCATTCCCTGTGTTTCTATTTTCTTGATGACATCATACATAAATGGAAGTATATCTTGCTTAAATATTTGGTAGAATTCACTAGTGAAACTCTCTGGTTCTGATGTCTTCATTTTGGGAAATTAGTAATTATTTACTCAGTCTCTTTATTTTTATTTTTTTTCTTTTTCAATTAAGCTTTATTTTTTTTATTTATTTTTTATTGTTTTTGCCATACATTGTCATGATATCACCATGGGTTTACATATGCTTCCCCTCCGGAACCCCCCTCCCTCCTCCCTCCCCCCCGGGAAATCTCGCTGCACCAGTCCTGAGCATCAATCCTGGGCTGGCGATTGATTAGACACATGACAATTAACATGCTTCAATGCCCTTCTCCCATATCATCCCACCCTTACCCTCATCCACAAAGTCCACGAGTCTATTCTATACATCTGCGTTCCTTTTGTTGTCTCCCATGTTGGGTTCTCATTACTGTCTTTCAAAATTCCATATATATGCGTTAATATACTGTATTGTTGTTTTTGCTTCTGGCTTACTTCACTCTGGATAATGGGCTCCAGTTTCGTCCATCTGAGTAGAATTGCTTCAAATGAATTTTTTTTTAATGCTGAGTAATATTCCATTGTGTATATGTACCACAGCTTTCTTATCCATTCATCAGTTGATGGGCATCTAGGTTGTTTCCATGTCTTGGCTATTGTAAACAATGCAGCGATGAACATTGGGGTACACGTGGCTCTTTCAATTCTGGTTTCCTCGGTGTATATGCCCAGCAGTGGGATTGCTGGGTCATATGGCAGGTCTATTTGCAGCTTTTTAAGGAACCTCCAAACTGTTTTCCATAGTGGCTGTACTAGTTTGCATTCCTACCAACAGTGTAAGAGGGTTCTCTTTTCTCCACATCTTCTCCAGCATTTATTGCTTGTAGACTTTTGGATGGCAGCCATTCTGACTGGTGTAAAGTGGTACCTCATTGTGGTTTTGATTTGTATTTCTCTGATAATGAGTGATGTTGAGCATCTTTTCATGTGTTTGTTAGCCATTTTTATATCTTCTTTGGAGAAGTGTCTGTTAAGTTCTTTGGCCCACTTTTTAATTGGGTCGTTTATTTTTCTAGAATGGAGCTGCAGGAGTTGTTTGTATATTTTTGAGATTAATTGTTTGTCTGTTGCTTCATTGGCTATTATTTTCTCCCATTCTGAAGGCTGTCTTTTCACCTTGCTTATAGTTTCCTTTGTTGTGCAAAAGCTTTTAATTTTAATTAGGTCCCATTTGTTTATTCGTGTTTTTATTTCCAGTATTCTGGGAGGTGGGTCATGGAGTATCCCACTTTGGGTTATAGCAGAGAGTGTTTTGCCTATGTTATCCTCTAGGAGTTTTATAGTTTCTGGTCTTATGCTTAGATCTTTGATCCATTTTGAGTTTATCTTTGTGTATGGTGTTAGA
>ML663566.1:11851728-11863944 GCA_007570785.1 Antilocapra americana | reverse complement strand
TGTTCCATTGATCTATATTTCTGTCTTTGTGCCAGTACCATACTGTCTTAATGACTGTGGATTTGTAGTATAGCCTAAAGTCAGGTAGGTTGATTCCTCCAGTTCCATTCTTCTTTCTCAAGATTGCTTTGGCTATATGAGGTTTTTTGTATTTCCATACAAATTGTGAAATTATTTGTTCTAATTCTCTGAAAAAGACCTCTGGTAGCTTGATAGGAATTGCATTGAATCTATAGATTGCTTTGGGTAGTATACTCATTTTCACTCTATTGATTCTTCCAATCCACGTACGTGGCACATTTCTCCATCTATTTGTGTCCTCTGATTTTTTCATCAGTGTTTTATAGTTTTCTATATACAAGTCTTTTGTTTCTTTAGGTAGAAATACTCCTAAGTATTTTATTCTTTTTGTTTCGATGGTGAATGGAATTGTTTCCTTAATTTCTCTTTCTGATTTCTGATTGTTAGTGTATAGGAATACCAGGGATTTCTGTGTTTTGTTTTAAAAAATGACTCTATATTGAGCTGCAGAACTTACTTTAAAAGCCTGTACTTTAGTATGCACATAAATATTTGGATCACTCAGTAACTACACAGTAGTGAGCTGTGTGTACAGTGAGAAATAGTAATTAAGACGTGTTTGAAAATGTAGTTTTCAGTTTCAAAATGTTATACTCCTGACACTTTTCAGATTATTGAAAATAATACTAATAAAATTTCAATGTGCAATCTGAAACTAACACAATATTACTAGCCGACTGTCATCAATATAAAATAAAAGTTAAAAATACAATGAACAGATTGAAATAATCTATACCTAAAAATGTCTGTTTGTATAAAAATACCAAGTAAGAAAATTTTGTGGCATTTATTTCTATTATTATTATTCTATTTATTGTTCAGTTAAATAACAAAATTTTACTTGAGCATCAATAACTTTGACAAAACCTTCTTAGAGTTACTGGAGATAGAAGAAAAGCTCAGTGAAATAGTCATTATTAGTTATATAAGAGGCAACATATTTTCCTTTACTTATCCCTTAAAGGAAAAAAAAAAAGATCTTTAAAAAAACACAGTTTATGCATTTACACCTGTAAATTCTGTGCCCAAAGGGAAAGAAAAGCAAAATTGGGAAACTTGTTAATGCAAAAATCAATAGTCTAGACTTTCTAAACCCAAGTACTGTGCACAGCATTATGACCTTGAATGCTGTGAGGCACTTTTGTTCTCTTTCATTTCTTTGCATAATTCATAAGTTACTGTTAACCTAAGTTATCGAGATGCCGGGTTTAGTGAAGAGAATGGTCAAATGAAAGATAATTAGTTTAGGAGTTTAACTTTTTCTAAGGATACAATATCTTTCATTATTCAGAAACACAATATTTGGCATAGAAACGAAGGGAAGTAAATCCTACAGGAAACTTGTAACTAATGGGAAATCTTTCTACTCTGAATATTCTAAAACATTGGATAGAATTCCTCAAGCAGATGTCTTTTTTGTTAAGTATTTGTGTCAATGCTGTGTCATTTTCTTCACATCTGCACTAACTTTGAGGATTAAACTAATTAGGATATTTTATCAGTAAGTACAGCAAAATCAAATCAGGTTTCTCTATTTTCTTAGCTCCAAGTCTGTATGTAATAAAGCTACAGCAACAAAATCAAATACAACATAAAAATCCAAACGTGTTTTTAAAAGCTTTGCTTGGAGAAATTATTTAAGCTCTTTCTCTCTAAATAATGATGACAGCTTTTGTGATGATTTCTGTTTATTTATCATGTTAGACACACATATGCCTAATATGTTCACTCTTGAGTACAAAATCCTGGCTGAGAGGCAGCTACCATGATTTAGATTTGGGATAAAGGAAGGTAGAAAATAAGATAATTTGCCCTTCGAGTCAGCTCAGTTTTACAATATTACTTTGATAATTACAAAAAGAAAAGAGAAAAAGACTTTATGTGAATATTGAAAATGGTTAAAATCTTCAAGTCAGGGGAAGTGAGTATCTCTGAGCCATCAAAGTATAAGTATTTCGGGGGTAAATTTTTTAGTTTTCTAAAGCATCGTGCTTTTAGCAATTTATAGATGCAGAATACACACACACACATACACACACATATCCTTAAGGTCACAAAGTCAAGTAATATATATGTTTTCTATTATTTCTTCTGCCCTTAAAAACAACTAATTCCTCTAGGTCTCTACCTCCATATGATAACTGGGATGTACTGTTATCCTTCTGTGCATTTCTATTTTCCTTAAGTAACATGGTAGAGTGATAAAACAGACCTCCCTGTTCTTTCCTTGTTCTGGGTGTGGTCCATTCAAGTTTATGCCTAATATAATTATGGGTACCAGATATTCCTGCTTTCCCTTTGGTTAGTTATATTGGTATGAAACAATGGTTATTATCAGAAAATATTTAAGTGATGGTCAATATCTCCCTCACAAGTGTGTATTTATACTTATCTTTCTATATATTTATATATCTATGCTGTTTATCCATTTCATTTATTTCATTCACTAGAAATTTGAAGAATATTCTCTAAATATCGTATTGTATCTTAAATTCTTCTTAGAACCTATTTCAAATTTTTGCTCTTCATGAAAAAGTATACTGAACTTTATGTAAGTTTTCTCTTATATTTTCACCTTACTAATTCCCTTAATCTTTGTTTAAGTTTCTATTCAACTTGTTCAGTGGATTTGTAATTTCAAAATTTTATTTTATAAATAAATTTTGTTTCATTTTAATCATTTTCACACTATTTGTTCTTATATATTTTAGTCTTTTATTTTGCTAACTATATCATACAAAGATTTTAAATATATATTTCATAACTCCTCTATATAGACACAGGGCTTCCCAAGTAGCTCAGTGGTAAAGAATGCACCTGCCAATGCAGGAAACATCAGTTAGCTACAATAGTAGATGGGCTTAAACATCGTCAAGATAATACAGTGGACTAAATCAAGAAATATGAAACATATGGTACTAAGTACATGAGGATGCTGAGGGAAAGACAATAGTTAAGCATTCCTTCATCAATTCATTCAACAAATATTTTTGAGGTCTTACCTTATGGCCAACCATATAGATTCTTGCTGACTATCAGTGAACAAGAGACAGAAAATATTTCAGACATCATGGAAATTATATTTTTTCAGGGAAATAAAGACAAACACAATCAATATAATAGAAATCAATATCATATTTCAAAGTAATAAGAAGTACAGAAACAAAAACCAAGGAAAAGCAAGTGGTGATAAGGTTAAAGAGAGTCAGGAGAAGAATTTGTGTCAGGTAAGATAAATGACTCTTTCAAGAGGAGTTATTGCAATGGTGAGCAAAGTAATGAAAGCTAAAAGATATGTTTTAAAAGGACATGCAATCAAGCAAAGACTTCTTTTCAGAAAGACTGGAAAATAGCATCATGCTTTTGATCTGATAGGAGTGATCAAAAGAAAATTTTTTTTAAATTAAGGTATAGGAGAGTAAATAGGGAAATCTGTAAGGACAGTGTTTTTCAATCAGAGCACATATTATGTAATATATCAGTCAAATGAATCAAGTGTTTCAGATTCAATAAACTAGGTGAATCATGACTTGAGAAACATGGGAGGAAAAGCAAATCTGGAAGGGAAGAACATGTACTCACTTACATGTGTAATAAGCATATCCTTTAGAAAAAGTTACATATCTCTATACTTTTATCTGGGTCAAATTTCCAAACAGAGATCGAAATACACTAACTTCTTAAAGGTGGCTCAGACAGTAAAGAGTCTGCCTGCAGTGTGGGAGAGCAGGATTCGATCCCCAGACTGGGAAGATCCCCTGGAGAAGGAAATGACAACCCACTCCAGTATTCTGGCCTGGAAAATCCCACGGATGGAGGAGCCAGGCAGGCTACAGTACATGGAGTTGCAAAGAGTAGGACAAGACTGAGAGACTTCACTTTCCTTTTTTCTAAAATTTATCATTTCAACTGCAAATAATTAAATAATATATATTTTATCACTCTCCCTTGACAATCATATAGCCACAATAGAAAAAAATAAAAAGACTATATTGTAAGTTTTGGTTATAGAAACAAAAGCTGGCAAAGCTATGATGGCAAAATGAAACTTGTCAACGTTATTGAGGTATAAGTGACCTATAACCTTGTGTAAATTTAAGCTGAACAGTGTATACTGTAAAATAAAGATGTGCCATGTGATGATTTGACACACACACATATTAAAAACTTATTACAACAATAGAGTAACATATTCCATCACCTCACAAAACTGTCATTTTTATGTGTGTGAATATTTAGTGTTCTCAGCACCATTTATTAATCCATTCCCCATTGCATATTCTTGGTTCTTTTATCAAATATTAGCTTACTATGCATGCATGGGTTTATTTCTGAGCTCTCAATTATATTCCATTAGCTTATATGTGTTTTAATGCACATTACTGTTTAAAACAGCAAACTACTGTTTTAATTAATATAGCTTTGTAATATATTCTGAAATACACACACACATACACAACTTGCATTTGAAAACATCTATTGAATCAGTTATAATTAAGATTTATGTTGTTGTTCAGATGCTCAGTCGTGTCTTTGTAACCCCATGAACTGCAGCACGCCAGACTTCTCTGTCCTTCACCATCTCCCAGAGCTTGCACAAACTCACGTCCATTGAGTCAGTGATGCCATCCATCCATCTCATCTTCTGTTGTCCCCTTCTCATCCTGCTTTCAATCTTTCCCAGCATCAGGGTCTTTTGGAAGGAATCAGTTCTTCGCATCTGGTAGCCAAAGTATTGGAGTTTCACTTCAGCATCAGTCCTTTCAATGAATATTCAGGACTGATTTCCTTTAGGATTGACTGGTTGGATCTCCTTGCAGTCCAAGGGACTCTCAAGAGTCTTATCCAACACCACAGTTCAAAAACATCAATTCTTCAGCACTCAGCCTTCTTTATGATCCAGCTTTCACATTCATATATGACTACAAGAAAAACCATAGCTTTGACTAGACAGACCTTTGTTGGCAAAGTAATGTCTTTGTTTTTTAATATCCTGTCTAGGTTTGTCATATCTTTCCTTCCAAGGAGCAAGTGTCTTTTAATTTCATGACTGCAGTCCCCATCTGCACTAATTTTGGAGCCCAAGAAAATAAAGTCTGTTACTGTTTCCATTGTTTCTCCATCTATTTGCCATGAAGTGTGGGACCAGATACCCTGACCTTTGTCTTTTAAATGTTGAGTTTTAAGCCAGCTTTTTCACTCTCCTCTTTCACTTTCAAGAGGCTCTTTAGTTCATCTTTGCTTTTTGCATAAGGGTGGTTCCATCTGCATATCTGAGGTTATTTATATTTCTCCCAGAAATCTTGATTCCAGCTTGTGCTTCTTCCAGCCTGGCATTTTGCATGATGTAGTCTGGTGTTCCTTGGTGGCTCAGATGGTAAAGCATCTGCCTGCAATGTTGGAGACCTGGGTTCCCTCCGTGGGCCAGGAAGATTCCCTGGAGAAGGAAATGGCAATCCACCCCAATCCTCTTTCCTGGAACAATCCCATGGATGGAGGAGTGTGGTAGCCACTGTCCATGGAGTCGCAAAGAGTTGGACACAACTGAGTGACTTCACTCACTCACTCACTCTGCATATATGTTAAATAAATAGGGTAACAATATACAGTGCTGACATATTCCTTTCCCAATTTGGAACCAGTCTGTTATTCCATGTCCCATTCTAACTGTTGCTTCTTGACTTGCATACACGTTTCACAGAAAGCAAATGAAATGGTCTGGTATTCCCATCTCTTGAAGAATTTTCCACAGTTTATTTTGATCCACAGAGTCAAAGGCTTAGCATAGTCCTTAAAGCAGAATTAGATGTCTTACTGGCATTCTCTTGCTTTTTCTATGATCCAATGAATATTGGCAATTTGATCTCTGGTTCCTCTGACTTTTCTAAATCCACCTTGAACATCTGGAAGTTCTTGGTTCATGTACTGTTGAAGCCTAGCTTGGAGAATTTTGAACATCAATTTACTTACAACTTAATATTTATAATCATTGCAGATGGTGACTGCAGCCATGAAATTAAAAGATGCTTACTCACTTGGAAGGAAGGTTATGACCAATCTAGATAGCATATTGAAAAGGAGAGACATTATTTTGCCAACAAGGGTCCATCTAGTTAAGGCTATGGTTTTCCAGTGGTCATGTATGGATGTGAGAGTTGGACGGTGAAGAAAGCTGAGCACCAAAGAACTGATTCTTCTGAACTGTGGTGTTGGAGAAGACTCTTGAGAGTCCCTTGGACTGCAAGGAGGTCCAACTCGTCCACCTTAAAGGAGATCAGTCCTGGGTGTTCATTGGAAGGACTGATGTTGAAACTGAAACTCCAATACTTTGGCTACCTCATGCAAAGAGTTGACTCATTGGAAAAGACCCTAATGCTAGGAAGGATTGAGGGAAGGAGGAGAAGGGCACGGCACGATGAGATGGCTGGATGGCATCAGCGACTCAATGGACATGGGTTTGGGTAGACTCTGGGAGTTGGTGATGGACAGGGAGGCCTGGTGTGCCGTGATTCATGGGTCGCAAATAGTCAGACACAACTGGGCAACTGAACTGAACTGAACTAATACTTATAATCAGAAATAAATCATTCAGTTTATACGTAAGATTTAACCTTGTGATGGGACCACATGCAATATACTTATTATAGAAATTTAGGTTCAATTTAATTTTATGATTTTCTATTACATAAACTGCAATTTTATAATCTTAAAGCAATATTTAGATCTGCATAGTATCCCTTACATTTATCTTCTACACATTTTAAATGCTATTCTATTATAACCAAAAAAAAAAGAGCAGTGTGATGCTCAATTTACTTAAACATTTCACTTTTCAATTTATTCAAATATTTTGCCAATTTTAAAGATATTACTTTGATGTATAATGATAAAATATAGACATTAGAGTATACATTATTTAAAATTTATTTTTGGGAATTCCCTGAAGGTCCAAAGATTAGGGTTCATCCCACATGCACCATGGCATGGCCAAAAATTTTTTTTTAATTATTTTCTCCTTCATTATTATTTTTTTTCTTATTCTAAATTTTTAAGTTTTATTGAGATAAAACATTGGTCCATATTTTGTATTGCAAATCTAAGATTCAAGAAACATAATTTTTAAATGTTTTAAAAATACTTTTAAAATTCTATGAAATGAAAATCATCAAATTAGATCAGTTATTTTAAGCTACTGCAATATTATTAGGAAATATATATTTAGTTATATGTATATTTATTATGTATAAATATTTCAAATATATATTCTAAATCTACATCAGTTACTTAATTGTGAGTATTGAATATTGAAAACAAGTATATTTGAAATTTTAAGATTATCTCTTCATATGAAGAAAAATAAAATCTTTATTTTCTAAATTTTTAAAATTTATCTAGCATCAATAATACTTGATCTACATTCTCACTGAGTGTTTGAGAATGTTTGAGGCCTTCAAACTGTGGTGCTGGAAAAGACTCCTGAGAGTCCCTTGGATAGCAAGAAGACCAAATCAGTCAATCTTAAAGGAAACCAACCTTGAATACTCATTGGAAGGACTGATGCTGAAGCTGAAGCTTGAGTTTTTTGGTCACCTGATGTGAACAGACAACTCATTGAAAAAGTCCCTGATGCTGGGAAAAACTGAGGGCAAAAGGAGAAGTGGATATCAGAAGATGAGATGGCTGAATAGTAACACTGATGCAGTAGAATGAACTTGGGCAAATTTCAGGAGATGGTGAGGACGGCCAGACTTGGCATCCTGCAGACCATGGGGTTGCAAAGACTCAGACATGACTAGGTGACTGAATAGCAACAATAGGTTAAGGTATATTGTGATCTTAAAAATATCTTAAGTATGGAAAACTCCAGGAAATATCTTATGTAATTTTTGAATTAATGTAAAAACTGTAATGATTCTTTTGATTTCATGTTTCATAGTGACAAATTCAAACTACGGCTCCCAAGGTGAAAAAAAAAAAATTATTCTGGACATTTTGCAATCTTTGGCTGCTTTTAAAAATCTCATTTTTTCTAAGGCCATTTGTCTATCTGCCCAAAGACAATCGTTATAAGTTAATTAAATAACACTATTAAATATCTAGCTATTTATTTTAAAATATGTGACTATATTGTACTATATATTTGTTAAATACAAATTATTCACAATTCTAGTATTTAATATCATCCAATTATTAAAGAATATAATTGGTATCATTCTTCACATATACTCTATCTAGTTAACTAGCTAGTTATGCTGATGTTGTATTGTGTTGTGTGTATGCTCATTCATGTCCAACTCTGCAACCCCATGGACTGTGCAGCTCGACAGCCTCCTTAGTCCATGAATTGTTCAGGCAAGTATACTAGAGTGGATTTCCACTCCAGTCTCCAGGGGATCTTCCCAACCCAGGGATCAGACCTGCATCTCTTGTTTCTCCTGAATTGGCAGGGAGATTCTTTGCCACTGTGCCACCTGGAAATCACTAGTTATATTGATATTAATGATTTAATATTCCAAAGTTTGTTTCAGGCATAATTTAAGTGGCTATAAGCATCATATTGATTAAATATCCCTGGAACCAAAATGTGGAACATATAATGAAGCAACAGAATTGATGCTTGGCACTATTGGAGAACAATACCTTGTTATGTAAGAATCAATTCAGACAGTACAGGAGGGAAGATTTGAAAAAGTCAGTGAAATTGTTTTTTATTTCTACCAATTATATTCTTGAACTCTGATACAGTATCTTTGTAATACTGGCAGTGCCATACCCTAATTCTCTTCATCATAATCTTAAGCAGTCAATATTTGTTACTAGGACTTAGAACAAGCGTTACAAAGAAATATTTTGCTCTCTTTACTCCTGACTCTGTGGGGTGTGTGTCTGTGTTGTGTGTGTGTGTGTGTGTGTTGTGTGTGTGTGTGTGTGTGTGTTTGAGTGTGGTAGGTGGGCCCTAGTTAGTTTGGGATCCATGTCAGCAGATGCTCTTGCCAGTCTCTCAGTAATAAATGGAAGACAGTGAACTGGAAATGCAAACATCAGAAATTAAGCATATGCAACTCAAACAACTGGAACTCATGTCATTACACATGAAGAGTAAGAAGAGAGTCTAAGATTGAGTTTTGAAAGAGAAAACATACTAGATTTTGTAGATTACAATAAACTGTGGAAAATTCTGAAACAGATGGGAATACCAGACTATCTGACCTGTCTCTTGAAAAACCTGTATGCAGGTCAGGAAGCAACAGTTAGAACTGGACATGGAACAACAGACTGATTCTGAATAGGAAAAGGAGTATGTCAAGGCTGTATATTGTCATCCTTCTCATTTAACTTATAAACAGAGTACATCATGAGAAACACTGGGCTGGAGGAAGCACAAGCTGGAATCAAGATTACCAGGAGAAATATCAATAACCTCAGATATGCACACAACATCACTCACATGGCAGAAAGTGAAGAGGAACTAAAAAGCCTCTTGATGAAAGTGAAAGAGGAGGTTGAAGGAGTTGGCTTAAAGCTCAACATTCAGAAAACAAAGACCATGGCATCTGGTCCCATCACTTCATGGGAAATAGATGGGGAAACAGTGGAAACAGTGTCAGACTTTATTTTTTTGGGCTCCAAAATCACTGCAGATGGTGATTGCAGCCATGAAATTAAAAGACGCTTACTCCTTGGAAAGAAGGTTATTACCAATCTAAACAGCATATTGAAAAGCAGAGACATTATTTTGCCAACAAAGGTTCATCTAGTCAAGGCTAAGGTTTTTCAGGTAGTCATGTATGGATGTGAGAGTTGGATGGTTAAGGAAGCTGAGTGCCCAAGAATTGATGGTTTTGAACTGTGGTGTTGGAGAGGACTCTTAGACTACAAGAAGATACAACCAGTCCATCCTAAGGGAGATCAGTCCTAGGTGTTCATTGGAAGGACTGATGTTATAACTGAAACTCCAAAACTTTGGCCACCTCATGTGAAGAGTTGACTCACTGGAAAAGACTCTAATTCTGGGAAGGATTGGGGGCAGGGGGAGAAGGGGAAGACAGAGGATGAGATGGCTGGATGGCATCATCCACTCGATGGACATGGGTTTGGGTAGACTCCTGGAGTTGGTGATGGACAGGGAGGCCTGGCGTGCTGCAATTCAAGGGGTCGCAAAGAGTCGGACATGACTGAATGACTGAACTGAACTGAACTGAAGAATCCAAAACATATTTGCATCTGTATATGTATACACACACACACACACACAAAACCAGGAAATTGGAAGCAAAGAGTATCTGGGATCAGAGAATATAAAATAGGAGAATTCGAATGAGCAGGAAAAATAAATTCTGCAGAAAGGTAAATAAATCTTGAGATAATTTTATGATGGTGAATGTTCTGCTATTTGTCTACCTGACAACATTTGTCCACATTTTTCTTTGCCAAGAGAATCTCAGTTTGAGAATATAGGGAAATTCTGAATCCTGTTCTTGTCCACTGAAGCAAGAGGTGACGATATAACCCTGCTTCTGTTAGTGAAACCTAAGAGAAAAATTGTTTGGAGTGTTTTTGCAGAAGAGGTTTTGCATCATAAAGGAATAGTATTTGCTGTTGTTTAGTCACTAAGTCATCCTACTGTTTTGTGACCCCATGGACTGCAGCCTGACAGGCTCCTCTGTCCATGAAATTTCCCAGGTAAGAATTAGCTGTCATTTTGTTTATCCAAGAGATCTTCCTGATCCAGAGATGGAACCTGCAATCTCCTTCATAGGCAGGTAGATTTTTTACCACTGAGTCACCTGGGAAACCCCAAAGGAATAATATATAGACTTTAATACTTTCTGGAATTGAATATTGATACAATACTCAGAAATGTAGCAACCAGCATTTGGTTTAGAGGAATAAGCCAAGATACTGACAGAGCCCAGCTCTAATAATTGTTGTTGCTTCACTTATAACAGGAGTTATGTGCCTCCAGACTCCTTATTAAGTGGGTGTAAGAGTGTGGAAAAGGAGTAGAAAATAAAAAGAAAAAATTAAAAGAATGATATAAAATAAATAATAATTAGTGCAAACTATAGTAAATTATGTTTTTTAGAGACAAAAGCAAATTAAATGTAACATGTATTAATAATTATAATTTAAGAGATACAATACAAAGGATCATAAGAGACTATTATCAGCAACTATATGCAAATAAACTGGACAACCTGGATGAAATGGACAAATTCCTAGAAAAGTACAACTTTCCAAGACTAAACCAGGAAGAGATAGATAATATTAATAGACCCATCACAAGCACGGAAATTGAAACCGTAATCAGAAATCGTCCAAAAAACAAAAGCCCAGGACCAGATGGCTTCACAGCTGAATTCTACAAAAAATTTAGAGAAGAGCTAACACCTATTCTACTCAAACTCTTCCAGAAAATTGCAGAGGAAGGTAAACTTCCAAATTCATTCTAGAGGCCAGCATCACCCTAATTCCTAAACCCGACAAAGATGCCACAAAAAAGAAAACTACAGGCCAATATCACTGATGAACATAGATGCAAAAATCCTTAACAAAATTCTAGCAAATAGAATCCAACAACGCATAAAAAAGATCATACATCATGATCAAGTAGGCTTTATCCCAGGGATGCAAGGATTCTTCAATATTCACAAATCAATCAATGTAATACACCACATTAACAAATTGAAAAATAAAAATCACATGATTATCTCAATAGATGCAGAGAAAGCCTTTGACAAAATTCAACATCCACTTATGATAAAAACCCTCCAAAAAGCAGGAATAGAAGGAACATACCTCAACATAATAAAAGCTATATATGACAAACCCACAGCAAACATTATCCTCAATGGTGAAAAACTGGAAGCATTCCCCCTGAAGTCAGGAACAAGTCAAGGGTGCCCACTCTCACCACTACTTTTCAACATAGTTTTGGAAGTCTTGGCCACAGCAATCAGAGAAGATAAAGAAATCAAAGGAATCCAGATTGGAAAAGAAGAAGTAAAACTCTCTCTGTTTGCAGATGACATGATCCTCTACATAAAAAACCCTAAAGACTCTACCAGAAAATTACTAGAGCTAATCAGTGAATATAGCAAAGTTTCTGGATACAAAACCAACACACAGAAATCC
>ML663566.1:11787240-11851328 GCA_007570785.1 Antilocapra americana | reverse complement strand
CTTTCTAACACCATACACAAAGATAAACTCAAAATGGATCAAAGATCGAAGCATAAGACCAGAAACTATAAAACTCCTAGAGGATAACATAGGCAAAACACTCTCTAACATAAACCAAAGCGGGATACTCCATGACAAACCTCCCAGAATATTGGAAATAAAAGCACGGATAAACAAATGGGACCTAATTAAAATTAAAAGCTTCTGCACAACAAAAGAAACTATAAGCAAGGTGAAAAGACAGCCTTCAGGGAATTCCCTGGTGGGCCAGTGGCTAAGACTCTGTGCTCCCAATACAGGAGAGCTGGGTTTGATCCCTGATCAGGTAACTAGATCCCACGTGCCACAACTAAGATGCTATGCAGCCAAATAAATAAAAATAAATATAAAAAAAAAAAGACAGCCTTCAGAATGGGAGAAAATAATAGTCAATGAAGAAACGGACAAACAATTAATCTCAAAAATATGCAAGCAACTCCTGCAGCTCCATTCTAGAAAAATAAATGACCCAATCAAAAAGTGGGCCAAAGAACTTAACAGACATTTCTCCAAAGAAGACATAAATTGGCTAACAAACACATGAAAAGATGCTCAACATCACTCATTACCAGAGAAATACAAATCAAAACCACAATGAGGTACCACTTTACACCAGTCAGAATGGCTGCAATCCAAAAATCTACAAGCAATAAATGCTGGATAGGATGTGGAGAAAAGGGAACTCTCTTACACTGTTGGTGGGAATGCAAACTAGTACAGCCACTGTGGAAAACAGTGTGGAGGTTCCTTAAAAAACTGCAAATAGACCTGCCATATGACCCAGCAATCCCACTGCTGGGCATATACACCGAGGAAACTAGAATTGAAAGAGCCACGTGTACCCCAATGTTCATCGCTGCATTGTTTACAATAGCCAGGACATGGAAGCAACCTAGATGCCCATCAACTGATGAATGGATAAGAAAGCTGTGGTACATATACGCAATGGAATATTACTCAGCATTAAAAAAAAAAATCATTTGAATCAGTTCTACTCAGGTGGATGGAACTGGAGCCTATTATCCAGAGTGAAGTAAGCCAGAAGGAAAAACAACAATACAGTATACAAACGCATATATATGGAATTTAGAAAGACGGTAACGAGAACCCAGCATACGAGACAGCAAAAGGAACGCAGATGTATAGAACAGAGTCGTGGACTCTGTGGAGGAGGGCAAGGGTGGGATGATATGGGAGAATGGCATTGAAACATGTTAATTATCATATGTGAAATCAATTGCTGGCCCAGGATTGATACTCTGGGCTGGTGCACCGAGATGTCCCATGGGGAGGGAATCATGAGGGAGGAGGGAGGGGGGTTCTGGAGGGGGAGCATATGTATACCCATGAGAGATTCATGTCAATGTATGGAAAAACCAATACAATGAAGAAAATTAAAAAAAAAAAAAAGAGATCTGCAATTCTGGAAAAGTGAGACTACAAAGCTTTCTGTAGGGGACTAAAAAATGAATTTGAGGATAAAATGAGAGAATGATGTTTAGACTTGTTCAGCATTATTAGCTTCAGAAATATGGTCAATAATTAAATGGTGTATGAGATTGGAGGAAGTTATTGTTTTTATTTGTTGGTTTTATTATGTACCTTTTAATCAGCATTTTTTTGAACTTAGATTTTGTAGTCAAATGGGTCTGGATTTAAATCCTGATTTCATAACTTCCATTTAAATAGTTAGCAAATCACTTAAGTTCACTAAGTATAAGTTTCTTAATATTTTAAGCAGAAATTTTGATAAATTCAAGATTTTTCTTCAATTGAATTGACAGAAAAAAACAGAAGCAGTATCAGTGCTAGTTAATTTATATTTCTAGGCTTTTTCAGATAATTCACTGTGCTTTTGAATTTAATATTGCTCTTCCTTGACAGTGATTAATATGATGATTATTGATTGGTATATGCTGACTCTCAGCTAACTAAAAAAGTATGCACATTTGTTTAAGAATGATAGATAATAGACAAATGATAGATAAAAGGTATAAATAATGAATCATTGGAAGAAAGATATCACTAGAAATGCAAATATTTATATATAATAAAATGCATCAAAAACATTGTGGTAAATGAAAGCAATGGAGAGCCCATTTATTTTTTAACTATCAATTATTTTAATGACTGATGTATTTTTCACAAGGAATATTATGATGGTAAAAATTCTAAAGTGATAAATTCTTAAACATCTGGCTGATATCATTTTGTTTACTCTATTAATCATATACAAGCAATTATCTGAAAACAAAATAAAAATTCAAATAATTACTAAGGATCGAACAGTGCCATGTTAATTAATGGAAAATACACTTTTCAAAAATTCAAGCAAGATTACATAGTTATTTCTAAGCACACATAAATGTATGCATATTTAGTCATGCAATGGAATTCTTTATATTCCTCAAAATAATTCTGACTTGACTGAAGAAGCGTCAAAAACATTAAGGATATACTTTGTAACAGGTAAAATAAAAAAAAATTAATATCCTGGTACAGACTCATGATAATCCTAAGAAAACTTCCATTTTACAGTAGAAAAATATGAAATTCATTAGATATGACAATTAGCCAAGGTTTTAATATCTAAGGGCTTCCCTGGCTCATACAGTAAAAGTGTCTGCCTGCAATGCTGGAGACCCAGTTTCGATCCCTGGGTCAGGAAGATCCACTGGAGAAAGAAATGGCAACCCACTCCAGTACTCTTGCCTGGAAAATTCCATGGACTGGAGCCTGGTGGACTCTAGTCCATGGGGCCATAGAGTCGGACACAACTGAACAACTTTACTTTCACTTTAGTATCTAATGAGTGGTAACTACAAATCTATTGTCTTTCTATTCTGTTGCCTCTGATAAAATTTAAATTTATTTTTATCATGTTGGATTTTATATAATAGTATTTTATTCATACTAGAATGCTTCCTTTTGAAAAGAAAACATTTATCATAGTAGAAGAAAATTATTCACACACACACATATGTATTAGGTGAGCGAAATAAATGTCCATTTTTGTACATATCAGAATATAATTTATTACTTTTAAAGGTAGAAGATAAATGATGCTAATATGTAGCATTCAGAAATCAGAAGATTCATCATTGAAAGTATTAACCTAAATTTTCATATATTTCATCAATATCCACATTCTATCATCTTTTTTCATGAATATAATACCTGAAACACTGACAGATACCATCAACGAGATATTTCCAGTAATATTAAAAGATGGAAGATTTGTTCTCTTTCTGGAAATAGAGAAAAGTTTATAACAAATCATCTCTTCTGTTGACAACACTTATAAACACTAAGTTAAATATAAACAAATGTTTGAAAGTATAAGAAAGTAAACAAAACAAGTAGAAACTAGAGGGTTGATATCACTTAAATGAGAGAAAACTAGGTGGACTCTACATATAACTGTCATTTTACCTCAAGTTACTACTCTCCAACTCACATGGGATGCAGGATATAGAGTACAGTGAAAAGAGGCAGTGTCATTGGACTGAGGATTCGGAAGTTGGAATCAGAGCAGAAAAAGCTGCTGGGAATTGAAGGAGTGATTTCTGAAAGGAAGAAGGCATTCAAACCTGAAAATGTGTCAAACTCCATTCAAATGATTGGCTAACTTTTAAACTATACATTTACACAGTAAGATTCCAAGCATTAGAGCAGAAATCACACACTGATGGCTCAAAATGACATGCGTAAGTGCAGTATTTTCCTAGTGCTGTTGAGAAAGAGTTGGGATTTCAATTACTGCCAATTAAGAGGGCTTTAATGAACGCTTGGGCTTATTATTGAAACTCCAAATCAAACACCTTTAAAAATTAGAAACACATTGCAGAGCTAAGAGATGCACCCTAGGGCTAAGGGCATATTCTTAAGTATCTACTATTACACATTGTCTAACACAACGGTATCACGATAGCAATATGACATGCATGAAACTTCATAGCTTACCTGAACAAATTCAACACTTTTCCATCCAAGTAACACAATCCAAATTTTTAACCACACATAGGAATACACCATTTTTAAAATATTTCCAAACAATATAAAATATGACCTATGATAAACAGATAGTCAATAAACGTAGATCAAATCCTGAAGTATATTAAAATTAACAACAAAACTATACTTAAAACAATTGTTGAGTTATAGTTTTCTTAGGATATATACCCAATATCGGGGCTTCCCTGATAACTCAGTTGGTAAAGAATCCGCCTGCAATGCAGGAGACGTAGGTTCAATCCCTGGGTTCAGAAGATACCCTGGAGAAGGGAATGGTTACCCACTCCAGTATTCTGGACTGGAGAATTCCATGGACTGTATAGTCCATGGGGTTGCAAAGAATCAGACATAACTGAGCAAATTTCAGATGCCCAATATTGGGATTGCTGGGTCATACTGTAGTTTGTCATCACTTTTGTCACAAATAGATGGGGAAACAATGAAAACAGTGAAAGACTTTATTTTCTTGGGCTCCAAAATCACTGCAGATGATGACTGCAGCCATGAAATTAAAGATGCTTTCTCTTTGGAAGAAAAGATATGACAAACCTAAACAGCATATTAAAAAGCAGAGACATCACTTTACCGACAAAGGTCCATTTAGTCAGTTATGATTTTTCCCGTAGTCATGTATGGATGTGAGAGTTGGACCATAAAGTAAAACTGAGGGCCAAAGAATTGATGCTTTTGAATTGTGTTGGAGAAGACTCTTGAGAGTCCCTTGGACTGAAAGATAAAACCAGTCAATCCTAAAATAAAAATCTGTCCTGAATATTGGAAGGATTGATGCTGAAGCTGAAGCTCCAATACTTTGGTCAACTGATGCAAAGTACTGACTCATTGGAAAAGACCCTGATGCTGGGAAAGGTTGAAGGCAGGAGAAGAAGGGGACAACAGAGGATGAGTTGATTGAAGAGCATCACCAACTCAACGGACATGAGTCTGAGCAAGCTATGGGAGTTTATGATGGACAGGGAAGCCTGGTATGCTGCAGTCCATGGAATCACAAAGAGCTGGACATTTAGCAACTGAACTGAACTGATGGTAGTTCTAAGTTTGGATTTTTAAGGAACCTCCATAGTGTTTTCCCCAGTGGCTTTACAATTTTGCATATCTACCAACAGTGTAAGAGGGTTTCATTTTCCCCACACCCTCTCCAGCATTTATTGTTTGCAGATTTTTTTTTTAATTTTTTTCCTTTTATTTAGAAGTTTCTTTTCCAAAAACTAATTTTTTTTAATTAAACATTTTTTTATTAGTTTTGCCAAACAATGACATGATATCACCATGGGTTTACATATGATTTTTTTACTGATTGTCAATATGAGGTGATATCTCATTGTAGTTTTGATTTGCATTTCTCTAATAATTAGCAGTGTTGAGAGTCTTTTTATATCCCTCTTGACATTCTGTATGTTTTCTTTGTCTATTTAATTCTTCCATTCAGTTTTTGATTGGATTATTGCTTTGATATTGAACTTCATAAGCTGTTTGTATATTATGAAGATTACTCCTTTGTCTGTTGCTTCATTTGCAAAAACTTTCTCCAATTCTAAGAGCTGTATTTACATCCTGCTTATAGTTTTCTTTGCTGTCCAAAATCTTTTAAGTTAATATAGGTCCCAAATGTTTGTTTTTATTTTCATTATTTTATGAGGTAGGTCAAAAAAGATTTTGCTGTGATTTATGTCAAAGGTGTTTTTCTTATGTTTTCTTCTAAGCAAGTTATATTTGTTTTATCTATTTTTTAAATTTTTAATTAAACTAACATATGACCCAGCAATCCCGGCACTGGGCATATACCCTTAGAAAACCATAACTCAAAAAGACAGATATACCCCAGTGTTCATTGCAGCACTACTTACAATAACTAGGGCACGGCATAAGTCAGGACATGTCCATTGAAAGGTGAAAGATAAAAGAGATGTAGTACATATATACAATGGAATATTACACAGCCATAAGAAAGGAACAGAACTGAGTCATTTGAAATGATGTAGATAAACCTAGAGCTTGTCATACAGAATGAAGTAAGTCAGAAAGAGAAAAACAAATATCATATATTAATGCATATAGATGGAATCTCGAAAATGGTAGAAAAATGGTACTGATGAACCTATCTGCAGAGCAGGAATAGAGGCACAGATGTAGAGAATGGACTTCTGGACACAGTAGGGGAAGGAGAGGAGGGGAAAAATTGAGACAGTAGCACTGACATATATACATTGTCATGTATAAAATAGCTAGTAGGAAGCTGCTGTATAGCACAGGGAGCTGAGCTTGGTGTTCTGTGATGACCTAGACTGGAAGCATGGAGGAGTGGGGAGGGAGTCTCAGGAAGGAGGGGATAAATGATACATATTGCTGATTCAGTGTTGTAGAGCAGAAAACAACACAACATTGTAAAGTGACTATATTCCAATAAACATATCTTATGGTATAAAAATAACTGTTAAAAATATGTTTTGGATGTTTCATTTGAAGATGAATATAATGGGTAAAGATTTGGGGAATTTCATGAGATATGGAAACTGCAAAAGAACTAAATGGAAAGAAAACTGATATATATATATATATATGTATATTCAGAATATATATATTTTAAAATGAAAATTTATTAGTTACTTCATAGCAATAAAAAGAGTTCCTTGATCTTGAAAATAGATAATTAATGATAGCCAATCTGAAGACATGTGCATCAACAGAACCCCACATAGTGGGGAAAAGACTTGTACTAAATATGCAGAACCTTTATGTGAAGCCTAAATGTATATTAAGCCTGCATATAATTATAGTCTGCCCTCTGTACCCACTGATAATATAGATATTGGTGCCAAAAGCAAGTGGGCACCATTGCAACAAATAACTAGACATGTGGATGTGGTTTTGGAATTGGGTAATAGGTAGAGACTTGAAGAGTTTTGAGGTGCTTGATATAAAATGTCTAGCTTGCCTTCAACAATTGTTGGTAGAAATATGGGTGCTAAAGGGGATTTTGGTGAGAACTAAGAAAGAAGAGAACTGTAAAGAAAGCTTTTGAAGCATGTGTACATCCTCATGGACAGAATGTTGTTATAAGTACGACTGTTAAACAAGCTTTTGATAAGATCTTAGAGGGAAATGAAGAACATGTCAGGGGAATCTGGAGGAAAGGTAATCCTTGTTATACAGTGGCAGAGGACTTGTTTGAATTTGCTTATTACACACACAGAGACAACTACATATTATATTGCATTCTCTCTTACTAAAATATGTATTTATGATCAAATAAATTCAACAATGGGCTTGAACTTATGGATGATTCATGTTTTTGTATAGCAGAAGCCAACACAATACTGTAAAGCAATTACCCTCCAGTTAAAAACAAATTTTTAAAAAGAACCAATGAATCATATAAGAGCACTTCAAAAAAAAAAAAAAGAAAGAAAGACCACACCCTAGAATATGAAGTTCTGTTCCACAGGATGAAGTATGCATCTTAAATTAAGGAAAAAATATAAGATGTTATCTTTTCCATAGTCAGGAAATGAACAATACCAAAATGTAATTTTAGAAGTAAAAATTTTCTTAGCCATCATATCAGATGACTTACCAGCTGCTGAATTACTGTCTGAGTGAAAGCAGAACAACAAACTAGTGTAAAAAGAAAAAGAAGCTATTAAAACCAATATTGCCTAATTTGGCTATATGTTCAGATGTATATGTAAGAAGTGAATTATTTATCTATATTTTTATTTAATTTTCCCTTCATTTTCCCTTATTATGTCATGCGATGTATGTTATATTGTATGTTTTCACTTCATAAATCATTTATAGTATATTTTATGTCTAGATGGGATTTTGACAGAAAGAAGTGAGTAATAATCATTACCTGGTGTTGAAATGTAGAGTGCAATTTCATTACTTTGGAAAGTTCCATTTTTAGTTAGATGATATTATTTTGAATTTTAGATATGAAAAAAAAAATGTTTTTGTGTGGATGTTTGCAAAACACTTGGACTACAGTAGACTTGGTGGACAATTTTTGTAGCATTTATTCCATTCCCTTACTAATATTTCTCCCTATAATTTAAAGCCTGGACAGGTTAATAACTATATTTTAAAGACTACTTTGGAATTAGGATTCTGGTGTGCTTGAGGCTCAATGAGAATCATTTACAAGATTTGGAAAGCAAGCAGGAGGCACACTTTTGTTTAAACTACCCTGCAGTGTTCTTATTTTTGGAAGTTTCAGCAACAATACTAGTGAAAAGTGAAAGTGAAGTCCCTCAGTCGTGTTCGACTCTGAGGTCCCATGAATTTTCCAGGCAAGATTACTGGAGTGGGTTGCCATTTCCTTCTCCAGGGGATCTTCCTGACCCAGGGATCGAAACTGTATCTCCAGCATTACAGGCAGACGCTTTTACTATCTGAGCCACCAGGGAAGCCCATTAGTGGATGTCTCAGTATTGCTTAGTGTTAAGAGGCAAGATATGGGCCAACCAAGGTGCTGATATTAGATCATAGCTAATGATACACAGTTCTGCACTAACAGCTACATTTTAGGTCATTTTCGTATTATCAGGAGCTCAGCTGAACTGGAAAAGAGTGAACTGAGCTATCATCAGGTGTCAAGAGTAGCTGATTGAAGCAACAAGTCAGAAATGATAGTAAAGCCTCTAATCACTTACTGAGATAATATAAGCAAGAGTCTAAAAATGAAAAAGGTACTGACTCCTTCTGTTCCCCTCTCCCCCATGGGATGGCACACAGATTGAGGATCAGATTAATCAGCACAGACATATTGATCCTCTGTCTATTGAGAGATCCCAGAACAAAAGACTCTGGCAATTTTATGGACCTAGGGTTAGGGTGATACAAGGAGGAAGGCTAGGAGTATAAAAGTGTTAGGTAAGACCCAGAGTGAAAAGGGATGCAACAGGTAAACTTAATAGTAAAAATGGGAATAACTGTCTACTATGATCATGACTTTTAATATTTATTTGTTTTAATAAGTTAAATTATCTAGTTATTATATAAAGTTGAATTATATATTTATATATTACATAAGTATATGTTATAAGTGATAGTAGTTTCAGTGCATTGGCTTACATCATAAAATGCCACAGTTCCCTCCGGCTTCAGTCTATTAGTAAACTATCCTCTCCAGTGAAGGAGCAGCTCACCTGTATCCAAATACCTACAGAAAAGACTCCTACTAGTGAAATTATCTCCTCTGTATTCATGCACTTCTCATTCCAAAGCCAAATCTATGTCATAAAATAGCTGTTCATAGTAGCTATCTTTAGTTTCTTGAACTTTTAGTCCTACTCAAAGTTGGAAAACATATTTTCACCCATTTTAAGAGTAGTTTTCCATATAATAGGGTTGAGCTTATGTGATAGCATAATAAGCTTTTTTACTAGTATGATTTCAAGACACTGTGGAAAGGCCCTTCTGCTTCCAAAATAACTCCTCCTTCTTTCACACATTTCTTGGAACTTATATTACATATTGATTTATGTGGGCGAGTTTTAGAGCATGAATGGTTTTCAAGAACTATCTAAATAAAGTCAAACACTCATGTACTATTAGAATCTAACACCTTTTTCAACTGTTATGTGGAGCGAGGCCATATGAGGCTCATCCAGATGAAGAAAAGCATTATGAAAATGTGAAGCTGGTGTTAGCTGACACACGGAGGTGAGAATTTTAGCAGATTGGACTCAGGAAAATCCTGTCATACCAAGGTTCTCATAAGCAACTCAGACTAAAAATTTTCCACCTAAAAGCATACTTACACATCTTAAGAAAAATAATAAAATTATATAATAACTCTGTCCTCACAATCTAACACACATTCAACTTGAACAAAATATGAATCTATTTATCTCAGTGATAAGGAATGACTAAAGCACCAAGACTAATTCCAAATGCAAAGGGATAAAATCATGCCTGCTTCTAACCTAAAGATTCTGCTGTTAGATTCTGGCCATACTAGTAAGAGGATCTTAAGGAAGTAACACTTATTAAAACATGTGACTTACTGTCAACATGTATTTGGCTTTTAAAGTTATACAGATACCTCCAAATTACTTTGGAATATGACCATAAAGAACAGAGAAGATATTTTTAACTAAGGAAAAGAAGGTAATGGAGGACACTACAAGCATGAGAACTTCATGAAGGTATATTTGAGGACGTACTATTTGGCTACCCAAACTGCTGACATCACTACCTGGATGTCTACCATTTACTATGCTCAAAGTAAAGTGAGATATAGATTTTCTGAACTACCCATCTCCAAATGGTAATTATCATTGCAGTTAGTCCTCTTTCTGTCCACTACTTTATATTTTATATATTTTTGAATAGATTACTTAGTCACATAAAGTGATATATATGGAACTGGAAGAGGAGGTTAATATTCTCCCACAGGAATGTTCAATTGTTTCCTCTTAAGAGGGGATGGATAGATTTTATTTATGTGAGAATGATGGTATAAACAGATGTATGAGATGCAGCATAGATACAGAAATTGATTCATCAAAGAATGAACCATTTATCCTTAACACAAGCCATTCCCCTTTAATAGAAGTTACGGTGTATGGGTAGAATTAGCCTCAGGGGCTGGAAGTAGTCATATGAACATATAGTTGATAAAATGCTTTGAAACCTTTGATTAAAAATTATAATAAAGTGACCATAAGTATGAAGTATGATCCTTTCAATTATAATAATATAAAACCTACACCCATCTGGGTTTATCAAGCAAGAACAGAGTGGACAATATATTTGAAAAAAAAAGAAGTCATAAAGACAGAAAGTTGTGACCTTTGAGCATGTTTGATCAAGGCTTCAGAGGAGGCCATTAGGGCTATGGTTCTATGCCTCAGTGAGTCATCCATTTCCCATCCCCCGAAGTCTTATCCTACTTTATAGGGACATTGCTATACCCTCCTCCATACTTGGTGCTGGAGCCATCATAAGAGAATGCAGAGAGAGCCATTGTTTATTGAGTTATATATCTCTGCTTTGAACTAAATGATAAAAATAAATTAATTGATAAAAATGCTCCCCGGTTTGGGGTTTTCTTTAGGAAAACAGAAGATAACCATATTTAAAGGTTTTACATTTGTTAAGGATACTAATTATTTCATAATATTACACCCATAATTCCTGATTTACCTCCAACTTTCTTAGAGAACACAGCACTGCTTTCCTCTTTTATTCTCTTTCAATGAGATACTGATTTCTGAGTGTAATTTTGTTGTGTGTTTTTTTTTTGTGTTCTTATTACTTAAAAGTGCACATAACGTTAAATTCATTTTCCATGTGCTATATATTTCCAAATTAATGGGGTCACAGGAGAGAAAAGGGTAGAGCAGTAAGGCTATTTCAAGGAGCACTCCGTGTTTTTAAGAATCTTTATTTGTTGTGCTTTGCTTAGTTACTCAGTCATGTCCAACTCTTTGTGACCCCATGGGCTGTAGCCTGCTAGGCTTCTGTGTCCATGGGGATTCTCCAGGCAAGATTACTCCAGTGGGTTGCCACGCCCTCCTCCAGGGAATCCTCCCCACCCAGGGATGGAACCCAGGTCTCCCTGAAGTGGAATTTTTATAGCCTGAGCCACTAGGGAAGTCCAGCCTCTATACTACATGGCAATCATATAACCAATGTATGTGTCATTAATCGATTAGTTATAAAATATTTGAACATTTTATAAATGTTTACAAGTTTTATAAAAATTATTATAAAATAAAATTTATATATATATATATATAATTTATAAAAATTTTATAAAAATTTGAACATTTAGTATGTTCCAAAGTCTGGTCTTTGCACCAAGCCTATAGTGTGCAGTGTGACAGAGCAGTTTCTACTCATACAAAACATGGAAGTCTTTCCTTAGATGTATTCTATAATATGATGTCTTTCACCCAAAGAAATCAAATGTCTCTTTAGCAAACACAGAATAGTATTTTCTCAAAAAACTGACATGCTGGATATTTATTATAATTATTACTTTATTTGTGAACATTAGGAAAATAAATATAATTTGCGTATTTGGAAAGAAAAACTGAAATATCTTCATCAGTAATGTCTCCTATTGCCAGTAAGTGAAAAGAGAGTTGAAGCCAATCAAAAGATACTATCATTGGTCTCTATTCTAATATCCTTTTATTACCACGCTTAGCTCTATTTATGCTAGTAAATAAAAAAAAGCATATTAGACAACTAATTACAAAATATAGTCACCTAAAGAGACTGAAAAAACTGCTGTGTTTTCAGTACATATAATTATACAGTTTTACACATTACATTTTAAGCGTGTCCTTGGCAAATTAAAATATTCCCAGAAAAATTGGCACTAAGATATACAGATGATTGTATTTATGATTACAGTGCCATGGATGTTTCTATTAATTTAATTTGAACCATTCAAGTTTTCTCTATAATATATTAAAGTTAATAAAAAATTAGATCTACTGAATAAAGTACAGATAATTGCCTACTGAAATTTATATTAATTCACAAATCACAGATACCTAGATTCTAAATAAGAATCACAAATGTTATGATTACACATTTGCATTATGTAATACTCATGCCCATATGTGGAATGGGTGTGGAGAGAGAATGGGTGTGGCGAGAGAAGGAGGAGGAAGGAAACGAGGAGAAAGAAAAGACCTAGAATATGGTGAAATCTGTAATCTCAGGTTTCAGGGTTTTTTGGGTTTTTTTTTTTTCCAATTTTTTATTCAGCATTTACTTGATGGCTTTACTATATTCTCTGCATTATCTGGCATCATAAATTGCCCTGTCACTTTCTTAGGAAGAAACAAACAAAATAAATGAGCGATCTGGGGAGAGTTTAAATAGATTTAAAACAAAAATTGTCAAAGGCTTTCTCTGCATCTATTGAGATTATCATGTGGTTTTTATTTTTCAATTTGTTAATGTGGTGTATTACATTGAATGATTTGCAAATATTGAAGAATCCTTGCATCCCTGGGATAAAGCCTACTTGATCATGATGTATGATCTTTTTAATGCGTTGTTGGATTCTATTTCCTAGAATTTTGTTAAGGATTTTGCATCTATGTTCATCAGTGATACTGGCCTGTAGTTTTCTTTTTTTGTGGCATCTTTGTCGGGTTTTGGAATTAGGGTGATGGTGGCCTCATAGAATGAGTTTGGAAGTTTACCTTCCTCTGCAATTTTCTGGAAGAGTTTGAGTAGAATAGGTGTTAGCTCTTCTCTAAATTTTTGGTAGAATTCAGCTGTGAAGCCATCTGGTCCTGGGCTTTTGTTTTTTGGAAGATTTCTGATTACAGTTTCAATTTCCATGCTTATGATGGGTCTATTAAGATTATCTATCTCTTCCTGGTTTAGTCTTGGAAAGTTGCACTTTTCTAAAAATTTGTCCATTTCATCCAGGTTGTCCAGTTTATTTGCATAGAGTTGCTGATAATAGTCTCTTTTTTTTTCTTTTTTTTTTTTTATTGTTTTTGCCATACATTGTCATGATATCACCATGGGTTTACATATGCTTCCCCTCCAGGACCCCCCTCCCTCCTCCCTCCCCCCGGGAAATCTCGCTGTACCAGCCCCGAGCATCAATCCTGGGCTGGCGATTGATTAGACACATGACAATTAACATGCTTCAATGCCCTTCTCCCATATCATCCCACCCTTACCCTCAACCACAAAGTCCACGAGTCTATTCTATACATCTGCGTTCCTTTTGCTGTCTCGCATGTTGGGTTCTCGTTACCATCTTTCTAAATTCTATATATATGCGTTAATATACTGTATTGTTGTTTTTGCTTCTGGCTTACTTCACTCTGGATAATGGGCTCCAGTTTTGTCCATCTGAGTAGAATTGCTTCAAATGAATTTTTTTTTTAATGCTGAGTAATATTCCATTGTGTATATGTACCACAGCTTTCTTATCCATTCGTCAGTTGATGGGCATCTAGGTTGCTTATAGCCAAAGCAATCTTGAGAAAGAAGAATGGAACTGGCGGAATCAACCTACCTGACTTTAGGCTATACTACAAATCCACAGTCATTAAGACAGTATGGTACTGGCACAAAGACAGAAATATAGATCAATGGAACAGAATAGAAAGCCAGGAGATAAATCCACACATCTATGGACACCTTATCTTTGACAAAGGAGGCAAGAATATACAATGGAGAAAAGACAACCTCTTTAACAAGTGATGCTGGGAAAACTGGACAGCCACTTGTAAAAGAATGAAACTAGATCACTTTCTAACACCATACACAAAGATAAACTCAAAATGGATCAAAGATCTAAGCATAAGACCAGAAACTATAAAACTCCTAGAGGATAACATAGGCAAAACACTCTCTGCCATAACCCAAAGTGGGATACTCCATGACCCACCTCCCAGAATATTGGAAATAAAAACATGAATAAACAAATGGGACCTGATAATAGTCTCTTATGATCCTTTGTATTTCTGTGTTTTCTGTTGTGATCTCTCCGTTTTCATTTCTAATTCTGTTGATTTGGTTCTTCTCCCTTTGTTTCTTGATGAGTCTGACTAATGGTTTGTCAATTTTATTTATCTTCTCAAAGAACCAGCTTTTGGCTCTGTTGATTTTTGCTATGGTCTCTTTTGTTTCCTTTGCATTTATTTCTGCCCTGAAACCTCGTATAGCCAAAGCAATCTTGAGAAAGAAGAATGGAACTGGAGGAATCAACCTACCTGACTTTAGGCTATATTACAAATCCACAGTCATCAAGACAGTATGGTACTGGCACAAAAACAGAAATATAAGTCAATGGAACAAAATAGAAAGCCCAGAGATAAATCCACACATCTATGGACACCTTATCTTTGACAAAGGAGGCAAGAATATACAATGGAGAAAAAACAATCTCTTTAACAAGTGGTGCTGGGAAAACTGGACAGCCACTTGTAAAAGAATGAAACTACAACACTTTCTAACACCATACACAAAAATAAACTCAAAATGGATCAAAGATCTAATCATAAGACCAGAAACTATAAAACTCCTAGAGGAGAACATAGGCAAAACACTCTCCGACATAAACCAAAGCAGGATCCTCTATGACCCACCTCCCACAATATCGGAAATAAAAGCACGAATAAACAAATGGGACCTAATTAAAATTAAAAGCTTCTGCACAACAAAGGAAACTATAAGCAAGGTGAAAAGACAGCCTTCAGAATGGGAGAAAATAATAGCCAATGAAGCAACAGACAAACAATTAATCTCAAAAATATACAAGCAACTCCTCCAGCTCCATTCTAGAAAAATAAACAACCCAATTAAAAAGTGGGCCAAAGAACTTAACAGACATTTCTCCAAAGAAGACATAAAAATGGCTAACAAACACATGAAAAGATGCTCAACAGCACTCATTATCAGAGAAATGCAAATCAAAACCACAATGAGGTACCACTTTACACCAGTCAGAATGGCTGCCATCCAAAAATCTACAAGCAATAAATGCTGGAGAGGATGTGGAGAAAAGGGAACCCTCTTACACCGTTGGTGGGAATGCAAACTAGTACAGCCACTATGGAGAACAGTGTGGAGATTCCTTAAAAAGAAAAGTTCAGGGTATAGGAAAACCACAAGGGAAAGCTGAGTACCACTGAACTAGGAAGAGTGGAAGACTAGGCAGATAGAGAAGTAGACAAAGGGATTACGAAATACTGGAAACAAAGCTGATTTTCAGAAGCTGTGACCTTTTGTTGACAAATGAAGTCAGTTAATAGTGTCCTCACAGAGACTGGACCAGAAGAATTAATAACTGACTACAATCCTCTCTTCCTCTTCACAGCTGTCTGAACTCCACCTGTCTGAGAAGTCCCCAAGGCAAAGGACACACTGATCTATTCCATTCAAGTCAGGCTATCAGGGCACAGGGCTTGGCAGTGAAGGATAAAGAATGATTCTGGATAGAAAAACCGAGGATATTCAACCTAAGGAAGTAATTGGGAAAAAAAATAGATTAAAAAATTCTTATGTAAACCCAGTGGAAGTAAGAGCTGTGCTTTTCACTGTTCACAATTACAGCCACAAAACTTTCTGTACAGTAAATTTTAGAAACATAATGCATATTTTTAAATGAATGTATGTAAGAATAAGGGAGCAGTGGCAGTTATTCTTTAATTATTTACAAACAGAATATTGAGTACTCTTGTTCCACTTTGCTTGAGAGAATTAAAATTATGACTAAAGAATTATGCATAGAAGGAGGCTAAGCAAAAGAAATACATTTTTAAAAGCAAGAAATTGTCTGCTAAATAATGAAATGCCTTATTAGTGCTGAGTTTTTTGCCAATGAACTCATTCAAATAGACGTATGGTCTTTTAGAAAAGCTAGGCTAGAAAGAATAGGCTCTTGGACTATTATCTTTACCACTTCAGAGATCCTTCCATTATGAGGCCCACAGGAGACATTTATTTCAGTCTTAGTATCAGGAGAGCTGTGCTTCTCTTGAGGAATTGTTTGTTGTTAGCCCATAGGAACAATCTAACTCTTTATATGGATCTTTCCTTTGGCAGTAAGGAATTTTACAATCAAAGTTGTGGTCCAATTGAGCAAATGTGTAGAATGTTTTATGACTGTTGTGATTGCATATTAACAGTATCTCTGGCTTTTCTTATTTTTCTTTCATTGCATTGTATATCTAAACTATCTTTTAAATCTGGTTATTGTCTAACTTATATGTCTTTAGGGGAAAATTAGGATATAAACAAAATCTATAATTTTGTTTAGAGGTTCTAAATAAAGCAAAGAAAATATTAGGAAGCTGACAATTTATTTTTCTTCAAAACACATAAATCAAGGATGTTTTGCACTGTTAATTTTACCTCAACATTTCCTTCATCGTTTGTCACATAGGTTTTTAGGTTGCATGGGATGGGCTGATAGATGTGCATTCTGTAAAAGCGAATACCCGAAAGAGAAGAATTTAAGCTAACTTCTATTTTTAATGAAGTTTGAAGTTATCTCAAATATCTTTGACATTTGAGGAGGATTTTGAAATGGAGGACTGATTAAATGCTGGGGCTTTTATCGTTGTAGTGTAAGGGCTATGTTCATATCATGTGACTGCAATAAAAATGCTGTCCAGAATCAGCAGCTCTAGAACTAGGAATATTCATTGAAGTTAAAGACTTAGGTGTGAGTGTAAAATATATAAACATTTGTGTGCATGTGTGTATTGTGTGGGGGTAAAATACATATATGCAAAATAACTTAGTGATCAAACATAAAATTAAATATGTTAAGCATATTTAAGTGTAAGATGAATCTTCCATTGCTTTCCCCTCAGACCACTACCCTCAAACATAGAAAGAGACATCAAGGAACCATTACTATAAGTAGGGAAAAAAGACCTACTATCACTTTTTGAAGGGAACCCTATATGACTGCATCTGGCCACATCCAGTTATCTATTTGATGCTTGTAATTGGAATGGTCCTTTGGAAGGAATCATAATTCAAAGAAATATGTGTATGTGTATATCTCAGTTTCCAGTTGAAATAATAGGTAGAAATTGCTAGGCAGTCGGTGTATGACTCTGAGACCTCAGTCCTGTTTTCAATAAACACCTCACTCCACTAACCTAAAACTATACTCTTTGTCCTGGATCCCTGGAATGTGTCCGTGGTCAGATAAATTATCAGCACTCAGATCCAGGAAGGGAGAGGAATTAACTTCTATTCCATATGTCTGAGGGAAAAACTACTGATGATCATTAATCTTTAGCCCATACATCTGGTCCATTGTAAAATTGCCAGGGGATGAAAAAGAGTGGCAACTCAATCAGAGGATCAAGAGAAGCCATAAAAATGGTAAGTTAAACACTGTGACCTTAAACTGATTGGTTAGAAATGATATATTTAAGGACAGGAGCCAACCAAAAATATACAGATCAATATCAATACTAGCAAGGATATGAACTGCTGTTAAGTCCTGACTTTGGGACGAACATACCCCCTCACTATCTATGCTGAGAACTTTGTGCTTTTCTTTTCTTTTAAATAAATCCTATTCACTTACTACTGTGAGTGTTTGTGAAGTTCATTCTTCAACTCCATGAACAAGAACTCAGATTCCCATTTCAATAGGACACAAAGAAATATTTATATTTATCATGATGGATTTCAAGGAAGGAAAAAAATATCATTTGTATTGACTTTATTTAATCTTCACAAAAGTTGAGTGAAATTAAAAAAGAAAAAACATTTTATCATGCCAAGAAACAGGCTTATTGGGTTTAGTGACTTAAGGATCTTACATATGGATGTTAACTCATGCTGAAGTTGGATTTGAATTCAAGTTTTGTCAGAAAAAAAAATTTTCACTTTAAAAATTATTAGGACTTACAAGGAAGACATTATATGTTGATATAAATGCTATGAGACATTTAATTTTAAATAGAGTAGAAGTAGAATAGAATGTTTAATATAATAATGTCAAATAAGAGTCATACTCTCTCTCCAATGGACAAATCAATTTTTATACATTAAGAAACATTCAAAACCAAAAAAAAAATACTATCTGACAAATCGATGGCTGAAATAAAGAGCTGCTTATTTGACATAGTTTATTTTTATGACTTAACAGTTTCAGTGAAAGTGACTGCTGAAATTTTTGGAAAAATCTACATTCTAATCACATTTGATTATTCAAATTCTTGTCTTTAGTCCAAAATATTTCTAAAAAAAACACTTAGAAGTTCTATTTTGGAAAATGCAAAATTGTTTTTCACATTCCTACATTATTTTATTAATTTACAATGTGACTATCTTTGAAAAAATTTAGCCTATTACTTTTCAGCTGAAACATTTGCTGGTACACATTCTTTCTTAACACAGAGAAACAAGGATTTGTAGATACTCAACCATCACAGTATTTGAATGGATATTCAAAATGAGAAAACATGCATATACCTTGAAAATTATGCATTGTAAATATGAAAACTTTAAAATCACAACCCATAAAATATAACAGTACTTTGAGGACATTAAAGTGATCTGGCCAAAATTATTATATTTTTGACAAAAACTATCTGGACAGTTGTAGTTAGCCATTCTTTACTATATTATATGGCTGTGCACAATGTTCCTCCCATTAGCTCATTTCATAGTTTTACTTTTATAGAAACTGTTTTAAAATAAAGTAAAAATAATTCTCAAATTATTGCAGGGAGGAAGTTCTGGCTCCATGTTGGCACTGTTCTTTCGACTTGTTTTTCATTGCTTTTGCTATTAAAATCATACAGAATGGTTTCCCTCAGAGAATCCCCGCCCTCTGCCTGAATGTTAAACTAAAATGCCTTTGTGTCCACCTTTGGATGTCAGGAAGAAAGAAATTAACATATTCCCTGCTTGAGACTTGCCATTCTAAGAGATGGTTGCAAAGATTAATGGCCTTTTTACTTTGCTTCCTCACCTTCCCTCATCTGTAAACCATAATAGAAGCTGGCAGTCAGACCCCAATAAGATGATTATTTCGAGGAGCTAGCCTGCCATCTAGTCTGCCAGCTCCCTGATTAAAGTCTTTTCCTTGCCTCAACACCTAGTCTCACATTCATTGGCCTATTGTATGGCGAGCAGAGAGAGCTTGGACTAGGTAACATTATCAGTCAAGTATCTTTCAAGTTGCTGTTTCAGTCTGTGTTTCTTGTTCTTAGTTTCTCAAATGCAGAAATAAAGTGCAGCAGAACACTTAATTGGAATTTAAATATCCTAACATTGTCTCTCCCTTCAGAGTGGTTTGAATTCCTAACAAATAGTCTGTTATATTAAAGTAGTCATCAATAAAGGAAGTGCTAGTTTAAGCAAAAGATTCTTAGAATAAAGAGTTGCAAATTACTAAGTAATGTATTCTCATTGATATCCTCATGCCTTTCAAATATTTAAAACCACTAGCCTTATAAAAGGCATTGTGCATATACATACATTCACTTTACTGTATACTTGAAACTAACACAACATTGTAAATCAACTACATTTCAATAAATTTTTTAAAAGGTTTTATGCACCAATGAGAGACCAATTTAGCAAGATTATGCTGCGATTGCTTGAATTTCTCACTAAAGTAAAAGTCAAATGCATATGTTCATTACAGTCAAAGAGGAATAAAGTATAAGGTTTTCAAAACAATGTCTGCTATAAATGTTAGAGACTAATTTATTTAACTTCTTGAGAACAGACTCTTAATTTTTCAATTTATCAAAAGTAAATCATTAAACTTCTAAGATCTTCTGTGAAAACAGAAGCATGTTTCTTCTAGTCTTGTGACAAACATACAAACACAGAATTACCTCTATATTGAGACTTGTATAAGATGGACTGATAAGTTTGGTAACTAGCATGAAAAATGTTGGAAGAATAGATCCAGCATGACATAGCAAGGATGAGACATATAACAGAATATTGTTCAGGCTAACTCCATAAATGTGGTCTGGAAAATAGGTACAGTCTAAAGCTGCAATTTAGTCCTTTAGAGTGCTAGTCTAGAATCAGCAAAAATCTAAATGTGGTTATATGACTTTTTTTTTTAACAGGAAGGAATTCAGACAGAATTATTCCATCTGTTAATTTTCTAAATATTAAGCAGTTTTCAATTAGGAAATCTCTTCATGGAGAATAGTATTTCCACTTAACAAATTAGAGTAAGACAAGGTTCAATTTCCAAGCCACTTTCCACCATATATTTTAAGTGCCTTTGCAGGATTCCACTCTTAAGGCAAAGGAAGAATTTACATGAGTAAAAATAGAGAAGGATATTTATGTACTAGGCTTATATGACAATATGGTTGGGTAAAGAAGAGCTTCAACCCTAGATAGTATAGGCATACATAGATTCTCTCTGAGTTAGTTTTGTTCAAGGTCTAATTGGGAGCAAATGATTCTCAGAGACAATAGGAAGAATGTGTATTCATCATATCAACTGACTAAAGAATAGAAATTATAATTCTCTTAAAATAGATAAAGTATCCCAGATTAATTAAGGAAAATAACCTACTATATAGTCATCAAGTTAAAATAGACTTTAATCTGTTAAAGTTTTAATATGGAAGGTATCATAACAGACAATATCTTTAAAGTCAAATGATGTAAATACTGCTAGCATGAGTTCTATTTAGTACCAAATATTTGTCTGAGGCATTAAGCCAAAGCTAATCAACCATAAACACTACTAGTAATCCTATAAGTTTCTTTAAAAATCTAATCAGGAAATATATAAGAAAAATATACATAATCATAATGATAGTGGCAGGTATAAATTTTCCATGAACAGTTTTTTCTAGACTTGCAGTAGAGAAAACCAGGAGTATATCACTGAAGGTCACAATGAGACATAAGAAGCCCATGGAATGATGCACTGAATATTGTACAGAAAATAATTTTCTGTTTCAGTTAAGATTGATTTGATAGCATAATATATACATAACAAAATAAATAGCAAAGCTAATGTTTATTTTACTCATTCAACCTTTCAGACAGCCTATATGGATTGATGAAACAGCTCCATGAAGATATCAATATCTCAGGTTCCTTTGTCTTTCTCTTAACCTTAGCATAACCGTAATTTGATGAAAAACAGAATTCAGTTAAATACAGGTTGTTAGGCTGTAAATATAAGTTATAAATCTCAATAACTCCAAATTTTTGCATAATCCACTTGAAGAACAGTTTGGCCATCAACTGAGAAGGACAGGATGCTGGGTAGTGGTGGGGTAGTTCAGGGGTTCATTTTGGAACATCCCTCAGGAAAAACTTGAGTAAGGACATCTGTATACAAGTCTGGAAAAGTCTAGACATGTGAACAACATGTGAATAGATGTAGTCATGTGAATCTTTGGATGGTTCTGCTCTTGTTGCTCATGTTTGTTTTAACTTCAACTTTCCACCCACCTCTCCAAAAAAGTAAAAAAAAGAAGAAGAAGAAGAAGAAGTAATGATGAGGAAGTAGTAGGACCCGTGTCAGGAAATGAAATAACTCCAGATATTTTCAGCGGAATTTCATTTGCTAATACTCATTGGTCATAATTTATCTGATATTGACAGAAGTTTCTCTGTCTCTTTTTAGCTGAATATATTATTGCACTGAACAAAGTTGTGTATTTTATTGGTAAGGAATAACAGAAGAATGGAATTTGTATAGGTAAGTATCAGTGTCTTTTGAATTCAATGTGTACTTCAACATAATCTTTCATTGAAGCTGACAAGCTGAAATTAAACTCACATTGACAAGAAAATTGCTCCATAACAAAACAAAATAAAACCAAGAAAAGTTTAATAAAAAGAAGGCAACAGAAAGGAGTTTTAAATGTCCATATAGTAAAATGCTCAGTTACTCGGTTGTGTCCAACTCTTTGGACCCCATGGACTGCAGCCCACAGGGCTCCTCTGTCCATAGAATTTTCCAAGCAAGAATACTGGAGTGGGTTTCCATTTCCTCCTCCAGGAGACAGAAAAGTACTAGCAAGCAATTTAATGAGAAATGGCTCAGAAATAGACCCTTTCATTAATGTGACACACAGGGTAGAGAAATAAGTTAAACCTATGTTGTGACCACAATAGCTGTAATATTCTCCTCAGCTTGGCTAAACTTAAGACAGGTTTCTTCTTAACTCTAGGTGCCTGACCTCCCTTTTCTCAGAGCATTTATATTGGAAAACTTGCAATCAAATATTTTCTGTTTCTTTGAAGTGAAAATCTTCTCCTAGCCTTCTGAAAATGTTATAACTCAGACATGCTTCTCTCAAGGATCTGGGAGCTATCCCTTCGGAATGTAGTAGTCAAGAAAAAAGCCATATCTCCCAGTTTCTGAAGGAGGAGAGGGGCCGAAGTTCAATTAGCAGAAATTAGAAACATGAAACCATGTTGGCCTGATAACATTGACAAGTGTTCCTCTAAAGTCCTCCACTTCTTTTCCACTAGCTCACCCCAGTGCTTAATCTCTTCTCTTTCAGTAGAGTTCGGTTCAGTTTCTTTCTTTTGCAATAGCCTTGACCCCTATTCTAACTGACATGATAAAGTCTCCTTTGCTTGTGTTGTTGTTCAGTTACTCAGCCATGTCCAACTGTTCATGACCCCAGGAAATGCAGCATGCCAGGCTTCCTTGTAATTCATCAGTTTCCAGACCTTGCTCAACCTCATGTCCATTGATTGAGTCAGTGATGCCATCCAACCATCTCATCCTCTGTCATCCTCTTCTCCTGCCTTCAATCGTTTCCAGAATCAGGGTTTGTTTTTTTTTTTATGATGAGTCAGCTCTTCGCATCAGGTGGCCAAAGTATTGGAGCTTCAGCTTCAGCATCAGTCCTTCAATGAATATTCAGGATTGATTTCCTTTAGGATTGACTGGTTTGATCTACTTGCAGTCCAAAGAAATCTCTAGAGTCTTCTGCAACACTACAGTTCAGAAGCATCAATTCTTCAGCACTCAGCCTTCTTTATGGTCCTGGTCTCATATTCATACATGACTACTGGAAAAAACATAGCTTTGATAGACAAAGATTTGTCAGCAAAGTGATGTCTCTGCTTTTTAATAGGCTGTCTAGGTTGGTCATAGCTTTTCTTCCAAGGAGCACAAATCTTTTAATTTCATGGCTGCAGTCACCATCTGCGGTGATTTTGGAGCCCAAGAAAATAAAGTCCGTAACTGTTTCCATTATTTCCCCATCTATTTGCCATGAAGTGATGGGGCAAAATGCCATGATTTCATTTTTTGAATGTTGATTTTAAGCCAACTTGTTCACTCTCCTTTCACCTTCATCTAGAGTCTCTTTAGTCCCTCTTTGCTTTCTGCCATAAGGGTGGTGTCATCTGCATATCTGAGGTTATTGATATTTCTCTGAGAAATCTTGATTCCAGCTTGTATTCTTCCGGCCTGGCATTTCATATGATGCACTCTGCATATAAGTTAAATAAGCAGTACAGCCTTAACATACTTCTTTCTCAGTTTGGAACAGTTCTTTGTTCCATGTCCCATTCTAACTGTTGCTTCCTGACCTGCATACAGGTTTCTCAGGAGACAGGTAACACTGTCTGATATTCCCATTTCTTGGAGAATTTTCCACAGTTTGTTGTGATCCACAGAGTCAAAGGCTTTAGCATAGTCAATGAAGCAGAAGTAGATGTTTTTCTGGAACTCTCTTGCTTTTTCTATGATCCAACGGGTTGATCTCTGGTTCCTCTGCCTTTTCTAAACCCAGTGTGAACATCTGGAAGTTCTCTGTTCACGTACTGTTGAAGCCTAGCTTGGAGAATTTTGAGCATTACTTCCCTAGCACTGCATTGAAAAGCTTAAAAAAATTTTAAATTGCTATGATATCTAACGTGATCAAAAATTATCACAGCAACATTGTGAGTAAAATTAAGCCTCATACAGGTAAAAACATCATGATACAAAAATGACATTTTTTAATATGTAACTCAAATTACTGAAGCAAGCTAAGCATTCATGCTATAAGAAAACACTGCAGCACTGTTTGTCATGAAAGTGAAAAAGAAAAGGTATATTGAAAACTAAGCCATATAATGAAATACAACATAGCAATCAAACAATATACTGACATATATGGGTTACAAAGAAGGGATTTATTATAATGCTTCAAAATAATAAATAGGACAAATTAAATATCAAACACACATTTAAGAACAAAAGATCATTAAATATTTTCATGGAGCCTATTAAAGCTGAGATATATGTAGAGAGACATAAATTGAAATCAAATGCACAAAACTGATCATTTGAGTCTGGGAACTTGTTCAAGGAGGACTTTAGTCTTATTTTCATAGCTTAAATTTGTATATGGAGAACATAGTTTGGCATTGTTTGGGAAGTGAGATAACTGAACAGAAAAAAAATTAAATGTGCCAGGAATAATAATAATGGTTCAAAATATAATGCCATGGTAAAATTGCTGATTTCAATGTAGGTTATGAGACCAGTTGGAAGTTCTCAGAAAAATGCATTTAAAAAATCATATTTACATAAATTATTAAAGAACGATCCTAAAAGGCAATATGTATAGAAATATTTACCTTCATGCTGTTGGTGATTTTCATGTATGGTTGTTTAACACTTTGGCTTTGAAATTTCTGATATTAATTCCTTACTTCACTCTGCCATGCTATCAGTGTGATCTAGAGAAAGGTATTAACTCTATCTATGAGAAAACCAGGGAAATAAATCACTTCCATTTAGTATGGCTTTCACATGACTTAAGTGCTTTCAACTATGTGAAAAGCTTAGAAAAATATCTCAGTCAGAGTAGCAATTCAATACACTGTTATCTATTACTATTATTCTCTTTAAAAAAAATGTAACACAGAACAACAGAGTAGTTATGCCTTGATGGTACACTCAAAAAGAAATTCATTTGAGTATATCATAATAGTTGTTATTTTAAAGTTTTATTTGAAAGTAAACCAGCTAAACTTGAGAATAGTAAAAATTCTTTCTTATTAAAATTTAAAAGGTCATTATGTTTAATGCAGTCATAATTACTTCACTTGAAAATATCATAATAGTGTTCCAAAGAGTCATAAAAACTTGATCAAATATGTTTGATGACCAAATACATTTGATCATGGGTATTTTGATATTTTCCATTATTCAAGATTTGGAATTCTGACTTAAATTTTATCCATCCATAAGACTGAAAGCAATATAAAACAAATATTATTATAGGAAACTTATGACATAAACTTAGAGGTAATTTCTAAAATATATCCCTAAATGGTGATAAGCACAAATATATTTCAATTATATGTAGAAAATTCAACAAAGAAAATGATTTCTGAATACTAGTTTTGCTTTCTTAAAAATTTCCCATCAGTGTCTAAAATAGTAATATGAGACCATATGTTCAATGCAGTAGGTTGTAAAAGATCTATTTTTTCAAAAAGTATAGATATTTTTCTTAAAATATGAGGTGGGTACTCCCTTTGCAGTTACATACTGAAAAGTATTTGAATGGAATTATTTTCTTTCAAAATATACTCATTTTACATATAATCTGGTCGCATTGTTTAAACTTTGTATAGCAAATTGCATTATGTACATAATTCTCTCTTTTCACTGTTTATAAAATGTTTAAAATATATTCAATTCACTTTATATTCACTCATGGAACTACTGCTCATTGTCTCAAATTCCTTCTTTAGTTGAGTTTCATATTACAAGAGCCTCTATAGCACTTAAGCACTTATAAAACAGAAAGACTTTGCATTTATAGGGAACTGACAACCCATTGCTGGAAATTATGCTCCATCTGTCACTTCAACAAATTTCAAGTGTTTCTCTTTTTCAATATTTTAACGCTATATAATTTAATTTAGGATGATTTCTTTAGATGACTCTTGAGTTCTCGGAAACTATGGAAGCTGCTGTAGAAGTAAAACAACTTAGGATCATTTTCTTTCTTCTTTCGAATGCTTTCATTAAATAGACATTCCTTTTTATGTTTTTGGAAAATGTATTTTAATCATTTAAATGGGAAAAATCAACAGATGGGCATAAAATTGTTGAAAGAACTCTGATTTAGAAGCACAAGATGTAATTTTATCTACTGAAATAAAAATGCACAACCTGAGAGCTGTGAGCTTGAGTTTTTTCTGGGGACTTGCTGAGGACTATAACCCTGAAAACTGCCTCTCAAGTAGTTTTGAGGAACTGTTCTGAAGAGGCAGATGGGGAGATGTGATTTTGGCAAAGGGGTAAATGCACCCAAGTATACATCTCAGAAGAAGGCTGTTGCTAGTCACTTAGTTGATAGCCCTACACTAAGTATGGGGATATGCAAGAATTCAGGTTCATAGAAAATTTCTCTTGAATTATCTAAATTTATAAGGGCCTGTTTTGCCATTTTCCCCAGAGCACAGAGTACCTCATCCTGATCTCTGAATTTCCTCTAGGGTGTAAGATAGGTTAGTGATGCAGAGGCTACTGATTTAATTTTTGTAAAGTAAGATGGTTGATATCATTATTTTACAAGTTCAAGTGCTGACTCTGTTTAAGTAGTTCTTTGGGAAATGTCTATATATTTACTTTTTTCTCTTCATTTGTAAAATCAAGTTTAATATGGTTCATTTCATATTTATCCAGCCATTACTTATTGATCTCCAGCTATGTTCCAGTAAGTATTCTGGGTGCTAGAGGCATAGCATTGAAGAAAACCAAACACTTGTTTTGAAAATCTTAAATAATCTGGTGAAGTAGGGGTAGAGAGAGACCTAAGAGATAAAATTAAAAAGTAAGTTAATAGATTAGAATCTATCCATTAGATAATGATACTTATTTTGAGAATAAAACAGATAAAGTTATAAAGGGCACATGAAGTGAAAGGGCTTAGCCCAAATTTTTTCTGTTTGCTAAGATAAATTGTAAGAAAAGATTATATGTGAAAATCTTCTTGCAAATTCTATAGCAGTAAGAAACATTGAGTTTTATGGTGTAGATTTATAATTACATTATATATTCCATACTTAAAAAAAAGATTTTAATTAATAAATGTGTAGGGACTTTTTCCCCAGCTCACTAGTTTAATTGTAGCTGGGTGCTGAATGAATAAAAAGTAGCTCATTTTCTCTCTCTTTTTTTTCCCCTTAACATTCAGACTTGCAAAATATTATGTCTTCAGCTAAAGACATGAATCATATAACCACTTGTAGGCTAATTTTTAGAATTTGAAGAGAATTATGTATGGATAAAGATTAAATAGAAATTCCAGTTAAGAAAATGATAAAACTCATAATCAGCTGTACATAGATGCATGAATAAATGAAAAGGAGAAAGTGTCATAACTAAAGAGATCTAAAGGGCAGATGAACACAATTTCAAGAGAAAAAGATAGAGTAAAATGGTGTTGAGGAGGCTCAGCAGGTCATTTGCAATGTCCTCTAATGTTTACATTGTTAATATAAACCAGAATTATTCATCCATAAACAGAAAATAATAAGTATTTTCCTTACTGGGAGGATTTTTTTTTCATTATTTGTCAATACTCTTATGGACTCTAATGTTTCCACATTTGATTAAAACTCAATTAATTTTGGAAAATTGTTTTCAAGTTGACAAATATTTGTGAATTTCTGGAGCTAGAAATTTTACTTCATATATAAATTGTACCTGATATACCTGTTTGCTTCATAAGACATTAGAATAATTAAATTCTATACTACAACACTTAGTTTACATATTTTTCTATTTTTATTTGTATCCTTTCTCTTTCCCCTCCAAAACTTTCACTATATACTTTGTCCCCTTAAGCTTTTAAACCAACTGCAATAATCCAGCATTGTATATTTTTGCATCTAATTTACAGAGTATAGACCTATTTGTAAAGAGTCTAGAACTTACAAGTGCATTTTAAAAGTTAAAAAAAATACTGTAGCTTAATTTTTATTTCAAAATGCTATACCAAATCACTAAAATATTTAATGTTATGCACAAAATGAGCAAAGAAATTTACTCCTGAGAGTCAATTCATAAGAAGGTTGATAAGAAGTCTGGGGACACCGTGGCGGAGAGAGGAGCCTGGGGTTCCTGAGGAGGAGAAAGGGGTCTGAGGCTCTCCAGCAGGAGAAAAGAACAAACTTTTTGTTTGTTTGTTTGTTTGCTTGTTTTATTTTTTTCTACATTGCTTTGTCTTAATATAACAACCATGTATCCTCCTTGAGGACATGTTTCTCCTTGGGAACCTTCTGACTATACCTGTTATCTTAAAATGCATATTATGGGAATGGGTCTGGTAAGACCTTTACAACCTTGAGACATTCTTTTGATTTATTGTAATAATAATAATAAAAAAAGTATATAGCTCCTTCACTAAGACTAATGAAGGGGGCACTCTCCATCCCCCTCTGATGTCTATGTCAGAAGCTATCTCTGTCCCCTTTTTATACTTTAATAAAACTCTGCTACACAAATGCTCTGTAGTGATCAACACTGGTCCCTGGTTCAGAAGCTAAATCTTCTTTGGAGATCACAAATCCAACATCATTCACAGGAAGCTATCACTTCTTGTGTTAAATCAAGAAAATTTTCAATAGAAACCCATGACACACTTTCTGTTTTGTTTTCAAGATGAGAATAAGTTTATTAAATCACTTCTAACTGGAAGAGAAATAAGGACATTGAATATCTAACAAAAGGGACCTCATTTGCTGTGACAAGTTCAGATAAGCTGTGATTTGTCCTTTCAGGCTCAACACTGATGCCACATTTTTCTTTTTCTTTCTCCAAGCAAAAAGAAATGAACAAAATGGTTTCTAACTAGAAAACAACCAGAAGTTTTCAGTAAAACCAAACATCTTTTTATCAAATTTTCTTTGCACTTTTAATATGTTCAGTTGTGTATATGGACTCCCGTGGGTGGCTCAGATGGTAAAGAATCCACCTATAATGCAGGACCTGAGTTCAATCCCTCGGTTGGGAAGATACCTTGGAGGAGGGCATGGCAACCCACTCCAGTATTCTTGCCTGAAGAATCCTCATGGAGAGAGGAGTTTGCAGTGAGGGCTAGAGTCCATGCGGTCGCAAAGAGTTGGACACAACTGAGAGACCATACACGGCACATATACACACAGATAGGGGCTTCCCAAATGACACTAGTAGTAAAAAAAAACCTATCTGCCAATGTAGGAGACATAAGAGAAGCAGGTTCGATCCCCTGGAATAGGGCAGGAAGGTCCCCTGAAAGAGAGCATGACAGCCCACTCCAGTATTCTTGCCTGGAGAATTCCATAGATAGAGGAGCCTGAGAGGCTACAGTCCATAGGGTCACACAGAGTTGGTCATGACTGAAGCAACTTAGCATGCATGAATACACAGAGAGAGAGAGAAAGAGAAAGACAGAAAGTAACAAGCAGAGAACTAGAGGTGAGTGAGTGAGGTGTTATCTTGTTTGAAGTATATGTTTATAGTTCTATTAATTCTCTCTGTGTTGTACTACAATTCTGGTTGGGACTAACAGTTTTCTCCATTATGTTTCCCTCCTTCCTTTTTAGTACCATAACCTGCTGGGAGCGGTCAGGATGCCCGCTTGCTTGGATGACAAGGTCATGAGACTAAGAAAGAAATTGCAAAGCTGACTTTCTTTATCGGGGTAACCTGGGCAAGCCCCACCCTGGTATTTTTCTTGGGAGTTCTGTCCAGGCTCAGAACATTGGCTCATCTCAGTAGGTCAGTCCCAGTTGGAAAGAATTCATCCGGAGATAATCCCCCCAGACCTTATCAACCAGAGGATCTTCCCCAGGGGCTAAGGAGGAATGAAAGGGACATTTAAATAGATTATTCCTCCTCCTACTAATTACTGGGGAGTTTACCAAGAGTTCTCTGGGGGTCATGGCAAGGCCACCACCAGAAAGGCTCATACTTGGGTCACCTTTCCACCTCCCACTCCCTTGACCTCTCCGCAGAGGAGGCTCTCTTCCTTGAAGAAATCAGGCTGGATTGAGACTTAGGAATGCTCATAAATGTGGCCAGCATAGTTGGAGATATTGATTGCTCTAGGATAATGTAGACATAGGGATTCATTATAGTAGTTTTAAGGTTAATAGGGTCAAGCAGTGCTGCTTGACTGTCTCTTAGTCCTCTTTCCTCTTCCTAAACTGTCTTAGTCCTCTTTCCTCTAACTGTCTTTGTCCTCTTTCTTCTTTCCTTGTAAGAACTGAAGTAGGTTACTAGAATAAACAGTCTCAAGCTTAAGCCTTTCCCTCTAGCTTCTACATAGTTGTACCTGATAAGAGAAATGTAACCTTTCTACTTAGGCTGGTGTACTTATCATGACTGAATGAAGTATACTGAAGACATTCAAATGGTAAACATACTATTGTTAAATCTAATTACATAAAAATCTGACTTCTGTAAGGGGAACGTTTCATGATAGATTGGGGAATGAGCTCAATGATAAAGTTGCTATGGAAGGTAGAAAACAAAATATTGTATAGAATGATAGGTGATATAACGATGTAATGGGAATGTCTTTTGGCTATAAAACTATAAACCAACAATAATAAAGAGAGAGACTTCTCCATCACCTCACAAAACTAACAGCAATAAAGAGAGACTGCTCCATCACCACACACCGACTCAGCTCAGTTCTTCCGCCGACGCCACTCATCCCTCAAGACCCCCGGACCCCACTGGGGCTGGACCCCGGCAATAACCCTTTATTTTGCTGCACATATCAAAGTCTTTTAGCAAGGATATTCAAAAAGAAATCACTTATATTCTCCAATCTCATTCAAATGTATAACTGGAGTGCTTTTGTACATATGATATTAAAATGCAAAGTCATTCTGTTATTATCAACAATTCAGAAATAAACTTACATGGGTTAAATTATTGAAACCTTCAGTTAGCTATTAACTAAATTAATTTTAAAGATCCTGTGTGATCAGGTTCTACGTAACTCAAATGAGAATATGCATGATGCCATTATAATTGTTTAGACAAATGATGATACTAATCTTCAATGAAATAAAATTGATAGAAAAATACAAAAGATAGCCATCATTGGAACTGCAGGAACATAATTGTTAATGTTTGATTAAGATATCATATTTATGAGTTAAAATTCATGAACTGTCATATATGGTGCCATTTTTGTTAGTAAAGTTAAAGTTTAGATTTTAAAGGAAAATTGACTGCCACAAAACAATTAGGAAGTAATTTACCAAGATGCAGACTTCCCTGGTGGCTCAGTTGGTAAAGAATCTGCCTGCAGTGCAAGAGACCTGGGTTCAATCCCTGGGTCACGAAGATCCCCTGGAGAAAGAAATGGTGAACCACTCTAGTATCCTTGCCTGGAAAGTACAACAGACAGAAAAGCCTGGTGGGCAGCAGTTTATGTGGTCACAAAGAGTTGGGCACAACTGAGCAACTAGCACTTACTGAGAGGCACTCATTCACATATCTTAGGTTTCCTTATTTCTTTGCTTACTTGATTAGATGCTTATTCTGAAGACAAGGCAAAGATTCCTCATGTGTTTGATAGAGCTAACTTCATCTACATGTTCAATGCTTCTCAGATAATTATTAATTCAGCATATAAAGTGGATATGAGCATAAGTATGAGCTCAACATTCAGAAAATTAAGATCATGGCATTCAGTCCCATCACTTCATGGCAAATAGATGGGAAAACAGTGGAAACAGTGGCAGACTTTATTTTTTAGGGCTCCAAAATCACTACAAATGGTGACTATAGCCATGAAATTAAAAGACATTTACTCCTTAGAAGCAAAGTTATGACCAACCTAGGTAGCATATTAAAAAGCAGAGACATTACTTTAACAACAAAGGTCCGTCTAGTCAAGGCTGTGGTTTTTCCAGTAGTCATGTATGGATGTGACAGTTGGACTATAAACAAAGCTGAGTGCCAAAGAATTGATGCTTTTGAACTGTGGTGTTGGAGAGGACTCTTGAGAGTCCCTTGGATAGCAAAGAGATCCAACCAGTAGATCCTAAAGAAAATCAGTCCTGAATATTCATTAGAAGGACTGATATTGAAGCTGAAGCTCCAATTTTGGCCACCTGATGCAAAGAACTTTGTATTTGAAAAGATGCTGATGCCAGGAAAAATTGAAGGCAGGAGAAGGAGGGGACAACAGAGGATGAGGTGGTTGGATGGCATCACTGATTCAATGGACATGAATTTGAGTAAACTCCCGGAGTTGGTGATAGACAGGGAGGCCTGGCATTCTGCAGTCCATGAGGTCGCAAAGAGTCAGACACAACTGAGTGACTGAACTGAACTGAACTCAGTAAGCACAAGCAGAATTTCAGCTAAAGGGATGTAATCATCCTAACATAAACATAATTTACAAAGATTCATTTTACAATTGGGAAAGTCCAATATGAAGTGGTAGAATTTACAAGGAGATGTCAGTCATCTTTACCATAAGACTTCTTAATTTTATCCTAGAATGACTTGCTGATGTTTTCTGAAGTTTATAAACTGGCTACTTCTTTAGGTTAATGCCACCAAAGCTGCAAATATTCTCCATAAGGAAACAAAGGAACCATTATGAATATGAAAACATAACTTTAATTAATTTATATATTTGGTTAAGAGATAGAACTAGAAATATAAGAGATAATGGAACAGCAAAACATTAATAGAATATAATGATTTTGAAGAATAATTATTAATACTACTAAATCAATGGAAGAACTAAAAATCTACTAAGGGCTTAGGGTCCTAGAATTGTAGGTCAGATCTGAGGGTTTCTGTGTATAAAAATTTCATCCACTTTCCAATTGGACATAATCTAGGTCCTAAATGTTTCTTTTAATTGCCAAAACAAACAAACAAACCCATTCAATTAGTACTGTATGTAGAATAGATAATTTGGAGACTAACCTATTATTCTAAATAGTATAGTTTAGCAATTTAGAGTATGAACTATAGATTCACTTGGGATTCAAATACTAGCCCCAGGTCTTACTAGCTATGTTAGCTTGGGTAAGTTGGAAATACTCCCTTTCCTTATGTTTCCTAATTTACTAAACAAATAATAAAATGTCTATCTGTTATAGCTGTGATAATTGCAAGAGCTCATCCATAGAGTAGTATGGGGCTTATTCTGAACACTTGATAAATATTAGCTATTTGTATAGATGCTCTATTCATACCTAGGGAGTTTCAAAAAGAAGTTTAAGTCATATAATGTTACTTCACTGGAATTACATTCTTGAATTTGGCAATATTTTTGCATCTGTCTTCTTATTTTATTCTCTTTCACTAGCATCACTTTAGTACCTTATTGCATCATGTGTGGAATGCCATTAGGTCTAACCTTATGAAAGTGCCAGTATTTGAACATTTTTCATTCTCTGAAACACTAATTTAAAATGATTCAATCATGAGTGACCCTCTAATTCTTCACTCAGCCTTCAAACCCTTGCTTCTCTGATTCCTGACCATTTTATAATGCTAAAAAAACACAAAACACAGATACTAAACTGATGTTAACCTGTAAACATCAAATGTCTAAATAGAACAAATAGAACACATAGTTGGCTTATGGCAAAAGAGTTCTAAAACTTTTCCTGGTGGACTGACATGCACAGGAGAAAATGAAGAATATTACCAACCATGACAGTTTTTAAATAGATAATAAGAAGAACTGTTTAAGGCAGCCAAATTCAGATACCAGTTTTTTACATTAGGTTTCCTCACTTCTCCAACACTAATTCTATTACCATCACTATTTTTAGACTTGCTATTGGGATGGTCCCCTGGAGAAGGGAAAGGCTATCCACTCCAGTATTCTGGCCTGGAGAAGTCCATGGGGTCGCAAAAAGTCAGACAAGACTGAGTGACTTTCACTTTCACAATGCTCTCTATTCTCTGAATATTTCAATATTCTTTTAAATTTCAGATATTTTGCTTTTCACAGCCCCTTTTATTTCAAATTTCATCTTATTAACACAAAAAACTTACCTTCTTTTTTTTTTTTTCTCTATATTTAGCAATGCTGAGAATCTTTTCATGTGCCTGTTGGTCACCTGTATGCCTTCTCTGCAGAAATGGCTATTTAGGTCTTCTGCACATTTTTTATTTTTTATTTATTTATTTTTTATTTTTATTTATTTATTTTTTTGTTGTTGTTGTTTCATGCATTTTATTTTTATTGTTTTTGCCATACAATGACATGATATCACCATGGGTTTACATATGCTTCCCCTCCAGAACCCCCCTCCCTCCTCCCTCTCCCCCGGGAAATCTCGCTGCACCAGCCCTGAGCATCAATCCTGGGCTGGCGATTGATTAGACATATGATAATTAACATGTTTCAATGCCCTTCTCCCATATCATCCCACCCTTACCCTCATCCACAAAGACTGAGTGACTTTCACTTTCACAATGCTCTCTATTCTCTGAATATTTCAATATTCTTTTAAATTTCAGATATTTTGCTTTTCACAGCCCCTTTTATTTCAAATTTCATCTTATACACAAAAAACTTACACTCTTTTACAGGCAATAAAGAATAATTTTCTTTTAAATCTTTACTGAGTAAAGAAACATGGTATAAGATGAGGAGAAATATTTCTTTTTCCTATTTTCTTACATTAGCATTGTTTTCACTGCCATCCAAGAGCAAGCAGTGATTGCACTCCTTTTCACACTCAAATGTTTTCTGCTTGGAAAGACAAATTACATAATGACAATAAAATACTATTGAAGTTGCAATAAAATTTGCCTCATGGGAATTTGTACACATTTTAAATTCTTATGATCTCATTATTATTGAGAACAGTAAAATGATGTGATTTTTTAAAATTTATTTATTTTTTATTGAAGGATAATTGTTTTACAGAATTTTGCCATTTTCTGTCAAACCTCAACATGAATCAGCCATATGTATACATGTATTCCCTCCCTCCGGAACCTCCCTCCCCTCTCCCTGCCCATTCCACCCCTCTAGGTTGATACAGAGCCCCTGTTTGAGTTTCCTGAGCCCATACAGCAAATTCCTGTTGGCTATTTATTTTACATATGGTAATGTAAGTTTCCATGTTACTCTTTCCATACATCTCACCTTACATCTCCTCCCCTCTCCCCAAGTCCAGAAGTCTATTTTCTATGTCTGTTTCTCTATTGTTGCCCTGTAAATAAATCCTTCAGTGCCATTTTTCTAGATTCCATAAATTCCTTAAAAAACCAGGAATAAAACCACCATATGGCCCAGCGTATACCCTGAGGAAACCAAAATTGAAAGTGACACATGTATCCCATTGCTCATTACAGCACTATTTACAACAGCTAGAACATGGAAGCAACCTAGATGTCCATCAGCTGATGAAGGGATAAAGAAGTTGTGGTATATATACAAAATGATGTGGTTTTTAAAAATTATTAGTAAACAATTAACTTTTTACTTTTATAGAAATGCGTGTGACTCAAACTATCAATTGTTTTTGTTTTATAATACCAGGTTGTGAACCTCATACTGCTTATGACTATAAATTATTAAAAGCATTTTAAAAGCTCTTAGCTAACTTACAGAACAACATCTTCTCTGTGCCTTTTTAAAATTTCTTTCACTACAGAGTCTAATTCAAGGTGTCTGACTAACAGAAAATATTGAAATATTGTTAAATAAACTACTAAATGAAAAAATGTATTTAGAAAAACGTTTTTGTTTTCTCTATGCATAATTACTAACCAACAGTAAAATAAAGATTGTAGGGAATACAAAAATATTAGAAAGTCAATGCCAATTTTTTTGTTATATTAAAAAAAATATCTAGTAAGGAAAATCCATTCTAGTTAACCCAAAAAGTTAAGATTTTGGGTGATAATCATTACATACAGCATACAACTAAAGCCAAAGCTCTATTCAAACTGTGTGCTGAAGAACCGGCTTCAAGAAATGAATCCCAGGTACAGTTTTGTTCCCAATATCCAATGTTGCCTTTCTAGAAATAGCATCAGTAAAATTACTTTGGAAAATAAGACTTCCTTCATGGACCCAATCTTGCTAGTGCAACAATTAACTGCTTTCCTGCTTATATTTGACCCAAGATACATTATTCATATGATTTTTCACTGCAATTTGAATTTTGAGTAATGTCACAAAGATAGGAAGAAGACGGTTATAAATGCTATAAAGAAATCCTTCAAAATTATAATTATGTCTGTTAATTAGACCCCACTGATACCCTGATTCTTGACATTTCTGATATAATGTTCTTTACAGTATACTTAAATTCTCTGAGATAGTATATCTTTTTAATAAATTATCACTTTCTTATGTTAATAGAGTGCTTATCTGTTGCTTGTCAGTAAAGAATCCAAACTAATACACCATAAGATAGAGATGTTTATCATAGGAGAAACAGAATAGGTAATTTCACAGATTGCCTTTATATACTAAATGGTTACTTAGACAATTTAGGAGGCAATCCAGAAAGGCTGTTTAATGTGATAGTTAAGAGTATGAGTTCAAGCTAGATGGTATGATTTTGAATCATGGATTAAGTACTTAGCAGCTTTGTGACCTGAACCTTAGTCTCAGTGACTCAGTTTCCTCAATTAAAATAAAAACATTTAATTAGAGGAAAACTGCTTTACAATGTTGCATTGGTTTCTGCCATAGAACAACACAAATAAGTCATAATTATATATATATATCAACCAAGGAGTTTCTTCAAATTTTTAAAGAGGTGAATATTATTTACTCCTTAGAGATGTTGTGAGAAGTAGATGTGCTTACTGACCCAATATTCTTTAAAGAAGGCCTGAGCAACTCTTTGAAGCCGATAACTATTTTTCTTCTTTTTTTCAATCATTGTACAGAATGGAAGCATACAATCTGTTGTTGAAAGTGTTTCTGTGACCTATTTTAATAAGGTCAGAACAATTTGTAAAGTAAATCTTAAACCTTCTAAGAAGCCAAGGCAATGATCTAGCTCTGGAGTTCTTCATTCCTATCCTGAATTAAAAATGCTCAAAACCAATAGGTACACATTATTAAAATGTACATTAAAAACTGCAATAAAACTAGACCATATGAATAAGAATCATAATTTCTTCATAGACTACTTTATGAAGAGCTTGACAATTATCTAAGTAGCATGGTCCATTTTTTTGAGATTATATATATGTATATATATATATACTCACATACATACTTGTGTATAAATATATAACTATAAACCTAAGGAAGATTTTCATAAGATATATACAAGCACTGCGAGTCTAGGAAAAACAAAAATAATAAAATTAATATATGATTTACAAGCAAATAAAGGGAAAGGTTAATGATTTAAAAATTAGTGAATAAAAAATGCTAGGCTAATCTATAAGAAGACAAGAGGGAGGGGATATATGTATACCTATGACTCATTCATGTTGAGGTTTGACAGAAAACAAATTTTGTAAAGCAATCATACTTCAATTAAAAAATAAATAAATTACAAAAAGAAGATAAGAAGAAAAACAGAAAAGAAGTGAAACACACAAATAATAATATGATAGACTTAAGCCTAAATATAATAGCAATTTCAATAATTAGAATAGACTAAATCCTCCAAGTGAAAGAGAAAACTTTTAAAAAGGATAAAATTGAAAAAAAATTTTTATGCTTCTTTAAAAAAAACCTAAGTATATCGGTATAAGGTACCAATAAGACTAACATATAAAAGATACTAGCATCTGTATTATTCTCTCCAGCAAGGAGTTCAGTTCTTACCTAACATGATAACAAATACTTGAAATAAGTTTTTGGCTTCTTCCGCCCTTCATTCCATAACTGGTACCAGCAAATAATGACTTGTAACCCTAGTTCTTTTCCAAGAAACACGCCTTACAGAAGACTTACTTCTCATTTACAGAAGATTGGATGTAAACCCATATGTAAACATCCTTATCCATAAATTCAAAATTGATGTCCAATTTCTCATCTGAGTTTATTGTATCATCAATAATTAGGCTACATGATAGTTGATTATAAATATAATTATATAGAGGAGACCTTTAAAAGCTGCCATTTCCTCCTTTTAAGTCTTTTATTACATTATTAGGTTTACTTTCAGCATGTGGTTTTTTTGTAGTAATTCTTCTAAAACCATTTGTACTTTTGTGATTTTTTTTTCTTTAGAAATTACTCCTCTATCCTAGTTAATATAATTAGGCACAAGGAAACTGAAAAAGCCATTATATACTGAGTCAGATTACATAAAATTTGTATTTTCAGAATAAAATATAAATACTAAATATTAATCAGAGTAATCAAGACTAAAAGCTATATATAAAACTTACAGAGTCCCTTAAATAGAATGTTAGAGATCATGTAAGGACTAAAAGAATATTCATGCTTTATTTAACATACATTCAAATAAATAAAAAGAGAAACAAAAAGGAGTATATTGATAGCTTATGGTGAACAGTGTCAGATTCCTGATCTCCAAAGAAGATTTAGCTTCGGGACCAGGGACCAGGCTTGCTCATTCAAGAGCCTTTGTGTAGCAGAGTTTTATTAAAGTATGAAAAGGGACAGAGAAAATTTCTGACATAGACATCAGAAGGGGATGGAGAGTGCCCCCCTCTAGTCTAAGCAAGGGAGTTATAAACGTTTTAAATTAGTTATTACAATAAATCAAAAGAATGTCTCAAGGTTATAAAAATTAGTTATTACAATAAATCAAAAGAGTGTCTCAAGGTTATAAAAATTTTACCAGACCCACTCCCATAATATACATTTTAAGATAACAGGATTACCTAGTCAGAAAGGAGGAAATGTCCTCAAGCAGAATACATTGTTGTTATAAAATCCTTAGTACAGAGTTTAAACTGAGTTGTTTGTTGTGTAATCATCAGTTCCAGACTTAAAGAAAAAAAAGTTCTATGTGACTAAGATTAAGGAATGTAGAGAAAAAGAAGACATTTGTCCTTTCCTCCTCTTTGAGAATTCCAGACCCCTATCTCCTCCTAGAGAGCCCCAGACCCCTTTCTCTTCCTCTGGGACCCCAGACTTATCAACCTGCTTAGGAACTGACCTCAATATGAAGTATTGTAAACATGGCCTCTTTGTTTCTCAGTGACTATTTTACTGTTAAGTGGATATGCTTATCAAATTCAGGGTCAAAACTTACTGGCACTGTGATCTGAAGGAGGTTCTTACCCTTTATTCTTTTGGCTTCCTCATCTACACATTTAGAATACATAAAAGAATGTTTGCAAATCTCTGAACAGAATTCCCGTTATATATTAGGTGTTGAAAAAGTTTTTTTCTTCCTATCCTCTTGTTAATATTACTGTAATTAGGTAACTATTGCTGAGCTATTTGGAATATAGATATTGTCTTATTCTTTTGTGGTTTTCAAGAAAAACACTGGGTCTGAAAATAAGTGAGTAATCTGCCACAAAATGTTTTATGAAGTAATGAATAAAGAGCAGTTTAGCATTCTTCCTGACACAGATGTAATGATGTGATTCAAAGTATAAAAATTCTATTTCTTATTTTCTTTAAGGGAGAAGCCATAAAATTTATGGACAACTCTTTTAGAGCACGATAGTTGTAAGTAGTTAAGTGCAAGTTAATTTTCATAATCCTACAGACTTCAAAAGTCAGGAATATAAAGAGAAAATGATGATGTAGAAAGAATTTGATTGCTTTCTATGAACTTGCAGCTGTAAAAGTCAAATAAATTTCTTTTATATCCCATGTAACTCCAGCCCCTTTGTTAGTGCAATTATAACAATTTAACCACAAATAAAACTAATTATCATTTATGAATATAATAAATGTTAATTAATTTATCATAAATATATCACCATTTTTCTTTTCTTTGCTGTGACTACATACTATTATTTCTTACTATAGCTAAATTGTAAAGACTCTTGACATAAAAATTTCTTTTAATATTTTTTTCTTGCTTCTCTCATAAATATTGGCATTGTTCTTATATGATAGAAAGACATAAAACTGGTTTAGGAAAATTTATAAAATAATATCAAAACTATATAACCCATCTGATATTAATTTTATGCATAACAATAAACTAAAAACAGCATTATTCTCTTTTAGAACAAATGGCTTTACAAGTCCACTATTAATCTCTTTAAAAATATGCTCCAATGTCTTATTCACATATACATGTGTGTGTGTACATGTAGTGCTCTATGGAAGAGCAAACTCTTAGTACTAGATTCTTAGGACAAGTACTGTGTTAAGGAGCTTATGCATATATAAATATCCATCATTCCACACATTTTATAAATGGAAACAGTGGAACAGGAGGTTTTAGAAGTTGGTTAGTGAGAAAAGAGCAGTGTTTAAAGGTGGACATTAGTGTTTAAAAGGATATATAATGCCTACAAATTTCTTGCTATTAAGCACAACTCATTCTCTAATTTAGACATGTTATTATTTTCTAAACAACATTACACTCTAGATATTGTTTCACAATCAACCATAATTTAATCAATCATTTCAGGTTATTTTCAACTTCTTAGTATTAATCAAAATTCATATAAGGAATAAATTATTTACAAAGGAACCAAAACATTAGAAATTATACCTAATATGGAAAATGCTCAAGATTTACAAAAAGAAGCAACAGTCTCCCAAGTAAAAATTAAAACAAGAAAAAACAGATCTAGTCTCCTCTACCTAAAAACTTCTGATGACTTTGCATTTTATTGAAAATGAAATCCTAATTACTTAAAATGATCTATAAGGTGCTATAGAAACTGATATATCTTTTTACTACTCTTCTCTTGCTTGCTCCATTCTGAACAAATTGGTCTTACAGAATATACTTACTCCATTCTGAACATGCTAGACTTCAAATGTAAAACAAACATTCCTGCCCTAGATTTTTAGTTTAACTGTCCCTTTATTGGAAAGATTTTGTTTCCAGATATCTACGTACCCACTTAACAAATTTTTAAATTTCCTCCCCTTAATCAATCTTTGCTCAGATACCACTTTTTCCAAGAGGCTTAGTCTGGTTATCCTATACAGTCAGAAACCCATATTCTAGAATTACTGATATCCTTTGCTTCTTCTCTCTCCCTAAATAAATATATAGATACTGATAGCTGTAAATATCTATATTATCTTCTAATATATTTATATGCTTTCTAAAGCCAAGGAGAAATAGAACAGCCATAGGCAAGGAATTACCTCAATTTTTACCTCAAGGAATTAACATAATTACCTCAATGGAGATACAGACTGGAGTCATTGCTAAAAGACATAAATCTTCCAGAGGTATGACAAATAAAAGCCAACCAAGGTGCTACTGAATTCATTCAACTGTAAAAATTTGAAAGCTAAGAAGCAGAAATCCGGTATTAAATATCACAATGAAAATTCAATCCAACACTTACTTCACACAGTAGAATGCATTCACAGCCCCAGACCCCAACATTTGAAGGATAAATATTACCATGAAGAAGGACCCTGCACTCCATCTAAAGCTATGCATTAAATATTTCTCTAGTCTGACCAGAGTATGTCATGTGAAATGTCAGGCTGGATGAAGTGCAACCTGGAATCAAAGTTGCCAGGAGAAATAGCAATAACTTCAGATATGCAGATGACATCATCCTTATGGCAAAAAGTGAAGAATTGAAGAGTCTCCTGATGAAAGTTAAAGAGGACGAGGGTGAACAAGTTGGCTTAAAAACTACATTCAAAAAACAAAGATCATGGCATCTGGTCCCATCACCTCATTGCAAATAGATGGGGAAACAATGGAACCAGTGAGACTTTATTTTCTTGGGCTCCAAAATCACTGCATATGGTGACTGAAGACATGAAATTAAATCATACTTGTTCCTTAGGAGGAAAGCTATGACCAACCTAGACAGCATCTTAAAAGCAGACAGATTATTTTGCTGCCAAAGTCCATCTAGTCAAAGCTATGGTTTTTCTGGTAGTCATGTATGGATGTGAGAGTTGGACCATAAAGAAAGCTGAGCACTGAAGAATTGATGCTTTTGAACTGTGGTGTTGGAGAAGACTCTTGAGAGTCCCTTGGGCTACAAGTGGATCAAACCAGTCAATCCAAAAGGAAATCAGTTCTGAATATTCATTGGAAGGACTGATGCTGAAGCTGAAGCATCCATATTTTGCCTACCTGATGCAAAGAACTGACTCATTGGAAAAGACCCTGATGCTGGGAAAGACTGAAGACAGGAGGAAAAGGGGACGACAGAGGATAAGATGTTTGGATGGCATCACCAACTTAATGGACATTAGTTTGAGCAAGCCCCAGAGCTTGGCGATGGACAGGGAAGCCTGGCATCCTGCTGTCCATAGAGTTGTGAAGAGTCGGACATGTTTCAGCAACTGAACTGAATTCCCTAAAACAGATGGAATAATCCTCTCACTATTAGCATATGAAATATGCTTTTTATAGACCCTGTGTATAAAAACATTATGCAGCTGCTCTTGCTCTCTGCGATGGCCCAGTCTCTGTGCAGTATGCTTTGCTCTAAATCTGAAGACTGTAAGTTAAACGTGATTGCTTTTCATGATAAAGGATTGTCTCAGGGAAACGGGTGTAGTGGTGGCCGAGTGGTTAAGGTGATGGACTAGAAATCCATTGGGGTATCCATGCACAGGTGCCGGGAACCATCAGGATGCCCCCTTGTTCGGATGACAAGGTCACGGGACTAAGAAAGAAATTGCAAAGCTGACTTTCTTTATCGGGGCATCCTGGGCAAGCCCCACCCTGGTATTTTTCTTGGGAGTTCTGTCCAGGCTCAGAACATTGGCTCATCTCAGTAGGTCAGTCCCAGTTGGAAAGAATTCATCCGGAGATAATCCCCCCAGACCTTATCAACCAGAGGATCAGGGAAGGTGGATCACCTTCCCCGGGGGCTAAGGAGGAATGAAAGGGACATTTAAATAGATTACTCCTCCTCCTACTAATTACTGGGGAGTTTACCAAGAGTTCTCTGGGGGTCATGGCAAGGCCACCACCAAAAAGGCTCATACTTGGGTCACCTTTCCACCTCCCACTCCCCTGACCACTCCACAGAGGAGGCTCTCTTCCTTGATAAAATCAGGCTCGATTGGGACTTAGGGATGCTCATAATTGTGGCCAGCATAGTTGGAGATATTGATTGCTTTAGGATAATGTAGACATAGGGATTCATTATAGTAGTTATAAGGTTAATAGGGTTTTATTGCTAAAGCAGTGCTGCTAGACTGTCTCTCAGTCCTCTTTCCTCTTTCTAAACTGTCTCTTTGTCCTCTTTCCTCTTAAGAACTGAAGTAGGTTACTAGAATAAACAGTCTCAAGCTTTAGCCCTTCCCTCTAGCTTCTACACAGTTGTTCCTGATAAGAGAAATGTAACCTTTCTACTTAGGTTGATGTACTTATCATGATTGAATGAAGTATACTGAAGACATTCAAATGGTAAACATACTATTGTTAAATCTAATTACATAAAAATCTGACTTCTGTAAGGGGAATGTTTCATGATAGATTGGGGAATGAGCTTAATGATAAGGTTGCTATGGAAGGTAGAAAACAAAAAATTGTATAGAATGATAGGTGATGTAATCATGTAATGGGGGTGTCTTTTGGCTATAAAACTGTAAACCAACAACAATATATGAGAGACTTCTCCCTCTCCTTTTGGAGAGACTTCTCCACCATCCCACAAACTAACAGCAATAAAGAGAGACTGCTCCATCACCACACATCGACTCAGCTCACTTCTTTGCCAACGCCACTCATCCCTCAAGACCCCCGGACCCGCCGAGGCTGGACCCCAGCACACAGGTTTAAATCCTGCCCTGTCTTTGGGCTTCCCTGGTGAGAAAAAAATCTGCCTGCAATGTGGGAAACCTAGGCTCAATCCTTGGGTAGGGAAGATCTGCTGGAGGAGGACATGAGTCTGAGCAAACTCCAGGAGTTGGTGATGGACAAAGAAGCCTGGTGTGCTACAGTCCATGGGGTCGCAAGAGTTGGACATAACTGAGCAACTGAACTGAACTGATGAACTTTCAAAGTGTTAACCAATATTAGAATTATGAAAAAATATTTGATAAACTTTACAATATAGTGGACTGTACTGAAAATAGAAATGTTTAGATTCTAACTAGCATACCAATTTGACATGTATTATACAGCAGTAAGATGTGATTATTCTCTAGTAAAGTCAACACTGTGTTTAATATTATAAAAAAGAGAGATACATAATATTGCGTAATGACAGAATTAATTTTTTAGATGATTTCTCAACCACAAAGTGACTCATTTTGCTACAAAGATTTCTGAAATAGCCTCTCAATGATACAGTACTTGGAGAATGATGGTGATGTAGAGGATAAAAGCAGACATTAAAGCTGATATATCATCAGGAAGAACATAAGGAAATAGAAACAGCTAAAGTCAGACTCACTGGTAATTGATATCTGTAATGAGTATAGAATAAAGTTAAAATGCTTAGAAATAATTGTTGAAAAATATACTGATCTATTTTAGAAGCAAGATTGTACAAAGCCTCATATAGAAGTCCAGAGAATGGTTCGGCACTGAGAAAGTCATTGACTAAATGATAGGCAGTAGAAACCTGAGAAAAAATGATGAAGTTACAGTAGGACCCAGAAGAATTCTCTGATCTACATATCCACTTGAAATTCATTTAAGGATTCATGTCAGACTTTTCTGTAAGGTAATGGTGGAAATATTTTAGTCTTGGTAGGTACCAGAATTCAGTTGACTGTGATTCAGCTTTTTTGCTAAAACTATTTCATAACCTAACTTGGAAAAAGTTTATAATAAAAAGGTCACAATCCTAGTCAGTGACATTAGAGGAATGACAGAGAGAAGGCAGAAGAAAGGAGGCACAATCTAGGTGCATTTACAAGCCAGACTATAAATGACTATTATGACTATCACAGACTAGCTCATGATAATATCCTTTACCAGTAATGTGTTAAAGTAACTACTAGCTCAATAATATCATTTCATTATATTCTTATTAGTAGAGTTTTACAGAAATTAGTAAAAGTATTGAGTTTGGCCTTTAGATGGTTAGGATGGAATTGAAATGGGCTGCTTGCACACAGGTGAGGGAACATTCAAAATCATAGGAAGAAACTCTTAATCCACTAACATCTTGTGGTTGTCTCTATATTCTCATAGGTCAAGGTAGAGGATTTGTGATAAATTTACCTAAATCCCTGACAGGCAGAATATGTAAACTTCTGTCCAAGATTCTTCACATGTATTAGTTCAAAAACTTAGAAATTATTCTATTAATAATGACATAGTCAAATATATTTAAATGATATTTATTTCAATATGTATTTTATCGATATATCAGGCTTATTATAATGTCATACCAAAATATACTATTCTTATTTTAAAAATAAACCTCTATTAACTCTAAATAATACTTATCATTTTTTAATATATACAAAATGATTTAAAACCAATTGACCAGTATAGCCAAGATCATAATATATAGAGTTACCAAAAAAGACCAGAGTATTCCTTTCATGATGAGTTTATGTCAAGTTATTCTATATTTTACATGGGCATTATTTGGAAATATGACTTTTATTTAATCAAACCATTGTTAAAATACTATAGAATAAATACATTTCAATTGTTTTTTCTGTTGCATCTCTGTTAATACAGCATTGGTAGGGAAAAAAAAGAAAAACACAGCCTCTTGGGGAGTAAATTTGAAGCATAAGGCTACTCTAGATTCATAAAACAGCACTGTGGGAAGTCCTGAAAATAGTGTGGGAGGAGGAAACAAAAGAAAATTTAATGAGGAAGAAAGTTGAAAAGTTAAAGAATTATAGAATAATAAAAGCACAGCAATTTATGTAGGAGTGCAGTTAAAGGACTCTTACAAAGTATTTGACCTTAATTCAGAACTGTTCTGAAATTAAATGAAAGAAAGTATTTTATTTTCCTTAGTGGTAAAATGAATGGGTTGGATCAGCTGACCTCAAAACACTCTTCTAACTTGAATTTCTTATGATTCCAGGAATTGAAGTTACTGACTATTAATTATCACATAATAAATGGAAATGTTAAATGATGAAAAATATCAGAAAACTACTTTCGCACTGTTTCTGTGAACAAAGTACATTCATCCCTAGTGGTGCAATGAATAACATCAACCTCAAAAAAACTTTGAGAAAGTATGTGAACTGTAACTCATTATTTAATGCCTGAGAATATTATTCCACTTGGAAATGCCCCACTGCACCCAATGAATTACATATACCTTAGAAAAAGATCAAATTTTTCTAATAGCTTGGCTTGTTATCAATAAATGTTTATTGATTAATCAATCACACACACACACACACAAACAAACGCATATTTTTCTCATTAAGCTGACTTCCTCCTCTTCCCAACAGATACAGATTATGGATATCTAGATACAGACACAGGGCTTCCTCAGTGCCTCAGTGGTAAAGAATCCGCCTGCAATGCAGGAGACATTGGTTTGCCTCCTGGCCCAGGAATATTCCCTGGAGGTGGAAACGGCAACCCACTCCAGTATTCTTATCTGAGAAATTCCATGGACAGAGAAGCCTGACAGGTTACAGTTTATGGGGTCACAAAAGAGTCTGACACAACTTAGCAATTAAATAACAGACAGAAAGAGAGAGAAACTAATAGCTAATGAGAGACAATGATCTTAGCCTGGAAAAAGTGGGAGATATTAATGCTACTATATTAGGTTCTAAAGGCAAATTATGCAATCTTAGCTTCAAAACTCACTGCAGGATGGGCTTTTTATCCCTGTCAACTTGAGGAACATGCTACTACTTTTAAAGTTTAACAAATTGAATCAAAGTCTATTTTTTTCACTTAATAAAATAGGTCATTACATTATCTTGACTCTAAATCATAATTAATTGCAACACTTAAATAAATATGCCTTCAATGTATTTTTTAAATATAAGGGACACACTGTCTCAAATCTCCTTAAGCTTCCAATAAATTTCTGCGTTTACTCTATTTCACCATCAGAAATGCAGCAAAATGGTTAAAATAAATGAATCACCATTGTCATGGAACAAAGGTGTACTGAATGAAAGGTGTCCTAGGAGAATTTTGCTGGAACTGGGGATTGGTTTTGGGAACATAGACTCACCTTAGTGCAGTGGTTCTAGAAAGAAAAACCTTCTTGTTGTGAGGGCTGAACTTGATGAGGAAAAGACAATACAAACATGCTGTGGTTGACAAATATTGTAAGAATTTCACTTTTATGACAACTACATATAATTGTTAGGAAATAATATCTAGTGTTAATGCCTATCTAAAATTTCAGAAAATGACAACTAAAAGAAAAGGTGGTCAAAGTGTTAAGATTACCTAGTTTGAAAAGTACTTTTCAATCCATGATTGAACATAAAATTTTAGGAAAAATAAAAATCAATTTTGATAGAATGCAAGAAAATAAGTTGTTTATGAAATATACAGTTATACATAGAGAAGAAACAGGACAGAAAGAAAAAATAAAATAAAAATGATATGAATATTAATAAATTACAAAAAGGTTGCAAAGAGCCCTGTAATACAATACAACTTAAAAAATCAATTTTTGAGAGGTATATTTATAAATGTGTTCTAATTAAAGAAACAAATTTTAAAAAATGATCATTATGTAAAACAGAGTAGTTCAATTCAATTCAGTCACTCAGTCCTCTCCGACTCTTTGTGACCCTGTAGACAGCAGCATGCATCTTCCCTGTCCATCACCAACCCCCTGAGCTTACTCAAACTCATGTTCATCAAGTCAATGATACCATCCAAACATCTCATCCTCTGACGTCCCATTCTCCTCTCTTCAATCATCACCAGCATCAGGGTCATTTCCAAGTCAGTATTGTATCACATGGCCCAAGTACTGGAGCTTCAGCTTCAGCATCATTCCTTGCAATGAATATTCAGGACTGATTTTCTTGAGGATTGACTGGTTGGGTCTCCTTGCAGTCCAAGGGACTCTCAAGAGTCTTCTGCAACACCACAGTTCAAAAGCATCAATTCTTCAGTGCTCAGCTTTCTTTATGGTCCAACTCTCACATCCATACTTGACTACAGGACAAACCATAGCTTTGACTAGACAGACCTTTGTCAGCAAAGTTATCTGTCTGTGTTTAATATGCTGTTTAGGTTTATTATAGGTTTCCTCCCAAGGAGCAAGCATCTTTTAATTTCATGTCTGCAATCATCATCTGCAGTGATTTTGGAGGGCAAAAAAATAAAGTCTCTCACTGTTTACATAGTTTCCACATCCATTTTCCATGAAGTGATGGGATTGGATGCCATGATCTTCATTTTATGAACGCTGAGTTTTAAGCCAGTTTCTTGAATCTCCTCTTTCACTTTCATCAAGAGGCTCTTTAGTTCTTCTTCGCTTTCTGCCATAGGGTGGTGTCATCTGCATATCTGAGGTTATTCATATTTCTCCCAGAAACCTTGATTTCAGGTTGTGCTACATCCAGCCCAACATTTCAAATGACGTACTCTGCATATAAGTTAAATAAGTAAGATGACAATATGCAGCCTTGACATACTCCTTTCCCGATTGGAACCAGTCTGTTTTTCCATGTCCGCTTCTAATTGTTGTTTCTTGATCTGCATACAGATCTCTCAAAAGGCAAGTCAGGTGGTCTGTTATTCCCATCTCTTTAAGAATTTTCCACAGTTTGCTGTGGTGCACACAGTCAAAGGCTTTGGCATAGTAAATAAAGCAGAAGTAGATGTTTTTCTGGAACTCTCTCGCTTTTTCTAAGATTCAGTGGATGTTGGCAAATTGATCTCTGGTTCTTCTGCCTTTTCTAAATCCAGCTGGAACATCTGGATGTTCATGGATCACATACTATTGAAGCCTGACTTGGAGGATTTTGAGTATTACTTTCCTAGCGTGTGAGATGAGTACAATCGTGTGGTAGTTTGAATATTCTTAGGCATTGCCTTATTGAGATAAGAATGAAAACTGACTTCTTCCAATCCTGTGGTCACTGCTGAGTTTTCCAAATTTGCTGGCATTTTGAGTGCAGCACTTTAACAGCATCATCTTTTAGGATTTGAAATAGCTCAATGGAATTCCATAACCTCCAATAGCTTTGTTCGTAGTGATGCTACCTAAGGCCCACTTTCCCTCTCATTCCATAGTAGATATTTCTTCAAAAGAGAAAATGTTACACATATGTCTGAAGGAAAAATGCCATAAAATCAATACCACTATACAAAATTATTAATTTTGAAAACGTGAATTTTAATTAATAAATACATACTTGCTGATATGATTTGATATATCCATAAATTGAAATTTTATTAGAGCCCGATGCTTTGATTGCTCACCTAGAGCCAGACATTCTTGAATGTGAAGTCAGGTGGGCCTTAGGAACATCACTAAGAACAAAACTAGTTGAGGGGATGGAATTCCAGTTGAGCTATTTCAAATCCTGAAAAATGATGCTGTGAAAGTGCTGCATTCAATATACCAGAAAATTTGGAAAACTCAGCAGTGGCCATGGGACTGTAAAAGTCAGTTTTCATTCCAATTCCAAAAAAAGGAAATGCCAAAGACTGCTCAAACTACCGCACAACTACACTCATCTCACACACTAGTAAAGTAATGCTTAAAATTTTCCAAGCCAGGCTTCAGCAATATGTGAACCATGAAATTCCAGATGTTCAAGCTGGTTTTAGAAAAGGCAGACGAACAAGAGATCAAATTGCCAACATCCACAGGACCATAGAAAAAGCAAGAGTGTTCCAGAAAAACATCTATTTCTGCCTTATTGACTTTGCCAAAGCGTTTAACTGTGGATCGCAATACACTGTGGAAAATTCTGAAAGAGATGGGAAAACCAGACCACCTGACCTGCCTCTTGAGAAACCTGTATGCAGATAGGGAAGAAAAGTTAGAACTGGACATGGAACAAAAGACTGGTTCCAAATAGGAAAAGGAGTACATCAAGGCTGTATATGGTCACCCTGCTTATTTAACTTATATGCAGAGTAAATCATGAGAAACCTTGAGCTGGAGGAAGCACAAGCTGGAATCAAGATTGCCGGGAGAAATATCAATAACCTCAGATATGCAGATGATACCACCGTTATGGCAGAAAGTGAAGAAGAACTAAAGAGCCTCTTGATGAAAGTGAAAGAGGACAGTGAAAAAGTTGGCTTAAAGCTCAACATCAGAAAACTAAGATCATGGCATCTGGTCCCATCACTTCATGTCAAATAGATGGGGAAACAGTGGAAACAGTGCTGACTTTATTTTTCTGGGCTCCAAAATCACTGCAGATGGTGATGGCAGCCATGATATTAAAAGATGCTTACTCCTTGGGAGGAAAGTTATGAACAACCTAGACAGCATATTAAAAAGCACACACATTACTTTGACAATAAAGGCCCATTTAATCAAGTCTATGGTTTTTCCAGTGGTCATGTACGGATAGGAAAGTTGGACTATAAAGAAAGCTGAGTGCTGAAGAATTGATGCTTTTGAACTGTGGTGTTGGAAAAGACTCTTGAGAGTCCCTTGGACTGCAATTATATCCAACCAGTCCATCCTAAAGGAGGTCAGTCCTGGGTGTTCATTAGAAAGACTGATGTTGAATCTGAAACGCCAATACTTTGGCCACCTGATACGAAGAGCTGACTCATTTGAAAGACCCTAATGCTGGGAAAGATTGAAGGCAGGAGGAGAAGGATGAGATGGTTGGATGCATCACCGAGTAGATGGACACGGTTTTGCATAGACTCTGGCGTTTGGTGATGGACAGGGAAGACTGGCATGCTCATGGGGTCTCAACGAGTCGGACACAACTGAGAGACTGAACTGAACTGAGCACTATCAGTATAAATTTTCTTATTATGCAAGACTACTAAAATTACTACATCAAAAAATTACTGAAGTGGACGTAGTGGGAAGAGGAATTGGACAAAGACAATCAAAAAGGACTACAAACTCTCAGTTAAAAATAAAGAAATACTAGAGATATAATTACTAGAGCTGTGATTAACAACATGACAAACATAGTTAACACTGCTATATGTCATATACAAAAGTTGTTGAGAGTAAATCCCAAGAATTTTCATCACATACAAAAAGTCCCCTTTCCTTAATTTAGTATCTGTCAGGGAACATTTGGCAGGAGGCTTCCTGTGTGCTGTTTTCTGCTGTCCCTTATTAAACCCTGAATATTCAGAGATGAGTGGAGAGGCAAACTTCTTTGGAGACTAAGAAATACTTTACTAAAGTAAAACTATTTATGGCCTTCTTCCCTTTCTGTTATGGAAAGTGAGTTTTACAACCCCCTCTATTTGAGATGGATTCTAGCCTTATGTTTCCTGGATATGCTGTAAGATTTTTGATCTTTACCTTTGCTGAAAAGGCTATCTTTTAAGACAATATATATATGCCCACATTATGTTGAATAAATGCCTTTACTCCATCAGAGTCTTGGTCCCTATGTCTCTATTCATTTCTCTCCTTGTCTCTTTTCTCTCTTCCTTTATTTTCTTACCGTCGACTCTGTACCCCCAAGCCCTGGCCTATTAAAGGGCCATAACATGTATCTATATGATACAATGGATGTTCACTAAAATTATTGTGATAATCACTTCATGAATGTAAGTCAAATCATTATGCTATGCACCTTAAACTTATAGAGTGCTAGATAACAATTATATTTCATTGAAACTGGAAAAAATACTAATGTTAAACAGGTAAAATTATTTTAAATTTCTTTCACTTAAAAGCATTAAAATAAATCCAGTATACAGACACAAACACATCCACACAAAGAGAGAAAAGATGCTTAGGATTTGCACAGGCTCACGTAGTGATTATAGCCTTATAACTTCACAGGACAAAAAAAAAAAATCTACTATGTCTAAAAGCAAATTGAGAACTCATATTTCTGAGACTCCAGAGATTACATTGAAGGTGAACATTGTATAGTAACTAAATACAACTTCAAAGTCTAAATAGCTGTGAAACCCACATAGGCCACAAGAAATTCTACCCTGGTGCAGCACTATGTAATCCTGTACTTTTTAGTTCCACTGATATGTCATAATCACACTCCCATCATATGGCAAATGGATAGAGAAAGAGAGAAAACCTACCAGAGAGGTTGAAAGGATTCACTGTGCTTCTCTACCAATTTAAGGGTAGTTATTTTTTACTTTCCTTTTCTAACTTTACATTGTTAGTTCTTGTTGCCCTTTGATACTTATCAACCAGTTTCAAAAAATAAAGATGTTATTTGGCAGGCAGATCATCACAAAATAGATAGATTGGATTATTACTTTTCCACAGCAATTAAGATGCATATTATACAGGGGGTAAATACCAATTCATTCTACAACCTTAAGTCATGACCCTAACTAATGCTAGACTTAATCACTGAAGGCAGACACAGTGTTTTAATTTCTGTAAAAAGGACAGAGAGAGAAAACAAAAGAAAAAATAGTAAAGGGTTATCTAGACATTGATCCACAGCTTCTTTTTTTGGATTGCAAATGTTGGCACCAGTAACTTTATACTTTTATTGAGCTCACTAGCCCTGGTGATTATCTTCCAAGATTTAAAAAAAAATGATATATTTATGCATTTTTATAGCTAAAAAGAAAATAGCATTTTTTTCTATGTTAAGTTTGGGGCTTCCCAGTTGGTTCAGTGGTAAAGAATACACTTGCCAAGCAGGAGATGTGTGTTTGATTCCTGCGTTGGGAAGATCCCCTGAGAAGGAAATGGTTACCCACTCCAGTATTCTTGCCTGGGAAATCCCATGAACAGAGAAGCCTGTTGGGCTGCAGTGCATGGGGTCACAAAAGAGTCAGACATGACTTAACAACTTAACAACAATTTTAAGCTAATAGTTTTAGAATATAATATTTATTTGCCTCTAATTATCAGGAAGTCTCAGTTTTTATTTATCAGTTTTCTGCATAATAATTAGATAAAAGAGTGTGTTTAACAGAACAAATTAATGTTATCAGGCAAACAGGAGTTTTGCCTGTCTAAAAAAAGAAAAAAATATATGTTTCTGTATGCTACTTCACAGTATTTGTGAAGATAGGTGATGGTATACGAATTGAGGAAGAGAATATTGGCCAATCTTCATATGTACTTTGAATATGATGATACATTCATAATTCATAATTATAGAGATCTTAAATTATAATTGTATGCAAAAGAATTATACTATAATTTTTTGAAAATATTCTAAGCCTGCAAATATATAATCATTTTTATTTTGAAGCCAGTCTTATTAAAAGCTTCTTTCTAAAGGTGAAATTAACTTAAATATCTTTAAATACAATTTATAAAAATGTACATGGTATAAAATTAAGATAATAAACAAAAAGTCAATTTTGGCCTTATATAAACCTCAGTAACTTAATGAAATTCACTGTATCCAATAATTCAAAGTGCTCAATTTATTCTCCATACATTAACATAATGATCATCAGTTCAGTTCAGTTCAGTTGCTCAGTCATGTCCGACTCTTTGCAACCCCATGAACCACAGCAGGCCAGGCCTCTCTGTCCATCACCAACTCCCGGAGTCCACCCAAACCCATGTCCATTGAGTCAGTGATGCCATCCAACCATCTCATCCTCCATCATCCCCTTCTTCTCCTGCCCTCAATCTTTCCCAGCATCAGGGTCTTTTCAAATGAGTCAGCTCTTCGTATCAGGTGGCCAAAGTATTGGAGTTTCAGATTCAACATAAGTCCTTCCAATGAACACCCAGAACTGATCTCCTCTAGGATGGACTGGTTGGATCTCCTTGCAGTCCAAGGGACTCTCAAGAGTCTTCTCCAACATCACAGTTGGAGTTGGAAGTTCAAAAGCATCAATTCTCCCAGGCTCAGCTTTCTTTATAGTCCAACTCTCATATCCATACAGGACTACTGGATAAACCATAGCCTTGACTAGCCAGACCTTTGTTGGCAAAGTACCGTCTCTGCTTTTTACCAGTCTTTAAGGAACAAAAATCACTGCATTAAAGAAAACAGATTTTTCCTTCCATTTTTTATTGAGATATAGTTAATATACACTATTATATGAGCTTAAGGTGTGCAGTATAGTAACTGACTCATTGAAATGATTACCACAATACATTTAGTGAATATCTGCATCTCACGTAGATACAAAGGAAAAGAAAAAAGAAAATTCTTCCTCCTGGCGAGCACTCTTAGGATATACACTCTTTAAAACTTCCACATTTAACATACATTAGTGTTAATTATGGGGCTACCCTGGTGGCTCAGCAGTTAAGAATCCATCTACAATTCAGGAGACATGAGTTTGATCCCTGGATCAGGAAGATACCCTGATCTGACTTTCAGCAAAGGATAAAAATAATGCTTCCTTGAGTTCATCACAATGCAAGAACTAGAATGAGTCAGAGCAGACAGAGGGTCTATCTGAAAGCCCAGAGAGGTAGAACAAACAGTAACAGAACCTCCTTACAGGAAATCAAGGCATTCTTAGAATGCAGTACTCAGCCCAGGGACCAGCTGGCACTTTAAAGGCAGCTTTCTCTGCATCAGACAGACAGTAATATTGAGGCTCATAATGGAAGTGCCTTAGGTGGGTTTCCCTGGTGGTTCAGTGGTAAAGAACTCACTTGCAATGCAAGAGAAGTGGGTTCGATTCCTGGGTTGGGAAGATCCCCTGGAGAAGGAAATGGCAACCCACTCCAGTATTCTTGCCTGAGAAATCCTGTGGACACAGGAGTCTGGTGGGCTACAAGCCACAGGGTCACAAAAGAGTTTGACACAAATTAGCAAATAAACAACAAAGTGTTAACTATATTTATCATGTTGTATGTTATGTTCATCCCAGGTACTTACTTACTTTACAACCAAAAGTCTGTAGTTTTGACCATCTTCATCCAGTTCCTCCTTGCTCCACCTCCTGACTCTGAGGAACCACGAAGCTGATATTTTTCCATGAGTTTATTTATTTCATCATTTCTGAAGTATAATATACCTGTAACACCATGTGTGCCCCCAGTGCACAACAGAGTGATATATTTCTATACATTACAAAATGATCACCAAGATAAATCGTTATCATCCATTATCATACAAAGCTATTATTTTATTACAGATGATATTAACTCACATCATAAATTTCAAACTGTTGATTTATTCATTTTGTAACTGGAAGTTTGTATTTATTAATCTCCCTCACTACTTCTATTTTCCCTCCACCCAGTTTCACTCTGGCAACTACTGCCTTGTTCACTGTATCTATGGTTTTGTTGCAGTTTTCATAGGTTTCTTCATTTAGTTTTTAGATTCCTGATACAAGTGAAATCAAAGAGTTTTTGTCTTTCTCTGTATGACTTATTTCACTTAGCATAGTATCCTCTAGGTCTCTCCATGTTGTTACAAATGGCAAACCTTCTTCCTTCTTTATGGTTGAGTAATATTCCATTGTACACATACTTATACAAAATGAAGATTATGTATACTATAAAAAGAAAAAATAATCCCAAGGTTAATTTAACATTCTCTGATAATTATCTCCAATCAAAATACATGAAAATTAAAAATGGAAACATAAAAACAGAATTAGATTTTTAAAAAATAACCACTTGACAATAACCTAAAATTTTCTCACTAACATTAGGAGAAAAAGAATGTCAAATATACATTTATCGTTTGCTAATTTAAAAAATAGATATTTCATTGAATAGAAATCATTTACTTTGGTCAAATATGTTTTATTGTGAATCCTTTCGTTTGAGATCTAAAGTCATTTTACTGAACAGTATTTCTAGAATATGCTTATTGAGATAATCCATCAGGCCATACAACAGACGATTTTTCTAATAACACATTCTGACTACAGCTTGGTTCAGTCTCCTCTTTCTGAAAAGCCAGGCAATAATGATATAATATAGATCACTTTCAGAAATACTTATGACAATACTACATGCAACAGTTAAGTTACCCCTTTAACTATTATCATATTTAAATTCATATGTTTTGGTTCTAGTATTCTGACCCAAATGTTTTCCTTAACTAAATGCTCAGTCATTAGTCTGTAAGAACACTAATGTTTTTTCTTATGGTATTTGAGGTACTATGAAGTAAAATTTTTGACACAGTATGCACAATTCTCAAGGTTTCCCTACAACAATTCTCTCCAGAAATCATGCTGAGAAAAGTGTGTAACAGGTATGAATTGAGAACTGGGGGAGGAAAAATCACTTCAGTTCAGGCACTCAGTCACTCAGTTCTGTCCAACTCTTTGCGACCCCATGGACTGAAGTATGCCAGGATTCCCTGTCCATCGCTAACACCCAGAGCTTTCTCAAACTTATGTCCATCAAGTTGGTGATGCCATCTAACCATCTCATCCTCTATTGTCCCCTTTTCCTCCCACCTTCAATCTTTCCCAGCATCAGGGTCTTTTCCAATGAGTCAGTTCTTCACATCAGGTGGCAAAAATATTGGAGATTTAGCTTTAGTGTCAGTCCTTCCAATGAATATTCAGGATTGATTTCCTTTAAGAATGACTGGTTGGATCTCCTTGCAGTCCAAGGGATTCTCAAGAGGCTTCTCCAACATCACAGTTCAAAAGCATCAATTCTTCAGCACTCAGCTTTCATTATGGTCCAACTCTCACATCCACACATGACTCCTGGAAAAACCATAGCTTTGACTAGTCGAACCTTTGTTGGCAAAGTAATGTCTCTGCTTTTTGATATTATGTCTAGGTTGGTCATAGCATTTCTTCAAAGGAGCAAGAGTCTTATAATTTCGTGGCTATGGGCAACATCTGCAGTGATTTTGGAGCCCAAGAAAATAAAGTCTGTCACTGTTTCCACTCTTTCCCCATCTATTTGCCATGAAATGATGGGACCAGATGCCATGATGTTAGTTTTCTGAATGCTGAGTTTTAAGCCAGATTTTTCACTCTCCTCTTTCACCTTCATCAAGAGGCTCTTTAGTTCTTATTTGCTTTCTGCCATAAGGGTGATGTTATCTGCGTATTGGAGGTTATTGATATTTCTCCTGGCAGTCTTGATTTCATCTTGTGCTTCATCCTGCCTGGAATTTTGCATGATGTAGCCTTCATGGACTTCCCTGGTGGCTCAGACAGTAAAGCGTCTGCCTACAATACGGGAGACCCAGGTTCAATCCCTGGGTCAGAAAGATCCCTTGGAGAAAGCAATGGCAGCCTACTCCAGTATTCTTGCCTGGAAAATCCCATGGACGGAGAAGCCTGGTAGGCTACAGTCCATGGGGTCACAAAGAGTCAGACACAACTGAGTGACTTCACTTTTACCCTGCATATAAGTTAAATAACCAGAGTAACAATATACAGCCTTAATGTAATCCTTTCCCAATTTGGAACCAGTCAGTTGTTTCATGTATTATTCTAACTACTACTTGACCTGCGTAAAGATTACTCAATGGGCAGGTAAGGTGGTCTGGTATTCCCATCTCTTTAAGCATATTCCATAGTTTGTTTTGATCCACACAGTCAAAGACTGTGGTGTAGTCAATAAAGCAGAAGTAGATATTTTTATGGAATTCTCTTGATTTTTCTGTGATCCAATGGGTGTTGGCAATTTGATCTCTGGTTCCTCTGCCTTTTGTAAATTCATCTTGAACATATGGAAGTTCTCAGTTCACATACTGTTGAAGCCTCACTTGTAGAATTTTGAGCATTACGTTGCTAGTGTGTGGTATGAATGCAGCTGTGTGGTAGTTTGAACATTCCAGGGTATTGCCTTTCTTTGGTTTGGAAAGAAAACTGACCTTTTCCAGTCCTGTGGCCACTGCTAAGTTTTCCAAATTTGCTGCCATATTGAGTGCAGCACTTTCACAGCATCATCTGTCAGGATTTGAAATAGCTCTGCTGGAATTCCATCACCTCCACTAGCTTTGTTTTTAGTGATGCTTCCTAAGGCCCACTTGACTTCAGACTCTATGATGTCTGGCTCTAGATGAGTGATCACACCATCATCATTATCTGGGTCATTAAGATCTTTTTTGTATAGTTCTTCTGTGTATTCTTGCCACCTCTTCTTAATAGCTTCTGCTTCTGTTAGGTCCGTACCTTTATTGTGCCCATCTTTGCATGAAATGTTCCCTTGGATGTCTAATTTATTTGAAAAGACCTCAAGTCTTTCACATTCTATTGTTTCCTATTCTATTCATCAGTTAGGAAGGCTTTTTTTATTTCTCCTGCTAGAGTTCCAAAGAATAGCAAGGGGAGTAAGAAAGCCTTCCTAAGTTATCAATGCAAAGAAATAGAGGAAAACAATATAATGAGGAAAGATACATATTTCAGTTAGCAAGAGGAAATGCATGCTGCCCAGTCATTACGTGTGTGACTCTTTGAACCCACCATGTTCCTCTTTCTGTGGGATTTCTCAGGCAAGAATATTGGAGATGGGTTGCAATTTCTTCCTCCAGGAGGTCTTCCCAACCTAGGAATCAAATCCCCAACTTCTGTGTCTCCTACATTGGCAGGTGTATTCTTTACCACTAAGCCACTAGAGAAGCCCAAGAGGAAATAGTCCTATCACAAATTGTTGCTATGCTCTGGAGCCATATTTCCAATTACATTTTTGCTGCTATTAACACTTTTCTCCAGGTTACTTATTCTGCACATATGTGAAACAGATCCTCAACTGTGTGTGTATGTGCATGTGTGCATGTATTTTATAATGTATCTGATGATTCCACAACTATTTTTTTCTTTCAAGACTCCACTGCTGTGCTGGGCTGTACTATGCTTAGTCGCTCAGTTCTATCCGACTCTTTGCTACTCAACCAGGCTCCTCTGTGCATGGGGATTCTCCAGGCAAGAATGCTGGAGTGGGGTGTCATGCCCACCTCCAGGGGATCTTCCCAACCTAGGGATTGAACCCTGGTCTTCTGCATTGCAGGCAGATGCTTTACCAGCTGAGCCACTGAGAGGCCCATGAATACTGGAGTGGGTAGCCTGTCCCTTCTCCAGGGGATCTGTCTGACTCAGGAGTCAAACTGAGACCCCCTGCATTCTAGGTGAATTCTTTACCAGCTGAGCTACTAGGGAAACCCCTGGGACTGTATTATGGACCCTTATCTCCCCACATATTTTGAGATATTTTTATTGTGTGATCATATGTGATCAAACTTTATCTGTGGATATTCTTGGAATAAAGAAGTCCTCTAGAGAGGACTTTGTTTGCTTTACTAGGTACCAGATTTATCCACAACCAAGAAATGTTTTAAAGTAACTCCTTGCCTCCAAGATTGCTGGATCTGAGGATACTTTGTATTTGGATAGAAACTCGCATGTGGTTTGAAGTTGTAAATTTTCTAAGTTTTGCTTTGTTTTCTCCTACTTTCCAGCTATTCTCTGTTTGATATAGGTGATTTCTTGTGGCATTTTCCTGTGGGTTCAGTTTTACTCTAGCTTACCTTTTAAATAAGGATTTCAGTTTTGAATTTTGTAGCTTTATGTTGCCAACTCCTTTCATTATCTCTACATGGGAAGGGCCCTAAAAATCTAAATTCCTTAGATTTTTAGTTATCCACAGGACAGCTAGCATCTTCTTAAAACTTTGCTTTTCTGGATTTCAAGTTTTGCTTATTTGGTATCAGTATTTCTCTTATGTCCTGTTCAGTGATATAAAGAGCCATTTTCTGACATATTTGATATTTTGTGACAGAATAGATATTCAGGCTTTCTTGTTTATTGTCTTCATGCAGTGAGTCATCCTTGCTTTCTGTTTCTAGCATGGTTGGGATATTGTCCTGATTCTTAGTGAAAAAAGTCTATAAATTAATTCACAAAATGTCAGTGCCTCATTTAAAAAAAATCTAAAATCTTTGTTGTTGTTCACTTTCTCAGTCGTGTCTGATGATTTTCAGCCCCATGGACTGCAGCACATCAGGTTTCTCTGTCCTTCACTATAGCCCTGAGTATCATTTAAGTTATACAGATGTGTATAACACTGATTTAGAGCTCTTGGTATACAAAATGCTACTCTCTTAGAGTTTAAATGGCATCTCTGTCTATACATTCTAAATCTATAATCCATTTGTTTTTGTTGAATCCCAACAGACAATTAGATGTCTTAGGAGCACTTCCAATAAAACAATGCCAAATATATAAACTCCTTATCATATAGACATGCAAACAAACACATACACACCTCAGACCTCTGGGTTATGGGCCCAGCACGCTTCCGCTGCGCCACTCTGCTGCCGACACACCTCAGACCTAAACTATGTTTACTGAACTAGTTTACTGAACTAGAAGTCTAGTAGCCAGTTTCCATTACAAAGGAAAAAAAAAAAAAAAAAAATCTCAAAGAGTTTAAGTATCTTAAGCAGTGCCCACACATGGACAAATGGTTAAAACTCACTTTCAAAGTATACAAACTCCAAGACTAGGCTTTTTTCCCAAACCCAAAATAATCTGTGCAGTGATTGAAAGATTATGCCTTTATTAAATATTTATCTGTTGAGATCCTTAGACTGTGGTATAAGTATTCATTTGTTTTGCTAGTTAAACAATCAACCAACTCCAGCAGATATAGTTCACTGACTACACAGGATGAGTGGTAAATCTGAAGCTTTATCTAGTGTCCAAGTATTTTATTGAATAAATTAACTTTTTCCCTGTTGAACTTATTTGGAGGTAAGCACCAGTATTAGTCTATAAGTCTATAGTCTATAGACTATAAGTACGGTGTGCTGCATTCCATGGGGTCTCAAAGAGTCAGACACAACTTAGCGACTGAACAACAACAAACCAACAAGCTGAGATAGACAGAGGCTGTTAGCTAAAGAGAGACAGAGATGGAGAGACACAGAGAAGGAGAGAAAAAGAAGAGCAAAGCAGCTGGCAGTAAAACAAGAAATGCCAATTTATTAGTCCTAATCCAGATCTCCTTCCCCATCAAGGATGTCGATCTTTCTACTAAATGTTTTGAAGGACCTTATCCAAATGATTAGTTGATATTTCAAAATTACTCAGAGTGTTTCTGTTGCTGAAACTGTTGTTTACAATAGAGAAAAACAATATATGATGTGGATGTCAGGATAGCGGTGATTTGATGGAAATGATGCACTTAATTTTTTTCTGCATTAAATGGAAGACAAGAGGGGAAGACATGAAGTACATAAATAAATATGATTACTTCAAAACAATTATAGAACACTATGGAGGTTTTAACTAATGAGTTTGTAACTACTCGACCATAACATTTTAATTAAGCTTGTAATTTGAAAATATGATTGGTTATTCACATGGGTCTTTAAACTTTTTTGCTATAATTTAATTAATTAACTCAAAGTGATTAATTTTGCTAAACATTTCTTTAGCAAATGAGCCTAATAATTTGGAAGAAAATAGTATCATCAGTGAGATCACAGGTTAACACAAAAATACTATTAAAAGTACTAATGTAGAATTCTATTACACTTGAAATATATCCTACTACAATACACTAACTATGTAACACTGTTTTGAAAAGAGAATCTATGTGCTTAAACAAATTAAATATGCTTCACAATATTTTATTTTATTTAATTTTATTTCTCTATTTCTGTTTGTAAGAATGGATGTTTATAAGGTGGATGACTGAGCAACTAAGCACTGCACACAGCACATACACACATTATATAAACACACATGCCGTACACCTGAGACACTGTAAATCAACTACACTTCAATTTTAAAAAATAAATTTCTAGTTAAATGTCTTTCCACAAGGAAATCTCCAGAGCTAAATGGCTTATTGACAAATTCTACCAAACATTTAAGAGAACAATAACACCAATTCTATACAGATTCTTCCAGAAATTGAAGAGGATATGCTATTTTTCTTGATTGTAGTGATGGTTTCACAAGTATCTACGTATGTCAAAACTTGTGAAAGTTTATACTGTAAGTATATATACAGTTTATTATATGTCAATTATATCTTAATTGTCTATTTTTAAAAGATTTTAAATTTTATGTTCCCAATAAATAGGCAACAGACAATTTCCATAGGAAAATGTCCAGCATTTAGTAAAAATGCAAATATCAATATTGGAAAAAATGAAATAGTGCTTTATGGAAAATTGTTCATTTTTTATTTATTTAAAATCTTTATGCTTGCTTTACTTTTAACATCTGTTAATCACTCATTTGCTATGAAATATTGCTTATAACTCAGATTAATTTCAAAATCCATTCAAAAGGAAAAAACTGAATATCTACTGAAATTACACTTTGCAATATTTTTTTCTAATAATTTTTATTTCTCCACATCTGAGAAGGTTCAGATTAAAACTGACAGCCCAATGCATATTAGAGTAGATTATTAGCTGAAATTTGAATAGTATATAATGGATTTTGATTTCTTCATGGCTTTGAGTAGCCTTCTGAACAAAGATTTTTAAAACTTAAAAGAGAGTGACTATTGAGTAAAGCATTAGGAACTAACATCTACAATGACAGACAAATTGGCTACACATAAATATGTGTGTTTATATATATGCAATAATTTTGGAATATACTCCATTTTCCATCTGCTTGGAGAAGGAAATGGCAACCCACTCCAGTATTCTTGGCTGGAGAATCTCATGGACAGAGGCGCCTGGTGGGCTACAGTCCATGGGGTCACAAGAGTTGGACACAACTTAGTGACTAAACCATTCCATCTGCCTTCCTTTTGAATAGAAAGACATGGCTTCTGGCTTACTTCACTCTGGATAATGGGCTCCAGTTTCGTCCATCTGAGTAGAATTGCTTCAAATGAATTTTTTTTTAATGCTGAGTAATATTCCATTGTGTATATATACCACAGCTTTCTTATCCATTCGTCAGTTGATGGGCATCTAGGTTGCTTCCATGTCCTGGCTATTGTAAACAATGCAGCGATGAACATTGGGGTGCACGTGGCTCTTTCAATTCTGGTTTCCTCGGTGTATATGCCCAGCAGTGGGATTGCCGGGTCATATGGCAGGTCTATTTGCAGCTTTTTAAGGAACCTCCACACTGTTTTCCATAGTGGCTGTACTAGTTTGCATTCCCACCAACAGTGTAAGAGGGTTCCCATTTCTCCACATCCTCTCCAGCATTTATTGCTTGTAGACTTTTGGATGGCAGCCATTCTGACTGGTGTAAAGTGGTACCTCATTGTGGTTTTGATTTGCATTTCTCTGATAATGAGTGATGTTGAGCATCTTTTCATGTGTTTGTTAGCCATTTTTATATCTCCTTTGGAGAGATGTCTGTTAAGTTCTTTGGCCCACTTTTTAATTGGGTTGTTTATTTTTCTAGAATGGAGCTGCAGGAGTTGTTTGTAAATTTTTGAGATTAATTGTTTGTCTGTTGCTTCATTGGCTATTATTTTCTCCCATTCTGAAGGCTGTCTTTTCACCTTGCTTATAGTTTCCTTTGTTGTGCAAAAGCTTTTAATTTTAATTAGGTCCCATTTGTTTATTCGTGTTTTTATTTCCAATATTCTGGGAGGTGGGTCATGGAGTATCCCGCTTTGGATTATAGCAGAGAGT
>ML663566.1:11656843-11771630 GCA_007570785.1 Antilocapra americana | reverse complement strand
AGGCTCTCTGTCGTCCGCCCAGCACAGTTGGGGAGTGGGGCTTCTCCTCTCCCCCGGCCCGGCCGCTCGTCCAGCTGCGCACTCCTTCTAAGGTGTGTACAGCACCGATCTGACCAGAATCCCCAGAAGTCTTGGTTAGCCTCCCCGGGGCTGGGTTATGCCCACTGCTCTCAGGCGGGTGCTGGGCCAGTCCGCAGCCCGCAGCTGCCCAGCCTCTCTGTTGACTCCTCACCGCCCTTTGTTTTGTGCATGGGCCTGTGGGGGGGGTGCTTTTCCTGGAAGGTTAGGTCCCTCAGGCTGCTCCGTTCCCTGAGCCCGCGGCCCGCCCCTCCCTGAGCAGGAGCAGTCCGCTTTGGCTGTGCTGCCGCTCGGCTGTGATTTGTAGCCAGAGACGAACCTTGCAGGGCTTAGCTATTAATCTGCTTCTGCTCTCAGCTATATTTCTCTCCAAGATCCACCGCAGATCTGCCAGAGAGAATGCTCCCTGGTATTCGGAAACCTTTCTCCTCATTTTTTTTTTTTTCCTCTTTATTCCAGACTCCCCTTCCCGGACGGAACCCGTCCCCAGCTCTTTGTCTCTCCCTCTACTTTTTTTTTTTTTTCTTTTCTTTCTTTTGTCCTACCTCCTCACATCGGCAATGGGTCGCCTCTCCAGATGCCCGATGTCCTCTGCCAGCATTAAGTTCCTGTTTGTTGGAGTTTGCTCGGCCTTTAAAAGTTCTTTTGGTGTATTTATTGGGGAGAGAGTGTTCTCCCTGTCCTATTCCTCCTCCATCTTAGTTCAACCTCTCTCAAGCTGAATCTGAAACTCCAATACTTTGGCCACTTGATGTGAAGTACTGACTCACTGGGAAAAACCCTGATGCTGAGAGAGGTTGAAGGGAGGAGGAGAAGGGGATGACAGAGGATGAGATGGTTGAATGGCATCACTGACTCGATGGACATACGTCTGAGCAAAGTTCTGGAGTTGGTTATGGACAGGGAAGCCTGGTGTGTTGCAGTCATGGGGTTGCAGAGAGTCAGACACAACTGAGTGACTGAACTGAATACATCATGCTTTATGACCAAAGCATAATTTGTTAAATAGCTTGATTCTCTTTAATTAATTCTGAATTAAACTATGAATTTTAGTAAGGGAAATCACGTTGCTAAGTAGTTCTAAATCCTGGTAATGATACTTAATAACATTAGCTAAACATCTCTATCATTAATTTCCTTTTTGTAAAATGCATATAGTGATATTAATGTTTATATCACATGTCTACCCATGAATCTTGGTAGGTTATACTGTAATTCAATGATAACATATACATTTACACACATACATTTGCATATTTCATATTATATAAAAAATAGATCAATAAATATTCAGGTGATTACATACTATTTAATGAACAGTGACTGAGTCTAGCTCTGTCTAGTACCATATTCTTCATATGCTAGCCAAAAATTCTGTATGTAACATTTTCATTGAACTTTCATAGTGATACATGGTTCACGATGGCAGAGAAGGGGGATAATACAAAGCAATAATCAGATAAATTATGAAATCTCCAAACTGGGAAAATGTTAGATATAAGTAGGTATCAAATCCAAGGAAATAATTACTGTGAAAGCAAAATAATATAGAATTACAAACAAATCAAAGAACTAGGTTAAAAAACAAACTATAACTAAAATAGATAACCCTTTTACTTGCTGAGTCAGAAAATAATGGACAAAATTGATAAATTTCTAAGTGAAAATGAGAAAAAAATTCTGAAGTATCCAGAAATTAAAAAAAAATATTCGAATATATTTATGTGCTTCAAAACGTGTATGAATTTGGTTGTTTTCTAGGAAAACGCTCCAAAAATTAACATCAGAGAAGCAAAAGCTGAAAGAGGAAAAGTTCTATGAAAGGAATTGAGAAAGTTCTGTAAGTACCAGTTCCAGTTATTTTCACACATGAACTCTTCAAACTTGTAAGCAACACAAAATCAGAATTGTATTTGGTCTGCTTTAAGAGGAAAAATGGGGAGAGAGAGAAAGGATATTTTTTTTTAAAGACTTCCCTAATTTACTTAACAAAATCAACATAAGCTTTGCAATTAAATCTAGGCTAAAGGAGATACTACAAACAGATCTTAATGATTAATTTTTATGTGGTACTAAAAATTACAGCTATTCTACAAGGTCCATTTTCAAAACATACATTTTGTGGAACATTTCTGTTGGGTATATAATTAGTAGTGGAGTTTCACAGTTGTAGACTATGTATATCTTCAGTTTTCATAGATTCTCCCAAAATATTTTCCAAAATAGTTCATTGTATTTTCACAGAGTGGTATCCATAGTAATTACTACATAGAGATGGAAATGAACAAATTCTAATTATACATGTGAGAACAGATGAGTCACAAAAGCATAAAATGTATATTGAACATGCATACAAGAGACAGTAGAAGTTATAGTATCATATTTAATAACATAAGCACTACAGAAACTTTTATTTGCTATTAGAAGGCAGGTTTAGGGGTATGGCTATTTTCTAGAAGTGAACAAAGGCAGACTTCTGGGGTACTAGTACTATTCTGTCTTATAAACTGGGTGCAAATTATATGTATTTTTAGCTTGTGAAAACTAATGTTATCCTCTTTCATCTATGCTTCAACTGAGAGCTTAAAATGTAAATGCTTATATCTGTATTTCTGTATGAAGACTTCAATTAAAATGTTTTAAAAATCCTAACCAAGTTTAATTTGCTCTAATAAAGAATAAAATAGTTTGTATTATATTATAAAATATTTTACTAAGATTTACTAATATCAATATCAGATCAAAAAATAAAAATGTCTATCAATGTCAGGAAAATACTTTATAAAGTTGATATTTACTTCTGATTTCTTAATTCTTTTATCTCTACTTATGCTTGCTAAATGTGTTTTGGAATTTAAAAATTGTTTCGAAAGGTAGGCTTTAGAAAAATTATGCATACAGTCCCTAAGCAAGGTTCACAATATCATGTATTAAAGAAACACATTTATATTTCTACATTGAAACCTATGAACACTTAGAAAATTAGAATTCTTAAAAGACAGCAAACAGTCTTAGGACAGTTCACAACTTGTTATATTTCAAGTGTCAAATGAGTTATAATAAAATTTATATTCTTCAGAATTTCCCACAATTGAGTTAGAAGGAAAAATGAATATGAAAATGACCAGAATGCATAAAATGCCAATTTATGGAAGCTATAACCATGATCACTATACTTAAGAAGATGTATACTTAACTATTATATTTAACTATAACAGTTAAATGTATAGTTAACACTATACTTAACTATTACCCAAATAGTCAGGTAATTACACACTAATTTTTATACTAATTTAAAACATTAACAATACATAGTATAGCAAATAATAAGAATATATAAATAATTATTTATGCTTTTACATATGGTATAAATTAATAAAAACATTTTCTGGTGGTAGGGTGAGCCTTCCTGTTTGATGTTTTTACAGTAAGTCTGCCTTCACTGAGTGTATGAACATGGAAATACACAGGTAATGTGACCAGTTTTGGTTACCTACAATACAGAGTCCTAAGCCCTTGGGTTTAATTAACCTAATAAAATAATGAAAATGGGCTAAATGTTATATAAATATCTCATCCTGAAAACACTCTTCTTAGAAGCCTCTCAGGAACTGGAAAGTGGTACATTTATTTTAAAATATTTAGCTGCTGAATGATACAACCTAGCAGGATGCATTATAACATTAATGAATAAAAATTTATTTCCTTAAATTGTATAGATAATGAAAGACTCAAGTAATGGCTAAGTTTCTGTTTATTTCATAGTTCATTAGATTATTCCAAGAATGGACATTGTTTATTACCTCATTTCTTTGAACATTTAAAATTTCAATTGCTCAAATATTATTTGTATATCCTTGATACATAAATATAATGTAAAGATGATGAAATTTGTACATTTCTAGGTTGTCATTTACTGAACAAGAAACAAACAAACAAAAAAGAAAACCAACTTACTGGCATTGTTCAGTAACGATGACATAAAATAGAAGAGCTATTTCAACATAAAATGAAAGTATGAAAGAAGTAAAATTTCCAGGGTATATTTAAATGCTCAGTTCAATGGAAGTAAAGGATCATATGTTTCTTATGGTCAAAGCAAATCCACAAAGTACTTTGGCATGTCAAATTATACCTTTTAAATACCTTATTATAGTAACTGTAAGCATAAAACCATAATGCTTTAATTTTAAGAAGATGCTGTCAGCCTTTGAGAACTTTTGAGTTGATGAAATGGAACTGTCAGTAAATTGATCCAAAGTAGTCAACCCACACAGAAGGTGCACCCAAAATCTGACTAAAACTTCCAAAATCAAATATCATAGAGTTATTTAAATTACTAATTGCTCTAATAGTGAAGAGTTTTCAAAAAAAAAATCACAACAATAATGAACAACACCAGTGTTGAAGTAAACAAAATGTCCAATAAGTGATATGTCTCTTGAAATTATTTCTTTCATGGTAATAAAATAGATTTAAAAATAGCCATGAGTTCATAACCAAAAAATAAAAACCAATGATACACTTGCTTTTCAAAACACTGTCATTAGATTCACTTCAGATTAACTGATAATTTTTAGTATAAAATAAGTACTCAAATATCTAACAACACAAGAAAGGATGAGCTATTTAACATACTTAAAATAAGCATATTACACTAAAGTATGCTAGAGATAAGGTATGCCTAATCAGCTATTTACTTCTCTATCACAGCCACAGTAATAGATATTTGATTGGTTAGCGTTAAGAAACAGATTAAATAAATTACTGGTATAACTGGAGAGAAAGTGGGGTGAAAAAAGAGAGAAAGAAAGAAAGAACACATTGAAAATATATACTGTTTGTTTCAAGCATAAATGCAGTTATTTTTGTCAGGAAACCTAGGCCTGATAAAAGTTTCTGAAAGACTGATGCAAAGAAATTCAGTTCAGTTCAGTCATTCAGTCATGTCCGACTCTTTGTGACCCCATGAATTGCATTACGCCAGGCCTCCCTGTTCATCACCAACTCCTGGAGTTTACCCAAACCCATGTCCATCGAGTCAGTGATGCCATTCAGCCACCTCATCATCTGTCATCCCCTTCTTCTCCTGGCCCCAATCCTTCCCAGCATTAGGGTCTTTTCCCATGAGTCAACTCTTCGCATGAGGTGGCCAAAGTACTGGAGTTTCAGCTTCAACATCAATCCTTCCAATGAAGGCCCAGGACTGATCTCCTTTAGGATGGACTGGTTGGATCTCCTTGTAGTCCAAGGGACTCTCAAGAGTCTTCTCCAACACTACAGTTCAAAGGCATCAATTTTTCAGTGCTCAGCTTTCTTCACTGTCCAACTCTCACATCCACACATTTGCAATGTAAAACCACAGTTCATGTTATGACTTTTGACAAGAAGTCACTTGGAATCATAACCTAAGTCAGTTGTCTATTTTATAATTATTTCTCTTCTCAGTGTCTGTAATTCTGAACTATTCTTTTAAAAATTTTCAAATTTTTCTCTTTTTTAATTTTCAAATTTTTCATTAAGATTAAGATCACTAGGATTATTTATGGCATTCTGTTAAAAATTATGAAGGTGATTGTTGTTGATGTTCAGTCATTCAGTCGGGTTCAACTCTTTGTAACCCAATGAACTGCAGCAAGCCAGGCTTCCATGTGCTTCACTATCTCCCAAAGTTTGCTCAAACTCACGTCCATTGGCAGAAGGCAATGGCGACCCACTCCACTACTCTTCCTGGAAAATTCCATGGATGGAGGAGCCTGGTAGGCTGCAGTCCATGGGGTCGCGAAGAATTGGACACAACTGGGCAACTTCACTTTCACTTTTCACTTTCATACATTGGAGAAGGAAATGGCAACCCACTCCAGTGTTCTTGCCTGGAGAATCCAAGGGATGGAGGAACTTTGTAGGCTGCTGTCTGTGGGGTCACACAGCGTTGGACACGACTGAAGTGCTTAGTAGCAGCAGCAACAACATGTCCATCGAGTTGGTGATGCCATCCAACCATTTCGTTCTCAGTTGTCCCCTCCTCCTCCTGCCTTCAATCTTTCCCAGCTTCAGGGTTTTTTCCCCGATAAGTTGGCCCTTCATATCAGGTGGCCAAAGGATTGGAGCTCCAGCTTCAGCATCAGTTGTCCCAATAAATATTCAGGATTGATTTCATTTAGGATTGACAGGTTTCATCTCCTTGCCAACAAAGGGACTCCCAGAAGTCATCTCCAACACCACAGCTCAAAGGCATCAATTTTTTGGCATTCAGCATATTTTATTGTTCAACACTCATATCCATACCTGACTACTGGAAAAATTATAGTTTTGACTATATGGACCTTTGTCAGCAAAGTAATGTCTCTGCTTTTTAATACACTGTCTAGAATGTCATAAGTTTTCTTTCAGGGAGCAAGCATCTTTTAATTTCATGGCTACAGTCACCACCCACAGTAATTTTGAAAGCCAAGTAAAAACAGTCTGTCATTGTTCCCACTGTTTCCCCACCTATTGCAATGAAGTGATGGGACTGGATGCCAAGATCTTCATATTTTGAATGCAGAGTTTTAAGTCGGCTTTTTCACTCTTCAACTTTACCTTCATCAAGAGGCTCTTTAATTCCTCTTTCCTTACTGCCATAAGGGTGGTTTTATCTGCATATCTGAGGTTATTGATATTTCTCCCAGCAATCTTGATTCCAGCTTGTACTTCATCCACCCCAGCATTTGACATGATGTACTCTGCATAGAAGCTAAATAACCAGGGTGACAATATACAGCCTTGATGTACTTCTTTACCAATTTGGAACCAGTCTGTTGTTCCATGGCCAGTTCTTACTGCTGCCTCTTGACCTGCATACAGGTATCTCAGGAGGCAAGTAAGGTGATCTGGTAGTCCCATCTCTGTAAGAATTTTCCACAGTTTGTTGTGATCCACAGAGTCAAAGGCTTTAGCGTAGTTGATAAAGCAGAAGTAGATGTTTTGTCTGAAATTTTCTTGCTTTACCTTTGGTCCAGTGGATGCTGGCAATTTGATCTCTGGTTCCTCTACCTTTTCTAAATCCAGTTTGTACATCTGGAAGTTCTAGGTTCACATAATTTTGAATCCTAATTTGAACGTTTTGAGCATTACCTTGCTAGCATGTAAAATGAGTGCAATTGTGTGACAGTTTGAACATTCATTAGCATTGCCCTTCTTTGGGATTGGAATGAAAACTGACCTTTTCCAGTCCTGTAGCCACTGCTGAGTTTTCCAAATTTTCTGGCATGCTGAATGCAGCACTTTCACAGCATCATCTTTTAGGATTTAAAATACCTCAGCTGGAATTCCATCACCTCCACTAGCTTTGTTTGTAGTGATGCTTCTGAGGGTCAGTTTACCTCACATTGTAGGTGAGTGATTACACCATCATGGTTATCCAGGTCAGTAGATCTTTTTTGTATAATTCTGTGTATTCTTGTCATCTCTTTTTAATATCTTCTGCTCATGTTAGTTACATACTATTTCTGTCCTTTTTTTGGTGCAAATCTTTGCATGAAATGTTCCCTTGGTATCTCTAATTTTCTTGAAGAGATCTCTATTCTTTCCCATTTTGTTCTTTTCATATACTTCTTTGCAGTGTTCACTTAGGAAGACTTTCTTATCTTTCCTTGCTATTCTTTGGAACTCTGCATTCAGATGGGTATATCTTTCCTTTTCTCCTGGCCTTTCACTTCTCTTCTTTTCTCAGCTTTCTGTAAGGCTTCCTCAGGCAATCATTTTGCCTTTTTGCATTTCTTTTTCTTTGGGATGTTTTTGATCACTGTCTCCTATACAATGTTGCTAACCTCAGTTTCCAGTTATTTAGGCACTGTCTATCAGATCTAATTCCTTGAATCTCTTTGTTACTTTTACTGTAAAATCATGAGGGATTTGATTTAGGTCATACCTGAATGGTCTAGGGATCTTCCCTACTTTCTTCAATTTAAGTATTAATTTTGCAATAAGGAGTTCATGATATGAGCTATAGCCAGCTCCCAGTCTTATTTTTGCCAACTGTTTAGAACTCCTTCTTCAGCCACAAAGAATATACTTAATCTGATTTCGGTATTGACCATCTGGTGATGTCTATGTGTAATGTCATCTTTCGTCTTGTTGGAAGAGTGTGCTTGCTATGACCAGTGTGTTCTCTTAGCAAAACTCTGTTAGCCTTTTCCCTGCTTCATTTTGTACTCCAATGTCAAACTTGCCTTTTATTACAGGTATCTCTTGACTTCCTACTTTTGCATTCCTATCCCCTATGATGAAAAAGCCATCTTTTTTTGTGTGTTAGTTCTAGATGGTTTTGTAAGTCCTCATAGAATCGTTCAACTTCAGCTTCTTCCGCTTTAGTGGCTGGGGTCTAGACTTGGAGTATTGTGATACTGAATGGTTTGCCTTCGAAATAAACAGAGATCATTTTGTTGTTTTTGAGACTGCACAAAAGTACTGCATTTCAGATTCTTCTGTTGACTATGAGGGCTACTCCATTTCTTCTAAGATTGCTCTGCAGCCTGCCTTGCCATTGTAGGACTTGAAGCTGGGGAGATGGATGTGGGGCTTCGACTCCTCACTCCTTGGGGAAAACCCTTCAATCAGCAGGTTTTCGTTAGCTATCTATTCAGAGTAGAAGGACATGCACTCATCTTCTCCTACAAGAATTCCAAAATCACAACTATATGCTGAAAAACCATCGACAGGAGAATGTTGGAACCCACCATAAAAAACTTACGAATGCCCAAGGGCAAAGGAGAAGCTGCAACAGGACAGTAGTAAGGGTACAATTGCATTTAAAATCAAACCTCATACCCGCCAGAGACTCTTGGAAGGAACAAACAAAACCTTGTGTGCACCAGGATCAAGGGAGATGCAGTGACCTCCATGAGAAACTGAACCAGAGCTGCCTTTGCATGTTTGAGACTCTCCTGTCTGTTTGAGTCAGCAGTGCCCTGCCATGGGGACAGGGACTCTGGCAGCAGCAGTCCAGAGATGTGCAGCATGTGGCATGATTCCTCTTGAAGGAGGTTCTCATTAGTCCCATCATAGAGCCACTGGTCAGACAACTCACAAAGAGGAGAAGAATCATACCAAAGAGGTTCTCACACTGCTGAAAAGTTCTAAGCCTCACAACAGACTTCCCAACCTGAGGATCTGGCAAAGGGACTGAGTATCCCCAGGGAATCTGACTTTGAAGGTCTGTAGGATCTGATTACAGAATTTCCACAGGACTGGGGAAACACATTCTTGTAGGGTACAAACAAACCCTTGTGTGTACCAGGACCCAGGAGAAAGGAGCAGTGACCCTACAGGAGACTGAGCCTGACTTGCTTGTCTGTGTTTGGGAGTCTCTGGAGGAGATGTGGGTCAAAAATGGCCTGCCACAGGCCACTGTCTACAACAGTCCTGGGAGGCACAGTGTGCTGGCAGAAGTCATTTTGAAGGAGGTCGCCTTTACTGCCATTAACCCTACCACAGTTTGGCCTTAGGCCAAACTTCAGGGAGGGAACACAGCTCCCCATCAGCATAAAATTGGATTAAAGATTTACTGAGCATAGACTCGCCCACTAGAACAAGGCCCAGAACAAGTTCCTCCCATCAGGAAGTTGGCACAAGCAAACTATTCTCATCCATCAGAGGGCAGATGAGAATGAAAACTGCAATCACAGAAAACTAACCAAATTGATCACATAGTTTATAACCTTGCCTAACTCAATGAAACTATGAGCCATACAGTGTAGGGCTACCCAAGATGGACGGGTCATGGTGGAGAGTTCTGACAAAACATGGTTCATTGAAGAGGGAAATGGCAAACCATTTCAGTATTCTTACCTTGAGAACCCCATGAGCAGTATGAAAAGGCAAAAAAAAAAAAATATGACACTGAAAGATGAACCCCTCAGGTTGGTACGTGTCCAATATGCTACTGGAAAAGACCAGAGAAATAGCTCCAGAGGAATAAGGAGGCTGAGTCAAAGAAGAAGCAATGCCCAGTTGTGGATATGTGTGGTGATGAATGTAAAGTCTGATACTGTAAAGAACAATATCACATAGGAATGTTAGGTCCATGAATCAAGGTAAATTGGAAGTGGTCAAACAGGAGATGGCAAGACTGAACACTGACACTTTAGGAATCAGTGAACGAAAATGGACAGGAATGGGCAAATTTAATTCAGATAACCATTATATATGCAAAAGTGATTATCTCTAAGCAAATTAAGCATTTTTAATAATTTTTAAGTAGCACTGCATCAGTTTCTCTTAAAGCAATAAAGAATCAAGAAACCAAGAAAGATCATTGAAACTGCCACTTGACTTCACATCACAATTAGTTTTCATTTGTTTGTCAGACTGCAAAAAAAAAAAGCTAATAAACTTGCATGAAAGGAAGGACAATGAAATTGTTATTATCCACCTGTTTACATGTTTATTATTTTATAAATTAATTTTATTGGAATATAGATGCTTTATAATTCTATGTTCATTTCTACTAAGAGCAAAATCAATCAGCCATACATATACATATATATCCCCTCCCTCTTGGACTCCCTTCCCATTCAAGTCACCATAGCACATTAAGTAAAGTTTCCTTGAAAACTCAGCAGTGGCCACACAACTGGAAAAGTTCAGTTTTCATTCCAGTCCTGGAGAAAGGCAATGCTATAGATGTTCAACTATAGTACAATTGCTCTTACTTAACATGTTAGCAAGGTAATTTTCAAAATCCTTCAAACTAGACTACAATAGTACATGAACCAAGAACTTTCAGATGCACAAGCTGTATTTACAAAAGGTAGATGAACCAGATCAAATTGCCAACATCTGTTGGATCATCGAAAAAGCAAGAGTTTCAGAAAAACATCTACTTCTGCTTTATTGACTATGCCAAAGTCTTTGACTGTGTGGATCACAACAAGCTGGAAAATTCTTCAAGAGAGATGGGAATACCTGAATGCAAGTCAATAGACAACAGTTAAAACCTTACTTAGAATAACTTACTGGTTCAAAACTGAGAAAGGCATATATCAAAGCTGTATATTGTCACCTGCTTATTTAACTTATATGTAGAGTACATCATGGGAAATGCCAGGCTGGATGACTCATAAGCAGGAATCAAGTGCACTGGATGATCAACAACCTCAGATATGCAGATTACACCACTCTAATGCCAGAAAGTGAAGATGAACTAAAGAGCTTCTTGATGAAGGTGAAAGAGTAAAGTGAAAAAGCTGGTTTAAAACTCAACCTTCAAAAAACTAAGATGACATACTATCTCATCACTTCCTGGTAAATAGATTGGGAAAAAGTGGAAAAAGTGACAGATTTTATTTTCTTGGGCTCCAAAACTACTGCGGATGGTGATGGCAACCATGAAATCAAAAATGCTTGCTCCTTGGAAGAAATAATTTTAGTTAATTATCTATCAGATGCCTGCCAACATCATGGTCTATATAATTCAGCATTACTATGAATTGTATAAAGGATATCTCACCTATCCTGAGACTACTCAAAATGGTCATAAAGTAAGTGAAAGAATATTAAATTCTCAAATATCTAGGATTTGCTATATATAAATAACTGGGTTGAAACTCTGTTCTTAAATCCAATATGAATATTTTTAGTAACTAATTATGATGAGGGAAGACAATGATTTAGAAAATTATAAGAGATAATAGCATAGAATACAATTTGTGTATGAAAATGGTGAATTAGTAAAGATAAATGTAAAGGTGACAGTTCTGAACATGAGTTTTTTTTAAAGAAATACGCAATCAAATAAGCCTCTGAAAAACTCAGAATTTGAGTCAAATTACTCGTTACATGACATTCTGAATTCTGAATATATATTTGAAGACAGAGACTCTAACAAAGCTCTCCTAGCACACATGTTCTGGAGGAGGAGCTTATCTAGGTTAAGGTATTTTATTAAATTTGATGACACAAAGTGCTATTAATAGAAAATAAATCAAAGAAACTATGGTGTAAAGTAAATCTAAAATCCTGTGGAGCACAAAATTAACTGAGTGTGTTATTGAACCTGTAGTTTTAATGCAAATATTAATCATTTGAATGTGTGAAAATCACTGCTGCTCTAGAGAGAAAGTCATCAATATAACTTACACCTATTAGAGAACTGTCCCGTCACACGTCCAAGAGCATAAATGAAAAATTCATCTCATATTCTTGCATATTTTAAATCACAGTACCTGATTTAGTATTTTAATTTGAATTGCATCTAACTCATTTGTTTGTGATAGAAATGTGGTTTTGTTTTCTATTTTTACTTTCTTTCACTGTTTAGACCCTGGATTCTAAACCAAAGTAAAACTGAAGAAAGTGAAACTTACAAAATACGTTTATAAAATTTTTGTTTGAAGATCATTTCAAACCTAAAGAAAACAGGCAAGTTTATCCCTGAATTTATACTCCTCACCAGATTATCCAACTGTTGAACTGTGATTTGTTCTTGATCATTCTCTCTTTCTTTACATATATGTGTGTGTGTGTGTGTGTGTGTGTGTGTGTGTGTCTAGTATAAAGTCATATACTCCGGAATTATAAATGTTCTTCTCCTCATTAATCTTTAACTTATAGTTTGAACATCCATAGATAATTAATGTGTGAGTAAGTACATTATCATTACCTGTTTCAAAAAAGTTGTTTTTAACATAATTCTTTCTTAGTACTTTAATAATGTATATTCTATCGTAATGGAGAGCTGTTTTTTCACCCGTATGTATACAAGTTGCTGCTGAGTCACTCAGTCATATCCAAGTTTGTATGTATATGTCTATCTATCATCCGCTTGCTATTTATTTGTCCTGATTTATTATCTGGATGGACTCATGGGTTTATTTTTTAATCAGTGGGTTATAATACTAAACTACTAATATCTCTTCTGAAGTTCAGTTTGCTAGAGATTTTAATATGTGAAGGCCCTTAAATCTAGCTCAGGTGTCATTTTGACAATGCCCCATAATTTTTTGACAGTTACCTTAATTTTTGGCACAACAGGATGTGGCGTTTGTGCTAGTATTTTCTCTGCCTGAGATCTAAACTCAGCCATCTCTCAAAGGTACACTGGATATTTTTATTAAGGAATAGTATTTAGAAACCAAACGCATGTCAAGGTTTGTTTATTGCTATTGATATTACTGAAAGTCACTGTTTCTAGGTCTGTTCAGCAAACAGAGTTATGAAATAAACATGCACAAATATATATATGTGCATATATATATATGTATACATGTATGCATATATATATATATATGCACCCATTATATACAAACATACATATATGTTTACATGTGCGTATTGAAATCATGAATTTATTTTGAAATTTCCATCTTTGAAACAGCACCTCAGCTTCTTTTGAGCCTTCCCATGTTCCATATTCATGTCACTTGTCTCTCACATTGAGATTATCCCTGAACATCCTGCAATCTGTTGAGAGTTTTTTCAGTAAGTGTAAGCTAATGATAGTGTGAAATATAATCCTACTGAGTAAAGTTTATTTTTATAATTCTTTATATCTTTAGATTGAAGGCATATGCTTCTTCCCAGATTAATAATTTCTTGGACTTTTTTATGTTCTATCAATGGAACTTCTTTTCCTTTCTTTTTTAAAACAACTGTATATTAGAACATTTACGAATATATTTTTTGTTGTTTTGGGCTGTGTCAAATGGCACGTGGGATCTTAGTTCCCTGAGCAGGAATGGAACCTGAGCCCCCTGCATTGGAAAGGTGGACTCTTAACCACTGGACAGCATAGTGGTGCATGTGTGTTCAGGTGAACATCTAAATGGCTGTTATCAATACTATGGGGGCTTGATAATGATGGGCCTGAGAGCTTTACTAGATGTTTTGTACAACCCAGTGATGGCTATTTTACCAGATGTTATGTATTTTTTACAAAATCAATGAAGGTATAATCTGAACCAATCTCACAGTGGTAGTGATCTGCAGTTTGCCAATTCTTATCAGTTTGCCAATTCTTATCATACAGTGCTTACAATCATTCAGTAGACCCTTTTTTTTTTTTTACATAGTTTACTATTTCCTTAAAAAATGCAAACCTGGATAAAAATAAAGTGCTGGAATATTATATATTTCAGCATATGATTTCTAAAATGTGGTGACTCACCTACAAAAATGATCTGCACCTAGAGAAAGAGGAACACGTGTACTTTACTTGTCTCCATTGTCTCTACTGATATGTTTTGATCAGAGTTCAGAATAGTTCAGAGAACATTTCTAAAAACATTGTATACAATTTTGGTTATGATATATTTTCATGGCTTGGCTGAATCTAGGTATGCTTCTTCAATGTGATAATTTATATGTATTTCTAGGTCTATTATCTTTCAAAATCATTATTCTCCCATCCCATCAATTCATTCCATTTTGAACTATTATTTGATGTGTTAGATATTCTCATTCTTTCCCACATCTTAACCTCCTTTTGATTGATTCCTAAAGATATAACATTAACTTCATTAGTTTTCCTCCAGAAGGTGAAAGTGAATTTTCTCAGTCATGTCTGACTCTTTGTGACCCCATGGACTGTAGCCTACCAGGCTCTTCTGTCCATGGGATTTTCCAGGCAAGAGTACTGGAATGAGTTGCAATTTCCTTGTCCAAAGTATCTTCCTGACCCAGGAATCGAACCCAGGTCTCCCGCATTGAAATCAAGATGCCTTACCGTCTGAGCCACCAGGGAAGTCTCCAGAGGGTCTAATCCATTACATAATCTAATCATTGAGTTGTTATTCATTGTTTGTAATTCATTTATACAACCTTTTTTCCTTTCCAGTTTGCTTCTCCTTTTTCCTATTCCTCATATTTTCATTTCTCTCGTAAATCTCATCACATATTAATGAAGATATACTTTTGGATTACTGTGTATTTCTAGTTGGCTTTTATTTACCTCTTAAGACAACTGGCTCATTATCTCCATTGCCTGTATTTTTTAATGAAGATTTTATTTTGTTGAGGACATTCTGCTTAAAAATAATCGTTACTATTTAAATTTTTATCATTCATTGTGTTATTTTTAATCACTAATACAATGATCAGTTATGGAGACAGTGAGTTTTATGAATAATCAATACAACTTCTTAGCTGTATCATTATTCTAAGAGAGTAATTTTGGCTTATTAATTCATTTTATAGAATGATTTTCTACTTAATTTTAACTAATTCTTCAAGATCCAAGTCAATTTCTATGTCTCTCATAAAGTTTTTACTCTGTTCACTAGATTGTGCCAGAAACTATTGGGGTTGCAAGCATCCTTATTCTTATTTAAAATGAAATGAAGTTTTTATTTTCTCAATAGCTCAAAAGTTCCAAACAAAAATTGTACATCCTTATCTCCTCACAGAGAACATGTTTAAAGTTAAACTGCTTAGAAAGGTCCCATACACTATTTTTTGGCATTTTAGTATAGTTATTAATATATAAGCCAGATGAAACACCATTTTCTTCTGTTATACTGTTGCATTTTAGAATTTAGTAACTTTATGTTTCTGATGATAGAGTAGTTTAAAATTACTATAGAGAAATATTTAACATTAAGACTTTTATTTCCTATTGTTTCATCATGCATTTTCCTTAAAATATATTGAGTTTATTCCATTTTTATGTTCAGAAGTATCATGTTTTCTTATTATATTTTCTCAATTCATAATTGAAAATTGTATTAATGAGTGTGTAGAGCCTATCAAGCACTTTAAACTGTATTCCAAGTACATACTGGTAATATTTGATGAGCTTTTCTTCCACATAGTAACTTTCATACTTAGAAAATTTCTCCAAAAATATTTATGTCTTTTAAATGCTTTGCTCATTTAGATTTCTAACCCATCTTTTACCTCAAACCAATTACATATATTAGAATAAAACAACATAAGGTAAAAAGTAATCTTTCTTTTTTCATTGTTTAAATGGCTGGCTAGTTGATTATTTTCTCAGATTTTAGTAAAATCCCAGTTTGACTCACAGCCTGTTTGGTTTTTTTTTTTTAATCTTTAATTTTTTGCTTAGTTTCACTGCTCCAGAGTGCAGGAGGAAATTTAATTTTCATGGCTTTCATATCATTGGTTTCAACATTATATTAATATTAGAATGTGTGTGTGCTCAGTTGTGTCCAACTCTTTGGGACCCCATGTACTATAGTTCACAGGTTCCTCTGTCCATGGAATTTCAGGTAACGCTAATTGTAATCATTATTGGTGGCAGAGGTAAAGAATCTATCTGCCAATGAAAAAGCCTCAGGAGATGCAGGTTTAGTCACTGGGTTGAAAAGATGCCATAGAAGAGGAAATGGCAACCCACTCCAGTATTCTCGCCAGGATAAGTCCATGGCCAGAGGAGTCTGGTAGGCTACAGTATATGGGGTCACAAACAGTTGGACACGACTGAGTCTAAACACACAATGATAATCATGCCTATTAAAAAAAAAGTACTATCATACCATATATACTGGCCTCATAACCACCTCAGGCTTTTTGTGTGCAAACTGCCTATAGTGACTAAAGATATCATACAGAGATCAATACATGGAATAATTCCTCAGGCAACAAGCAGCAGCATCTGATACAAAAGATAAAATGATATCTGCTATTTTAATACATTTATTTAAGCAATAAAAACAGTGCTTCCTCAATTTAAAAATGATATCTGCTATTTTAATACATTTATTTAAGCAATAAAAACAGTGCTTCCTCAATTTAAACATTGCCTTTGCTAATTTTTCAACTACTATTGTTTTGCTCTCAGGTTACTTACATGGCTTTCTTCAAAAGTAAGGAGAAAGCACATGGAAGGAAAATTGCACACAAGAGGCCAGAAAAGTAGAGCAGTGGGATAAGAAAAGAAGGTAAAGGAGTACAGGGTCAATGAAGAAAGACCTTTCCCGTTAAGTGTGGGAAATTGTGGTTTAGAAGCATTAGAAAAGATGAAGGGATTTTCTTCAATGAACACTGTAGAAAAATGCAATAAAGTGCCCATCTACAAGGACTAAATGTTTCTATGTATCTTCATATACAGGTTTGTGCTCCCTACATTTCTGGGATTAGCAATTGAATACAACTGCCACCAGTTAGTCATTTTTTAATGCTAATGAGTTTATTTCCTCTACTTCCCTAAATGTGGCTACAAGGTTTTGGAATGTTAGATGAGAAATTCTAATACTGGCAGAATTTTCATTTGCTAAGTGAATATATTGCTTAAGAGGAACAAAGAAGATTGAAACGGGCAGCTAAGTTATTTCCTAAAGAGTGTGGTTTATTATTGCTTCTGTTTAATTCTTTTTTCAATTATGTTCATGGCAATGAAAATGAAAATATACCACAAGGTCTAAAAGACAGATGTTAACAAAAAATGATCAAACATAAGTCAAATGGCATATACAAACATGATAACCAAATATCTTCTGGAAAAAAAAAATCTTCCCAGTCACTGATTAGTTAATGAAAAGTTCCATTATGAGACCATCCTTATTTGCATTACAAAGAAAACTAAACTAACAAAAAAATTCCAAAATTTATTTTAGAGGGTCTGGAATATCCAGCTAATTTAGGCAAAGAAAGCTGCCTGAAAAGAAATCTAATCTTAGTAAGCTTTTATCTCTTTTAGAATGGCTAAAAATAGAAATTATGTAGGAGTCTAGGGAGCTTACCCATCATTTTGACATTTATTCTCTTTTTAGACTCTCACATTGTTCTTTACTGAACCTAAATGTTGCTGATTATTTGTGCAAGATTTTTTCTTTGAAACTTTCCTGAGACTGTAATTTTTTACTTGACTTTCAAAATTCATCATTGTTCTAAAAAGAACATGGTAATTTCACTGAATTCTGGCAGAGTAACCTACTTAGGACTTGAGCTAAAAGATACAGGTAAATGAGCTCCTTGTTAATTCTTTTGTCCATGGACATTTAAGTTGTTTCCATATTTTGGCTATTGTGAAATGTGCAGCAATGATCATGGAAGTTCACTTAACAAAGAAATAAGGTATATACATACAATGGAAAGTATTCAGCCTTTAAAAAAAAAAAGGAAATTCTTCAATATGTGACAGTATAGATGAACCTTGAGAACATCATACAAGGTGAAATAAGCCAGTCAAATAAATAAAAATACTGTATGATTCTATATATATGAGGTATCTAAAATAGTTAAATTCATAGGATCAAAGGGTAGAATGGGAGTTGCCAAGGTCTGGAGAAATACCAGATACATACACACACACACACACACACACACACACACTCATGCAAATATATATTTTAGTGTCTAACACTGAAAAAAACTCATCAGTAAGTAAATAATGATAATGATAGTTTTGATTATAAACCAAAGGATAAAATAAATATCAATGAATTTATATTAATATAAGTAAACAGAAAAGTTCTGTTTACAGAAAAATTCAATTAATAAAAGTGGACGGAATGAGGAAAATATAAATAACCATTAGAACAGCAGAATAATAATTCCTGCTGGCAAGATAAACTTATGAAATCTAAAATTTTCAGGTTTTATATATATCTTTACAGCTTCAATGTGTCTTCAACAAAATATTTGTTGAATACAAAAGAGGAAAATGGTGACTTTGTATTGAAGAACTGGGTAGACATAGTTAAGACACATTAAGCACAGTTTCAGGGTCAGTACCAGTGGTGATGAGACATATCAATATCAGATATGAATATCGGTGTCCCCTGATACATATCCTAAGAAGGGGACAATAACTGTGAGGTATTTCCCTCGAAACAAATCCATAGCCTCTACTATATTAAATATAAAATAAACCCAAACTGAGTGACATTTTACAGGGTACCTGGTGATACTCAAAAGTATCAAGGTCATGAAAACTAAGGACAGACTAAAGTACTACCAATTACTAGAGGATAAAAATCTTTACTGATGAATACAATATATGATCCAAGACAGGATCCAGATTCAGAGAAAAAGTATTGGCTTGAATACTGGTGAAATCAAAGTATGATCAATAGTCTTAGTTTTGAGAGTCTTACCACAATTATGTGAAATATTAATATCAGACAATACAAAAGGAATGAACTCAATCCATGTCTATTTCTATCAATCTTATCTATTATTTATCTCTATATGAAACATCATTAATGGAAACTGATTTAGATCCTAGTAAAAAAGCCCAACTATTTTTCCAAACGGCTACTCAAATAGGAAATATATAATTTACAATGCTGCTATATACATTTGCATTCCTGGAAATGGTATTGACTGGGATTTGTTTTTCCATTTTCATATCTTTGTTTCTACTTGTATGCTTAGTCGCTCAGTCGTGTTCGACTCTTCACAACCCCATGGAATATAGCCAACCAGGTTCCTCTGTCTTCCATAATTCATTTTCAGTAAAACAATAACAAAAATATTTTTTTCCTTCTCCTAGTTCCTGTTTTCCCAGGTTCAGCTATCTTTTTTCTAAAATCATATTTTTGTTTAGAAAGTCTGTAGATGCTGTCCTTTTCTACTTTAGAGCTCTTCTTTCTAATATCTCTGAATGGCTATGGGTGATTTCCCTGGAGCAGATTTCATAATAATTTACTATATTCCTTTCTATAGGGATAGTATCCACACATATATTCTAAAAAGTGCTGACATTCTCTTACTAGTTTGAATTAAAACGATGTATTGGTTTGCTTTGAAGCTTTCCCTAACTTGACCCATCCTTCTTTCTGGTGCTTTCCCTAGGGACTGTGTCTGTAGTCTTTTCCCATAAATTATGGATTATATACAGACATTTTTCCCTGAGCAAAATACTGTATTCCTAACGTAATACAATGTCCATTGTAGAGTACCATGAACACTGATGTGCAATAATATATATTATACTGTTGGAATTAGTGACCCAGAGTACTTGTAAGCTGCTTATGCATGCTATAAATTATTTATAATGCTATGCACTATAAAGAATGGAGCATGTACTAGCCAGTTAATATACTAATTTGGCTTGGGCAGTTAAGTGTTTCATAGACATGAAATATCAATATTTATTTTCAAAGACACAGTAGGTAGAGAGGTTTCCATTTTGTATCTAAGAGAAGAGTCTGGGCATAGTTCGTAAAGAAGCCATTCTGTAAAATTCACACCCACAGATGTGGATACGCCTGGAAAGTATTCACACCCACACTATTTATATGTGTTCATACTGATATTCCTTGTGATCTTTTCACTGCCAAATTTCAGGAGATTATATTCTTTCAGAATTTGCAGAAATTGTATTAACTAGACTTGTCCATAAACTTTATTTATGGGCACTTTATTGAATGATTAATATAAATAGTTTACTTAGAATAATAATGGTAAGTGAAAAGTATCCTTAGAAAACTATTGCTTTCTTCTTTTAGAAGGGAAGAGTATATATCACGTATCTAAAAGGTATTTTTTGTTTGTTTTTGTAAGTTTTTGAACAGATTCATTGAGGTTACAATTGATATTTTTAAAATTTCACATATTAAGGTATTCAATTTGGTGAGTTTGGACATATATATATATATATATAGAGAGAGAGAGATTCATGATGCCAACACTACAAACTAGGTAATAAACATATCCCTCTGAGAGGTTTTCCAGGTGGCACTAGTGGTAAACAGTGCTAATGTAGGAGATGTAAGAGATGCGGCTTTGACCCCTGGGTCAGTTAGATCCCCTAGAAGAGGGCATGGCCATCCACTCCAGTAGTCTTACCTGGAAAATCCCATGGTCAGAAGAGCCTGAGGGTGATACAGTCCACAGGGTCACAAAGAGTCAGACACGATTGAAGAGACTTAGCATGCATGCATCACCTCTGAAAATTTTCTCATGTCCCTTTGATATTTCTGTTTAGTTTTTGCTTGTTTGCTGCTTTTGGTTTTGTTTTGTTAGAACACTTACCAAGAGATCTACCTTTAAATTTTATTTTTAAGATACAGCCTTTTAAAACAAGAATTGTGTATATTTAAGTTATACAAATAATGTTATTCATATACTTAGTCGAACAATTACTGTGTTCAAGTTAATTAACACACCTTCCCATATACATTTTTAGGTTTTTAGGTGCACAAAATCATATATATATATATAAAGAGAGAATGTCATTGTATGGCAAAACTAATAAAAAAAAAGAGAGAGAGAGGGAGAGAGAGAGAGAAGGTGGGAGGGAGAGAGAGACTCAGAATACTTTATTAAATGGGAATCATTAAATAAATGTAATATATTTTAATTCCCTTTTGCAGATACTGATTGGTAGGTGTAGCAATTATGTGGGCTTAAACAAATTATTTTTGAGATGTCTATTAAGCATTCAGCATGCAATTGCTGTCCAAATTTGGATTCCAGGCACATTCAGAGCCGTATTAAAGCATATAAATAAGACCACCTAGGAAGCTAGTATAGACAGAGAATAAAACAAGCACATGGATTGAATCCTGACTTCCTCTAGTACTTAAAGATTTTAAAGGGGAAGAAGATGCAGCAAAGAGAATTGAGGTAAAACAGCCATTGAGTTAGCATGGGGAGCAGGAGTATTTGCTGCCCAAAAGTCAAGTGAAGAACATTTTTCAATATGAAGAGAAAAATATAAAGGACTGAGAAATAGCCATTGAATTTGAAATAATGGTATTCATTGATAACCTTAGAAAACATGGTCCATTTATGTTTTAGAGTCAAAAGACTGACTATAATGGACTCAAGGGATAAGGAAAACGTGGCTACAAAAATTGAGAATATAGATAATGCTGAAGATTGCAGAGAGTAGGCTGAAGTGGATAGAATTGTATATACATATTAGAATATATGTAAGTTTATGGAAGACAATTTTGCCTATAAATATAGTTGCTGCTAGATATTCACTTTGTTAATTAAAATTTTCAATTTATAGGAAAAATGAAAACATTCTTATCTAATATTTAATTGATAGAGTCATTATGATTAGGGCAATTATAGAATCAATCTTTGTAAGTATGCTACAAGTTTATTCTCTGATACCCATAAATGGTTATCTATCAATAATCAAGGACCATTAATTTGGCATGCATATAGGGATTTATTGTCAACCAATAAAAAGAAAATGGGTTTCCCTGATAGTTCAGTTGGTAAAGAATATGCCTGTAATGCAAGAGACCCTGAAGCCAGGCTTTAGCAATACGTGAACCATTAACTTCCAGATGTTCAAGCTGGTTTTAGATAAGGCAGAGGAACCAGAGATCAAATTGCTAACATCTGCTGGATTATCACAAAAGAAAGAGAGTTCCATAAAAATATCTATTTCTGCTTTATTGACTATGCCAAAGCTTTTGACTGTGTGGATCACAATAAACTGTGGAAAATTATGAAAGAGATGGGAATACCAGACCATCGGACCTGTCTCTTGAGAAACCTGTATGCAGGTCAGGAAGTAACAGTTAGAACTGGACATGGAACAACACACTGGTTCCAAATAGGAAAAGGAGTATGTCAAGGTTGTATAATGTCGCCCTGCTTATTTAACTTATATGCAGAGTACTTCATGAGAAACGCTGGGCTGGAAGAATCACAAGCTGGAATCAAGATTGCCGGGAGAAATATCAATAACCTCAGATATGCAGATGACACCACCCTTACAGCAGAAAGTGAAGAGGAACTAAAGAGCCTCTTGACGAAAGTGAAAGAGGAGGTTGAAAAAGTTGGCTTAAAGCTCAACATTCAGAAAACTAAGATCATGGCATCCTGTCCCATCACTTCATGGGAAATGGATGGAGAAACAGTGGAAACAATGTCAGACTTTATTTTGGGGGGCTCAAAAATCATTGTAGATGGTGATTGCAGCCATGAAATTAGAAGTCGCTTACTCCTTGGAAGGAAAGTTATGACCAACCTAGATAACATATTGAAAAGCAAAGGCATTACTTTGCCAACTCAAGTCCGTCTAGTCAAGGCTATGGTTTTTTCAGTGGTCCTATATGGATGTGAGAGTTGGATGGTGAAGAAAGCTGAGTACTGAAAAATTGATGCTTTTGAACTGTGGTGTTGGAGAAGACTCTTAAGAGTCCTTTGGACTGTGAAAAGATCCAACCAGTCCATTCTGAAGGGGATCAGTCCTGGGTGTTAATAACTCCGATACTTTGGCCACCTCATGCGAAGAGTTGACTCATTGGAAAAAACTCTGATGCTGGGAAGGATTGGGGGCAGGAGGAGAAGGAGATGACAGAGGATGAGATGACTGGATGGTATCACTGACTCGATGTACATGGGTTTGGGTAGACTCCAGGAGTTGGTGATAGACAGGGAGGCCTGGCGTGCTGCGATTCATGGGGTCGCAGAGTCGGACATGACTGAGCAACTGAACTGGACTAAACTAAGTAAGCTGACCTTGAAGTGGCATTACAGAGAACAGTATTCTGCACCCTTAGCAATAAAAATATTATAATTTGATTATGCCTTAATATGAGTACACTCATATGGGGAGACTATAAGGGCAAAATAATATATTTTGTATAACAGAATGTGATGGGAAGAGCAAGTGATATCACATGATTGGAGGCTTAGGTAAAATAAAATGATATTGGAAGAATGTCTATACATCATAAAAATATAAAGAGAGATATATTCAACTAAAAAAAACACATAAGAAAATAAATTTCAAGAAGGCCAAGAGAAAATAACATAGGAATGGTATTATTGGATGCAACACAAAATATATGTATACTGGCAGAAAAATATATCATGTTGTAAAGTTAAATTGGTCTGCCTCAAATAACTATCATGCAAGTCCTTCTGATGCTCAGAGGATTGCTACTGAATTTTTTTGGGGGGGTGTGGTGGTAGAGGATATACATTTTCTCTGTTTTAGTTTGTACTGCACACAATATTAAAATATTTTACTTCTGAATTCCCATATAAAGCTAAAACAATTACAAGAGTATACTTCCAGTGTATATTCCTAGTAAAGTGTTCTTCAAATTATAATTCTTATTCTGCTTTTATGTTTCCCTGACATTCCTCATGTTTTATTAAACTGAATTTAGCAAGATTTTACAGGTTTTTAAGGTAATTAACAAAAGATATACCTAATTGTTCATGTAGTTGAAAAGACAGTGATTGTGTAAAACTTCTACTAAAATTTAAAATTTAGATGAATATAGTAAACTTGAGGAACACTATTAATTAGCATATTTGTCTCAAAAATGAATGAAATGAAAATTTTCATAATCAGGAAGAAATGGAATGGTATTTTTAAAAATTTTAGTTGAAATAGGACAAGACACAGATGTCTTTAAAGGAAAAAACATACAATGAAAAATCAGATTATCTCAAACATTCATAAATTCTTATACATGTAGAGGAAAAGATTTTTCAGGAAAAAGGTATAAATTGTCAATGACACGGTGAAAAAGATATCTTAGACAAAATATTAGAAAAATAAAATCAATAAGTTACAAAAGTTTAGCATATATGAATCAATTTATTTTGCTAGAGAATTTTGTTTTCCTTACTGTACAATACTACCATAAGCTGTAGTTTAGTTTATATAAATATATGCCCTGTACTTTTCTATCATGTCACTGTCTGAGCTTGCAGAGTAAATGGCAAGTGTACCTGAAAGAAATTCTTACATCAGTGTGACCAGCAAATATGAAATTATAAAAGTTAGAGACTATAGAGCATATGAATATTTATGGAGGTGAGCTATTTCTCACCAAGGGTATTTCAGATATGTGATATTTTTTCTGTTTTAAGTATGAGAAATAGTGTCTTTCTTATTATAACCTGAAAAATTTTTTGATAATTTGCTCCTCTGGTTAAAAGGCTAGTGACTAGTCACTTGGATTTCTATCATTGCTGTTACAGATGCATCAGAGAAAAAATTACTTGAAAAGAACTAAAATTATATTATATATTTCCATATATTTTTATCTGATATAAAATAATACATTTTAATTTGTGTATTTTCTATATTTGCTTAAGTTTTTAAACATATATCTTTAATATGATTATGCTTTTTAAATTAAAAACAGCTCACAAAAGCCAAGAGAGAGAATAATAATAGAGACTAAAGGAAAGTGTTGGCAACAGTGTGCTGGTAACTGTTTAATAATCTCTAGAGGAAAAGAACAAACATTGACCCACGGCATTTGTACCTCACATGATTAAAAATATCCCTAAAAAACTGAATTTCAAGCAATCAACACAAAATTAGCTGGCTCAAAGAATTTTCAAATATTAAAAATGGTCTTTGATATGCACTTGTATGACACAGCTCTAATATAACCTTTAGAGTCTGCATGTATTTTGTAATAAAATTATATTAAGTATGTATACTTAATTCAGCACTGAAATCTCAGTACATATATAAAGTATAATAAAGTTAGTGTACTCAAGTTTCTCCAAGACCAGGGAATCTTCTTTGTGTTTCTGTATGTTCCCTATATTCTATAAAAATTTTGATGATATTTAAAAAGGAAGGTAGCACAAACATAGAGTGTAATTAATGTTCATTGTTACTTTAAAAATATGATTCATCATGAGGCATTCATAACTGTGTCATGTATCTCCCGGGGCATTTTTTTTTAATTTATGTGATTCTCTTATTAAAATTTTCACATGTTTGACAGTCTGTGAAAACTGTGGCTTGACTAAATTGTAATATACAAATGTAGTTAAGATCTAAATTTAGGGATTATGCATGGTATTCATTTATACTTATTTTTCCCTTTCTCAATTTCATAATAATTGGCAGATAACCATAGAGGCAGCTAGAATATTCACCTTTTTATCACAAAGATAATAATGCCAACAGCAGTTCTGAAATCTCTTTATATCAAGTATTACATATGTAGAGCAAAAAGACTCTTGTCACTTCCTTATTATCTCATCAGTGCCCTTGAATTTCTCAGCAGGCATGCCATCTGCCATCAGACCTTTATTCTTTACAATTGAAAGGCTCTAATGCAATGTAGATCTTGATTAATCTCTCACTTTAGGAGAAATCCTATATTTGTCATCAGATAGGACGCCAAGAATACAATGCCTTTTAAGTAGACATTAGTCATAACCTATTAGTCTGCTACTATCAAAATACTTTTTTCAACTTTTAAAATAATTTGTTTATTCAGTAAGTGGAGTACTGATAACTGCAAACAAATGATCAATTAAAAGTGTAAGTCACCTAAATTTTGGTAAAAACTAAAAGTTACACATAAATAATGAATCAACTGATAATCAAATAAAATATATATTTTTTCAAGAAGTAATAATATTCCTTATAACATTTTTGTACTGTGTATAGGAGACAAAATTCTGATTGACTGTAGACCATCAACTCGGAAAATGCATATGCATTCAAAAATTTTACCTTATTCTTCAAGAATTTTACAAAGACTCAAAAGTCAGCAACGAACACTACACTAAAAACAGTTGCACAATAAGATTTACCACTACACATATTAAAAAGATATTGATTAACTTTCCCTATAATTAGGATATATTGTCATTAGGGACAAATTAATATTTTTAACTATTTATTTGACTGCACTAGGTCTTAGTTGTGGCATGCAGGATCTCTCAGTTGTGACACACAAACTCTTCCTTGTGGCATGCGGGACCTGGGAACTGACCTAGGTCACTGCATTGGGAATGGGGAGTCTTAGCCATCAGAACACCAGGAAATACCCCAAATTAATAATTTAACATGGCAGTTCAGAATGAAAACAATGCCATGAGAAAGATTTTTTATTAAACTTTTAAAATTGAGTTAAATTCTAGTTCTTTTTAAATTCAATCTAATCTAGTTTACATGCTTTGAGAAAGTAATTGTTGAAGAGAAACAGGATAAGGTATGATACAGTATACTATGAAAATAACCATAAATTCTTCTCTACATGTAATGCTGCTGCTGCTGCTGCTGCTGCTGCTGCTGCTGCTAAGTCGCTTCAGTCATGTCCGACTATGTGCGACCCCACAGACGGCAGCCTACGAGACTCTTCCATCCCTGGGATTCTCCAGGCAAGAACATAGGAGTGGGTTGCCATTTCTTTCTCCAATGCATGAGAATGAAAAGTGAAAGTGAAGTCATTCAATCGTGTCTGACTCTTTGGACCCCATGGACTACAGCCTACCAAGCTCCTCCATCCATGGGAGTTTCCAGGCAAGAGGACTGAGTGGGGTGCCATTGCCTTCTCCTGACATGTAATGATTCCATGTAATTCTCCCTCTAATGGGGAGAAATTTAGTCCTTCATTCCTAAGATCTGGTGTTGCACTGTGACTTGATTTGGACATTAAAATATAATGGAAGTAACATTTTATTTGATGAGTTTGTTCTATAAAGAGCTTTCATGCCTCTACTTTCCTCTTAGAATCTGCTGGTCCACCATCTGAGCAACAGCAATGAAAGATAACCTGGAGGATGAGCTACCACAGTAAGCAGAGATGAAAAATCTTTGCAGAACCGTCACAGATAAGCCAGCCTCCAAATGATCCAGCAGTGAACCCTGCCAAGGTGAGCCATCCTGCAGAACTATTTAGTTCATTCCAGCCTATCATCCACCCTTAAAAGCATGAATTAAATAATTGGTTGTTGTTCCAGGTTTTAGAATTGTTTTTAACTTATTGAAAGCTAACTTGAAAAACCAAATAAAAGTAAAACCAAAGTTTTCCTTGAATCTATGAGGAATAAAAATATGCCCAAGGGAATATGAGTCAGCTGGTGATTTCAATAACCAGTAGGGCTTACTGTGCTTCTGTGCCTGGGCACTCAGTCACTTCAGTCTTGTCTCACTCTTTGCAACCCCATGGACTGTAGCCCGCGAGGCCTTTCTGTCCATGGAATTCTCCAGGCAAGAATACTGGAGTGGGTTGCCATGCCCTCCTCCAGAGCATCTTTCTGACCCAGGGATTGAATAGGGGTCTCCTGCATTGCAGTAGGATTCTTTACTGCTGAGCCACCCAGGAAGCACTGTGCTTCTACCTCCAATACAAGTCACATCTCAATACTTTTTCAGTGCATATTTCTTTTGTTCATATATCTCTTTATTCCATATATTCAGGAGATATAATTTCCAGAAATGAAATATTGCTTGGAACAGGACAGGCAATTGCATATGGTTTTTTCATACAGAGATCTTGTATACTTAGGAAGAGGAAAAAAAGGTATATTCAGTGCTTATCTAAGAATTAAATTCTTATATAATCTATGTGGTTTGAGTTTTAAGAAGGAAAGAAGGAGAAAAGGAAGAAGAAAGGGAAGGAGAGAATGTCTGACTGAAAATCTCTTTCCAATCTCATTTTTCATTTTGGTAACCTTTGGTGACAAATGGCAGATGTTGAATTTCCCAATCCCATCTCCAAAAGATAGGTTTGTAGTTCTTTGATCTATCTATGCTAGTAAAAGGTTTATATCTGATATCAATTAGAGACTCTTCAATATGAATTTAAATATTTAGATTAACCCCCACAGAACAATACATCAAAGGGAAAATATGTGTTCTGTGTTATATAAATAAAGCATTTACTTCTTACATTCTACATTTTTCCCATCATGAGTACTGGAGTGAGTTGTCATTTCCCTCTCCAATGGATAATATATGTTATTTAATCTAAATTTTTTTAGAAAATATTTTTTATAAGAAATGTGAAACATAGAAACATTTATTATAATATTTGGGAAAATAATGTTTAAAGCAGTGATATGATTAAATATTTGGACTCATATAACATAATGGTCTGAAATGAAATAAAGGATGGTTAGGAAGCAGCCTGAAAAAAAATAATTGAACAAAAAATGTAAATAAAATCAAAGCCTCTTAACCTACAGAGAAGATCTGACCATACACAAAATATAAGGCAGTTTTATAGGCAATCTATAAAGAAATAGTAGTAAGGAATGCAGGGTAAAAGGAAAAATGATTAAATTGATGAAATGAAAGAATGTATCCCCACAGAAGACAATGGTGGCCTCACATACCAGTAATTGATGAATAACACAAATTTTAAAAATTACTAGAAGCAGTAAGCAAAGAAATAATAAAACAAAAGCAGTTTGTGTTAAAGGGAACTGGTTTACATTATTTTCAAGATAAATTAATGAAAACAAACCAACACTTAGTCATATCCTAGTGGATGCTGAGCCAACAATAAGGAAGGAGTGTTACTCTACTGGTAGGCTGAGATGGGCAGGTGGAACACGATATGATTGTTGGAAAAAGATATACAGAACAGTATCTTGGGCTTACAAGTTATAGAAAACCAGAAATATAGCAGCCATGCATTTCTATTTACCTATTAACCAATGACTTCTTTTAGGGATCTTCCTGACCCAGGGATTGAACCCAAGTCTCCTGAATTACAGGCAGTTTCTTTTACCATGTGAGCCACCAGGGAAGTCCTTCTTATTTTATAATATAATTTTACTACTCAGTGATACCAACTGTAACATATGATAAACAAGCTTACCATGGGTGTTGCTGGCAGAGTTTTTAATTTTAAATGGCTCACTACATACCATGATTTAGCCAGTTGGTCCTTATCTCCATCAAGACTTGGTACTAATATTTGAGGAACCACTAGAGATAAGCAGGACATTGTCCCAATCCACCTGCAAATCAACTGGGCCTTACATAATTCATCCTGCAAATTTTGTTTCTAAAGTGTTAGATATTATTTTTTTCTGTATCCTTTGTATTCATTATAGAACAAAACAAAGGACACACTATTTTTATGTTCCAATGAGGTGCAGCTATTTTTTAAAGATACACTTACATTTACCATATAAACATCCAGACTCAAGTGTTCTGCTAATTATGCCCCAAACTACACTTTTACTTCTTTCAACTATAGAAAATTGAACTTAATGAAAAGTTGATTCCATGTAAGAATTAAATAATTGGGACTTTGACAGTGGTCCAGTAGTTGAGAATCTGACTGTTAAAGCATAGGAAAAGGGTTTGATATCTGGTCCAGGAGGATCCCACAAGCTGCCAATCAACTAAACCCCTGTGCCACAACAGGGGTGAAAGTGAAAGTGTTAGTCACTCAGTCATGTCCAGCTCTTTGCGACTCTGTGGACTTTAGTCTTCTAGGTTCTGCTGTCTAGGGAATTCTCCAGGAAAGAATACTGGAGTGGGTTACCATGGTCTCCTCCAGGGGATCTTACTGACCCAATGATCAAATTCAGGTCTCCCCCATTACAGGCAAATTCTCAACCATCTGAGCCACCAGAAAAGCTACAACAGGAGAACCCACTGCAATGAGAAGCCCACAAACCACAACAAAGAGTAGCCTCCCTGAGCAACCAGAGAAAGCCACATAGCAATGGAGACCAGTACGGCAAAAATGAATAAGTATTTTTAAAAAATAATTAAGTGATTGTTAACTAACTTTACTTCATGGTTTTGCCAGTCACCTTTCATTAGAAGAGTATTCTGTAGAGATTTTAATTCAAACTCCCAATACATCTGTGCGTGTTACGTCGCTTCAGTTGTGTCTGACTCTTTGGGACTCTATGGACCATATCCCATCAGGTTCTTCTGTCCATGGGATTCTCCAGGCAAGGATACTGGAGTGGGTTGCCATGCCCTCCTCCAGGAGGGTCCTCCTGACCCAGGGATCAAATTGACATTTCTTACATCTCCAGCAGGTGGATTCTTTACTACTAGACCACCTGAGAAGCCTCGATACATTTGTTCACCTTCGTATTACATACTTGGTTAAATCAACCAAATGAATCATATCAATTATACAGAAATATATACCAAATAGCAATTACATTAATGAGTTGGAGTAAAATCATTGCAAAGTATATTACTTTGAGTAACATTAGCATTTTCTTGGTCTTCCAAACAAGAGTAACATTTATCCATTCAGATAGTTTCCTGGATTGGGAAACAGACCAGAGGGTTTAACTCAATTAAACTGTAATGTCAAGTCTCTTGTGGGTGTAGCCACATGTACTGTTTATACTGTGGTTGTACTGAAGTGGATTTCTCTAAGGGCCTCCTGCTAGATATGGTCTGACCAAGATCCTCTACTAGACAGTCTATAGCTGTTTTTAGTCCCTAGTGATCTTGTTGGTAAACTGAATGACTGTTCATTACATTGTGAGATTCTGGCTTAAACTGTGAGACACATTTTTCTACCCATGCATTTTTTAAATGTCTGTATGGTCACTTATCTATGTCCCCATGGTACAACTTCAAATGAAGGCAACAATTTATTGACCTTTATCTCTTTCTAACTTTTAATGGCTATCAATATGCTCATTTGATTTTCTCTTTCCAATTCCATAAAACTTACTATAACAAAGCAACTAACATTTTCACAAATCTAGTGCCTACTGTTCAAGAATGACTAAATATCCATATCACTATGTGCGGGGAGCCGGGATGTTTTCCATCCCCCAATCGGCCCTAAGAGAGGACCTGAAAACCTCTCTTTGTCCCACCACCCTGACGCCTTTTCATTGACTAAGATCAAGCGCCATGACGGGAAAAACAGCCTGATGACCTTTTTCCCATTTACTCTGTTTTCTTGGATGCCTGACGTATGTGGGTCTGTTTTTCCCCTGCTTAATAATGTGCTGACCATATCAAAGGCATTCTTAAAGTTTATCGTTAACTGCTCCCTCAAGCTTGCTAGTAACTAGAAAAATGTATATATACTGTTAATCAGCTATAATAAAGTGGCAGTAGTGAGAAGCTCTTTGGAGTTTCCCTCTGCTCCTCTCAACCCCATCTTTTGAGTGTCTTCATTTTTCTCAGGTGCTTGGTCGTTGCGTTCTCGACCGTGCGATTTTGCCGGCTGGTTCTGGCAACTATGTAGTTGTTATTATCCATTTCCTCCTATCTCTCAAGAAGCATCAATCTTAATTATGCCAATTGTGTGACTCCTTGTTTTCCCTTTCTTTTCAAAGTACAGCCATCAGATATTTGCAATGCAGCAGCTTTTTAGACCGAGTACCACTTATCTACCTCTGATTTACCTTCTGTAAACCATACGGTTTGACATCTTCCAATAACTGATCATGAGAAGAAAACTGTTTGGCTATGGAATTAGGTAACTCCTAGGGGTGGATCTATGTTGCCAGCCAAAAAGCATGGCAGCCACCAGTTAATATAGTCGCTGAAACTCCAATGGGTACCAATGTCATGTATGCTTTAATGCATTTCCATTTAACATGGGAAATCTGGGCATTCTCACCTCTTTGGGGATAGAATTTGTCATAAATCAACAAAGAAGGTTATTTTAGCTCACAGTATGTTACATCTGGGCTTCCCAAGTGGTGCTATTGATAAAGAACCTGCCTGACAATGCAGGAGACATAAGAGACAGGGCTTCAACTTCTGGTCAGGGAAATCCCCTGGAGGAGGGCATGGCAACCCGCTTCAGTATTCTTGCCTGACGACTCCCATGGACAGAGAAGCCTGGCAGGCCACGATCCACTGGGTCACAAAGAATCAGATACAACTGAAGCGACTTAGCACATAGCACACACATTACATTTTCCTGAAATTAGGAATTTTTCAGTGAAAACTCAGTGATGATTCAACCAATTCCTTTCACATGGCATGTACCTTGAAACTGCATCAAATTTCAATAGTAGGTGGTGACTGGCTGCCACAGGCCTTTACAGAGACGTCAGTCGTTACAGACATTTCTTCTAATTAGCAGTAGCTAATTAGATAGTTGAAATTTTCTAATTGCCCCCCCTCACCCCTGGCCTCAGGCCAAATGTCTTAAATTACCTACTTGACTGGGTTTAGGTAACTCGAAAATTTCACCATTTTGCATGCCATATTAAACAGGATGAAGAGCAGATCTGCACTATTTCCCTTTGCCAACTGTTTGGTTAAAGGAAAATGTTCTCATTCAGACATACCATGTATTTCAATAATACATTTTATGAAGGTCAGGTAACAATTGTATGACTTTCCCTAAAAAAAATTCCCCTTTGAGATATAGTTTCACCTTTAAATTATCTATAGTTGCAGTACTTCATCTTCCTATTTAAATCAATCTCCTATTTAATTTAATTTAACCTGACTTAATTTAACCTACTTTATTTATGCTGTCTTTTAATATTCATTAGCAGGTATTCTGGGGGACAGGGATAGGGGGAAGCTCTTCCTTGATGGCTCAGATGGTAAAGAATCAACCTGGAATGCAGGAGAGACCTAGGTTCAATTTCTGGGTTGAGAAGATCACCTGAAGGAATGCATGGCAACCCACTCAAGTATTCTTGCCTGGAGAATCTCCATGGACAGAGGAGCCTGGCGGGCTACAGTCCATGGTGTCGCAAAGAGTAGGACATGACTGAGAGACTAAGTACAACACAACCAATCAGGTTTAGGGGTAGTTTGTCTTTAGTTTAAACCTGTTTGGAATTCTTTGGGCTTCCTTATTTTTGCTTTTTGAACAACTCTGGAACATATGAATCCTATTGCTTTTTTTTTTTTAATACCACCTAATCCCAATTCTCTGTTTTATTTTCTGTAAATATGATTAGACATTAAAAACCTCCTTCTAAGTGTCTGAGTGCTAGGCTTTGTCTGGTGCCCCATGTGACAGCTCTTACACTGGTCTGTGCAATCCTTTAAGCGCAGTTTCAAGGGCAGTAGACATTTGCAGATACCCTGGATCCAGTGACCACTGACATATCTGAACTTGCAATTCATTTGGTTTCTGATTTCCAAGAAATTCCCATATTTTTCTGCCACTGAACAGGGATTTCTAAAATATGCAATTATCTGGTATTTTCTTTAGGAATATTTTCATGATACTTTTCATACATCACAAAGTGAAGATTGTGGCACTTAATATCATTTGTGAAAGAAGCACTCTTCAGAACACTGTTTAGGGAAAGTCATTTTAAGTTATGTGCAGTTAAATTGTTCATTTAGTAAGTTGTGTCTGATACTTTTCAACCCCATGGACTGCAGCACACCAGGCTTGCCTGTTATTCACTGTGTCCTGGATTTATACAAACTCACATTTATTGAGTTGGTGATGCCATCCAACCACCTAATGCACAATTAAATTGTGGGGCATTTTATAATAATATACTTGCTTGAGTTACAAACATACTCAATTAGTCAAAAACTTGGTCATATGTGACCAGAAAACTCTGAAAACAATATGTCATGTATTTAGTAATTTCAGATTCATTTCCTGCTTTATGGCTTATACTTCTCTGCATCCTACATATGGAATTCAAAGTGAAACCCCAAACCTACAACTCTTCTTTTGAAAGGCCTTCCAAGACCATCAAGAGAAAACTGCAACCAATTATGTCTTCTTTACACACACACACACACACACACACATATATATGAGTCTTATACACATAAAAGTTTTCATAAACTATATATATAAGAATTCTTTTTTTTTCATTTTTAAACTCTTAAGCACCAAGCACAGTGCTTGACACATGACATGTATATATTCTCTAGTTGTAAACCTCAGAAAATACTACATTATGAAATAGCTTTTAAATAAGAAAAGTATAAATCCTTAAAGCTATCACAGTCATGCATATCAATGATTTTTCATTATATTTGCTTAGTGATATCTATTGAAACATAGTTGGCCTCATATATAAGATGTGTTATAAAGTAGTAAGACTGGAATCATTTTAGCAACATTAATTAAATTAATAAATCTCTAAGTGAAAAGTTGATCCACCATTTTTAAATATTACTGATAAATTAATACTCAAAATGCTAATGCTCTGCAATCAAGCTATACTGAATATGTGCTATTCATAGGCTTTTAAAATCTATTAACATCTTTATTATAAATGGGAAAATACAAAATTAATTTTGCTTTAGGAGATGATTTATAGAAATATGATAGTTTTATAGGGACTAACATACACCCTCTTTAATGAACAAATTAAAGAAAGAAAACTGTAGATAAAATTGTCACTTAGATAAAGTGTTTGCAATGAGTTTTTGTGTGTACTAGAAAACTGTTTTATATATGCCTGTCATGATGCTGTGTTTGCAGTTTAGGAAATATATGGCTTAAACCAAACAACCGTGTCAGCAGTTGATTATGGATCAATATGTTCACATCACTGCTGAGTGCTGAATGAAGAGGAAAAAGTTCTGTTTCAGAGACAAATAGCATTAATGACTCAAAAAACTGTTTTATTCTAGACCTACTTCTGATATTTTACTAAACAGGGTAACATATACTATATAGTAACTTTTAAAAATCACTGCTCAAATAACTAGTTATTTATAAAATTTTATCAGTTTAAATTATTACACCAAATCCATTCATAATTACAATCAATGTAATTTCATGCAATATCTTGAGTTACAATTATCTGCCAAAGATATGTCAGGATGCAATTTCTTAACAACATTCCTTAAGATTTATGATTTGTTAAAAATGTTGAGGTTTCAATGTTAATACAGTTGACCCTTAAACAAAGCTGGGATTAATTTAGTATAACATATAGTCGACCCTTTGTTTTCTCTGCATCCATGGATTCAACCAACCGGGATTGTAAAGAATCATCATATTTACTATCAAAAAATATCCACATATAAATGGACCCACACAATTCAAAATCTCATTGTTCAAGGGTCAACTGTATATGTAATATAGTAATTCTAGCCAATTTACCAACTGGTGTAAAATGCTTTTTGTTTTACATTGTATCATTGTGGTTCAGTTACCTGGGCAAAAATTTTTCATGAAAAGAGAACAGAATTTTTTGCAACTTCACTCTATCAGGCTTTCACCTTAAAGAACTATGTGATTCATATCTTTAAAACTCAAAATGATAAATTAATTTTGGAATTATAATGTATTTAAATATATATTATAAACAATTTAATTTACATATCATGTACTATGTTATTAATCAAGCATTTTTCATATAATTACATCATTTGTATATCACGTATCATTTATATATGTGAGAAGTTCTTTTTCCTAATGACTTTAAAGGAAATTTTCTCTAAAAACAACAACAGCCATAGCAATAGCCAGGACATGGAAGCAACCTAGATGCCCATCAACTGACAAATGGATAAGAAAGCTGTGGTACATATACACAATGGAATATTACTCAGCATTAAAAATAAAAAAATTCATTTGAATCAGTTCTACTCAGGTGGACGAAACTGGAGCCCATTATTCAGAGTGAAGTAAGCCAGAAGCAAAAACAACAATACAGTATATTAACGCATATATATGGAATTAAGAAAGACGGTAACGAGAACCCAGCATGCAAGACAGCAAAAGGAACACAGATGTATAGAATAGACTTGTGGACTCTGTGGATGAGGGAAGGGGTGGGATGATATGGGAGAATGGCACTGAAACATGTTAATTACCATATGTCTAATCAATCGCCAGCCCAGGATTGATGCTCGGGGCTGATGCATCTAGATTTCCTGGGGGGAGGGAGGAGGGAGGGGGGCTCTGGAGGGGGAGCATATGTAAACCCATGGTGATATCATGTCATTGTATGGCAAAACCAATAAAAGAAAAAAGAAAAAAATAAATAAATAAAAAATAAAAAAATAAAAAAAAACAGGTTTTTAATTATTCAAAATTTCTATGATTTCATATAGCTTCTTCACTATGATAATCTATTCACATTTATAAATTATTCACTAAATTATCTGATTCTTAAAACAAGTAAGAGACTTTGGAAACATTATCATACATTTTATGACTAGAGAAATTGGTCTGAGTTGTTCAATGATTTGTGTAAGGCACTGATGTTAATAGCAAAAGAGACAAAGTTTGAGATGTCTTCTAACTCCAAATCCTATGTATGCTATTTTCACTAAATTTACATGATCAGAAGTAGCTGAGTGTGCATTTTTGCCACAAAATGCTGCTAGAGTTAGCCTATATAAAATAAATTATACATAAAGGAATTGCATGGAAAACTTGAAACATGCAATCTATCTCTCATGCTTTGCAATTAACATTCAGAGACATAACTTTTGAGAATGCATTTATGTTGGGGGAGGGCAATACTTGGTGTATTAAAATAAAAATATGCAGATTATGGTCTTCTGAATGAGGAAATACAAGCTACCCACACGTTGACAAGCAGTTCCCTCAGCATCCAAGTTCCCACTTTGGGGAAATGCAAACACTGGGGTCATTTTGATTGAAAGCTGTTTCAATATACTCAACAAAAGAAGTAAAGTAACAAGATTCATTACTTACAGATACCAGAATGGGGCAGTGTCACAGTGAGATGGAAAAAGGGCTGTCCTCTATCCCAGGTCACCAGTAAACAAGAGATAGAAAGCAGGGTAGAAGCACCTATAATAATAATAAAATTGTTAAGACCAACATCACTAACTTTTTGAGGATTAACTCTAAGTAGTTATTTTAAAAGGTGCCCCAGGAAAACCTTGATGCTGAAATCCTAAATTCAGGTCCTTAAATAAATGTCCAGACTCTGTGTGTCAGCAGCATTGTCATGCCTAGGCAGCAACTCAAAATAGCTTTTTTCCTCATCACAACCGTGAGGCTCTAAGGCTTACAAAGCGTTAAGGAAGGGGTGGGGTTGGTGGATGAAAAGTGTTCCTTTATCTTCAGTCATCCATATCTTCCATTACATTGTCCCCTTCAGGATTGGCAAATTTCCAACTGTTATGACAAATTTGAAACACTGAAATTTCATCTCAGTCTTGAAAAGACTGAAATCTAGGATGCTATTAATATCTGCCTAGCTGAATCACATTACCTTTGTCTTCTTAGAGCTTTGTCATCTCCACTCGGGTGCTGCCTTGCAATGCAAGTAGTAGTCACTACTCTGGGTCCAAAGAACTCTTTTTCTCAACCAACACAAATCTCTTTTAAGTTAAACCTTTCTTTTTTGATTTTTGAAAGCTAATTTACCATTTCTGCATTCTTATATCTCTCTTCTATCTCTGGTAGAATCTTGAAATATTAGTTAGGATTCATAGAGACAATTTCTGCTTCTCACCTTCCCACCACATACCTTCCCTGAAACAAGGGAAAACAAAGACTAATAGTGCTGGTTGAATGGAAAATGATGACGGGACTGGGTAGGGAAATGGTCAAATGGAAGAAGAAAAGAAAATGAACATACTACCTCAAAATGAAACAACAGAACCAGTATGTTTTAATAAATACAATAAAATTTCTACTAAATGCACTTACCAATATTTAATAATTATTAAAACAAAATCTATTGCAAACATCCTCAGGTCTTTGTAAATTCCATTATATCTGTCTAATTCTAAATTATATATGATATATGCCAACATATTTATATTATTCATATTGTTGTTTAGTTGCTAAGTTGTATCTGACTCTTCTGTGACCCCATGGACTGTAGTCTGCCAGGCTCCTTCTGTTCCTGAAGAATTTCTCAGGCAAGAATACTAGAGTGGGTTGCCATTTCCTTCTCTAGGAATCATCATGACCCTGGGATTGAGGCTGCATCTTTCGCACTGCTAGGTGGATACTTTACCCACTAAGCCACCAGGGAAACCACATTTGTACATCATCATGAAATATGTGATTCTTGTAGTTTAATCATAATGAGTGCAATTTCATCAACAGTTTACATTCTCATCACCTCAAGTCTTAATATCCATTCACAAATAAAACTGTACAAAGATATTTACTAAATGTTGTACCCTAGGAAGAATTTATTAAATAATGATAATAATTTTGTAAAAATACAAAGCCAGTGCTAGCCATAAAGTGGGACATAAACAATAATGTAAATAATATATCTGGATACTTAGATAGAAAACAGCACATATTTTACAGTCCTTAATATATTTAATCATTCATGAGTAATATATCTTTATGCTAACATCCAAAGATGAAAAAAAATTAAAAAAAAAACTGAGCAGTAAGTTTTGCTCAAATACAGTTTTAAACTATAATTATGTTTAATGAGAGCAGTGGATGATTACAGATGGAAATTTATTGGGGATATTTTATTGCAAAGGCTAGTTTTAAATGTGAATATTTGAAAGAGATGTGTCACTTGTGGCCTTTAGGAATTTATGAAAGACCTAACAGAAATGGAATATGCATCCCTTGCTTTAAAGAACAAAGATCCACTTATACAACAAGCATAAGTAAGAGAATCAAACCTGCCTGGAAAATCTTTAAAAATAATAATAATAAAGCAAAAAAACCCCAAAATTCTACTGCTATATTGTTTTGAGATGATGTCTTCCTCAGTTTAAATAGCTCAAGTTCTCCACAAAATAAATTTTTTAAATTCACCAACTTAGAGAAAGCAAGGTCACACATTCAAAGCACTGCAAATCTTTATGAAATTTTATATAATTAAAAACAAAAACATTCTCAAGGGAGAAAAATAAGTATCTTAAAAAATAATAAACATGATAGTAGTCTTGGTATTTTTGTAATAAGAGAAGAATCCTAGACAGTAATAAAGTAATACTTCAAAATTTAGATAGACAATTGTTTTAAAAATTCAGAGTCCTGTGTTGAGCCAAACTATCAATCACATATGAAATTTAAATAAAGATATTTTTGACAATCCTTATGATCCCTTTTTGTTCTCCTTATGCCAAATTTGTTCTCCATATTGCCAAATACAGACTTAAATTGAAGAAGTTGGGGAAAACCAAGAGACCATCCAGGTATGACCAAAATCAAATCCTTTATGATTATTCAGTGGAAGTGAGAATTAGACTTAAGGAACTAGGTCTGATAGACAGAGTTCCTGATGAACCATGGATGGAGGTTCATGACACTATACAGGAGATAGGGAGCAAAACTATCCCCTAGAAAAAGAAATGCAAAACAGCAAAATGGCTGTCGGAGGAGGCCTTACAAATAGCTGTGAAAAGAAAAGTGAAAAGCAAAGGAGAAAAGGAAAGATATATCTATTTGAATGCAGAGTTCTACAGAACAGCAAGGAGAGATAAGAAAGCCTTCATCAGCGATCAATGCAAAGAAATAGAGGAAAACAACAGAATGGGAAAGAGACGGCTTTAAGAAAATTAGAGATACCAAGGGAAGATTTTATGCAAAGATGGGCTCAATAAAGGACAGAAATGGTAGGGACCTAACAGAAACAGAAACTATTAAGAAGAGGTGGCAAGAATTCACAGAAGAACTGTCTAAAAAAGACCTTCATGGCCCATATAGTCACGATGGTGTGATCACTCACCTAGAGCCAGATAGCCTGGAATGCGAAGTCAAGTGGGCCTTATGAAGCATGACTACAAACAAAGCTAGTGAAGGTGATGGAATTCCACTTGAGCTATTTCAAATCCTGAAAGATGATTCTGTTAAGGTGCTGCACTCAGTATGCCAGCAAATTTGGAAAAGTCAGCAGTGGCCGCAGGACTGGAAAAGGTCAGTTTTCATCCAATCCCAAAGAAAGAGATGGGAATACCAGACCACCTGACCTGTCTCTTGAGAAACCTGTATGCAGGTCAGGAAGTAACAGTTAGAACTGGACATGGAACAACACACTGGTTCCAAATAGGAAAAGGAGTACATTAAGGTTGTATATTGTCACCTGCTTATTTAAATTATATGCAGAGTATATAATGAGAAATGCTGGGCTGGATGAAGCACAAGCTGGAATCAAGATTTCCAGGAGAAATATCAATAACCTCAGATATGCAGATGACTCCAACCTTATGGCCGAAAGTGAAGAAGAACTAAAGAGCCTCTTGATGAAAGTGAAAGAGGTTGAAAAAGTTGGCTTAAAGCTCAACATTCAGAAAACTAACATCATGGCATCTGGTCCCATCGCTTCATGGCAAATAGATGGGGAAATAGTGGAAACAGTGGCTGACTTTATTTTTCTGGGCTCCAAAACCACTGCTGATGGTGACTGCAGCCATGAAATTAAAAGACACTTACTTCTTGGAAGGATAGTTATGACCAACCTAGATAGCATATTAAAAAGCAGAGACATTACTTTGTCAACAAAGGTTCAAGGCTATGGTTTTTTCAGCAGTCATGTATGGATGTGAGAGTTGGACCATAGAGAAAGCTGAGCACTGAAGAATTGATGCTTTTGAACTTTGGTGTTTGAGAAGACTCTTGAGAGTCCCTTGAACTGCAAGGAGATCCAATCAATTCATCCTAAAGGAGATCAGTCCTTGGTGTTCATTGGAAGGACTGATGTTGAAGCTGAAACTCCGATACTTTGGCCACCTGATACGAAGGGCTGACTCATTTGAAAAGACCCTGATGATGGGAAAGATTGAAGGTAGGAGAGGAAGGGGATAACAGAGGATGAGATGGTTGGATGGCATGACCAACTCGATCGATATGAGTTTGGGTAGACTCCAGGAGTTGATGATGGACAGGGAGGCCTGGCATGCTGTGGTTCATTGGGTCTCAGAGTCAGACACCATGGAGTGACTGAACTGAACTGAACTGAACTGATGTCCCCTTTGGAATGTCACCTGAAGAGATGCTTGATTAGAATGTGGGAGTTACCCATGAAAGGCCAATGCATGGAATGTAGGAAATAATTAATCTGGTAAAGTAATGAAGGGTAGCCCTGATATAATAACAGTGCTCCAGAATGAAAACAATAAATCCAGGATAGAGGAGTATAGTAATGTTCTTCTAGCAACATTATATTAGAATTTTCTAAAAGCATTGTTTTTGCAATACCAAAAGAAAAAAATGTTAAAGAAACTGCATTCAATATAAAAATACAGAAAGATATTATTAATTTACTTCAAAATAGTTTTGAATCATAAGATAATGCTTAGCAAAATGAATCAGTGTGGATGGTTCTCTTCAATATTAAGGGAAAAATCAGGTATTGTTTACTTGTTACTCAAGTAATTATCACTTTCAAAGTGTGTGTTACAATATCATGTACTCTATACAAATACCATGCCTACAAAATTAATCAGTTGTTCTTCCTGTGCATTGAGCATGACAAATTTCATTAAGGTATACAGATTGGAAAGGAAGGTAATACCAAGTAATCACACTTTGAGGTATTTACTGAACTGATTTAAAACAAGTGCATGCAAAAAACTTCACACAACTGTTTAGATTAGTTTCATTCATACTGATAAAAAGCTAGAAACAATCAAGAAGATATCCTTGAATAGGTGAACAGATAAACAAGATAAGGCATATTGATGCAATTAAATATCATTAAACAAGATATACAAATTAGTTCTAAAGCCATTAAAAGATGTGCATGAATCTTAAACTCATACTGCAATGAAACGATCCAGTCTCTGAAGGCTGAATGTGTATGATTCCAATTATAGAACATTATATAAAAAGCAAAGCTGTGGCAAAGATTAAAAGGTCACTGATTACCATGGGTTTGTTGATTGTTACGGGCTGAAGTTTACCCCTCAAAATTCATATATTGAAGCCCTAAATCTACAGTCCTTCAGAATATAATAGCATTTGGAGACAGAGTCTTAAAGTGGTAAGAAAGTTAAAACCAGGCATTCAGAGTGGGCCCTAATCCATATGCTTGGTGTCCTTATGAGCAGAAGAAATTAGGGCACATAGAGAGACCAGGAGTGTGCAAGCTCAGAAAGATGACCATGTAAAGAGGCAGCAGGGAGGATCGCCAACTACAAGTCAGGGAGAGAGGCCTCAGTGGAAAGCAACCTTGATCTTAGACTTCCAACCTCCACAGTTCTAAGAAAATAAATGTCCGTTTTTTAAGCCAACCAGTGTATAGTATTTTTTATGCCTTCACCTTGATCTTAGACTTCCAACCTCCAGAACTATGAGAAAATGAATTTCCATTTTTATAGCCATCGTGTGTATGTTAGTATATGTGTGTGTTTGTGTGTGTGTGTGTGTTAGTGTACGTGTGTTTCTTGCAGCCTTAGCAAACTAATTCAGGGGAAGTAGAAAAACATTGAGTTTTTGAGGAAAAGAATATTTTAGAGTGGTGAAGCTATTTTGTATGATACTGCAATGGTGAGTACATGGTATTGTATTTTGTCAAACCCATAGGTATTCATATCACAAAAGGGAAATTTTATGTGCACAAATACAAAAAAAAACCCCACAAAACTATAAAGCAATCAAAGGATCCTAAAATGGAATGCAGACTCTGACCTAAAAGTCTAATGGTAATTAAGATGCATGAAAACAGTCTATAAATGGGTGGAGAGAAAAAGTTGCTGACTTCGGAAAAGATTGGTGTTTGTTATATTAGAGACAAAATAATTACATATTAACACTCAATTCTGGTTTATAAATATTTCTTTCCCACAAGATTACAGGTGAAAAACTATGATAACATTGTTCATGAGTGGTGAAACTGAACAATTAAGTAAACTGAAGGCCTCTAGTGGGGACCATGTTTCTCATTATTTGAAGGGGAACTTACAGGAAAGAAGGCTAAAATGCTAAAATGGTAAGCTGAGTTGGAGACATCAGTATAAAGTTAGTTTACCTTAATATAGGGAGTTATATGTGTGTGTGAATACACATATATGTGTATGGCTTTCCAGGTGGCGCTAGTGGTAAAGAACTCACCTGACAATGCAGGAGACATAAAAGATGTGGGTTCAATCCCTGGGTCTGAAGATCCCCTGGAGGAGGGCAAGGCAACCCACACCATTATTCTTGCCTGGAGAATCCTATGAACAGAGGAGCCTGGCAGACTACAGTTCCCTGGGTCTCAAAGAGTCGGACATGACCGAAGGGACTTAATGCGTACACATACACACGTATATTTGTCAAATTTAAAATTTAAAATATGTATATATGTTAAATTTAAAATGTTCATTAAACAATGTGATCAAGAGATCATAAATTTTGAATCAAGTATGTGATGCACACGTTTCTAGATAAATATGAAGTATTCAGGCAACATATTTGTTTTTATTTTAAAAGCTGAAAAAAAATTATATGACCAAGACATCTGTAATGTTCCTTGCAGTCTGATAAACTTTAGACAGGCTCCTCCTACTTTTTATACCTGATTTCTCTTTCACTGAAGCATTTACTTTAGAAAACTTATTATTGTAAAACCTTTCTCTGACCCTTTGGGATGTAAACATTTTAAAGCTTCTTGGTAGTCTTTCCCAAGACAGTCTCTCAAGAGCTCTGGGAAACAAGCCTTTGAAATATAATCATGAAGGCTGGTGCCACTATGTACAGTTTCTGAAGGAAGATAGGAGCTTTATTAACTAGCTAGTTACATCTCTTTTTAAAAATATGATAGCGAACCATTAGGCATATAATATATGTAATTTATCACACTGAACTTCCAAATAACTTACAAATGATAACCTTTTTATTATTTTACTTCAGACATAGTTAAAATTCTTCTCAAACCATCTCTGTAATATCGCCAGTCATTTTATTTTTCAAGCATTATAAATACCATGTGTGTGTGTTCTAAGTCAATTCAGTCATGTATGACTCTTTGCAATAGCCCCCCAGGCTCCTCTGTCCATGGGATTCTCCAAGCAAGAATTCTGGAGTTGGCTGCCTTGCCCTCCTCCAAGGAATCTTCCTGACCCAGGGATCAAACCTGCATCTCATATCTCTTGCATTGGCAGGGAGATTCTTTACAACCAGCACCATGTGGGAAACACATAAATACCATAGTGTAGGTTTATTACTTTCACTTTAGACAGACAAATATCTTTTAGCAATTAAAATGAAAAAAAGTTCACTTACCTCCTTTATTAATTTTCTCCAGCATTCCTCATGCTTGACAGATACAACTGTGTCATGTCAAATGCCTGTCTGAAAATTTCCTTTACATTTTCCTGTGTCACTGATATGCTGGCATTGCATTCTCTCACATTTTACTTTTCTGACAATATTTTTTTTAATTTATATTTTTTGCAATATATTTTTGCTTATGATGGAATTCTTGGTAGGTAGGATAATGTTTTCTTTCTGTACAACTTCTACTTTGCTGTTTTCTGTTAGAAAATCTGCTTCTGTTTTTATCTTTGTTTTCTGCCATCAGTGTTTTTTTTTTTAATCTCTATCATAATTGGGTTTTCTGAAGTTTGGATATGATGTGTTTTCTAGTGGAGTATCTGATATTATTATTACTAATAATTGAAATAAACAATAAATAATGATAATATGTATTTAATTATTCCACTTGGAATTCTCTGATGTTCTTATAACTCTGGCTTGAAATATTATATTATTTTTAATTGACTATCCCATAGTTAGACTATCAAAAAGGTGACCAGAATGGTAAACACTCTGAATAACAGTTAATTAGTGAGAACAAGTTCATTTCAAATTGATTAACTGATATACTTATTCATACATTCATAACTTTAGAATGACTTGACAAAATGAATGAATAATTTCACAGATACATGAGTGAAGGAACAAAATAAATAGAATTAAAGAAACTGAATATCAAGGAACTTATTATGTGCATTTATTTTGGCTGTGTGTTTTATATATTTTAAGTAAACATCAACATTTTTTGTATTCCTACTATTTGCAGAACACTATTCTTTACCTTGATGAACTCTTAAAATATGCAGAAATAACTGTTAAATAAGTAGGCTTGTGGATTACACTTTTTAGGTGACTTGACATTGGTCAAAAAAGAGAAAGTGAACAAAACAAGACTTGAACCCAGGTCATATCTATGAAGAATCTATGCTTTTGACCTTCATACTTTATCAATCTGTAGTATGATGCAGTGTTTCAATCAGTATTGTGAAGGAAGATTTGCTTTGGAAGGAAAGAAGATTTGGACATCTTCCTTCCAAATTTGAAAGAAGATGTTTAGGAGCTGTACTATGCTAAAGTTCTATAATCATTGTGTAAAGAAAATAACTGTCAGTCAAAACCCCAGCGTTTGGATTTATTTTAATTACATATAAAGATGCAATACACTAATAAAGTATAGCTTTTCACATGGTCAAATTAACCCAATTATAATAATTTAATATTATTTTAAATGTGAAAGACATGTTTGTGCCAATGAGGTTTCATCACTTTGGGAAATGGCTCTATCTAATTGAAAACATCATGTATTTTTTATCTAGCATTTGTTAGTAACAAAGTAAAGAGCATGATAACTCCCTTATAAGATACATGCCTTACATTTAAAATTGATATACTTCTGTAAAATATTTTATGTAAATATGCAAATTTATATCAATTTGAAATAGTACCATACAAATAGATATTTCATGATTACTAAGTAACTAAACTATATCAATTAAAATGTTTCAATTAAATCTAATAATTTATATTCATTGTTTAGTGACCTGAGAGAATGGAATATAGAGTAGATAAGGCTTGACCTGACACATTTGACAATGTTTCCATTTTGACATACATGATAATTAATATAATAAGTCTCCTTATTTAGAGACAGTTTCCTGTTTTAAACTTGAAGAAATAAAAGTAGGAATGCAAAGGTAGATCATCCTCTCCTTTTGGAAAAGGGAAAAATGAAGAGTGAAAATTCTTAAATGCAAGTATTTTACTTTAAAAATGGAAGGAATTTCACAGATAATTAAGAAACAAAGAAAAATAGGAGATCCACAAATGATAAGAACATTTATTCTATTATTTCATTATGTGAATAATGCCTTATTTGTATTACACACATAGCCATATGGGACATTAACAGATCTCACCAATTTCTATCTCTAGTAGAAAATATAGATATATTTTAGCAGGCTTTATTCAATGATAATTGAAATGCAAAAACAAAAATATGCAAAAAAAAAATATAATACTTCACACTAGAAAGTGACATCTGGGATAATCACTGCTACTGGCTTCTAGCAGAGTACTTGATATGGCTATCTGGCAACAATCCGTTTAACAATTTGACCAATGAAAACAAACTGGCATTGAAACATGTTAATTATCATATGTCTAATCAATCGCCAGCCCAGGATTGATGCTCGGGGCTGGTGTAACGAGATTTCCTGGGGGGAGGGAGGAGAGAGGGGGGTTCTGGAGGGGGAGCATATGTAAACCTATGGTGATAGCATGTCATTGTTTGGCAAAACTAATAAAAAAAAAAACTGCAAATAGACCTGCCATATGACCCAGCAATCCCACTGCTGGGCATATACACCGAGGAAACCAGAATTGAAAGAGCCACGTGTACCCCAATGTTCATCACTGCATTGTTTACAATAGCCAGGACATGGAAGCAACCTAGATGCCCATCAACTGACGAATGGATAAGAAAGCTGTGGTACATATGCACAATGGAATATTACTCAGCATTAAAAATAAATTCATTTGAATCAGTTCTACTCAGGTGGACAGAACTGGAGCCCATTATCCAGAGTGAAGTAAGCCAGAAGGAAAAACAACAATATAGTATACTAATGCATATATATGGAATTTAGAAAGACGGTAACGAGAACCCAGCATGCGAGACAGCAAAAGGAACACAGATGTATAGAACAGACTTGTGGACTCTGTGGATGAGGGCAAGGGTGGGATGATATGGGAGAATGGCATTGAAACATGTTAATTATCATATGTGTAATCAATCGCCAGCCCAGGACTGATGCTCGGGGCTGATGCATCTAGATTTCCTGGGGGGAGGGAGGAGGGAGGGAGGGGGGCTCTGGAGGGGGAGCATATGTAGACCCATGGCGATATCATGTCATTGTATGGCAAAACTAATAAAATAAATAAATAAATAAATAAAAAGAAAACAAATTGGATACAAACAGCCAATGATTGAGCTTCCCAGGTGGCACAGTGGTAGAGAATCCTCCTGTCAATGCAGGAAATGCAAGACACATGGGTTTGATCCCTGGGTTGGGAAGATCCCTTGGAGTAGGAAATGTCAACCCACTCCAGTATTCTTGCTTGGAAAATTCGATGGAGAAAGAATTCTGCAGGCTACAGCCTATGGGTTGCAAAGAGCCAGACATGAATGAGTTACAGCATGCATGCACATAAAATCTATGATCAGGGTAGAAACTGACTAGACAATGAGGCTGACAGAAAGATGTGATGCTGGAGAAAGGCAGTGCCTTGAATTGAAAACAACATGAGAAAAGGACTGACAGACTCATAGGAAAGCTTTTCTAAAACGTTTTATATTTTAATAATTCAACTACTTATTTAGTTTTTAAGTATTTAAAGTCTTTTTTTCTGGTCACATAACTTATTTCTTACATCCAGGTTTTTTTGTTTGTTTGTTTTTAATGTATCAAAAATTCTTATTTTCAGCCACTGTTCTAAAATCTGCATGCCTTGTAACAGACTACAAAAACATTCAGTTTGGCAAAGATTATGAATATTCTTTAGGCAAAAGAAAAATTTTGGGTCATTCAGTCATGCCAGACTCTTTGCAGCCCCATGGACTGTAGCCTGCCAGGTACCTCTGTCCATGGAATTCTCCAGGCAAAAATACTGGAGTGGGTAGCTATTCTCTAGGCAAGGGAACTTAAGTGAAAATGTCAGACACTATCCAAGCATTTTTCTAAATCCCCAGACACTCAATCAGCCATCTGCAAAAGTGCAATTTTCATCACTGTCATTGGAATTCTCCTCCCCCATTATATACTAGAAAATTCTAACTGCTTCATTAAAACATTCAAAGAATCATCTCCATCATTCTTCAACTTTATAACCTATCTTTCTTTGTGGCACAGCTGGTAGAGAATCTGCCCTCAATGTGGGAGCTCTGGGTTCAATTCCTGGATTGGGAAGATCCCCTGGAGAAGGGAAAGGCTACCCACTCTAGTATTCTGGCCTGGAGAATTCCATGAACTGTATAGCCCATGGGACACAAAGAGTCAGACACAACTGAGGGACTTTATCACTTTCACTTTCATAACCTATCTACCTTCTTTCACTATATTTCTTATACATCTTGACTTTAGAATATGTATTTCTCTGCATATTTTGAAATAACTGAGAGTAAGACTGTCTTATTTTCTATTGTTTCATTTCAGTTCAGTCACTCAGTCATGTCTGACTCTTTGTGACCCCACAAATCGCAGCACACCGGACATCGCAGCACACCAGACAACCCTGTCTATCACCAACTCGCAAAGTCTACCCAAACCCATGTTCATTGAGTCGGTGATGCCATCCAGCCATCTCATCCTCTGTCATCCCCTTCTCCTCCTGCCCCCAATCCTTCCCAGCATTAGGGTCTCCTCCAATGAGTCAAGTTTTCACATGAGGTGGCCAAAATATTGGAGTTTCAGCTTCAACATCAGTCCTTCCAATGAACACCCAGAACTGATCTCCTCTAGGATGGACTGGTTGGATCTTCTTGCAGTCCAAGGGACTCTCAAGAGTCTTATCCAACACCACAGTTCAAAAGCATCAATTCTTTGGTGCTCAGCTTTCTTCACCATCCAACTCTCACAAATATACATGACCACCTTACCTAGCATCTAAAATATTATCAGCTATACTATAGGATCTCAATTAATTTGGAATGTATGATTACCAGGCAAAATAATCTAATTTACTCTCCATTATTCTCTTTTATGTGGCATACATCTTGAAAATTTTTCTTATGAATGATTTTATAAAGTGGATTTTTAATCTATATGTGTATGTTCTGAGGATTCTATTGACTTTGAATCTGCCTCTGTTGGCTATTCTTTATGTGTGCTGCTTAGCATGTTCAGTTTCTCTCAATTCTGAAACTTTGTGCCCATTTTATGTTCCAAGTTCTTTTACTTCTTAAACATTACCTACGCCTACAGTGAGTTAAACGATCTGGAGGACATTGTTTGAAAACTTTGTGAGAACAATTTACATCAATACCCCTATACCTCCACCAAATAACTAAACTCCTTCAGTGAAGCAATGAGCTCAGAGTTCTCTTCTGTGATTCAATAAGAAAACTCAACACTACTACTCATTGAGTCAGTCTCATAAAGACGTGGTTTCATTTAGTCTTGTGTTATATACAAGGATCTACTGACACACTCCTTGGACTAGAGGCTCAGGAAAAGTAACAAGAAATAATCTCTAAGTCACAATCCTTTTCTGGAAAAGTTTCTTTAACTTTGATTTAAAAGACTTGTCTCCACTCCCAAATGTCTCTTTCTGTGGCTTTCTTCCTGTAAAGCAATACAAATTTAAATGTAGTCACATCAAAAAATTATTTTCTAATTTCACATCTCCATTAACTATGTGACTAAGCACATTACTTATAACCTCTGTGCAACAGTTTTCTCAAATTTAGAATGAATGGTTTTGACATAAATGATACACATTATCCCTTTTCAACTTTAAAATTTTATTTTTGAGGTTGACAAATATTTTTAAATATCCCTGAGTGACATTTAGCTGTAAGTTGTCAAAATGAAATTGGATTATTGCAACCCGCTTAAAACAAATTTCTGTCAGAAACTCCAAAACATCAATGCACATCCAACTGTATTCTGAGCCAGCATGAAATCATATCCAGTTTCACTTAATAAGATTTACTGTAAAGGAATGAAATATTATTCACCAAGATTTGATGTGAACAGATCAAAATAGTGAAGTATCTACAGTAAGGGATTCAAATAAATATGAATATAAATATAATTCTGAATAAATTCTGAATAAAGTAAATTTTACAATTTTATTACTCTATTATAGATGTTTTTCCACAATAGTTTTCCAATAGCTTTTGGTATACGTAGAGTACAGCAATGAGTTAAAAATAATTAGGAATTTAAGAATCATTTAATTTGGTATTTATAATGCACAAGAAAGCTTAATGAAATAGCTGTCTTTTTATAGAGCACAACATAATTTGATGTTGATTTCTACTTCTGTATTTTATTTTTAAAATAAAATACATGCTTTATTAGCAATGATAAAATAGCTTTTACAAATACAGGCTTTAGTCTGTGACAGTTAAAGCACATTGCTTAATACTTCAAATGAAAGTCCTGGAAAACAGGATAAAGTGGATATAATGTACCTATATGTTAAAGAAAAAAATGTCTATCATCAAGGCTTCTATAGAATGGGACAGAAACAAAAAACTTTTCTGCAAATTATGTGCTATTGAAAGTTCATACAGTAAGTATCAGTAAGCTAATGGATGTCACATAATGCTCAAATATAAAGGATATAAAACACTATACTGAATACCTAATAGCCACAATAATAACTTTCATCATATATATACATCAGGTTCTTACCACTCTAGATTTTTAAGTATTCATTAAAAATAACTGATAAAATGAAGACAATTTACAAATTGTGTTTAAGTCATACAACACAGCGATCAAGAATAAAAGAAATTTGAAAATAAAACTATTTGCCAGTTGGACAACAACTAGTAAGAGACTATAAAATGAGAACATAGATGTGGTGCTATTAGAATTCTCAAAGTGATGAATATTGGATTCTACTTAAGAACAATTACTCTAAAAGCATATAGAGATAGATGCTTTATTAGTATGACTTGAGGAGCAAATTGGAGCTTAGAAATGGAGTTGCCAGTTATAAAAAGAAAACAGACTTAGTCAGGTAATAATCATAAGCCTTATGGTTGTAAATTGAATATCAGAAGACACTTTATATTATTACAGTATTCTGTATCAATTTCATAAAATATTTTCTAAATAATAATTTGTCAATGTCCTTTGTAAATATATATATTTAATTTTACAGTTTTAGGTGATGATTAACATAATTCATATACCCATAATTCTGAAATATGAAATAACAATTTTTTGTAGATGGTTTGAATTCACAGTAAAATTGAGGGGAAGGTACAGATATTTCCCATATACCTCTCCTCCTACAGGTTCATAGCCTCCCTATCCATTATTCACACTGCCATAAGAGTTATACATTCATTATAATTAATGAATCCTACATTGACACATCATTTTCATCCAAAGTCCACAGTTTACATTACAGTTCACTCTTGGTGTTGTCCATTCTGAGTTTGGACAAATGTATAGTGACATGTGTCCATGATATGACATCATACAGAATATACTGGATTCTTTCATTAGTAATATGCTTTGAAGTTTCCTCTATGCCTTTACATGCTTTGAAACTCATTTTTGCTGTTGTTGTTTTAGTGTGAATTCCATTACTGGGACATACATAGTTTATTTATACATTCACCTACTAAAGGGAAACCTGGTTGCAACTTCTGAATTTTCTACTTGTTTTCTGCTATGAATTAGTGCCATAACTTGTGTAACATAAGAAAAAAAAAAAAGCTTTAAAATGGTTTTGAATGCCCATTGACATTGCATACAATTTTAAATCTTATGGTTTGGATACCAAATAATAAGGGATAAATTTTTTTCTATCGCCCAGGTCTCAGTACTTTTGACAATGCAAAATTTTTACTGCTTTGCCGTCTTTCATTGACATTTTTATTTTCTGGTAAATACTCAAAATATGATTAGAAGATAAAATCACATGATTAAAGATAAAAAGATTGTATTATGATCAAATTTATTTTTGAAATAAATTTATTTACTATATATTTTACAAGAAAAATGAATAAATATTGCAGTCATGTACATATATATTTCCAGTCTTAAATATATATATATATTTCCAGTACATATATATTTCCTTGTTCACTAATTTTTAAAAAGTAGTATCTTGGAGGCTGTCCCAAGATGGTAGAGGAATAGGATGGGGAGACCACTTTCTTTCCCACAAATTCACCAAAAGCTCATTTGAATATTTAGCAGCTTCCACGAAACAATGTTTAAATGCTGATGGAGGATACCAGGCACCCAGAAAGGCAGCCAATTCTCTTGGAAAGGAGGTAGGACAAAATATAAAAGACAAAAAAAAAAAAGAGAGAGAGAGAGAGAGAGACAAGAGACTTAGGGACCAAGACCTGTCCTGGGGAGGGAGTCCTGAAGGAGGAGAAGTTTCCAATCAGTAGGAAACCCTCCCACAGGTGGGTCTGTGGGGAGTTTTGGAATCTCAGAGGGCAACATAACCAGGAGGGGAAAAAAAAAAACACAGAGTACACACATAACCACAACTGCCAACAGAGAAGTAGCCCAGGCTCTCATTCACCACCAGCAAGCAGGGCTGGGTGGGGGGTGCATGTTGTATCATTGGTCCCTAGGGTAAGGACCGGGCTTGAATGCCCTGAAGACAATCTGAGGGAGCTAACGTGGGATAGCACCCCAAACCATGGGATAACCAGAGAGAATTAAACAATCCTTTCTCACAGAAAGCTCTAATGTGCAACCTGGCATGCTCACAGAACAAAGGATTGAGCGAGTACCAGAGGAGAGCTAGCCAGCTGCATATAGGCCTCTCCCCCATCCAGAGGCAGAGAGACAGGCAAGCAACAGCCAGAAGAGAAAGCAAGGGGCTGCTGCCATTTTGGCCCCAGAGACGGCATCTTCCACCAAACTGTGAGCAGGCTCCCAATTGCCAACCACATCTTCCTAGGATCCTGGAAGGTTGACATCAGCCAGGAGTTTCGCAGCCTGAGATGAGCTCCCCAGAGGAGATACACAGCACACGCAAGATGGTGCTCTCATGGCACACTTGAGAAACCAAGCAGCCAGGATCGGGGAGGTAATTAAGACTTACAGCCCACTTGGGACAGAGGGCTCCCCAAGCAACCAGTTGCCTTAGTTGCTTGGACCTGGGAAGGGCAGAAAACACACACCCTAGCTGGGTCTGAGCTATTGCGGAGTACCTGATAACCTGAGCAGCTTAGACCTGGGAAGGGCATAAAACACAGGGCCCACTTGGAACAGTACCCTTGCAGAGCACATGGGAGCCTGAGCAGTTTAGACCCAGTAAGCACACACCGCCTTGGCCTATGCTAAACCTAGTGTAATCCATACACTGTGAGCACTCCCCACACACGCCAGCAACATTTATTTGCAGTGTCCCTCCCTCTCCACAAAACAACTGAACAAGTGAACTTAAAAAAGTGACCACCTTTGCTCCCTTGTGTCAGGGTGGAAATTAGATACTGAAGAGACTTGCAAACAGAGGAAGCCAAAATAAGCAAAGAAGAGGGAACCACTCTGGAAGCAATAGGTGCAACAGACTAAAACCCTGCAGTTTATATTGACTGTGCATTGGAGGAGGCTTATAGACCTTGAGAACAAGTACAAGCTGGAACAAGGAACTATCTGAAACTGAATTGACCCCACACTGCCCATAACAGTTCCAGAGAAATTCCTAGATACAGATTTACTATTATCACTTTTTAATTTTCTTAAAAAAAATTAAGTTTTTTATTAGCCCTTAATTTTCAGTTTATAACCTACTATTACCTTACAAAAAAAGACCCTATTTTTACAGCAAATTTCATATATATGTGTTTTGCAATTTTGTGACTGGTTTTGTTCTTTATTTCTTATATTGTTTTTTTGAGAGTCTAACCTCTGTTCTAGATTTTTAATCTTTGCTGTTTTGGTATTTGTTATCAATTTTATTCCTTTGAGAATCTAATATTCAGTAACCATTTTCACTTAGGGATTTGATTACTAGCTTGATTGCTCTCTCCCCTGTAGTCTCTCCCTTTTCTCCCCAAGGTCACCTCTCTGTCCTTCCTCCACCTTCTCTTCTCTACTTAACTCTGTCCATCTCTCTCGGTGTTCCGGGCTGTAGAGAACACTTAGGGAATTGATTACTGGCTACATTGCTCTCTCCCCTTTTGACTCTCCCTCTTCTCCTTGTGTTCTCCTCTATCTCCCTCCTCCCTCCTCTACATAATTCTGTGAATCTCTCTTGGTGTCCTTCACTGTGGAGAACTGTTTCACCATTAACCTATATGTTTTATTATCTATGTTGTATGGATGGAGAAGTCTTGAGACTACTGTAAGGGAAGGACTGAAAGCCAGAAAAGGAGGCGTATCTCCAAAATTTGAGAACATCAGAGAACTCCTGACTCCAGGGAACATTAATAGACAAGAGCTCACCCAAAAATCTCCATACCTATACTGAAACCAAGCTCCACCCAAGAGCCAAGAAGTCCCAGTGCAAGATATACCACACTAATTCTCCAGCAAAGCAAGAACACAGCCCAGAGCATTAAAAGACAGGCTTCCCAAATCCATGTCAAACCCATAGATACGCCCAAACTTACTACTGGACACTTCATTGCATTCGAGAGAGAAGAGATCCAACTCCACCCACCAGAACACAGATGTAAGCTCCCCAACCAGGAAGCTTTGACAAGCCACTAGTCTAACCCCACTCACAAGGAGCAGACTCAACAATAAAGAGGAACCATGAACATCCAGCCTACAAAAAGGGCACCCCAAACACAGCAATTTAAACAAAATGAAAAAGCAGAGAAATATTCAGCATGTAAAGAAGCATGATAAATACTCACCAAACAAACAACAACAAAAAAAGAGGAGGAGATAGGGAATGGACCTGAAAAGTATTTAGAATAATGATAGACAAGATGATCCAAAATCTTGAAAAGAAAATGGAGTTTTAGATAAATAGACTAGAGACAAGGATGGAGAAGATGCAAGAAATGTTAAACAAGGACCTAGAAGAAATAAGGAATAGTCAATCAATAATGAATAATGCAATGACTGAGCTCAAAAGCACTCTGGAGGGAAACAACAGTAGAATAACTGAGGCAGAAGAGAGGATAAGTGAGGTGGAAGATAGAATGGTGGAAATAAATGAAGCAGAGAGGGGAAAAAAATTAAAAGAAACGAGGGCAACCTCAGAGACCTCTGGGACAATGTTAAACACCCCTACATTCGAATCATAGAAGAAGACAAAAGGAAAGGGCATGAGAAAATACTTGAAGAGATAATAGTTGAAGGCTTTTCTAAAATGGGGAAAGAAATAACCACCCAAGTTCAACAAATCCAGAGAGTCCCAAACAGGATAAACCCAAGGCAAAACACCCCAAGACACATATTAATCAAATTAATGAAGCTCAAACACAAAGAACAAATATTAAAAGTAGCAAGGGAAAAACAAATAACACACAAGGGGATTCCCATAAGGATAGCTGCTGATCTTTCAATAGAAACTCTTCAGGCCAGAAGGGAATGGCAGGACATACTTAAAGTGATGAAAGAGAAAAACCTACAACCCAGATTACTGTATCCAGCAAGTATCCCATTCAAATATGAAGGAGAAATTAAAAGTTTTACAGGAAAGCAAAAGCTGAGAGAATTGAGCATTACCAAACCAGCTCTTCAACAAATGCTAAAGGATCTTCTCTAAACAGGAAACACAGAAAAGGTTTATAAAGTTGAACCCAAAACAATAAAGTAAATGACAACAGGATCATACTTGTCAATAATTACCTTAAATGTGAATGTGAATGTGAATGGGGCATTCAACCCCAACCAAAAGACAAAGACTGGCTGAATGGATACAAAAATGAGACCCCATACATACTGTCCAAAAGAGATCCACCTCAAAACAAGGGACACACAGACTAAAAGTGAAGGGTTGGAAAAAGATATTTCACGCAAATGGAGACCAAAAGAAAGCAGGAGCAGCAATACTTATATCAGACAAAATAGACTTTGAAATAAAGTCCAGGAAAAGAGACCAAGAAAGACACCATATAATGATCAAAGGATCAATTCAATAAGAAGATATAACAATTATAAATATACATGCACCCAGGAGAGGAGTGCCTCAATAGTTAAGGCAAATAATAACAAGTATTAATGAGAAAATTAACACTAACACAATGGTAGTGGGTGACTTTAATACCACACCACACCTATGGATCGATCAACCAAACAGAAAATGAACAAGGAAACACAAACTTCAAATGATACAATGGACTAGTTTGATTTAATTGATATCTATAAGACATTTCACCTCAAAATAGTGAATTTAATCTTTTTCCCAAGTGCACATGTAACATTCTCCAGGATAGGTCACATCCTGGACCATAAATCTAGTCTTGGTAAATCCAAAAGAACTGAAATCATTTCAAGCATCTTTTCTGATCACAATGTGGTAAGATTAGATGTCAACTACAGGGAAAAAAACTATTTTGTAACAACTATCAATATATATGCACCTAACATAAAAGCACCTAAATTATTAAGCAAATATTACTAAATAGATCACCCAGACATAACATCAACAAAGAAACAGTTGACTAGAAAAGATGCTCAACTTCACTAGTCATCAGGAAATGTAAATCAAAACCACAGTGAGATACTACTTCATATCTGTTGAAATGGCTAATATCAAAAAAGCAAATGATAAGCATTGGCAAGAATGTGAAGAAACAGAAATGCTAATACACTGTTGGTGAGACTCTAAATTGATGCAATTATAATAGAAAACTATGTGGTTTCTCAAAAAATCAAAAATAGACCTATATTGAAATCCAGCAAACTCATTTCTGGGTAAATATCCATTGTAAGTGTTCTCACCACACACACACACACACAGGTTCTATGTTAAATGAAGGATATTATTAATTACTTTGAATATGGATTATTTCACAATGTACTGTACATTTTAATCTGTGCAAGTTTTATTCATCAATTATATTTCAATAAAGCTGGGGTGGGGGAGTAAGAAAGCTAAAATATAGAGGATTAAGACCAAGAAAAGATGGTTCCTTAAAAAGACTGGTAAAGACACTGCCTGCAGTGCAGGAGACCCAGGTTTGATCCCTTGGTTGGGAAGATCCCATGGAGAAGGGAATGGCAACCCACTCCAGTATTCTTGACTGGAGAATTCCATGGACAGAGGAGGCTGGCAGGCTAGAGTCAATGGGGCTATATAGAGTTGGACATGGGTGAGCAACTAACACTTTTAAAAAGACTAATAATGTAGATGAAATCCAGGAAATACAGAATGCTGCAAAAAATAAAGACTTACACTGAGTTTGCTAAATGATGGAACCAATTCCAATTATTTTGTCTTTGAAAATTCCATTTTATGCTCTCTCCAACTCTGTGTTGTTATCATTACTGCTTCTGTCTATCTAGTTTTCAGGCACATGATGGAAATGCAATGTCCTACCATGTTTGTTGTTAGGTATGGCCATGTTACTTTTTTTTTTTAATCAATTAAATGCGAGTAGAAACAGCATTTGTCAATTTTAGGCAAAGATTTTGAGAGCCATTATGTGATTCACCATATTTTTTTCTTACTACACAGAGATTGTACAAGTATATATTAGAAAAATTATATAAAACTTGAATATTAGGAAATAAGATTAAAAGGTGGACAGCATGTCCTTTCAATGACATATGATGGTGGAGTTCAATCAAGGGCTTCTATGGGAGCATATTAATTTTTTAAGAGTTGTTTTATTTTATTAATGTATTTTTTATTGAAGGATAACTGCTTTACAGAATTTTTTTATTTTTAATTGGAAGATAATTGGTTTATGATGTTGTGTTTCTTTCTGCCATACAACAATGTAAATCAGCCATTAGTATACATATGCTATCTCCCTTGAACCTTTTTCTCACCCTCCACTCCATCCCACTCCTCTAGGTTGTCACAGAATACTGTTTTTTTTAAAGAGAGTTTCACAGCTGTAAAAAATTCTGTCACTGAGACTTAAAATGACCTTTGAGGCCACACTTAACAATTAGAAAGAAATAAGTTGAAAAACTACATGATCCCCAAGGAAAGCATATTTTCCAGTACCACCCATTTCACATATGACCAAAAAAACTTGTCTTGCCAAAATTCTGAATATGTACTAAGTATGCTTTTTTCACTCCCAAGATTAACATATGGATATTTAGAATATTAAAGGGAAAAAAACATAAGTGTGTAGAAAATGATCAGAAATCCGAGGGGGAAGAATTTTTTTTTTTTTAATAAGGGTGTGTGAGTGTTTAAAATATGGAGAGAAATACTGGCTCTCTGCCCTGACTTTTCACCTGCTACTACATTTGTATAATCACTGTTTGCTCACATACCAGTGATGACTCATACCACTGTTGCAGGTATTTCATTGATATTGAACAAAAGACATAAAATGGTGAGCAAGTGAGAAAAACAAGTAAAGACTGACCAGAATGGGTTTAATAGCAATTTGGATTTTCAAATCAGTGGGTAAATATGTTGTGTTTTAAATTCAACACCTCATTTTAAATTATTTGTTTTCGTTAATAATCTTGGAAAAAATTATATGTCATGTTATTACAGAAAAAAATTGAAATTAAGATATTAAAATTCAAAGCCAGTGTTCTCTTCTTATTTGATCACATATGTAATTATTTTGCTATGTGAAATATTTTTCTGTTCCTGTGCCAAAATCACGTAATTTTAAGCTTGTAATATGGTAATGCATTTAATTGATTGTGGTTTAGTTATTCACTTATTATTTTCCTTCATAGAAATGTTTTAATTATTTGCACTGATTTATTCTTCCAAGTGAACTTTAGAAATGGTCACATTTTAAACATTTCTTTAGTATTTTTTGCAATATTAAATTTATAATTTTTATAATATAAATATATTACCAAGGTGATAAAACTATGAAGGAAAATTAGAAGGTATGGCAGTGATGTAAGAGCTTATTTAAAATTTAATCTGGAGGATAATAGTTAAATTGCTAAAGGATGACTAACTTGCATGAATATTGATTTTTGTATTTTCACTTTGTAAGTGGACACTTTAGTGAATCTTATTTGTAGGTATAATAGCTTTTCAGTTGATTTCTCTAAGGTTTGAAAGTAGACTATTATGTCAACTACTGATAATGAAAATTTTCATCTCTTTTAATACAAATTAGTGAAACTTCCAGGAAATAATTAAATCATATCAGTAATAGTGGGCATCAACCTTTTACTCTTGTCTGTAACTAGAGTAAGTCAAGTCATATCTCATTTGTGTGATGTATCTTCCAATACTACTTTTAATGAAAAGAATATATTCTGACTCCACATCATGTATAAGTTCATTAAAGGTAGCATCTTGTACAAGATACATATGAAAAAGAATTTGGATTCAGGATTCTTAAAATGAAGGTAATAACCATGTACTTATTACATGAAGAAAAGCTGTTACTTTTCTTGTTTTAATATTCCTACTGATAAGTTAAACATGCCATTCAAAATATATTAAACATCTTGAAACAAACTTTTTTCCTCTATTGTATAAACTGTACACATTTTCTCACAACTAAATGAATGTAAGATGATCATGATAAATTTGTACCCTGTCCTCTACTCATACAAGACTCATCTTTAAATATTTGAAAGTCATATTTTTGTATTATATTTTTAATTTTACAAAAAAATCTATCTGATTTGTGGTTGCTATTTAAAATTCACAGTATTAATATTTTCTGTTTTAGAAAATATATAGGTCTATTAAAAAAAGTGGCAAGTACAGAACATTTGTGTTATTGTGACAGGTGACTGAGTATCATATGTGATCTATTATACATATTGTGCATGCTTAGTTGCTCAGTTGTGTCTAACTCCTTGTGACCCTTTGGACGATAGTTGCCAGATTTCTCTGTCCACAGGATTTTTCAGGCAAAAATATGAAAAAGATATACTTAAATCTATTTTTGTACTTACTCATTAATATCATGCTTGACATGTATTCACTCTCAGAGACAATTCTTGACCAGTGGATAATAAGAGCCAAATTTATTCAGTGAACACTTCTGGAATAGATTCACATAGCACTTGAGAGGTTCCTTTGCAAGCTTGAGTCTTGATGACTAAGAGTAGTATCTATTCAAGTACCTGAGTCTTGGAATATCTGAATCTACTGGTTTGTTTCATCCTGCACAGTCTCCCATTTCTGATACATGTGATAGCTCCTCGAAAGAAAGGATCTGAACCAAAGCAATGTTTTGGATGAGACCCTAATTAAGATATACAGAGAAAACAAAACAAAACACAAAATCCTAATAAGTTTTGTTTTAGTTAATATACAAAGGGGTACTATTTTTAAAATATATGTTTTCATCTCTTCTTCTTAGAAATTACTATAAAATATTAATAAGGATTAGAGTAGGGTTGGGATTGGTAAATCTAGCAATAAAGAAGATGTAGATATATGCACAGAAAAAGAATAGAAGACAATTTTCATTAAAAGATGAAAGAAATAAGAAACAAGGTAAAGAAGGAAGAAGGAATATAAAAAAGGATGGAAAGGAGGAGTGGAGGAGGAAGGAAGGAAGGAAAAAAAGTGAGTCTGTATGTGTATCTATGTGTAAAGAGAGACAATACAGACAGAAAGAGCCAGAAAAGTGACAAATGAAATTCAATTTCAGATTATGAGCTATTGAAATGTATGGTCAATAGCAAATCAATATACTGTCAAAAAAGAATATAACTGAAAAAAGTATACCTCATGAATAGCTATATCATAAATAGTTTATTCAGAGATCAGTTTTATCAATAAATCATAATAATCATAAAAGTTGGTAACGCTCTTCAATTATTTTAAGCAGATAATATGATTGGTGTTCAATGTTTATTGCACAGCAATTTTCAGCAGATTTATATATATATGTATATATATATAGCTGAACAATTTACGCCAATTCTTTATCTCTGTAGAAGTATATTATTTATATAAATTATTATATCTCTTATTTATGCATTATTAAATACATTTCAGAATTATCAATATAAATATTTTAATTAACCTGGTAGTATGAAAAACATATAAAACAAACATGAACATATTACAGGGAAATATAGAATATTTTTACTTGTGTTAGGGTAATATTTTTCAGATGACTTTTCAATATTTCTCAAATTTTTAGAGCAATATTTTATATTTATATTATTTCTAGTAAAATATAAATATTAAATAGAATTGATGGTTTTTAAAGCCAACAGATAGCCATTATCATTTATCAGATTTGTACCTTATCCTGACACTTACTTCATATTTTTAAGTTAATTTATAATCCCAATTAGTTTACACTTCCTGTGAAATTCTGTATTATTTTCTTAGATTTCAATACTAGTATGTTTCATAAGAAGGCATTGATTTCAGAGCATAATAGAACATGAGCAAGGATCACTGGTGTTTTCAATATGTTTCTTATCCATCAATCAAGTGTGTTTATTACAGATAATCTAGGTTATGCTGTGGAAACACTCTCCATAAACTCTCAGTGGATTAAGTATTCATTCTATTCTACACTGCAAGTCCCATGTAGGAACTGTGGGCCATAGTTGAGAGGGTCCTTTATTATATGAAGTCATCTAGAGACTCAGATTCATTATGGTAACATCATCCCGATAAGTGACCTCAGAAGACACTGTGTTAGGAGGAAAATAAAACATTAGAGTAGCATACAATCACTCTGACTCATATTTCATTGGTCAGACTTGTTACATGTCAATTCTGAGCTCAAATGCAAGAGGACTGGTTAATGTAAGGTGTCAAACAGATTATTTGTCAAACATTAATTTTTATTAATGTTTTTGTTGCCAAATACCACTTTGTTTCTGTTTTTGCATATTTTATTTTTTAAAACATCAACCATCCCCACAGGAAACAACCTAACAATCCATTCAGTCAGAGTATTCAGCTTAAATTCCAAAATGTCTGTGTGCTGTGAAGTAATTTCAACAACAGGTCTAGTTGCAGTGGCTCTTAATTTGAAAAAAAAACAAAAACTATGATCTAAAGAACACAGACACTCCTAATAGTCAGCAGTGAAATAAGCTCTGGTCATCTATCTGCACTAAATTCTCCTTATCAGAAAGGAAGGAGTAAAAGACTCTGAACAGTTATAGGATTGTAGTATTTTGTGAAATCCTGCTGAACAGACAAAATAGTAACAGCAATTTTGACTATTGTTATCTCAGGTTTGTACTTGCTTTAGCAATATTACTCACTAAAAACTGAGTAAAATTTTATCTATTTGCTGTTAGCCCATTGTATATGTTAGCAAATATTCACACTTACAGTTCTCAAAGTATAATTTTATATTGATATATATTATTTCACATATTTTATATCTGAATATATATATATACATATATATATACACAAACATACACACATATATATATATGTATGTAAATGTGCTGTGTATATATTTTCATGTTAAAATCTTTGGCTTCTGGGCAAAAGTTATAGCCCAATTTTCTCAAAATCTGTTAATTTTATTCTGAGATGTAACTGTCCTCCACATCCCTAATCTGATCTTTGCCCCTGAGGCATTTGAATCCTGAGAATTTTTTTTAAATAAATGGGAAGGCTACACTCTTTTATCTTTGCCAAAATGCTGAGTTTGGATATGGTGTTGCCTCTCAAAATCTTTATCAATTATCTCCTATAATTTGAGATAGGAGTTCAAGTTCCAAAGTTCCAGAATATTTTTACTTGCTTTAATTTCTGCTTTTCAGCAAATTCTTTCCTTATCTTATCTCTTTCTGGTAATATACTCGATAAAATTCAGTCAGTAACAACCAAAAACACTAACATAGTTTTTTTTTTTAACCACTTCCCCTAGAACTATAAAATAATTGGACATGCAATCAGCCTTGTAAGATTTTTCAGAGATGTGATGTCATCAAATGTTCTTCTCCTATTTAAAAGTGACATCTATCCAGCTCTGCTAGTTGTTTCCTCCATTTCCAACTTATAAGCTTGTCACACATTTTAGATTTGTTGAAATGGCACTCTACTCCCCAAACTATTATCTGCATTAGTCAGGCAGTGCCAGATCATGCTGCAATATCAAAGAAACCCAAAGCATTAGTGGTTTCAAAAACACACATTTTGCTTAGTTTCCATGTCCAACTCAGATCAGTGGTTGAGCTGTGTTCTACAGTTACTCAAAGTACAAGGCTGAATGAAGCTTCAAGTTGTAATATTACCATGTCACTTCTAAAAGTGACTAGGAGAGTGTTGAAGAAAGAGACCCAGAAGGTCATAAAATGACTTTTCCTTGCTTTATTGGTCACTACTTGTTAGAAAGTGTCAAAGACAACCTTACCATTCCCCTCAGACAAAAATTTAGACTGGTTTCCTCTTGCCTATAAGCACTGTGCTGTGTGCTGTGCTTCTCAGTCATGTCTTTCTGACTCTTTGCGACCCCATGGACTGTCAGGCTCCTCTGTCCAGGGGAATTCTCCAGGGAAGAATACTGGAGTGTGCTGCCATGCCCTCCTCCAAGGGATCTTCTAAAGACAAGGATTGAAACAAGGTCTCCTGCATTGCAGCTGGACTCTTTACAATCTGAGCCACCAGAGAAGCCAGGCTCTAAGCCCTAGACCTCTGCAAAAGAGAGCATTTATTTCAGAATACTTATAGCTGTAAATTTTCACTCTGCCTTTTTGAAATGTAAATTTTTTTAAAGGCACATATAACCCAGGACAGTCTTTCTCTGGGAGAAATGGCTCTGGGAGCTGGGAGCCATTCCTTTGAAATGTGATCCTCAAAGATAATATTGACCCTACCTTGAGGTAGAAATTGCTAGGCAGTCAGTGAAGGACTTTTAAGACCTAGGTCTTGTTTTCCATCAACACCCTGCTCCATTAACCTAGAGCTATACCCTTTGTCCCAGATTCCTGGGATGCATCCTTGGGCTTCCCTAGTCGCTCAGATGGTAAAGAATATACCTGCAATGTAGGAGATGTGGGTTCAATCCCTAGGTTGGGAAGATCTCCTGGAGAAGGGCATGGCAACCCACTCTAGTATTCTTGCCTGGAGAATCCCATGGACAAAGAGCCTAGCAGGCTACAGTCTATAGAATCACAGAGAGTCAGACAGGACTGAAATGATTTACCACTCATGCATGTCCTTGGTCTGATCAATTATCAGCACCCAGATCCAGGGAAGAGCAGTAGTTAACTTCTCTTCCATGTATCTGAAAGAAAAACAACTGGTGATCAATAATCTCTAGCCCATACAGCTGGTCCATTGTAAAATGGCCAGGGGGCATGAAAAAGGTGGCCACTTAATCAGAGGATCAAGAGAAGCCATAAAGATGTTATGTTAAACATTTTGACCTTTAAACCGATTGGTTAAAAAGGGCATATTTTAGGGACAGGAACCAACCAAAAATGTACAAATTAATACTGATAAGGATATAAACTGCCCTAAGACTTTGGGGGAAACTTCAGCCCCTCTCAGTGCCTGCTGAGGGCTTGGCACTTTCTTTCTCTTTAATAAATCTTATTTGTTTGGTACCATAAGTGTTTGCGGGTTTGTTAAGTTCATTGTTTGACTCTGCAAACAAGAACTCAGATTCTGTTTCAACCTCTCAATCAACCTAGGGGCTGGGAAATGGGAGCAGGGAAGAAGCAAAAGACCAATTTAGGAAACAGACTAGCTCTAACTTACAAAATTTCCTCTTGGTAGAGTAAGAGGATGTTTACCTTTCTTTGGATCAAGCTAATTAGCAAACACAGTTGGCCTAAAATCCCTCTTCCCTAGCTTTTAAAATCTCTCCAGACCCCTTTACAATCGAGTTGAGCTAAGACTGAGTGTAGGATTCTCTCTATATTACAAAAGCCTTTGAATAAAGTCTTGCCGATTTAACTTTGTCTGGGGGAATATCTGCCTTGACAATGGAAGCTAGAAATTGTAAGACGGATGGAAAAAATAGAACAAGATAAGTATTCAACAGGAAATCAATCCTGAATATTCACTGGAAAGACTAATGCTAAACTTCCAATACTGTAGCCACCTGATCTGAAGAGTTGAATCATTGGAAAAGACCCAGGAGCTGGGAAAGTTTGAGGATAAGCATAGAGGGAGACAGAGTATGAGATGGTTGGATGACATCACCGACTCAATAGACATGAATTTGAGCAAACTATCTCCAGAGGTTTGGTGTAAGAAAGCATCTCATTGTCATTTTGACATGCATTTCCTTGATGATTAGTGATGTTGAGCATTTTTTCATGTGTTGGTTGGCCATCCCTTTTTGTGTATAAATGTCTACTCAGGTCATCTGTCCATTTTTAGCCCAACTGGTTGTTTCTGATAGTGAGTTATATCAGTTCTTTGTATATTTTACTAAACCTTTATTGGATATATCAGTTGTAAAAAAAGTCTTCTATTCAGTATCTGGCTTTTTCATTTTGCTGACAGTCTTCTTCACTGTGCAAAAGCTTTTTATTTGCTGTAGTTTGATGCAGTCCCATTTGTTTATTTGTTCTTGTTCCCTTTGCTTGAGGAGACAGATCCAAACCATATTGCCAGACCAATGTCAAAGAGCGTACTATTTTTTTTAATGAGTTTTGTAATTTTAGATCTTACATTTAAACCTTTCATTCATTTGAATTTATTTTGGTATAGTATGAGAAGGTAGTCCAGTTTTCCCAACATTATTCATTGAAGAGGCTGTGCTTCTGCATTGTATATTCTGGCATCTTTTGTCATCAATTTATTCCTCATATAAGTAGGGGTTCATTTATGGGCTGTCTATTTTATTTCTTTGATCTCTGGTCCTTTTTGTGCCAGGCCCATGATATTTTGAGTCTGAGGTCAGGGAGTGTGCTACCTCCAACTTTGTTCTTTCTGAAGATTTATTTTGCTCTTCAGGGTCTTTTGAGGGTGTTTTGTCTGTTTGTTTTTTCTCTTTATATGGTGTTTTTACCTGGTTTTTATATGAGGGTGATGCAGGCCTCATTGACTGAGTTCAGAAAGATCCCTGTCTTTTCAATTGTTTAAAATAATTTAAGAAGGAGGGGTGCTAAAACTTCTTTAAACAGATGTTAACACATCTTTAGATCTTAGGTAGAAGTCGCCTGTGAAACTCCTGGTGCTAGGATTTTGTTGTTGTTTCAATTGCAATCCAATTTCATTACTGGTAATTGGTCTGTTCGTATTTTCTATTTCTTCTTGATTCAGTCATCAGAGATTGTACATTTCTAGAATTTTATTAATTTCTTCCAGTCTGTCTACTTCTTTAGCACATAATTACTCTTAGTAACCCCTTATGATCCTTTGTATTTCTGTGGTGTCATCTGCGACTTTTTTCTCTTTCATTTCTGATTTATTTGGGCTCTATTTTATTGATGAGCCTAAATGTCTATCATTTTTCTTTATCTTCTGAAAGAATCAGTTCCCAGTTTCATTTTTTTTCTATGTCTTTTTAGTCTCTATTTCATTCATTTCTTCTCTGATCTTTATTATTTAATTTTTTCTATTAACTTTGTGTTTTGCCTGTTCTGGTTTCTTTAGGGGCCAGGTTAAATTGTTTATTTGAGATTTTTCTTATTCCAAACATAGGCTTGAAAACTTCCCACTTAGAACTGCTTTTGCTGCATCCCATAGATTTTGGGTCCAATTTCATTTGTCTCTAGATTTAAAAAATAATTCTTTGATTTCCTTAGTGACCTACTGGTAATTGGGTAACATTCCATTTAACTTCCTGTGCTTGTGTTTTTTCAAGTTTCTTCTTGTAGTTGATTTCTTGCTTTCATATGACTGTAGTTAGAAAAGATGCTTGATACAATTTTAATCTTCTTCTGTTTATTGAGACTTTTTTTGTATCCCAGCATGTGCTATATCCTGTGCTATATTTTGGTGCTTTTATGATTACTGCATTTATTCCTGTGTATTCTGCTGCTTTTGAATGGAATGTTCTATAGAAACTATTAAGTTCATCTAGTAAAATATGTCCTTTAAGGTCAGTGTTTCCTTATTGATTTAATGCCTGGATGTTCTGTCCATTGATATAAGTGGGGTGTTAAAGTCCCCTGCTATTATTGTGCTAGTATCAACTTCACCTGTAAGTGTATGATATAAATTAAACACTTTTTATTCAGCAAATGTGTTTCTCCATCGATTCATAACACTTTTCTTTTGTAATAAACACCTTCAGCAGCAATGACCTCAAATAAAGAAAACAGATTTTAATGAATACTACATATTCACTTCATTAAAAAGTTTATTCTGAATTTCTGACTCTTAAAAAATATCTGTTAACTTTTACCATTTATGAGTAGGACTACAGTAATAACTATGGGAGAAAAATGTAATGAGGCATTATTCAAATCTTCAAATTTTGATGTTATTTCAGGAAGATCATATGTTAACATATAACAAACATATAATAACACAGATAACTTTAGAATATGCATTTAAATATCACTTTTGTGAAACATGACTTTGCTTAGATAAGAAGACTATACTCTAAACAAGATTCTCCTATGTAGTTCTTACCCATGGTGTAGGACAGTTTCTGAGTTCTCTTTTAAATCATTGTTTGCTTGTTTTTCTATACTGTTTATTCTATTCTTAATGCACCTAGAATGCATTTAGGTTATGTCTTTGACATTTGAGTTGCCTTTTAAACACTTTTTAATCAGGCAATCCCTATGAATATTCCTTGTGCAGTCATTCTCATAATGATGCTGTCTTCTAGTATTGACGCTGTTGATGTTGTGATAGAGTATTAACAGCTAAATATTAGAGCTTAGTTCACAGTAGGCTGTGTTTTTAGTATTTTTATGATTATCACACTATTCTTATAAGAAAATTATTATTAAATTTTACATTCATTAAAATTATATTATTGCTAAGTTTCAAGAGATGTGTTATATTTGAAAAGTGAAAGTGAAAGCTGCACAATGGTGTCCAACTCTTTGTGACCCCATGGACTATACAGTCCATGGAATTCTCCAGGAATACTGGAGTGGCTAGCCTTCCCCTTCTCCAGGGGATCTTCTCAACCCAGGGGTTAAACTCAGGTCTCTCACATTGCAGGTGGATTCTTTACCATCTGAGCCACATGGGAAGCCCTATGTTATATTGCTGCTTCTCAAATTGGGTCTTTCTTTCTAATACAGACCTTAGAACATGACAACACTTGGTAAATGTTTATTAAATAAATGGATGGATGAATAAATGTAATACTTGAAAGCCAAATGCATTATTTTATTGGTCTATCAATTTTATTGTAGAAATGAAATGAAAATTACCTTTGAACTGTTCATTTCTTATTGATATAGTCTAATCTTGAACAATTCAAGCATTCATGTATGATACATGCATTTTAAAATTTCTGAATCTGTTGTATAACTTTATAAATTTATAAAGAATTCCTTATTTTATGTTTGTTGAATAATAAAGCCAAATAGTTTACGAAGTTATCTTCAATGTTTTAATGTGATTAAATTTTTATTTGCCTATCTTTTATGAATATTATTGGGAAAATAAATGTATTTATCCATTTACTCAGATATTAAACAATATTCATTATGGGGTGTATAAGTAATCCATTGAAAAAGACATAAAAGTACTCACTCAAAATAAGCTTATATTTTGAGAAATAAAGTAGAATAAAATATTTTCCAGTAGTGAGAAGTGCTCTCAAGAGCCTAAAGCATTGTTTCCAAAAGAGAATGGAGAAATCATAATTTAGAGTAGCCAGGAAAAATAAAATAAAAACGTTTCAATTAGAGAGCATTTGAGCTAGCTTAAAATAATAGGAAGAAAAATATCCAATCATCAGAGAGAACAGCAAGTGAACATTTTTAAAACAGAGAAAATAAATTCTTGGCATATTTGAAGGATAAAATAATGTTCCCTGTGGTTTCTGTCTGAAGAATCGATTATAAGAGGAATACATAGAGTAGGAGAAAGGTTAGGATACTACTGTAATTGCCCAGTCAAAAGGAAATGGTGGCTGGTTATGGATGATGGCTGAGTTAATGAGATTTGGTATTTATTTCAATAATATAGCAAACAGAGTTAGCTGATAAATTGAATAGGGGAAAGATAAAGTTTAGGAAACAAAGATAACCTCAAGATTTTTAATTTGAACAACTGATGGAGACAATTTGGCTCCATAGGATAGACTTATTTTCCTTTTTCCTTTATCCTTCTATCTCTTTCATTCTCTCTCTCTCTCCCTTTTTTTCTCTTAATACATGGGAGTTAGTAAATGATGAGTTAGAAAATGCTTATTGGGGAAAAAATAGTAAGTTTCTGGAATACTACATTAAGTATACAGAAAATTTTGACATTCAACTTCCTTGGGCAGATTGATGTTTAATAAGTCAGTGATTCTTTTTCTGACTTCTATCAAAAGGTCTGGAATGGATTTAGGTAAGTTGATAAATATGATACAAATTATGAAATACTTTTGAACATTTGTACATCCTTCCTCAGAAAACTATTATTTGAAACATGGAAATATATACTGAGACACTACTTTCAGCTTGTCACAAATTCATCTCTATTCTTATTTTCTACCTGTCATGTATTATCATTCACAATTTTTATTTCTTGACTTATCACTATTATTTTCTGTTATAAGATGATTTAGATCAGAAAAAAAATTTCTCAAGCACAGGGAGTAGAATTCCTATAATTGTCATCCTAACATACAATATCCTGACTTGATATATGCTAACTAATAGTCATTTAAGAAGTTCAGAAATATATAGAGACATAAACTACATTAAATATATAAACATATATATGGACTTCCCTTATAGTTCACCTACCTGCCTATCTGCCTGCAATGCAAGAGACCCTATTCAATTCCTGGGTCTGTAGATCCACTGGAGAAGAGATAGGCTACCCACTCCATATTCTTGGGCTTCAATTATAGCTCAGCTGGTAAAGAATATGCCAGAAATATGGAAGACCTAAGTTCAATCCCTGAGTTGGGAGGATCCCATGGAGAAGGGAAAGGTAACCCACTCCAATATCTGGCCCGGAGAATTCCATTTGTAGGCAGGTCAAAAAACAACAGTTAGAACTGGACATGGAACGATAGAAAGATTGTTAGAATAGAAAGAAAGATAGAAACAATTTTTCCAAATTGGGAAAGTAGTACGTCAAGGCTATATATTGCCACCCTGCTTATTGAACTTATAGGCAGAATACATCACATGAAATGCCGGGCAGTATGAGGCACAAGCTGGAATCAAGACCGCTGGAAGAAATATCAATAACCTCAGATATGCAGATGACACCGCCTTTATGGCAGAAAGCGGAGAGGAAGTAGAGAACCTCATGAAAAAGCTGAAAGAGGAAAGTGAAAAAGCTGGCTGAAAATTCACATTAAAAAAACTAAGAACATGGCATCTGGTGCCAACACTTCATGGCAAATAGATTGGGACATAATGAAAACTGTGTGAGGCTTTACTTTTGGGGGCTCCAAAATCACTGCAGATGGTGACTGCGGCCATGAAATTAAAAGACACTTGATCATTGGAAGAAAAGCTCTGACAAGCCTAGACAGTATGTTAAAAAGCAGAGACATCACTTTGCTGACAAAGGTCCATCTAATCAGAATTATGGTTTTTTCAGTGGTCATGTATGGAGAATCCACTGTTCATAGCAAACACTCTCTTCCAACAACACAAGAGAAGACTCTACACATGAACATCACAAGATAGCCAAAACCTAAATCAGATTGATTATATTCTTTCCAGCCAAAGATGGAGAAGCTCTACACAGTCAGCAAAAACAAGACCAGGAGCTGACTGTGATTCAGATCATGAACTCCTTAATGCCAAATTCAGACATAAATTGAAGAAAGTAGGCAAAACCACTAGACCATTCAGGTATGACCTAAATCAAATCCTGTATGATTATACAGTGGAAGTGAGAAATAGATTTAAGGGACTTGACTTGAGAGACATTGTGACTGATGACCTATGGACAGGGGTTCATGACATTGTACAGGAGACAGGGGTCAAGATCATCCCCAAGAAAAATAAATGCAAAAAAGCAAAATGGCTGTCTGAGGAGGCATTACAAATAGCTGTAAATAGAAGAGAAGCAAAAAGCAAAGGAGAAAAGGAAAGATATACCTATTTGAATGCAGAGTTCCAAAGATTAGCAAGGAGAGATAAGGAAGCTTTCCTCAGTGATCAATGCAAAGAAATAGAGGAAAACAATAGAATGGGAAAGACTAGAGATCTCTTAAAGAAAACTAGAGATACCAAGGAAACATTTCATGCAAAGATGGGCTCAATAAAGGACAGAAATCATATCGATCTAGCAGAAGCAGAAGATATGAAGAAGAGGTGGCAAAAATACACAGAACTATACAAAAAATATCTTAATGACTCAGATAATCATGATGGTGTGATCACTCACCTAGAGCCAGACATCCTGGAATGTGAAGTCAAGTGGGCCTTAGGAAGCATCACTACAAACAAAGCTAGTGGATGGAGGTGATGGAATTCCAGCTGAGCTATTTCAAATCCTTAAAGATGATGCTGTTAAAGAGCTGCACTCAAAATGCCAGCAAATTTGGAAAACTCACCAGTGGTCACAGGATTGGAAAAGGTCAGTTTTCATTCCAATCCCAAAGAAAAGCAATGCCAAAGAATGCTCAAACTACTGCACAGTTGCACTCATCTCACATGCTAGTAAATTATTGCTCAAAATTCTCCAAGCCAGGCTTCAGCTATACATGAACCATGAACTTCCATATGTTCAAGCTGGTTTTAGAAAAAGGCAGAGGAACCGGAGATCAAATTGCCAACATTCTCTGTATCATAAAAAAAGCAAGAGAATTCCATAAAAATATCTACTTCTGCTTTACTGACTATGTGAAAGCCTTTGACTGTGTGGATCACAATAAACTGTGGAAAATTCTGAATGAGATGGGAATACCAGACCAAATGACCTGCCTAATGAGAAATCTGTTCACAGCTCAGGAAACAACAGTAGAACTAGACATGGAACAACAGACTGGTTCCAAATAGGAAAAGGAGTACATCAAGGTTGTATGTTGCCACCCTGCTGATTTAACTTATATACAAAGTGTATCATGAGAAACGCTTTGTTGGATGAAGCAGAACCTGGACTCAAGATTGCCAGGAGAAATATCAATAACATCAGATATGCAGATGACTCCACCATTATGGCAGAAATTAAAGAAGAAATAAAGAGGCTCTTGATGAAAGTGAAAGAGGAGAGTGACAATGTTGGCTTATAACCCAACATTCAGAAAGTTTAAACATCATGGCATCCGGTCCATCACTTCCTGTCAGATAGATGGGGAAACAGTGGCTGACTTTATCTTTTGGGGCTCCAAAATCACTGCAGATGGTGTAGCCAGCCATGAAATTAAAAGATACTCTTTCCTTGGAGGGAAAGCTATGACCAAGCTAGACAACATATTAGAAAGCAGAGTCAATTATTTGCCAACTAAGGTCCATCTAGTCAAGGCTATAGTTTTTCTAGTGGTCATGTATGAATGTGAGAGTTGTACTATAAAGAAAGCTGAATACCAAATAATTGATTCTTTTGAACTGTGGTGTTGGAGAAGACTCTTGAGAGTCCCTTGGACTGCAAGCAGACCCAAACAGTCAATCCTAAAGGAGATCAGTCCTGAGTGTTCATTGGAAGAACTGATGTTGAAGCTGAAACTCCTGTACTTTGGCCACCTGATGCAAAGAACTAACTCATTTGAAAAGACAGTGATGCTGGGAAAGATTGAGGGCAGGAGGAGAAGGGGACAACAGAGGATGAGATGGTTGGATTGCATCACCGACTCAGTGGACATGAGTTTGGATAAACTCCATGAGTTAAGTGATGGACACAGAGGCCTATGTGCTACAGTCCATGGGGTTGCAAAGAGTTGGACACGACTGAGCAACTGAACTGAAATGAACTGAACTATATGAATGTTAAAGCTGAACCACAAAAAAAGCTGAGAACTGAAGAATTGATGCTTTTGTTTTTTTTTTGGAAAACACTCCTGATATTCCTTTGGACAGCAAGGAGATCAAATCAGTCAGTTCTAAAGGAAATCAGTCCTGAATATCGGAAGGCCTGATGGTGAAGCTGAAGATCCAATAATCTGCCCACCTGATATAAAGAATTAATTCATTGGAAAAGACTCAGATGCTGGTAAAGATTGAAGGTGGGAGGAGAAGGGGATGACAGAGGATGAGATGGTTGGATGGCATCACTGACTCAATGGACATGAGTTTAAGCAAGCTTTGGGAGTTGGTAATGGACAGGGAAGCCTGGTATGCTGCAATCCATGGTGTTGCAAAGAGTCAGACACAGCTGAGCAACTGAACTGAACTGATATATGTATATATGTGTGTGTGTGTGTGTATTATATATATACATATATATATTTATAAACTTTTACTATTTTAATTTATATCTTTAGAGAACTCTTCAAGTTTATTTCTTCAAAAAGATTGGATCACATCCTCCAAAATAAATATTTGGTGTGTTTTAATGCTTTATTCTGTGACTCATTATTTAAATTAGTACATATTTTAAATATTATGTATAGGAAGTATAATGTTAGGCTATGTAATAATTGACTAAGTTTCATTCACAAAAACATCAACTAGAATTTTTTTTCTCTATGAATATTGTTAATGATATAATATCAGAGAACACTGATGTAATAATTGCTAAGGAATTTCTTTTATTTTAATATTGCTATTTTAAACAACCCATAAATGAATTTCATTCTTACTGAACTTAATCTGAACTCAATATTGTTCGCCTTGAGACTGACTATATAAGATTGGACCAGAAAAATAAAACATGAATCCAAGAGAATATGAATTTTATTTCCATCTTATAAGTTATGTTTTGAAGACTAAATAAGTTAAACTGTCCACTTTATTATTTAGAAGGTAATTTTCCCATGGCTTTATTCTAAAAGAATTAAGACAATGTAAATCAAGCACTGATAATTCACACTTGAGTAAGTGGGATCAAGCATATTTGCTTGGGTTTAAAAGTATTCACATCACCACCTACAACCCATAAACAAATGAACACAAACAAATAGAAAAACAAAATAACAACAACAAACCAGTGAGGTGGAAAAGTTAATGAGAGAGCCACTGGAATTGATTTCAGGAGGGAATTACACAAACATTTTCTTCTAATTCTTTTGCATACTATCTGATAATTAATCACAATGCCAAATTTAGGTTAACCTATCAGTAGCTTATCTTTTCATGAGTGTTTTAAATTTATACTTGCTATTAAACTTTTTAATACCCTTCACACTATGTGTTTTTAATGTAGGTGTTCTCTTTCCTACACAAGTTCATATTTTCTTGAGAGAGTACCTATTTCCTCCAGATTTCCACATTTACTAGAAAATAATACAGGAATATTTCTTTTATAATTACTGAAATTGTTTCTTTGTCAGTCTTATATTCAGCTATACACTTCTGATATTATAAATGTGACTTTTTTCCTGACACTGATTTTCTTTATCAGATTTTCCAGTTATTTAATTTTATGCCTTCAAAAACAGTTCCTAGTTCACCAGTAATAATTCCTTATGTCTGTCTCTGCATCTTGTTAGCCACCTTCCTTCAGTTATTGGGTTAATAGTTACTTTTATTATTTTTATTCATTTTTGTATGTTTATCTGCATTTCCAAACCTGTCCTATCCACATAATTTTTACTATATAAAGATCAGTGTCATCATTTTTAAATACCTTCTAATTATAGTTTTAACTTCTTTCTGAGACAAATCAAAAAATATATACTATCCTATTTATTTTTCTACTTCAAATGTTAAAATATATTTTTCAGGTTTTTGTTTGTTGATTGGTTGGTAGATTCAGATCCAGTATCAATGCTAAAGTATAGCTGTACAGATAGTGAAAGGCCTGGTATTTTAGCTGACTTGAAAGAAAATGTTGGCCTGCTAAACATTCATGGATTTTCATCAGGAACACAAGATTCTTGGGTCAGAGACAAAAAGCATCATATGACAGGGCAGAATGAGCAACATACTTTTTTCAGTTTCCCTTGGCACCAAATCCAGAAGGGGTCACACAGATGGGATGACATATGTCTGCCTATGCAGAGAGCTATATCCCATTCCATACTGTGTGTGTGTGTGCATCTCACACAAATACACACAAACCTATATGTGTATACCTGAAATAAATTTCTACACTTATTTTCAATTAGGATTATATTCTCTCAGAGATAATTTTAATGTTTTCCTGTTCTTCATATTTTCTTTATGTTTTGTGGCTCTTCATTCAACAATCATTATGGGCTAGACTGATAATTGTTCAGTTCAGTCACTCAGTCCTGTACAACACTTTGTGACCCCATGGAGTGTATCACACTGGGACTCCCTGTCCATCACCAACTCCCGGAGTTTGCTCAAACTCATGTCCATTGAGTTCATGATGCTGTTCATCCATCTCATCCTTGTCGTCCCTTTCTCCTCCTACGTTCAATCTTTTCCAATATCAGGGTCTTTTCCAATGAGTCAGTTCTTCTCATTAGGTGGCCAAAGTATTGGTTTCAGCTTCAGCATCAGTCATTCCAATGAATATTCAGGATTGATTTCCTTTAGGATTGACTAGCTTGATCGCTTTGCAATACAGGAGACTCTCAAGAGTCTTCTCCAACACCACAGCTCAAAAGCAGCACTTCTTCAGTGCTCAGCTTTCTTTATGGTCCAACTCTCACATCCATACATGACTACTGGAAAGGCCATAGCTTTGACTAGATGGAACTTTGTCAGCAAAGTAATGTCTCTGCTTTTCAATATGTTGTATAGGTTGGTCATAACTTTTCTTCCAAGGAATAAGCGTCTTTTAATTTCATGGCTGAAGTCACCATCTGCAGTGATTTTGGAGCCCAAAAAATTAAAGTCTGTCACTGTTTCCACTGTTTCCCCATCTATCTGCCATGAAATGATGGGACCACATGCCATAATCTTAGTTTTCTGAATACTGAGTTGTAAGCCAACTTTTTCACTAGCCTCTTTCACTTTCATCAAGAGGCTCTTTATTTCTTCCTTGCTTTCTGCTATATGGGTGGTGTCATATGCATATCTGAGGTTATTGATATTTTTCCTGACAATATTGATTCCAGCTTGTGCTTCTTCCAGCCCAGCGTTTCTCATGATGTACTCTATATGCAAGTAAAATAAGCAGGGTGACAACATACAGCCTTGACGTACTCTTTTCCCAGTTTGGAACCAGTCTGTTGTTCTATATCCGATTCCAACTGTTGTTTGTTGAACTGTATACAGATTTCTCAAGAGGCAAGAAAGGTGGTCTGGTATTCCCATGTCTTGAAGAATTTTCCACAGTTTGTAGTGATCCACACAGTCAAAGGCTTTGGCATAGTCAATAAAGCAGAAATAGATGTTTTTCTGGAACTCTTGCTTTTTCAATGATCCAACAGATGTTGGCAGTCTGATCTCTGGTTCCTCTGCCTTTTCTAAATCCAGTTTGAAGGCCTGGAAATTCACAGTTCATGTACTGCAGAAGCCTGGCTTGGAGAATTTTGAGCACTATTTTGCTAGCATGTGAGACGAGTGCAATTACGCGGTACATACAAATCTCACAAAGTTTCACTAGATGATTTCCTTTTTTGAGTATTGAGACTGAATTAAAAGAGTAGTGAGTAAGTGAGAAAGATATTCTTTCTGCTAGTCTTGTTTTTCTTTATATTGGTGCTACAAATACACAAGAAAGCTGGAGACTTCCTTCATTTGAAGGATTGAGAAAGTGTTTCAAAGAAAAGAAGGGTTTCTTGCATAAAAATTTGTATGTCCTTTCTCGTTCCCCTCCTGCTTTTGATCCTTCTCATCCTCCTCTTTCCCCTCATTTTTCCCTCCTCTTTCTACTTCCCTTCCTCCTCTTCTTTCTCTTTCTGCATTTCCTCTTCTTTCTTTTTTCTTCCCTTCTATTCTTCGCCATCCTCTTGTCCTTCCTCCTTTTCTGTCTATCCAGATTTATTTTCTATTTAAGCAATTTTAATTGATAGGTAAAACATTATTAAAATACTCATTTCCATTCTTCTCACCCTTAGGCTCATGTTAAGGTCCCACATACAATGTTTTTTATTGTTTATGGATAGCTGTAGGCTATAACAAACACCCTAGATAGAAAACTTGTTTAAATTAACCTTTCTCATGGAGCCCTTCAATAAATTAATTCTCCCTTCAATACATTATTCCACCTTCTTGGGTGATAGCTCTAGCTAACAATCCTTTTCATACATGTGCTTGAAGTTTTACTTCTAAAGTTTAGTGTTTATATAGTCTTGTTACCATTTTTTCTTTCTCTGAAATTTATACATTTTCTCTCACAATACACCCATGGTAAGTTCATAGCAAAAACTATTCAGGATAAAGAAACAGATGAGAATATCATTTCTCTTTACACATACATTTTTCCTAATTTAATTTTATTAATCTTGTATAATGACTGCATTTGTCATATTTTAAAATGGATTTTCAAGTTAATTGTTTGCTTAGGGTTAAATTTTGTCTTTAATAATACTTCTCATGTGTGCCTTGGAAAGTCATGCAACTTATTTATCTCAGCTATTTTGGTCTGCTAAATGAAGTACATAATAACAGTTAACTCAGCTGTGAGAATTAAATGAATTAATACTCATAAAGTCTATAAACAAATATTATAAGTACTTAATAGAAAATGTAACGAAACTGTTATTCTTTAGGCATTTTGTGCTTTAATTAAAATAAAAGTTTACAGGAGCTGTAAAAATTACTTATCTACAACTTTTCAGTCTATATGAAACATATCTACATGTTTTCATCCCTTTTTTTGTAATATTGTGCATTTATAAGAAATTGGTTTTTTTTCCTCATAATTCTATCCTCAGAGTGTGAAAACATACTAATTTAGATATCCTTAATTCCTTATAGGGCTTCCCTGGTGGCTCAGATGGTAAAGAATCTGCCTGCAATGTGGGAGACCTGGGTTCAACCCCTGGGTTTGGAAGATCCCCTGGAGAAGGGAATGACTTCCCCCTCTAGTATTCTTGCCTGGAGAATTGCATGGACAGAGAAGCCTGACAGAGGAGGCTCACAGCCTACAGTCCATGGGGTCTCAAAGAGTCAGATACAACTGAGTGACTTTCACTTCACAGTTCCTTATAATGTTCCAAAAATTTTCTGTATTTAGAGCCACATTTTCTCTTGATAATCTCTAGAAAAGCAACTATTTTGTATTATTGAAAATAACCCCATAATAAACTATAATATAAAATAACCTGAGAAATATATATAATGTTAATATATATATATATATTTCATTACTATGCAGTAGAGAAAGAATATATCTAAGGTTTGGGATTATATTTTATTTCAGGCATACCTTGTTCTATTGCATGTCACTTTATTGTAATTTGCAGGTAGTAATATTTACAAATTGTGGGTTTGTGGCTACCCTGAGTGGAACAAGTCTATTGACATCATTTTTTCAACAGCATTTGCTTACTTCATAGTTTTGTGCCACATTTTAGTAATTCTTCAGTATGTCACATTTTTTTCATTATTACTATGTTTTTGGGTTTCCCTGGTGGCTCAGATGGTAAGGAATTTGCCTGTAATACAGGAGACCCAGATTCGATCCTTGGGTGGAGAAGATTCCCTGGAGAAAGAAATGGCAACCTACTCCAGTATTTTTGCCTGAAGAATCCCATGGACAGAGGAGCCTGGTGGGCCACAGTCCATGGGGTCACAATGAGTTAGACATGACTTAGCAACTAACTCTTTATGTTTGCTATGGTGACCTGTGATCAGTGATCTCTGAAGTAACTATTTTAAGTGTTTTGAGGTGCCATGAACTGAGCCCGTACAAGATGGCAAACTTAATAAATACTGATGTGTGTTCCGAGTGCTCACCTGACCTGCTGTTCTGCCACCTCTGTCCCTCTCTGCATGCCTACTGACTCCCTGAGACATAACAGTATTGAAATAAGGCCGGCTAATAATCATACAATGGCTTCAAAGCATTCAAGTGAAAGAACGTGTTACACATCTCTCACTTTAAAACAAAGCTAGACAAGATTGACCTTAGAAAGGAAGGCATGTAGAAAGTCAAGGTAGGGCAAAAGCTAGGCCTCTTGCAACAAAGTTAGCTAAGTTGTGAATGCAAAGGAAAAAGTCTTGAAGGAAATTAAAAGTGCTATTCAAGGGATGTCCCTGGTGGTCCAGTGGCTTGGACTTTGAGCTCCAAATAAAGGGACACCAGATTCTTGCCCTGGTCAGAGAACTAGATTTCACATGTGACAACTAAAGATCCTGAATGACACAGCTAAGACCCAGTCAGCCAAATAAATAGTTTTTTTTTTTTTTTTAAAGTACTACTGCAGTGAATCCATGGATGAAAATAAAATGAAATAGCCTTATCGCTGATGAGGAAAGTTTTAGTAGTTCAGACAGATCAAGCCAGACACAACAGTCCCTTAAGTCAAAGCCTTGTTGGTGTTATTTAGTCATCCAGTCATGTTTGACTCTTTGTGACTTCATGGACTGTAGCTCACTCACCAGGCTTCCCTGTCCCTCACCATTCCTGGAGTCTGCCTGAGTTCAAGTCCATTGAATCAGTGATGCCATCCAGTCATCTCATCCTCTGATGCCCTCTTCTCCTTCTGGCTTTGATCTTTCCCAGCATAAGGAACTTTTCCAAAGAGTCAACTGTTTACATCAGATGACCAAAATACCGGCATTTCAGCTTCAGCATTAATCCTTCCTAATTAAGTTAAAACCTAATCCAGAGCAAAGCCCTAACTCTCTTCAATTCTATGAAGCCTGAGAGAGGTGGGGAAGTTGCAGAAGAAAGGCTTGAAACTATCAGAGGCTAGTTCATGAAGTTTAGGGAAAGAAGTCATCTCCATACCATCAAGGGCAAGATAAAGCAGCCAGTGCTGATATCGAAGCTACAGCAAGTTATTCAAAAGATTTTGCTAAGACTACTAAAGAAGGTGCTGATCCTAAAAAAAATATATATTTTCAATGTAGACTAAATAGATTTATCTTGGAAGAAGATATCATCTAAAACTAGTATAGTTAGAGGAGGGAAGTCAAAGCCTGGCTTCAAGCTTCAAAGGACAGTTTGACTCTCTTGTTAGGAGCTAATGCAGTTGGGGACATTTACGTTGAAGCTGATGCTCTTTTACAATTCTGAAACTTCCTAGGCCTTTAACAATTATGTTCAGTCTACTCTGCCTGTGTCCTATCAGTGAAAAAACAAGGTCTGGATGACAGCACATGCACATGTTTACAACATGGTTTCCTAACTATATTTAGTTCACTATTGAGACCTCCTGCTCAGAAGAAAAGAATCTCTTCAAATTATTATGTGCCTGGTCACTCAAGAGTTTTGATGGAGATGTACAATGAGATTATATATTGTTTTCATGCTTACTAGCACACTATCAGTTCTGCAGGCCATAAATCAATAATTATTTCAAGTTTCAAATCTTTGTATATTTAAGAAATACAATTCACAAGGTTATACTTGCCATACATAGTAATTCCTCTGATGGATCTGGGCAAAAGAAGTTGAAAACCTTCTGGAAAGGATTTGTTATTCTAAATGCCATTTAGAGCATTCTGATTCATGGAAAGAAGTCAAAATATCAACATTAACAGAAGTTTGGAAGGAGTTAATTCCAGTGCTCTTGGATGACTTGAGAGGTTCAAGATTCAGTGGAGGAAGTGACTGCAAGTGTGGTAAAAACGGCAAAAGACCTAGAATTAGAAGTAAAGCCTGAAGATGTGACTGAATTGCCCCAATCTCATGGCACAACTGTTACAGATGAGGAACTGCTTCTTATGGATGGACACATAGAGTGATTTCTTGAGATGGAATCTATTCCTTGTGGAGATATTGTGAAGATTATAGAATTGACAACTAAGGATTTAGAATATTACATAAACATAGTTCTTAAAGCCACAGCCAGGTCTGGTAGGATTCACTTTAGTTTTGAAAGGAAATTGACCGTGGGTAAAATGCGATCAATAGCATCACATGCTACAGAAAAATTTTTCATAAAAGGGTCAGTTGATGTGGCACACTTCATTGTTCTTAATTTAAGAGAGTGCTGAAGCCACCACAACCTTCAGCAACCACTAGATCAGTCAGCAGCCATCAATATCAAGGCAAGACCCTCCACCAGCCAAAGACAGTGACTTACCAAAGCCATAGATAATGATTAGCATATTTTAGCAATGAAGTATTTTTAATTAAGATATTAATATTGTTTCATTTTAGATATACTGTTTTTGCACACTTAATAGATCACTCTGCAGTGTAAACATGACTTTAATATGCATTGGGAAACCAAAAATATTGTGTGACACTCTTTACTATGCTATTTGTTTTATTGCCGTGATCTGGAACTGAACCTTCAGCATTCTGAAGTACGTCTGCATGCTAGTCATTTATCCCTTGGAAAAGACATAAATACAGACAAAAAAATGTTATGAAGAAGATAAGATATTTGAGTCAATATGATAGCAAAGAAGAACTGACTGTAGAAATTGGCACAGAAAATGAAGTATTTACATCACCTCACCATTAAGGAATACTGATTTTAATTAAATGCTTAATTAACTATTTTCATAATTAACTAATTAAACATTTTTGGTATAATCTGAAGTTTAGTTAATTGCTGTAAGTTATTTCTGGGTTTGATTCAGTATTTTTACTTTAAGCAAAGCAGCTCTTTAAAAATTGATAGGATTTATTTTAACATCATGTTATACATTCTGAAATAAGGTCTTAAAATTCAAATATTTACAAGGATATGGAATTGAAGTGACATATATTTAAATATTATTTGCCCAATAAATGCCTTAGATAAAAAATCCAGCCAATTGCAAATTGGTTCATTACTGGGAATATGAAACTCTCCTTAGAGTTCTATATCAGTTGGTCATTTGAAGGTAATTACAAAACTGCTTTCTGCCATATGAATTGTAGCCTAATTAAACTAGCCTCTAGGCAGCCAGCATGGTGATGCTGGATAAGCAGCGTTATCTCAAATCCCCCAGTATTACTATGTTCTTCTTAACTTTGCTGATTTCATGTGTTTCCTGCCAAATTTAGCTTTTTTTAATTTTAATATGACTCAATACGAGAATAAAATCTTTTATGGAAAATATTCATCAAGATCTCTCTTGAAAGGGTAAAAAAAATGAAATATGTGAAGTCAGTGAAAACAACCATCAGGAATAAAAATGCATACATTTTATGAACATGGAGTAAAATTATAATTAATCATTTTCTATGTTTTGCTCAAATATAAATTAAGATGTAAGTAAATACATTTCTAAACTCAAAGAAATGTAGATTTATTTATATGCAGTTGTTAATGAAAGTCATTAAAAATAACACTTTAGATACTTCTAAGGTTGGTTTTTAAACTGTAAGCTATTTACTTAAATAAGAATAGTGTCACAATAAGTATGTGACAATGGAGCTAATAATAAGGAATAATTTTAAATAACTTGCATACTTTCAAGGATTCATCATGGTTGACGTGCAACAAAAGTTGTGGATTCATGTTAATCTGTAGATAATTGATTTATGCAATACCTTTTTCATGTTTTAGGAATATATAACAGTGCCACAAGTTCATATTTATATGTATATTTTAATTTTTAATTATGACATATTCTAAAAAATTAAATGTAATGACATACAAAGAAGCAAGTCCTTCCATTCATATTCCAATTATGTATGTTAGTCGCCCAGTTGTGTCCAACTCTGCAACCTCATAGACTGTGGTCTGCCAGGCTCCTCTGTTTCTGGAATTCTCCAGGCAAGAATACTGGAGTGCATTGTCATTTCCTTCTCCAGGGGATCTTCGTGACCCAGGAATCAAATCCAGGTCTCCTGCATTGCAGGTGGATGCTTTACCATCTGAACTAAAGGGAGGCTCATGATTTTAATTATGTATTGCCATAATTTACTTAATATGTTTTTAAAGAAATAAAATATTAAGACAGCTTTAAGCAGTTTGCCCTTCTTTCTTTCCACTGAGAACACTGTGCTTTTGGATTGGTTTGAGATTTTGTCCAAAATAAAATTTGTGAAAGTACCCATAAGTATGAGTGCATGTGAACACACATATGCACAGTAATATCGTATGTATTAAAACACTGGAAAAAATTAAACACATGCATCTCAAAAATGAAAATAGCCCTTGAGAAAGGAAAAGGAAATGAGATAGTTGAATGCTAACTTTCTGACATCAACAAAACAACCTATGGACACTGTTAGCATTAACTAAGATTTTAGACATGATTGAAATTAAAAGATATTTATTTGAGGATTTTTCAAAAATTGCAGTCTGGGTGACACAGATCTAAGAAGCACTTAAACTGTTTTCTGCCTTACTGCAAAATGGGGGAGACTCATAAAGGCAAAGTCTCAAGGTTACAGTCAGTTATATGAGTTACTTATCAAGAAACATAATTGGAACTGGCAAGAAATAAGGGCATTTGTTGGCATTCCCAGTGGTTCAGTGGTAAAGAATCCACCTGCCAATGCAGGAGTCATGGGATAGACCCCTGGGTTGGGAAGATCCCTTGGAGGAGGAAATGACAATCCACTTCAATACTCTTGCCTGTGAAATCCCATGGACTGAGGAGTTATGGTCTTTGTGACCATGGGTTCACAAAGAATCAGACAAGACTGAATACCTGAGCAGGACAGTAGGGTGTTTGTTAAATAAGTATTGGCTGGGGTCAAAAATGGTCACATAGTTATAAGGGAAAATCTTGGGGACACAAGGTTACTTACAGCTGGCAGGTATTATTCTGAATACAATTGGTAGTGTCCTTGAGGCTAGTACAGATCAAATAAAGTACAAATCCTCAGTGGTGCAGTGACTTGTCTGAGACTAGATCCTCAGGCTGTCAGACTCCATTGTTGTAAACAAAACTGTTATTACTCCACTGTAATTTTGTCATCATTAGTGTATCATGCAACTTGAAAGATTGTTCTTTTTCTACTCTTACATCCTGTTGCTAATGAGAATTATGTTGCTATTGTTGTTGTGTCACTAAGTCATGTCCAACTCTTTGTGACCCCATGTACTGCAATACTCCTGGATTCCTTGTCCTTCACTATTCTTCTGGAGTTTGCTCAAACTCATATCCATTGAGTCAGTGAAGTTATTTAACCATCTCATCCTCTGTCACCCCCTTCAAATAATTTGAAATTTCCAAGTTGCTTCCAGTATTTATTGTCTTTTATGTTTGGATTCATCCACATTTTATGTGGATTTATGCTTTTTTGTGATATGTTTCAGGACACAGTAATTAATTCAGTTTTTCATTAATATTCACTGAGGACTTCCTATTGGCCAAGTGCTATTCTAGGAGAAAAAGCATTCTAAACAAGCAAACTATCCTTGATTCTCACCATTAACACAGTCTAGAAGCGATACTATTGAATAAACCAATTTATCAAAAGACATAATCTGAAATCTAAAGCATTTCTATTAAATTTAGAAAACTTTAAAAGATTATTTCTCTACATCTGCGTTCCTTTTGCTGTCTCGCATGTTGGGTTCTCGTTACCGTCTTTCTAAATTCCATATATATGCGTTAATATACTGTATTGTTGTTTTTGCTTCTGGCTTACTTCACTCTGGATAATGGGCTCCAGTTTCGTCCATCTGAGTAGAATTGCTTCAAATGAATTTTTTTTTTAATGCTGAGTGGGATGATATGGGAGAAGGGCATTGAAACATGTTAATTATCATATGTCTAATCAATCGCCAGCCCAGGATTGATGCTCAGGGCTGGTGCAGCGAGATTTCCCGGGGGGGAGGGAGGAGGGAGGGGGGTTCTGGAGGGGAAGCATATGTAAACCCATGGTGATATCATGTCATTGTATGGCAAAAACAATAAAAAAAATACACATAATAAACAAATGAAAAAAAAAGATTATTTCTCTGAATGAATGCTCATTATTCTAGTATTATCTAGGATTTCTTCTTCTGGATCTCTGATCAAATTCATTTTGAATCTTTTTACTCTATAATCCATCTCCTCACTCTCTTTTTCATATTTGTCTCCCTTTTCTATTAAGCCTACTCTGTTTTTCTAATTCTTCTATCCTTTTACTGCAAACTATACTGTTTGGGTGAGGGAATGTAGGTAGGGGCAGACATTTGTTCCGCAAATATGTGTGAAGTTTGCCATAGAATTTATAAGAACTTCTTTTTGCAAAAGTAAAAAATGTCTATATTTCTGAGACTCTCTACTATATTTGAATTCCCAGTGCACAGCAATGGAGCTTCATCTACTAATGAAGTTATTTAACTAAATGGCAATCTATAGGATGCTTGCTTAGAATATGCCATGGCATAGAAAATGTTTGAATTTTAACTACCTTCTAACTCAAAAGTGGTGCTGTCTAAAAGACAGAAACTGGTTATATGTGGCTACTGAAATTTGAATATTGATTAATTAAGTGTAATGAAACCATATGTTTATCTTCTCAGTCATACTGGTCATTTCAAATGCTCAACAGCAACATATAACTAGTGGTTATCATACTATCAGACACTTCAGATACAGAACATTTCCATCACTGCACAATGTCTTACTGGTTACTGCTTCTCAAGAGCATGATATTTCAACATTATGTTATATTATGCAGTCACTCAGTTGTATCTGACTCTTTGTGACCCCATGGAGTGCAGCATACCAGGCCTCTCTGTCCTTCACTGTCTCCTGGAGTTTGCTCAAACTCATGTCCTTTGAGTCAACGATGCCAACCAACTATCTCATCCTCAGTCGCCCCTTTGTTCTCCTGCCCTCAATCTTCCCCAGCATCAGGGTCTTTTCCAATGAATCGGCTCTTCGCATCAGATGGCCAAAGTATTGGAGCTTCAGCATCAGTTCTTTCAATGAATATTCAGGGTTGATTTCCTTTAGGATTGACTGGTTTGATCTCCTTGCTGTCCAAGGGACTCTAAAGAGTCTTCTCAAAACTTCAGGTCAAAAGCATCACTTCTTCAGTGCTCAGCTTTCTTGGTTATATATCTGCTATATGTGTTCTCAAGATTAGACTGACAGAGCTGAAACCCATAATTTTCACAGTGTATTGTGTACATGCTAAGTCCATCAGCAGTGTCTGACTTGTGAGACCCTATGGATTGTAGACTGCCAGGCTCCTCTGTCCATGGGATTCTCCAGGCAAAAATACTGGAGCGGGTTGCCACGCATTCTTCCAAGGGACCTTCCCAACCCAGAGATCAAATCTGCATCTCTCATGTCACCTGCATTTGCAGGCAGTTTCTTTACCATTAGAGCCATCTACAAGTATATCTTAAATTATCCCTAAACTATCCTTAAGATTAATCAAATTCAGGAGACTTGGCATTCAAATCTTAAAAAATAAATAAGTAACCCATTAATCATCATGGAATAGTCTAATGGGCAATTTTAGATAAACCACAGGGTGCATTCAAACAACGAGTTAAAATCCTCAATACTGGCAACACAGGAAAAAATTATCATGTTTGGAAGGAAGAGACAGATTTGTTAAGTATCAGTTTGATAATGCATTGCAAATGTCATAGCCCAAAGGAGGATATGATTGATACTTCTCTGGTGGGGAGAAGATGACATATAATGTTGTCTTAAGGAGAGTCTGAAAAATGGAGTAGCTATTTGCTACTTCTGTTTTGTGCAACAGGGAAGGAGAGAAGTGCATTCAGGAGTAAGGAAGAAACATGAACAAAGTCCAAGGGCACATAAAGAATGACAAGTATGGAAAATTGGAAACATTTGAGTATGGCAACTCAAAGTGTGGGTGCCATGCATGAGCAAGTGGAAGCTGTAGAATGGGACAAAAATGTATCCATGGAGAGCTTTGGATATCTCTATGGCCCATGTTAGTTATTAATAATCATTGAAAAACCACAGTTACTCTTGCAGAAACATGCATAATATTATAATGAATAGTAGTTTATACAGTTCTATTGTTTGATGTTACTCTGTATGTTTTTTTAACTACTTTGTGTAAAAGCACCATATGACATTTCTACCATCTGTTATATATTAACAGAGAAAAAATATATTAGAATAAAATGTGTAATATCAGTCAGTTCAGGCTCTCAGTTGTATCCAACTCTTTGCAACCCCATGGACTGAAAAATGCCAGGCTTCCCTGTTCATCACAATCTCCCGGAGTTTGCTCCAACTCATTGACATCCATTTGGTGATGCCATAAATCATTTCATCCTTTGTCCTCCCCTTCTCCCCCTGCCTTCAATCTATCCCAGCATCAGGGTCTTTTCCAAAGAGACATTTCTTTGCATAACGTAGCCAAAGTAATGGAACTTCAGCTTCAGCATCAGTCCTTCCAATGAATATTCAGGACAGATTTGATCTCCTTGCAGTCCAAGGGACTCTCAAGAGTCTTCTCCAACACCACAGTTTAAAAGCAGTACTTCTTCCGCACTCAGGTTTCTTTATGGTTCAACTCTCACATCTATACATTACTACTGGAAAGACCATAGCTTTGAGTAGATGGACCTTTGTCTGCAAAGTAATATCTCTGCTTTTTAATATGCTGTCTAGGTTGGTCACAGCTTTTCTTCCAAGGAGCAAGCCTCTTTTAATTTCATGGCTGCAGTCACCATCTGCAGTGATTTTGGAGCACAAGAAAATAAAGTCTCTCACTGTTTCCATTCCCCACCCCCCATATATTTGCCATGAAGTGATGGGACCGATGCCATGATTTTAGTTTTCTGAATGTTAAGTTTTAAGCCACCTCTTTCACTCTGTTCTATCAATTTCATCAAGAGCACCTTCAGTTACACTCAACTTTCTGCCATATGCGTGGGATCATCTGCATATCTGAGGTTATTGGTATTTTACTTGGAAATATTGATTCCAGCTTCTGCTTCATCCATCCCAGCATTTCACATGATGTACTCTGCATATAAGTTAAATAAGTGGGGTTACAGTATATAGTCTTGACATACTCCTTTCCCAATTTGGAACCAGTCTGTTGTTCCATGTCCAGTTCTAACTGCTGCTTCTTGAGCTACAAACAGACTTCTCAGTAAGCAGGTATTTCACTGCTTGCTGTGATCCACACAGTCAAAGGCTTTGATGTAGCCAATAAAGCAGAAGTTGATGTGTTTTTTTTTTTTCCGGAACTCTCTTGCATTCTATGATCTAATGGATGTTGGCAATTCGATCTCTGCTCCTCTGCCTTTTCTAAATCTAGCTTGAACATCTGCAAGTTCTCTGCTCATGTAGTATTGAAGCCTCGCTTGGAGAATTTTGAGCATTACTTTGCTAGCAAGTGAGATGAGAGCAATTGTGTGGTAGTTTGAACACTATTTGGCATCGCCTTTCTGTGAGAATGGAATGAAAACTGAATTTTTTTCTGTTTGGTGGTCACTGCTGAGTTTTCCAAATTTGCTGGCATATTGAGTGTAGCACTTTCACAGCATCATCTTTTAGGGCTTAAAACAGCTCACCTGGAATTCCATCACCTCCACTAGCTGATGCTTCCTAAAGCCCATTTGACTTTGCACTCCAGGATGTGTGGCTCTAGGTGAGAGATCACATCATCATAGTATCTTGGTCATTAAGATCTTTTCTGAATAGCTCCTCTGTGTATTCTATATCACTAAAAAAAGTGAATTTTAAGGACTATTAGCTGTTCCTCTTAAAGTGGTTTCTGGGAGTTAAATACTCTGTGTTTGAAAGTGATCTCAAATTATCAAATATGACCTTCACCTTTTTAAAGTCTTATTTTAAACTCATTCTACAAAATTCCATTTTAAACCATGCCATACATTTAATTTTCTAATCATTCCCATTGTGAAAAACATGTTTCTTTCTAGAACATTCTCATGTATAAATCTTGCCTTCAAAGGGAAACCTTCATTGCTGGATTCCATTCATTTATACTGCTGGAAGTTATCCAAGATGTTAAGGACCAATCTAATAAATTGGCTTTCACAAAATTCATGGAAGTCATTATTTTCATTTATTTGACATCAGAAAGTATCTTTCTTTGTTAATCATTAAGACATTAATTAGCCATGGTGAAGATATAAGTAGCAGGAAAATGAGGTAGCTTAGCATTCAAATAATAAAAAATACATACATATTCTATGGTGATATAAGCTGAACTTTGTAGGATTTCTTATACTGCAAAGTTATTTGGGGGGCTTCCCTGGTGACTCAGATAGTAAAGAATCCACCTGAAATGCACAGTGCAGGAGACCTAGGGTTCGATCCCTGGATTGAGAAGATACCCTGGAGAATGGAAAGGCTACTCACTCCAGTATTCTTGCTGGACAATCCCATGAACAGAGGAGCCTGGGAGGCTATAGTTCTTGGGGTCACAAAGAGTCAAACATGACTGACAGACTAACATTAAGCAAAGTGATTTGTAGATGTTAATTGAAATAACTGGAATTGCCTCCAACAGTTATTTTTATAAGCTAACATTGATAATAGGGGAATATTGTAAAATATTCTGTTTTCAATCACATGATTCAAAGACAGTGACACATTTTAGATATAGGTATATATCAGTTAAGACATATTTAGAATTAGATAAAAACTTGAAGTTTTCTATCATGAATAAATGATTACTATATATGTATAAGGAAATTTTTCTATTTTATAAGAAACCTATAAATTTATGTTCTAGGTGATATTGCATTTTATAATACAAATGACTACTTTTCTATATTAAAAACTACATTTCCTAAATGTTCTTTCTTAAAAGATAAAACTGTTCAATATTTTTATTATTCTTGATAGGCCCCTGGTGGATTTGAAATAACAGAAGGGAAAAGAAAGAAATTTTCTGATTTAAATATGCAAGATCTAGGCAAAGTCTGAACTGCATGAGTCACTTGGGGAGAGACCAGAGAAAGACAACTTTTTACATGCAGGCTTCCCTTTCCAAGACTCTTCTTGGGTCACCAAGGCTTATGGGCTTCTCTGGCTTCTCTGCAAGATCTCAGTTTCTCTTTATTCCTTGCCCCCCCCCCCCCCCCCCACCTCCAGTCTCTTATGCTCACAGCTTTGAGATTTTTAGGGTACTTTCTAACAACTTACAATAACAATGACTACTATTTTGCTAATTAACTCATTTTATTCTTGCTACAAACTCCAAAGTGGAAAATACTACTATATTCAGTTTTGCAATGATGTAGCTGAAGAACATAAAGAAGTTAACTAAATTTTCTATAGTCACAGAGCTGGTGAGGGGAACTAGTTTATGAAGGTAGACCACTAGGATCTAGTTCACCTCTACTTCTTTCCTTTTATAAGCCAGAAGCACTAGAATGAGTTATTAATAATTTTCTCACATTCTATAACCTATATAATGTAGGTAAGCCAAACCACAGTCATAGCACCTCAGCTCTTAAGGAAAAACATATTTATATGAGTAATAGTGTGGAGGAAAATAAAGCAGAGTCTGTTTCCCTTTGGCAAAGATACTCTTAAATTTGGTATTCATAAAACAAATGCAAGTGCAATAGTTGGGGCAAGGGATGGCAAATGTGGTTAGTGGACAGGTCTTGGCAAACTATAAGCTTCTTTACCACTTTTGCAAATCCTTTCAAACAGTAAGCTTGCAAAACATAGTTTCATCGTAAGTCTCCTAACAACCCCAAGACACTTAATCACACTTCTAAGCAGATAACTGTTTGTAACTTCCCTTTATAAAGAATATTCTAGAGCTAGCACTATGTGGATGACAAAGATGTGTAGCTGTTGACTTACTGTAGAAGAAGAAAGAAAGAAGGAGAGAGGATGGGAGGGAAGGAGTGGGGAGGGAGGAAGGGGGAAAGAAAGAAAGAGGAAAGGAAAGGAGAAGACAGAGAGAAGAGGAAAGGAAAGGAAAGGAAAACATTTCAACTGTACTAGGCAACTCCAAGTTGTTGGTAAGGGATGAGAAAAGAAAATAGAAGCAGAAACTCATCTCACTGTATCCTGTAGTCACTGAATAAACAATCATAAATACTCAGTCACCAAAGATGTGCACAAATGTCAGAAGTTTCTTATTTCTTTTCTCCCAATCAAACATCAAGTCTTCAAGTTCAGGTGCTTCATTAAAAAAAAATTAATATTATAGAAATATTTCAATGTACAGATGGTCCCAACTTATGATTTAACTTTACGGTGGTGCAGAAGTGATCCACCTTCATTAGAAACTATACTTCAGATTTTGAATTTTGACTTTTTTCCTGGACTAATGATATGTGGTAAGATACACTCTCATGATGTTGAGCAGCAGCAAGGAGCTGCAACTCCAGTAATCACGTGCTCACAGGGGTAAACAAACAATACACTTACAACCATTCTGTACCCAGGCAGCCATTCTGTTTTTCACTTTCATATTGTATTCAATAAATTACATGAGATATTCAGCACTTTATTAGAAAATAGGTTTTGTGTTAGATGTGTTTGCCAAATTACAGGCTAATGTAAGCGTGTAAGTATTCTGAGCATGTTTAAGGTAGGCTAGGCTAAGCTATGATGTTCTGGAAGTGACATGAATTAAGTGAATTTTCAACATACACTATTTTCAACTTTCAATGGGTTTATCAAGACATAATCCTACTATAAGTCAAAGAAGATCTTTGTACAAAACTAAAAGGAAGAGTGACCTATCACTCAGCTTTAATGACCTTCATCACATGGCCAATAGAGTTTCAGTGTACTCCCTTACTATTGCATTATTTAAAATCAACCCAAGACAACATATTCCTTTCATAAATATTTCATTATGCATTTCTAAAAGACAAGGGCTTTTCAAAAGCATAATTAACATTTTCATATCAAAGTGAATTAACCCTTTATCTTATAAAATACCCAGTCAATATTTGCATTTATCCAGTTGTCTCATAAATATTCTTTGATTTGGTTGGTTTATTTTGCCATTTGCTTGAACTAGGATCCAAATAAGGCACAGATAAATACAATCTTTTAATAAGCATCTTAAGTCTTTTAATCTTTAGATTCTACCTTTCCCTGTTCTTTTTTCTTGCAATGTTTGTTATTGTTGCTGTTGAAAAAATTAGGTCTTTTATCATGTTGAGTTTGCCGTGGTCTGAATTTTGCTGATTATAATTTTATGATGCTTTTTCACATATTTTTCTGTCCCTGTTTGTACCTGAAAATAAATAAGTTGATCAAGAGGCTTAATAAGATTCCATTTCAATGTCATAAAAGAGGGATGATATCGTATATTTCCACTAGGAGTGCAAGTTTGAATATCACTCTTCTTGGTATACCAACCAGTGAGGATCATTGTTTCAATCCATTAACTCAAGAGGAGTTGAAAAATATGTGTATTCTAATTCTGTCCTTTATTTTCTTACATTATCAATAATTTGTCTCTAAATTAACTTCAATTTATTAACTATTTTGGATCGTCCCTGGTGACTCAGACAGTAAAGAATATGCCTGCAATGAGGGAGACCAGGGTTCCATCCCTGGGTTGGGAAGATCCCCTGCAGAATGGAATGGCAACCCACTCCAGTATTCTTGCCTGGAGAATCCCATGGACAGAGGAACCTGGCGAGCCACAGTTCATGGGTCAAAAGAGTCAGACACAACTGAGCGACTAACACAGCACTTATTAACTATTTGGCTAAAGGAGTAAGGTATTTAATAAAGCTAATTAAGATATTCAATAAAAAGCAAGGTAAATGATTGCTTTATTTTTATTTTTTTATCTTGCAGCATGTACTGAATGTTTTTTTTAATTTCTCAAAGATAATGAAAGGAAACTAGGATCCTTTCACATGCATTAGGAACTTGTGGATTTTTTAAAAAATAATTTTATTTACTTATTTCTGGCTGTGCTGGGTCTTCCCTGCTGCAGGCAAGTGGGGGCTACTCTCTAGTTGCTGTTCCCAGTCTTCTCATTGCTGTGGCTTCTCTTGCTGTGGAGCATGGCCTTGAGGGCACACAAGTTCAGTAGTTGTGGCTCCCAAGCTCTAAATCACAAGCTCAATAGTTGTGCTGCATGGCGCAGATACTCAAAATCATTTGAGATCCTCTCAGATGAGGGATCAAAACTGTATCTTCTGCACTGGCAGAAGGACTATCATGGAGCCACCAGGGAAGCCCAAAACTTGTGGATTTAAAAACATTTAATATATATTTAATCTATAGCATGATTATTCTTATGATGTTTAAAATGTTCGTTTGGCCAGTGAGTGGTTTCTTAAGCTTTGAGAGGTTTCTTGACATGTAGTCATGACCCGTATCCATGACAAGTATCCATGATCAGTACTCTTTGAAAACCAACTTATTTTCTTTAATGTCAAGATATTCTGGAATCACCATGTACCCTATATCCAGAATCAGCAATTTCTCTAAGATGGGCCAGCTACTTATAATGGGAAAAAGTAAATACTGATCCCCATTTGTGTACTAGTGATGCTTGGTGCTCTGGTTTGTTTCAGGTTTCAAGAAATTTTCAATGAATGGAACTAAGAAATATGTATTTTAAAGATAAGATACCTGAAACCTTGAAATTTTTTCAATTCAAGGCCAGAGATTTTATATAACTTCAAAAATCTTCTATATGTTTGTGCTACTCGAGGGGGAAAAAAAAGTCTCTGTTCCTGATGAACTCTCACAATTACTTATCTGTTTTATCTAATGCATATGCGTGCTAAGTTCCTTCAGTTGTGTCTGACTCTTTGCGACCCTATGTACCGTAGCCCATCAGGTTCCTCTGTCCATTGGACTGTCCAGGCAAAAATACTAGCGTGGGTTGCTGTGCCCTTCTCCAGGGGATTCTCCTGACCCACGGATCAAACCCGCATCTCTTACATCTACCTGCATTGGCAGGTGGGTTCTTTACCACTAGTGACACCTAGGAAGTCCTGTTTTATCTTATAGTACATTGACAAATTGATAAGACCCCAAGAAAAATCAAGAACTAACACAAAAGATATTTCTACAGAGAAAAATCTGCTGAGAAATGTTTTAGTTGTTCAATACTTAAATTCTATAACAGAGTCAAAAAATTGTTTTACAGCATTTTAAAGGCAGATATTTTCTACTTTATTTTTATTTAATTTTCATGACTCTTTTTAAAGTTAAATTTTTATTACAATTATGCAATATGATTTATGTTATAAATTCAACAATAGTACGTTCCCAGAAATATGTATTTTACTTTATTCTCACCTCTCCAATGTATTTACTTTTATAGTTAGTTTTTCTAATTTATACTTTTTTCTTCCATTTTTTCTTTAATGTGAGTCGATATATGAATATGGTTAGAACTGTGAATTTATACATATGTATCAGTATATACTTATATGAAGAAGGCATGGCAACCCACTCTAGTATTCTTATCTGGAGAGACCTTTGGACCGAAGAGCCTGGTGGGCTACGGTCCACAGGTTTGCAAAGAGTTGGCCATGATGCAGTGACTTAAAATGCACGCATATATTTATGTATATGCATAAAAAAAACTGTAACACATACATACATATTAATTGTCAAGGTCCTAATCTTCACCAGTGATTTTCCATTCACTCAACTGAAAGCTTACTCTCTCTAGTCCTATATCCTGCTTCCACCTAACATCAGAATTATCTTTTTTGCTGTTGTTGCCCATATTTGGACATTAACAATTAACATTAAATAATGACACAAATTCACTGACTTCTTAAACATGTGAAACTTCATACAACTATGCTTTGATCAATCATAACCATATATATTAATACCATATATAATTCCCAGCATCCCAAAATGGAGTAAAGCAGTTCCTTCCCCAATATTTGTTTTGTGCTGCAGTCTTGCAATTAAAGACTGAAGATTTTATTTACTTGAAGCATGGCATTAGTTTAGTTGCTAAGTCATGTCCAACTGTCGCAATCCCATGGACTGTAGCCTGCCAGGTTCCTCTGTCTATGGGATTCTCCAGGAGAGAATATTGGAGTGGATCGCCATTTCTTTCTCTCGAGGATCTTCCCAACCTAGGAATCAAACTCTGGTCTCCCACATTGCAGGCAGATTCTTTACCAACTGAGCTATGAGGAACATTAAATTCAAACACTACTTTTTAAACTGATATGAAATTCCAGAGATCATATCCTGTTTGTATATTTCTCTCTTTTTTTATAAGTTGACCTATTATGGTCAACTTTTATAATTATGAAATTATTATAGTTTCAAATAGTAGCCTATTGTAAATTCAGTATAATACATTCAACCCATACCCTAATGATGAACAACTGTGCTGGTCACAGAACCACGATGTTAGAAACAGTGCTGAAAACTACAGTCATGAAAAGTATCGCTTTTCCTAATTTTACTAGTGTATCTTTAGGATAAGCTTTTAGTTCCAGAGTTATAAATCATATGTAGAGGTTGTATTATTTTTGCAGTCCACACCTACAATATATGTGTGTTTGTTTTCATGCAGCTGTACCAAAATAAGAAAAATTTTGATAATTTGCTAGATAAAATATATTGTCAGTGTAGCTTTAGCTTTCATTCTCTTACTCTGATGAAACTTACAGTTTTTCATACATGAAAGAGAAATTTGAAGTTAAATTTTTTTTTTCTATGGACATTCTTTCCTTGCCTCTGGTTATTGTGTTGTTGTCCATTTTATTCTTTATTTGCAGAAACATTTTATTTATACAAATATCAATTATTTCCTTTAATTTCTAAGACCACTTGGATCAGGCCAATTTTTTTGAATATTAAACAATTATCTCAACAATGTTTTATAATATAATTTTAATTTAGAGTGGGAAACATGTCTCCCACATTTTTATCACTGAATCTTTGAAACAGAAGATAAATATATACATCCCCAAGCTCTGTGACAATGAGAGTATAGACACATGACATAATTAAACTTAAAAAAAAATCTGAAGCAGGTATTTCTCATAATCTATCTTCAGGAAAGGGCTCAGTCTATTGTAATAACCATGGCAGTGTATAATGAACAGCATCAATTTGGTGAACTGTACTATGTGTGTCCTGGGCCAGCATTTGTGGGTCATAGTTGATAGTAACATTAGTGTTATTATATGACTAGAACTCCAAACTTTTAACCTTTCAACAATTCTACTAAATTATATCATGTAACTAATGTTGATCCATATTAGAAAAGGCAGAGGAACCAGAGATCAAATTGCCAACATCTGTTGGATTATCAAAAAAGCAAGAGAGTTCCAGAAAAACATCTATTTCTGCTTTATTGACTATGCCAAAGCCGTTGACTGTGTGGATCACCACAAATGGTGGAAAACTGTTCAAGAGATAGGAATATCAGACCACCATACCTGCCTTTTGAAAAATCTGTATACAGGGCAAGAAGCAACAGTTAGAACTGGACATGGAAAAACAGACTGGTTCCAAATAGGGAAAAGTGTATGTCAAGGCTGTATGTTGCCACCCTGCTTATTTAACTTATATGCAGAGTATGGTATGAGAAATGCTGGGCTGAATGAAGCACAAGATTGTTGGGAGAAATATCAATAACCTCAGATATGCAGGTGACACTATCCTTATGGCACAAAGCGAAGAAGAACTAAAGAGCCTCTTGATGAAAGTCAAAGAGGAGAGTGAAAAAGTTGACTTACAAATCAAAATTCAGAAAACTAAGATCATGTGGTCCCATCACTTCATGGCAAATAGATGGGGAAACAGTGGAAACAGTGACAGGCTTTATTTTGGGGGGCTCCAAAATCTCTGCAGATGGTGACTGCAGTCATGAAATTAAAAGACACTTGCTCCTTGGAAGAAAAATTATGACTAACCTGGACAGCATATTAAAAAGCAGAGGCATTACTTTGCCTAAGTGAAGTAAGCCAGAAAGAAAGACAACTACCACATGATATCACTTACATGTGCAATCAAAAACACAACACAGATGAACATATATATGAAACAGTAACAGAATCACATACATAGAGAACAGTCTTGTGAATGCTTAAAGGGAAGGAGTTGGTCTAGGGATGGAGGGAGAGGTTGGGGTTAGCATATGTAGCTTTTATATATCTAATGGATAAAGAACAAGGTTCTACTGAATAGCACAGAGAACTATATTCAATATCCTGTGATGTAGTATATGTGTGTGTGTGTTAGTTGCTCAGCTGTGTCTGACTCTTTTCAACACCATGGACAGTAACTTGCCAAGGCTCCTCTGTCCATGGAATTCTCCATGCAAGAATGCTACAGTAGGTATCTTACAGGGGATCTTACTGACCCAGGGATCGAACCTGGATCTCCTACATTGCAGGCAAATTTTTTACTGTCTGAGCCACAAGGGAAGCCCTTTATATATGTTAAAAATACTATACATATATATGTATATATTTATCCTATATATGATGTTAAATGTTCTAAAGTATTTCTAAAACACATTTTTAATGATGCATGTTAAAGATAAAAATTGAATAAATAAATATGAATAATAAAATGGATTCTGATGGTGTTAAGACATGGAAGCTAGAATTTTATATCAAGAGAATAGAACAACATGAATGTGCTTGTTAGAGTTTACAGTTAAACATGTTTGCTCTTGCCGTCAGGAGAGGTTTTTCTCATTTATTCATTTGAAGATCTGAAACAAGAAATCTCAAAGCTCTTTGACAATAAGTGAATTTGAGATGCTAGGGATTTATGAGTCTTAGGTGGAAAAGGAATGTTTTTAAAAAAGAAGAAAATAAGAAAACAACAACTCAGAACAACAACAAAAAAGAATAATGTATTTATCATGTTGAGCCATTCACCAACCTCTGACTTTTACCTCAGACACTGTTCCATGACACTGAGGAGAGTGACAGAATCTCTGCAACACCATGTTGTTTTTCCCTTAGACTAAAGGTAAATGAACAACTCTGTAATTAAAATACTCTTGTGGCTATTGTGCTTTAGTGCTCAGCTTTTATTTCTATCTCTTTTGATACTTATCTTGACTTGCAGAGAACTGAAGGCTAAAATCTGTTTTGTTTTGTTTGTCCTCACAGGATTCCACTGGAGCTGTTTTCGGATTTAATTTGTTTTGTCAAAGTTATGCACTCCAGACAGATGTGTAAGGTAGAACTGACACAAAGGTAACATATTCCATATCTTGGAAGATAGCTTGCACTTAAAAAATATGTAAGTGGCAAAGTTTAATGGAGGTCTTGTAATTATAGTCTGGAAAACTGGAGTCCAGATGCTGGCAAAACACTCTCTGTCTTCAAGTACCCTTCCTGCTCTAATTATGAAGTTGTAACTTCTATGGAGTTAGACTGTCTAAGGTCCCCTTATAGATGGTGAAAGTTATTTGTGATTTCTGGTCCCAGAATTTGTGACTCAAGAACTTTCTTCTGCTCTCCTTTGACTGGGAACTAATACTGGCTATTGGCTTTGGAAACATTTCACCTCACTGAAGGGGTAAATTGTAGTCTTCTAATAGGACATTACCATACTGCAATTAGTTGCTTCTGAACCAGAAGTTCATAGTACAACTATGAGAATAGTTATTCATGAAATAGAAATGTCACATCCAATCAATGGACAAGTTTATTTTACAAAAACACTGTTCCAATGGGGAATGTTATCCACCAGTTAGATTTTACACATAAAAGAGTATGATTCTGTGAGGGAACTTAAAAGATGGGCAAATTAAAAAGCCTGTAGCAGCAATTCACCATGATTACAGCAAACTGTTGGCAGCACATAGTATTATATATTCAATGTTACTGATTAAGATCAAGTTCTTTGCCAGAGAAGATGTCATTCTGAGATCCACTGAAATATACCTCTCTTGTGATCTAAGTGCTAATGTTAATAGCTCATATAGATAGATACCTTGACTACTCAAGGACTGGATTATTCAAAGGATATCCATAGTTAAGTTCAGTTGCTCATTCATGTCTGACTCTTTGTGACTTCATGGACTGCAGTACGCCAGGCTTCCCTGTCCATCAGTAACACCCATAGCTTGCTCAAACTCATGTCTATCAAGTTGGTGATGCCATCCAACCATCTCATCCTCTGTCATCCCATTGTCCTCCTGTCTTCAATCTTTCCCAGCATCAGGATCTTTTCCTATGAGTCAGTTCTTCACATCAGGTGGCCAAAGTAATGGAATTTTAGCTTTAGCATCAGTCTTGCCAATGAATATTCAGGATTGATTTTATTTAGGATGGACTAGTTGGATCTCCTTGCTGTCCAAGGGACTTACAAGATTCTTCTCCAACATGACAGTTCAAAAGCATCAATTCTTCAATGCTTTGCTTTCTTTATAGTCCAACACTCATATTCATATATGACAACTGGAAAAACCATAGCTTTGACTAGACAGACCTTTGTTGGCAAAGTAATGTCTCTGCTTTTTAATATGCTATCTAGGTTGGGCTTAAGTTTTTCTTCCAAGGAGCAAGCGTCTTTTAATTTCATTGCTGAAGTCACCATCTACAGTGATTCTGGAGCCCAAAAAAATAAAGACTCTCACTGTTTCCATTGTTTCCCCATCTATCTGCCACTAAGTGATGGAACCAGATGCCATGATCTTAGTTTTCTGAATGTTGAGCTTTAAGCAAATTTTTTCACTCTCCTCTTTCAGTTTCATCAGAGGCTCTTCAGATCCTCTTCACTTTCTACCATAAGGGTGGTATCATCTGCATATCTGAGGTTTTTGATATTTCTCCCTGAAATCTTGATTCCAGTTTGTGCTTCATCCAGCCCAGCATTTCTCATGATGTACTCTGCATATAAGTTAAATAAGCAGGGTGACAATATACAGTCTTTTTTTTTTTTCCATTTTTTTCTATTAGTTTTGCCATACAATGACATGATATCACCATGGGTTTACATATGCTCCCCCTCCAGAACCCCCCTACCTCCTCCCACCCTCCTCCCTCCCCCCAGGAAATCTCCATGCACCAGCCCCGAGCATCAATCCTGGGCTGGCGATTGATTTCACAGATGATAATTAACGTTTCAATGCCATTCTCCCACATCACCCCACCCTTGCCCTCTTCCACAGAGTCCACGAGTCTGTTCTATACATCTGCATTCCTTTTGCTGTCTCACATGCTGGGTTCTCGTTACCGTCTTTCTAAATTCCATATATATGCGTTAGTATACTGTATTGTTGTTTTTGCTTCTGGCTTACTTCATTCTGGATAATGGGCTCCAGTTCCGTCCACCTGAGTAGAACTGATTCAAATGATTTTTTTTTAATGCTGAGTAATATTCCATTGTGTATATGTACCACAGCTTTCTTATCCATTTGTCAGTTGATGGGCATCTAGGTTGCTTCCATGTCCTGGCTATTGTAAACAAAGCAGCGATGAACATTGGGGTACACGTGGCTCTTTCAATTCTGGTTTCCTCGGTGTATATGCCCAGCAGTGGGATTGCTGGGTCATATGGCAGGTCTATTTGCAGTTTTTTAAGGAACCTCCACACTGTTTTCCATAGTGGCTGTACTAGTTTGCATTCCCACCAACAGTGTAAGAGAGTTCCCTTTTTCTCCACATCCTCTCCAGCATTTATTACTTGTAGATTTTTGGATTGCAGCCATTCTGACTGGTGTAAAGTGGTACCTCATTGTGGTTTTGATTTGTATTTCTCTGATAATGAGTGATGTTGAGCATCTTTTCATGTGTTTGTTAGCCATTTTTATGTCGTCTTTGGAGAAATGTCTGTTAAATTCTTTGGCCCACTTTTTGATTGGGTCGTTTATTTTTCTAGAATGGAGCTGCAGGAGTTGCTTGTATATTTTTGAGATTAATTGTTTGTCTGTTGCTTCATTGGCTATTGTTTTCTCCCATTCTGAAGGCTGTCTTTTCACCTTGCTTATAGTTTCCTTTGTTGTGCAGAAGCTTTTAATTAGGTCCTATTTGTATATTCGTGCTTTTATTTCCAATATTCTGGGAGGTGGGTCATGTAGGATCCCGCTTTGGTTTATTTCGGAGAGTGTTTTGCCTATGTTATCCTCTAGGAGTTTTATAGTTTCTGCTCTTATGCTTCGATCTTTGATCCATTTTGAGTTTATCTTTGTGTATGGTGTTAGAAAGTGTTCTAGTTTCATTCTTTTACAAGTGGCTGTCCAGTTTTCCCAGCACCACTTGTTAAAGAGGTTGTCTTTTCTCCATTGTATATTCTTGCCTCCTTTGTCAAATATAAGGTGTCCATAGATGCGTGGATTTATCTCTGGGCTTTCTATTTTGTTCCATTGATCTATATTTCTGTCTTTGTGCCAGTACCATACTGTCTTAATGACTGTGGATTTGTAGTATAGCCAATATACAGTCTTGATGTATTCCTTTCCCATTTTGAAACCAGTCTGTTGTTCCATGTCCAGTTCCAACTGTTGTTTCTTGACATGCATACATATTTCTCAGGAGGAAGGTAAGTTGGTCTGGTATTCCCATCTCTTGAAGAATTTTCCATAGTTTGTTGTGATCTACACAGTCAAAGGCTGTGGTATAATCAATAAAGCAGATGTTTTTCTGGTATTCTCTTGCTTATTATATGATCCAACAGATGTTTGCAATTCTATCTCTGGTTCCTCTGCCTTTTCTAAATCCATCTTGGACATCTGGAAGTTCACAGTTCACGTACTGTTGAAGCCTCACTTGGAGAATTTTGAGCATTATTTTGCCAGCATATGAGATGAGTGCATATTATAATTAGGTGATCACATTCTTTTTTGCAGCTATAGCTAGCCTAGAATGGACTCCATGGCACAGAATTAATTAGTTACTTCATTTCTGCCATTACCCAATGGCAACATGGAATGACTAATAGTTTTCTAACAATAACCTTTACAGACTAGTTGATCCACCCCACTTCTGATGTTTACACTCTGAACATTAATATAATCTGCAAAGGTTCCTATGAGTCGGTCAAGTTTTTCTTTTTTTTTTTCCTTGTGTATCAGGGAGAAACAATGGGAATAGTTCTAGCTGATGTATTTCCATAGATAAATCTCCACAGACCTAAAATTTCCCTATCTTATTTCTGGGTACTCATCTCTACTTTCTCTTCCCAAAGTGCCTACAGTGAATGGCCCAGGAGGTTCACATTGTTTACAATGAAAATGGCTTAATGAGTGCAAAATTTTAATTAACGTTTTTCATTTTTCAGAATGGTACCTTTCAGACTCTCCTACTGTAGGTACAAGTTGAACATTATAACTGGAGTATTTCTACATTTTGTTGAATTTCTACTCTGAAAGAAGAAATTATTGTCCCCTTTCTTATTCCTTTTCAGTGGAGTCCATGTGCCATGAAGTCACCCCTATTCATTTTCAGGAACATTCTTTGTTGCTCCAAGAAAAGGATAGGCTAATCCCCAGCAGGAATGGTAAAATTCTGGTGGCCAGGAATGGACAGGTATTAGTCACAAAAGAAAGAAGGAAGTCCACTAGGGAAGAGGGTGTTTACATTGAATAATTCTATATTTCTTATTTCATATTACATGAATAGGCAGACATTCTTGAACAGCCACTGCAGTCAAGTTGCAACATGATTTTCTTGAAATGTTATTATTTACAAGTCACTGCAGTAAAATTGCAACATAATTTTCTTGAAATGTTACTATTAGCATCAGCTCAGTTCAGTTCAGTCCCTCAGTCATGTCTGACTCTTTGCAACCACATGAATCGCAGCACACTAGGCCTCCCTGTCCATCACCAACTCCCAGAGTCTACACAAACCTATGTCCATTAAGTGGGTGATGCCATGCAGCCATCTCATCCTTTGTCATCCCCTTCTCCTCCTGCCCCCAATCCTTCCCAGAATTAGGGTCTTTTTCAATGAGTCAACTCTTCACATGAGGTGGCCAAAGTGTTGGCATTTCAGTTCAACATCAGTCTCTCCAATAAACACCCAGGACTGATTTCTTCTAGGATGGACTGGTTGGATCCCCTGCAGTCCAAGGGACTCTAAAGAGTCTTCTCTAACACCACAGTTCAAAAGCATCAATTCTTCAGCACTCAGCATAATATGACTCAAAAAGATATCTTCTTTGAGAAGATAAACCTTCCAGGTAAGGTTTTTAGAATCCTTTCTTTCTGAAATGAACAGAAGACCCTGTTGCCTTTCTTGGTACTCTTTCTGAAAGTCATATAAATTGTATCAAACTCTGTCTTCTCTGGCAGAGTAAAATTCATTTTCTCCTCTTATCTCCCAGGGTAATTGGGATTCTAAGACTATGAACAATTGCTAAAGATTTCATTTAGAGTCATGGCCATGAGGTTTCTCTACCCACCAGACCATCTTACTTAAGAATTTCAGAATAAAAGCTAGTCTCTGATCTCTTACATCTAGATTTCATTGTCCTTATTGAATTAAGTTTTAATATAGAAAAAAGCAGGGAGGGACTAAGATGGCGGAGGAATAGGACGCGGAGTCCACACTCTCCCCAACAAATACACCAAAGGAACATTTAAATACCGAACAAACTCCATAAATCAACATCTGAATGCTGGCAGAGGTCTTCAGGCATCTGGAAGGACAGCCCATTGCTGATGAAAGAAGGTAGGACCAAAGGAAAAAAAAAAAGTAAAAAGAGGCAAAGAGGCAGGGACTGAGATTCATCTCAGAAGGGGAGCCTCGAAAGAGATAAAGGTTTACGAACATCAGGAAACATTCTTACTGGCGGAACTGAGAGATCTGAGGCGAATCTCAAAGAGCATAAAAGTCGGGACATAGAAGGCGATAAATAGTTAAGCCCCTTGGAGAACGGAGCGGCGGCCGGTCACCCCATCCCCAACGAGCCAGCGGACTGCTCAGGGAGGGGCGGGCCACGCACTTAGGGGGAGGACTGAGATTGAACGCCTGGGGCAGACTGAGGGTCCTAACCGAGGGCGCTAACCGGAGATAGACCGCTGGGTAGCCTTCCTGAGGAAGACCCCCCGCCAGGCTCGCAGGTAGCCTTCCCGAGGAAGACCCCTGCCAGGCTCGCAAACAGAACAAAGGGGAGCGGGGACTCGGACCGCGGCGCGAGACAGCCGGGTGGAACAGGGAGGCTGTGGGCTACGGAGAGCGCCCCTGCGAGGCTTCTGCCCCCAAACCGCAGGCAGAATTGGGTGCTAGCCAAGACCTCTGGGGACTCTGGACAGTCGCCACCAGAATTCGGCACTTCTCATATCTGAGAAAACGCGCCCAGCCGCACACTGAAAAAACCGAGCAGCTGGGCCGGGGGAGGGGAGAAGTCGCAGCCCCCCAACTGTGTCACCAGAGTGCGCCGCCAGAGTCTGCCGCTGCACATCTGAGAAGACACGCCCAGCTGTAAGCAGAAAGAGCCGAGTGGCTGGGCCTGGGGAGAGGAGAAGCCACAGCCTCCAACTGTGTCATCAGAGTGCGACGCCAGCCGAGAGCCTGAGCAGAGGGGGCGGGAAAAGCGCAGGCACCTCAAGCGGGGCAAACCCCAGAGCGCTGAATAGACACTGAAGGGGCCAGCAGAGGTCGCCAAATCAAGCAGGACAGACCGCTTAAGATTCCAACCAGGAAACTCTGACAAAACACTCATCCAACCCCTCCCATAGTGAGGAAACCCCACAATAAAGGGACAACACACCAAGATAAACAAGATGAAAAGGCAGAGAAATACCCAACAAGTAAAGGACCAGGATAAATATCCCCTAGACCAAACAAAAGATGAAGAGATAGCTTGTCTACCTGACAAAGAATTCCGAATAATGATAGTGAAAATGATCCAAAACCTGGAAAATAAGTTGGAGTTGCAATTCAATAACCTGCAGGCAAGGATTGAGAAGATGCAGGTAAGCTTTAACAAGGACTTAGAAGAAATGAAAAAGAGTCAAAATACAATAAATAATGCAATAAATGAGATAAAAAACACCCTGGAGGGAACCAACAGTAGAATAACAGAAATAGAAGACAGGATAAGTGAAATAGAAGATAGAATGGCAGAAATAAACGAAACAGAAAGGAAAAATGAAAAAAGAATTAAAAGAAATGAGGACAATCTCAGAGACCTTTGGGACAGTATTAAACGCACCAATATTCGAATCATAGGAATCCTAGAAGAAGAAGACAAAAAGAAGCACCATCAGAAAATTCTTGAAGAAATTATGGTGGAAAATTTCCCTAAATTGGGAAAGCAAATAACATCTCAGATCCAAGAAACACAGAGGGTCCCAAATAGAATCAACCCCAAGCGGAGCACCCCAAGACACATATTAATCAAATTAACAAATATCAAATACAAAGACCAAATATTAAAAGCAGTGAGGGAGAAGCAAAAAATAACCCACAAGGGGAATCCCATAAGGATAACAGCTGATCTCTCAATAGAAACGCTTCAGGCCAGAAGGGAATGGCAGAGCATTCTTAAAGTCATGGAAGAAAACAAGCTACAACCCCGATTACTGTACCCAGCAAGGATCTCATTCAAATTTGAAGGAGAATTCAAAAGTTTTTCAGACAAGCAGAAATTGAGAGAATTTAGTAATACCAAACCAGCTCTCCAACGAATGCTAAAGGATCTTTCCTAGATAGGAAACACGGATGGGATATATAATCTCGAATCCAAAACAATAAAATAGAAGAAATGGCAACAGGATCATATTTATCAATAATTACCTTAAATGTAAATGGGCTGAATGCCCCAACCAAAAGACAAAGACTGGCCGATTGGATACAGAAACAGGACCCCTATATATGTTGCCTACAAGAGACCCACCTCAAATCTAAGGACATATATAGACTGAAAGTTAAAGGCTGGAAAAAGATATTCCATGCAAATAAAGACCAAAAGAAAGCAGGAGTGGCAATACTCATATCAGATAAAGTAGACTTTAAAATAAAGGCGGTGAAAAGAGATAAAGATGGACATTACATAATGATCAAAGGATCAATCCAAGAAGAAGAAATAACAATTACAAATATTTATGCACCCAACATAGGAGCACCACAATATGTAAGGCAAATGCTAACAAGTATGAAAGGGGAAATTAACAACAACACAATAATAGTGGGAGACTTTAATACACCACTCACACCAATGGATAGATCAACTAGACAGAAAAGTAACAAGGAAATTCAAACTTTAAATGATACAATAGACCAACTAGACCTAATTGATATCTATAGGTCACTCCACCCCAAAACAAGGAATTTCACGTTTTTCTCAAGCGCACACGGGACCTTCTCCAGGATAGATCACATCCTGGGCCATAAATCTAGCCTTGGTAAATTCAAAAACATTGAAATCATCCCAAGCATCTTTTCTGATCACAATGTAGTGAGATTAGATATCAATTACAGGAGAAAACCATTCAAAACCTCCAACATATGGAGGCTCAACTACACACTGCTGAATAACCAACAAATCACAGAAGAAATCAAAAATGAAATTCAGTTATGCATGGAAACGAATGAAAATGAAAACACAACAGCCCAAAACCTATGGGACACTGTGAAAGCAGTGCTAAGGGGAAGGTTCATAGCAATTCAAGCTCACCTTAGGAAACAAGAAAAAAATCAAATAAATAACCTTACTTTACACCTAAAGCAACTAGAAATGGAAGAAATGCAAAAGCCCAGGTCTAGTAGAAGGAAAGAAATCTTAAAGATCAGGGCAGAAATAAACGCAAAGCAAACAAAAGAGACCACAGCAAAAATCAACCAATCCAAAAGCTGGTTCTTTGAGAAGATAAATAAAATTGACAAACCATTAGTCAGACTCATCAAGAAACAAAGGGAGAAGAACCAAATCAACAGAATTAGAAAAGAAAACGGAGAGATCACAATAGAAAACACAGAAATACAAAGGATCATAAGAGACTATTATCAGCAGCTATATGCAAATAAACTGGACAACCTGGATGAAATGGACAGATTCCTAGAAAAGTACAACTTTCCAAGACTAAACCAGGAAGAGATGGATAATCTTAATAGACCCATCACTAGCACAGAAATTGAAACCGTAATCAGAAATCTTCCAAAAAACAAAAGCCCAGGACCAGATGGCTTCACAGCCGAATTCTACCAAAAATTTAGAGAAGAGCTAACACCTATTCTACTCAAACTCTTCCAGAAAATTGCAGAGGAAGGTAAACTTCCAAACTCATTCTATGAGGCCACCATCACCCTAATTCCAAAACCCGACAAAGATGCCACAAAAAAAGAAAACTACAGGCCAATATCACTGATGAACTTAGATGCAAAAATCCTCAACAAAATTCTAGCAAACAGAATCCAACAACACATTAAAAAAATCATACATCATGATCAAGTAGGCTTTATCCCAGGGATGCAAGGATTCTTCAATATTCGCAAATCAATCAATGTAATACACCACATTAACAAATTGAAAAATAAAAATCACATGATTATCTCAATAGATGCAGAGAAAGCCTTTGACAAAATTCAACATAATAAAAGCTATATATGACAAACCCACAGCAAACATTATCCTCAATGGTGAAAAACTGAAACCATTCCCCCTGAAGTCAGGAAGAAGACAAGGGTGCCCACTCTCACCACTACTTTTCAACATAGTTTTGGAAGTCTTGGCCACAGCAATCAGAGCAGATAAAGAAATCAAAGGAATCCAGATTGGAAAAGAAGAAGTAAAAGTCTCTGTGTTTGCAGATGACATGATCCTCTATATTGAAAACCCTAAAGACTCTACGAGAAAATTACTAGAGCTAATCAGTGAATATAGCAAAGTTTCAGGATACAAAATCAACACACAGAAATCCCTGGCATTTCTATACACTAACACTGAAAAAACAGAAAAAGAAATTATGGAAACAATTCCATTCACCATCAAAACAAAAAGAATAAAATACTTAGGAGTATTTCTACCTAAAGAAACAAAAGATTTGTATATAGAAAACTATAAAACACTGATGAAAGAAATCAAAGAGGACACAAACAGATGGAGAAATGTGCCGTGTTCGTGGATTGGAAGAATCAATACAATGAAAATGAGTATACTACCCAAAGCAATCTATAGATTCAATGCAATTCCTATCAAGCTACCCGAGGTCTTCTTCAAAGAATTAGAACAAATAATTTCACAATTTGTATGGAAATACAAAAAACCTCGTATAGCCAAAGCAATCTTGAGAAAGAAGAATGGAACTGGAGGAATCAACCTACCTGACTTTAAGCTATACTACAAATCCACAGTCATTAAGACAGTATGGTACTGGCACAAAGACAGAAATATAGATCAATGGAACAAAATAGATAGCCCAGAGATAAATCCACGCATCTATGGACACCTTATATTTGACAAAGGAGGCAAGAATATACAATGGAGAAAAGACAACCTCTTTAACAAGTGGTGCTGGGAAAACTGGATAGCCACTTGTAAAAGAATGAAACTAGAACACTTTCTAACACCATACACAAAGATAAACTCAAAATGGATCAAAGATCTAAGCATAAGAGCAGAAACTATAAAACTCCTAGAGGATAACATTGGGAAAACACTCTCTGACATCAACCAAAGCAGGATCCTACATGACCCACCTCCCAGAATTTTGGAAATAAAAGCACGAATAAACAAATGGGACCTAATTAAAATTAAAAGCTTCTGCACTACAAAGGAAACTATAAGCAAGGTGAAAAGACAGCCTTCAGAATGGGAGAAAATAATAGCCAATGAAGCAACGGACAAACAATTAATCTCAAAAATATACAAGCAACTCCTGCAGCTCCATTCTAGGAAAATAAACATCCCAATCAAAAAGTGGGCCAAAGAATTGAACAGACGTTTCTCCAAAGAAGACATAAAAATGGCTAACAAACACATGAAAAGATGCTCAACATCACTCATTATCAGAGAAATGCAAATCAAAACCACAATGAGATATCACTTTACACCACTCAGAATGGCTGCAATCCAAAAATCCACAAGTAATAAATGCTGGAGAGGATGTGGAGAAAAGGGAACCCTCTTACACTGTTGGTGGGATTGCAAACTAGTACAGCCTCTATGGAAAACAGTGTGGATATTCCTTAAAAAACTGCAAATAGTCCTGCCATATGACCCAGCAATCCCACTGTTGGGCATATATACCGAGGAAACCAGAATTGAAAGAGACACGTGTACCCCAATGTTCATTGCTGCATTGTTTACAATAGCCAGGACATGGAACCAACCTAGATGCCCATCAACTGATGAATGGATAAGAAAGCTGTGGTACATATACACAATGGAATATTACTCAGCATTAAAAAAAAATTCATTTGAATCAGTTCTACTCAGATGGACGAAACTGGAGCCCATTATCCAGAGTGAAGTAAGCCAGAAGCAAAAACAACAATACAGTATATTAACACATATATATGGAATTTAGAAAGACGGTAACGAGAGCCCAGCATGTGAGACAGCAAAAGGAATGCAGATGTATAGAAGAGACTCAGGGCCTCTGTGGATGAGGGAAAGGGTGGGATGATATGAGAGAATGGCATTGAAACATGTTAATTATCATATGTCTAAGCAATAGCCGGCCCAGGATTGATGCTTGGGACTGGTGCAACGAGATTTCCCGGGGGGAGGGAGGAGGGAGGGGGGTTCTGGAGGGGGAGCATATGTAAACCCATGGTGATATCATGTCATTGTTTGGCAAAACTAATTAAAAAAATGTTTAATTAAAAAAAAAAAGAATTTCAGCTGTTCCAGCTCATATCAATAACATCAATATATACTTTCCCTAAGTTGTAGTGTCTCCTCAAGGTCATTTCCTGGGATTAGTGGTCTCTAGGTTTTTTGTTTGTTTGTTTGTTTGTTTTCCTGTAGGAATCTCTCCACAGTACAACTATCTCAACTTCCACAGCATACTACTCTATTTAATGATTATGGAGTCTAAAAGAATTCTATGCATTCTGGTACTTCACTTAGACATTCTCAGCCTAATGATCACCACTGTGTTTTATTTACAGTGTGGATGACTGTACCCCTTGCAAAATACTAAAGCCTAATGAACATTTATATGTTCTTTTTATATGGGATGACTGTGGAGAGAACTTCAAAGATAAGATTCTGTAATTGATTATCTGCCCTAATTGGTAGAATGATAGTCTGTTCAAGGGGGAAAGTTAGCAAACTAAGTGACAAAATGGAAATAAGAAATGTAAGGAAAGTAAAGGTAACTAGCTGATTATACTGGAGCCCTTTAAGGGAGAAAATTTCAGCACTGCTTTGAAATTATTCAACTGAAATTGGCAGCAAAATAAGTAGTTGAGCTACTACTGTGGAGTTCCAAATCGCTTAAGCATTCATAAAAAGTTTACATGTTGAGAGCCAGGGTTCCCTTGTTTCTACAACATAAAGCCTGAAATGTAGTTTTATTTTCCTTATTTTTTATCCACTCCCTAAATATACTTTTGCAATTTTCTGTGGAGAATTTACACTCAAGGGTGAAAGTATGTTCAATTTAAGCTCCCCCTCCAGCAAAAATGGCTTAAATGATATTTCTTCCCACATGCTGCAATAATCTTTATGGCAGATAAATGGGAACTTCAATGTCTGAGCAAATGCAATATTCCAAGCATTTTACATGTTAACTCACATAATTCTTCTGAACAACTCGATGAGTTGAACATTATTTTATCCCAATTTTACACTTGAGAAAACTAACACTGACATAGGTTAAACAACTTGTTCAGAATTGAAACACGCAAAGACAATTTTAGAGTGAAATTTTCTTGTTTGCTAAGCTAAGCTTAATGCCTCCTTCATCCTTATAGGCTGCTTTAACATTCATTCATCCAGCTACTGTGTACTCTTGTATCTTCATGGACTGATGTTCTATGTTTTACTCATGGCTGCCATATTATTATTCCTTTTATTTATTATTATTTATTTATTATTATTGTTCCTTTTTCCTAGTCCAGTGAATTTTAAGCAGAGTGGTATGACACCTTGATATGCCAATGTGAATCAAGTGCAACATGGAACTTCTGCCAAGATGGAGTAACAAGAAAGATAATCTTACATATGAAGCCATAAAATAAATGGGCAAAGGTACTTCCTGCTTTTCAAAAATTCACTTTATGCCACTTTCATGAAAAACTTAAGTACTTGTTTTGGAAAACTGAAGGAAATTTAAAGATTTTCATTTTTACAAAACTAGGTGATTGCCCTTTGTTTTATACCATTTCGGCTTACAAAACGCTTCATTAAAAACATTCTATTTTCAGATGTGTGGAGAGACCTGTAATGGTTTTCTACACACTGCATCAAGAAAAACAAATAATACTTATCCATGAGAGATGGGAGGCAAACAGGTTGAACACTGTGAATATCCCAGCTTACTGCCTTGAGAGAGTTACCAGACTGTGGATCAAGGGAAGCGACTTCAATAAACACCAAGGATTGAGTTCATAGTCCAGGAAAACAAATGTAGATGGGCATCAAATAGGAAAAAGAAGCATAAGATTTTAGAGAAATTTCCAGAAATATTCATCAGAATAATGAATGCTACACACAAGAGAGAATTATCCAAGACTGGGGCAACACCACTCAAGAAGATAAGAGTGCTTGCCACATATACAGTTCAGTTCAGTCACTCAGCCATGTCCAACTCTTTGCAACCCCATGGACTGCAGTATGCCATGCTTCCCTGTCCATCACCAACTCCTGGAGTTTACTCAAATTCATCCAACCATCTCATCCTATGTTGTTCCCTTTTCCTCCCATCTTCAATCTTTCTCAGCATCAGGGTCTTTACAAATGAGTCAGTTCTTCACATCAGGTGGCCAAAGTATTGGAGTTTCAGCTTCAGGATCAGTCCTTACAATAGATATTCAGCTTTTATTTCCTTTAAGATGGACTGGTTGGTTCTCCTTGCAGTCCAAAGGACTCTCAAGAGTCTTCTCCAACACCACAGCTCAAAAGCATCAATTCTTCAGTGCTCAGCTTTCTTTATAGTCCAACTCTCACATCCATACATGACTCCTGGAAAAACCATAGCCTTGACTAGACAGAACTTTCTTGGCAAAATAATGTCTCTGCTTTTTAATATTCTGTCTAGGTTGCTCATAACTTTTCTTCCAAGGAGCAACTGTCTTTTAATTTCATGGCTCCAATCACCAGCTGCAGTGATTTTGGAGCCCAAAAATAAAGTCTCTCACTGTTTCCACTGTTTCCCCTACACAGTATGAGGAATAATTCAGGTTTCAACCAGCCATACTGAAAAAATCTTATAAGTAATTGAGTAGAATCCTCAGAAGTATCTTTGAAGGAGAATAATCAACATTACTAAATACAGCTTTGTTATCCCTTAACAGATGCTCATATCAAGACTCCAGTGATGTTACTGTCTGTAAGTAACTAGCCTAAAACCAGAAAAAAACATTCAGAAATGTTTATGTAAATAATATTCAGTACCCAAAAAATGTATAATTCACAGTATCTTTCATCTGATTAAAAAGTACCAGAAATGCAGAAACAGAATTTTACAGCACCAGGATGAGAGACGTCAATCAATCAAAATTGATCTACTTGTAACAGAGGTGTTAGAATGAGCAGCCAAGAATATTAAAACACTTTTTACAAGTATATGCTATTTGTTTGTTAGTAGATAAATGTATGTAATAAAAGGAGGACCCAAATTCTGAAAAATGATAAAAAATAGAGAAGATAATTTTGGTGATACAAACAAACTTTATTTAATAGTCATTAAATGGATAGGCTCCATTCAGATGACTGAAAAATGAGGCAGGAGGCAAGAAGCTTTTACAGTAAAGAGAAAAGAACAAAGGAGAAACAAAGAAACTTGTTAGGGGTGAGAAGGCCCAGAGTGGTCTTGGTGTTTGGGATTTTGTTGACTGCATATAATGTATTTCTGGTAAAGTAGAACCTTTATAGGGAAATAAACATTATCTAAGTTTTGCTTTGCTGAAATAGTAGCCTAGGCAGAAGTGGCTCCATTTTGGGCCTAGAAATTTATTTCAGCAAAGATGAGAAGCGAATTAAATGACATGAAAGCACATCATATAGGATCAAGAAGAGATATTTTTGAAGAAAAGGTTAGTGAAGTTGAAAACAGTGTAACATTACTAATTCTTTTTTTATGTAAGAAAATAGAAAACTTAAAAAGATATATTGAGATGTGGGGCAAATTTAAGGAAAACAAAGCATGTATAATTAGTTTATAAAGAAGAGAGTAGAGCAGAAATACAATGAAAAAATTGAACCTGAAAACTTATTTGAGATAGGTTTAAATACCCAGGGGCTTCCCAGGTAATGCTATTGGCAAAGAACCGTCTGCCAATGCAGGAGACACAGGAGACATGTGTTCAATCCATGGGTTGGGAAGACCCCTTGGAGGAGGGCACAGCAACCCACTCTGGTACCCTGGAGAATCCCATGGACAGAGGAGACTGGCAGGCTTCAGTCCATAGGTTCGCAAAGAGTTGGACACGACTGAAGCGACTTAGCAGAGCACACAAATACACAGATTCAAGTGTGCAACAACTTCAAGCATAAGACACAAAAAGAAAACTACAAAAAGGCGCATTCTAATCAAATTATCCAAAACCAGTGATACGGAGAAAATCTTAATAGAATTCATGTACAATGACATGTTATATATGGTGGGACAAAGATACAGTATATAGATTTATCATTAATAATCATTTACATGAGAAGACAGTGGAACTGCTTTATAAAGTATAAAAAATTTGCCAACCCAGAATTCTATATCTACAGAATATATCTTTAAAAATTAAAAGACAGACTACTGAGTTATACAAAACTGAAAGAATTTATCCTTAGCAGACTTGAAATACAATTATTGTGACAGTCTTTCATGCAGAATAAATTATGGATGTATATGAATAAACAAAGAACACTGGACTGTCAGCTATATGGATGCTCTTACAATAATGCTTTTTCTTTATTAAATCTCAATCCAAGACATTAAACTTTAAGCCAAAAATATATTTTTGTCAATTAAAATATGTAAAGGTAACTGTAAGATAAAGGCCCAGAAGAAGGAAAAAATGAAAGTATGTATTGTAGTTTTTATACATTATGTAACATTGTATAATGTCACACTATATTGTAAGTCAAAAATGTATTCTTTTCTTTTTATTTATTTATTTATTTATTTATTTTTTATTGTTTTTGCCATACATTGTCATGATATCACCATGGGTTTACATATGCTTCCCCTCCGGAACCCCCTCCCTCCTCCCTCCCCCCCGGGAAATCTCCATGCACCAGCCC
>ML663566.1:11490917-11641843 GCA_007570785.1 Antilocapra americana | reverse complement strand
TCCGCCCAGCACAGTTGGGGAGTGGGGCTTCTCCTCTCCCCCGGCCCGGCCGCTCGTGCAGCTGCGCACTCCTTCTAAGGTGTATACAGCACCAGTCTGTCCAGAATCCCCAGAAGTCTTGGTTAGCCTCCCCGGGGCTGGGTTATGCCCACTGCTCTCAGGCGGGGGCTGGGCCGGTACGCAGCCCGCAGCTGCCCAGCCTCTCTGTTTACTCCTCACCGCCCTTTGTTTTGTGCACGGGCCTGGGGGGGGGGGTGCTTTTCCTGGAAGGTTAGGTCCCTCAGGCTGCTCCGTTCCCTGAGCCCGCGGCCCGCCCCTCCCTGAGCAGGAGCAGTCCGCTTTGGCTGTGCTGCCGCTCGGCTGTGCCTTGTAGCTAGAGACGAACCTTGCAGGGCTTAGCTATTAATCTGCTTCTGCTCTCAGCTAAATTGCTCTCCAAGATCCACCGCAGATCTGCCAGAGAGAATGCTCCCTGGTATTCGGAAACCTTTCTCCTCTTTTTTTTTTTTTTCCTCTTTATTCCAGACTCCCCTTCCGGGATGGAACCCGTCCCCAGCTCTTTGTCTCTCCCTCTACTTTTTTTTTCTTTTCTTTCTTTTGTCCTACCTCCTCACGTCGGCAATGGGTCGCCTCTCCAGATGCCCGATGTCCTCTGCCAGCATTCAGTTCCTGTTTTTTGGAGTTTGCTGGGCCTTTAAAAGTTCTTTTGGTATATTTATTGGGGAGAGAGTGTTCTCCCCGTCCTATTCCTCCGCCATCTTAGTTTTCCCCCTCCAAAAATGTATTCTTTACACTTGAGTTCATATAGCAAATAGTTGTAGAAATAAAAATACCTCCAAATTAAATAATAAATACATGCTTAGTAAATAAAAGAAGTCAGCAAAAGAAAAATCATAAGCAGAAAATGATAGAAAAATAGAGAAATGAATAGGACCATGATAGAAGCAAACATAACTACATCAATCATATATAAATATTATAATTATCTGATTAGAAAGCTGAAGTTTTTAAAATGGATTTTTAAAAGACTCAACTATATAATGCCTTAAAGAAAGGGACTTTGTAAATAAAGACACAAATATATTATAAATAAAAGATGAAGATAGTTAGACAAGGCTAACAACAATCAAAATAAGGATGGAGTAACTGTCTTAATCTCAGAATAAAATAGATTTAAGATGAAAGAATCCTTAAGAGATTAATGAGTCAATTGAGCAAAAGGTATGACAATTCTTAAGTTTTTATCAGCTAATAATAAAAACAAATATATGAAGTAACTATGTGCAAAGTAAATACAATAACTTTTAAACTTACATGTCAAAGAAGAGATAACAGAATTTGAAAATGGTTTGAATTGAATGAAAGTAAAAACAAATATATCTAAATCTTGAGCTGCTGTGATATTAGTACTTATTGGTGAATTAGGAAAAATAAAAGGTCTCAAATGAATGACCTCATTTTTTAATATAACAAAATAAACACAAGCTAAGTGTGAGTAAATAAATAAGGAAGAGGAAAAATCAACTAAATTAAAAGAGAATAAAAAAATCAGTTAAATATATAAAAAGAATAAATGGAACCAAAATCTGTTTCACTGAGATAGTTATTAAATCAATAAAATTAATAATATAAGATAGCTTAATATATTATTACCCATCAGAGAAAAATACTTATACTAGGCATCATGAATATCTTGTCCAAAGTATTAAATTGAAACTCACAGACAAGATCACCAATCTAATCATTAATGGAACCTGTTTAAAGAGAGGTTTTCTGTACCTAGGCTAATGCTCACTCAACATATCCATGATGTAAACAGTTTTCACCACAAATCAAAGGAACATTTAAATGGCTCAATATAAAACAAAAGAAAAAATATATAATTTTTATTAAAACAGTATTATAATCACCAAACTATTTTCCAAAAACATACTTTCATTCAGTTGTATTATATTTAATTTATAACTACATAGAGAGGAAAACAAGAAAAAAGCATATATTTGCGAGTATAAGGGGCTTCCCTGATAGTTCAGTTGTTAAAGAATCCGCTTGCAATGCAGGTGACCCTGGTTCAATTTCCGGGTAGGGAAGATCCACTAGAGAAGGGATAGGCTACCCACTCCAGTATTCTTGGGCTTCCCTTGTGGTGTAGCTGGTAAATAATCTGCCTGCAATGCGGGAGACCTGGGTTCCCTTGGTAGGGAAGATCCCCTGGAGAAGAGAAAAGCACCCACTCCAGTATTCTGGTCTGGAGAATTCCATGGGGTGGAAAAGAGTCAGACACGACTGAGCAACTTACACTTTCACTTTGCCAGTATAAATCAGACGGTAAAATAATTTTATTTTCTCTACAACATGCTAACGGGATTGAGGATATAAGTTTATTTCCAAAAGTATTATTTGTTTTCAATATATGTAATATGTGTACAAAAAGGACTTTTTATAGGGTGATAAAACAATTTTGTTCAATACTGCAATGGTAGACAAATAACACTACAAGTTGGTTAAAACCCATATAACTATAAAGCACAGAAAATGAAAATGGATGGATACAAATTAAATATAATCACTAGCCCAGGTTTGATGCTTGATACAGGATGCTCAGGGCTGGTGCACCAGGATAACCCAGAGAGATGGAATTGGGAGGGAGGTGAGAGAGGGTTCTGGAAGGGGAACACATGTATACCCATGGTGGATTCATGTCAATGTATAGCAAAACCAACATGATAATGTAAAGAAAATAAATAAATAAATAAAAAATAAAATAAAATAAAATATATATATTTAAAAGTTTGGAAATCCAAGGGTAGAATTCATAACGTGGCAATAAAGTTTAATTGTTTTAAAGTGGATGAAACAACCTCATATATAAGAGTTCTGAGGGGAGGGGAGGTGCTGATATAAGTAACTTTGGGTATTAGTGGGAAAGCAACTGCACACAACAGCTGTACATACATAACAGTTGATAGTTGTTTCTATGCATGTACAGGTTAATAATTCAGAACTCATTATATATATAAATACATATATATATATAAAACTATATGTATATTTATATATATACAGTTACTAAAAAGTTTAGTAAATGGAAGTCTCATGATTGGAATAAGATTTCTCACTCAGTGTGAGACGGATAAGCAAGTGGAGAAGGCAGTAATTACTGTCTTCTAAAATTACAAACAGTAGTATTTTAGAGTTGGGGATATAACAATGTATTTATGTTACCTTAATATACATATAGATGAATACTGAAATATTTATAAATAGGTACGTATGCACAGATTTGTATACTCCATACATTTTGTTGCTCTGTCAACTGAGAGTGCCTAGAAGCAAAGACACCTCAATAGTCATGAGCACACATAGAGCTCAGATCTTGTTTTCTAATACCATTATTCAGTAAAAAGGAATCAGAGCTCCTTGGAAAAATCACTTAATCTTAGACTAGAAGAATTATACAAGACAAACATGAAGCATCTTGTATTGATAAAAAGTAAAGAAGTACTCAAAAACAAGAAAGCAAAGAAACAAAGCCATCTCCTAAATGGGGTATGTCAAAGGGAGTTAGGAGCAAAGAGGAATACTGGCCAGTGGCCAAACCTGAAAATAACTATAAGCAACAAAATAAATAAATTAGTATTGGATTTTAACCCTTACCATGAAGACAATATCTATAAGTCTATATTTATATAAATAAATGGTTGAATAAATAAATAAATCAGCGAGATGGCAGTTCTCCTGTGCTGAAGAATTTAAGTGATTCAATTAGCCCCTTTCTCCTTCCTCACTCACGCCACACTCTTTATCTGAGCTGTGCATAGTGATTTTCTTTCAAAGATTATACCATGAAAAGGATGAGGAAAAGTAACTTCACAGAAGGGAAACATTAAAAAGTTTTTCAAGAGAATAATATATGTTATATTTTAGGTAATAATTTTGGTAATATTTACAGGTGAGAAGAAAAACATGGAGACCAAAAGATGGATTTGAAAGCTGTGCATAGAACAGGTGAGAGATGGCAGTGTTTCTCGAAATACTCAGGGTAAATGCAATTTTTATGTTTCATTCTCAGTATATTTATGTGATTTTAAAATCATTTCACGTTTTTTTATCTTTAAGTAGGTGAAAGATGGTTGGATGGCATCACTGACTTGGTGGAATTGAGTTTGGGCAAGCTGCAGAAATTGGTGATGGACAGGGAGGCCTGGCATGCTGCAGTCCAAAGGGTTGCAGAGTCAGACATGACTGAGTGACTGAACTGAACTGAGGTGAAACATAACAAATATAGGTGACTATCCAGTTAACACTGAATAGTTATGGGCCCTTAATTGACCAGTAACTAGTATCCATGCACTCATACATACTCCATTTGAGCAGTACTAGATACCATGATAAGGAGAAGCTCATTTATATTGCTTTTCCTAATATATATATAACTTACTGACTATTAAGAATCAAATATTTTATTTGGAGTCACTCTGCTTCTTTCATGATCATTATGTTAAAACTCCTGTGTATTTTGTAACAGATCAAGCAAAATAATCAAATAAGGTCACATAATTTACTATTTTTACTTATTGATAATTGCTTATAGTTTATTTGCTTTCACCTGGACTTGATTATAAAGTTGAAGTGAACAGGACTATTATATATTATAATATAGTATAATTAATATAATTAATATAATTATATTATAATATGGAGGGTTATGCATTTTTTAATATGTTCTAACAGTTGAGTCTGAAATATCAATATCAGCTAACTTGTTGTCTAGTGAAGGTCACTCAGTTGTGTCGATTTCTTTGCTACTCCATGGCTTCTCTGTCCATGGAATTCTCCAGGGAAGAATACTGGGATAGATAGCTATTCCTTTCTCCAGGGGATCTTCCCAACCCAGGGACTGAACCCAGGTCTCATGCATTGCAGGCAGATTCTTCACCATCTGAGACACCAGGGAAGCTCTTGCATTATTTTAGATATCAATATACTTTGCTTTTAATACATTTCTAGATCAATTTTTATGTGTTGTTATTATAAAGCTATGCATTTCCCTGATGCAGATGTATAATTATCTTATTTAACTTGGGTCTACTCTGAACAAATGTGATAAACCATACAAACTTGTTTTACCATTTCAGCACTTAAATTTGTCAAGAGGTATAAACTTCATTAATTCAGAGACACACTTTGTCAATTTGATTGCCTATCTTGTTGGTACAGCTGCTTGTTTTCATAATCCAATTGCATATTAGGGTATTTGAGTCTGTAGTTACATGACCAATCTTGTTTATTTGCTAATGATTCTCTGCTTTAATAATTGAAGTCATTAGTATGAAAATGTGTGTTTTGCAAACACTATGATCTGTTGGCCAAACTGTGTGTTGGTACACTAATTAATATAATCTATATCAAACTGCTTTAGTGAAAATGTGGTGTTATAAAAATCAGTATTATGGCATATTTTGTAATGTAAATATATGAATCAGAATAAAATATATACCAATCAATATATGTTAAGATACATCCCTCATTAAAATAGACATCTTTAGTCAAGGCAATCATTTCTCAGTATTCTTTTTTATTAATATAACTAAGAATTCAGTGCGAAAGAATGTCTGCAGTGGCAGTCTAGGAATACAGTGATTCCACGGTAGTTTAAAACATATTTTCTTTTTATTTGTTCTCAACTGCAATGTTCAGCATATCATCTTGCCTTCAAGCATGTTACCTTAAGTTCATTATGTGAGGTAGCCACTGCTCTTCCAGGCATTGTAACCTCATTCCTGGCAGAGTGAAGAATGGAAATGGAAAGGAAGTAGGAAAGGGTAGTATCTATCTTACAGAAAGTTTTTCTGCAAATCCTTAGTTTTAATCTCTGAAAACTTGCTACTAACTGAAATGAATGCTGGAGAGCATGTGAATTTACTTTGTCTTTATATTTTAGAATAGGTTTCAATTTACAGAAAAATTTAGAAAATTGTACAGTGAGTTTTCACATAACCACTCACCTAGTTTCCCCTTATATATAATACCTTAGTATGGAGCTCTCTAGTTGCTCAGTCGTGTCTGACTCTTTTCAGCCCCATGGACTATAACCTGTCAGTTTCTTCTGTCCATGGAATTTTCTAGGCAAGAATATTGGAGCAGGTTGCCATTTCCTACTCCAGGGAATCTTACCAACCTAAGGATAGAACCCACAACTATTGCATCTCCTGCACTGGCAGGCAGATTCTTTACCACTAGTAACACCTGAGAAGCCCTAATACTATTGTATAATAACAATTACACAGTTGTGTCCGATTCTGCGACCTCATGGACTGTAGCCTGACAGGCTCCTCTGTCCATGGGATTCTCCAAGCAAGAATACTGGAGTCGATTGCCATTTCCTTCTCCATCTATTAATATTCATGAATCAATATTAAATCCAATATTTATTAGAAACTGAACCAAATCTTAAATCAAATCATTCAGTTCTGTTCAATGTTTTTTTCTATTCCAGAACATTGTTTTAAATTTGATCATCATGTCTCTATATGCTTCCGTTAGGTGTGACAATTTCTCAGAATCCTTGTTTTTCAGTAACCTTGAAAATTCTGGAGAGTATATAGGTCAAGAATTCTGAAGGATGCCCTTCTAATGAAATCTGTCTATTTTACCCCCACATTTAGAGTGGCTCTATGATTTTTCAGGACAAAGATCAAATATAAAAAGTGTGATCTTCATCACAATCATATCATTAATATACACTGTCAGTTTGATTTTATAGTTGGTGATATTGACTTTGATCATCAGGTTGAGGTGGTGTCTGTCAGCCTTCTCCACTGTACATGTACTCTATTTTTCCTTCATACATGTGTTGTACTCTTTAGAAGAAAGCCCCATCCTTGAGGGTAAAATATCTACACAAATTTAGAATTTTCCCACAATAATTATTTAGTTTTTTTCTCTTAAACTTACTATTTATTCACTTGTTCATTTATAACCAGCAAGGACACAAGCTATTTATTTTATATTTTGAGTTATAAAGCAATACTAATTTGTCATGCTGCTCAAACTGTTCCAGGTTTTGGTTTTGGGAACTCATTGGCTCTGAGTCTCTTCCTTTAACATATCAGCATCATTATAGATTTTTTCTTATTCTTTTTTTAAGGATAATTTCTAACATCACAAGATGCTCCAGGCTCCTCTTGGGTATTTCTTGCTCCAATATCAAAACCAATCACTTTCCAAGGAGTCTTGGTTGCTTTCATCAGGTAATAATATTAGAAATCTAGATGATAGGCATGCTCATTGCTGAAGGGATATTGTTTTGTTTAAGACTGCCCAGCTCACATAGCAAAGAGATGTATCAAGTTACTTGCTGATCTGCACAGATGTATAAATACTTCTGTATGTAACTCTTGCATCCTTGGTAAGCTAAATATGAACTCAAACTCATAATTCATTGCCAGAAGGAAAATTCTAGTCTCATTTATTGGCAAATTACCATTCCAACCATGAGAAAGCTGGCTCCCACAATCCACCAATCATTTATTTAATAGTCTAGGTTATGAATCTGAAACTCCCTCTGATGAAAATATTTTTCTACTGATTTTATTTGGCTGGCATCTTTTCCTAAGGTGTATTTCAATTAAAATCCTCCTTCCTCAGATAGGGCCTCCCTAACAAACTGGATTACCTGTTACCTCCCAACATCTACCTCATTTTCTATCATAATGTCAATGTTTTATTTTCTTTCTAACCCATATAAAATCTCTAATCCTTACATTTTTGTTTGTTATTACTTTATTTCTTCACCAGAATATACTGATATGAAGTCAGAAACCATGTTTTTTTCTTTATCATGCCCCTAACATATATCACTGTGTGTGTGCGTGTGTGTGTGTGTGTGTGTGTGTGTGTGTGTGTGTGTGTGTGTGAGTCTCTCAGTCATGTCTGATTTCTTTGCAATCTGATACACTGAGCCCACCAGGCTCCTCTGACCACGTAATTCTCCAGGCAAGAATACTGGAGTGGTTTCCATTCCCTTCTCCAGGGGATCTTCTCAACCCAGGGATCAAAACCACACTGCAGATTCCTTACTGTCTGAGCCATCAGGGAAGCACGACATATATCACTAGTTCAGATTCATTTCAGTTTGCAACAAATATTTGGTGAATGGATGAACAGATGTAAAAATATTTCTAAGTGACATATAGTCACTTGTGCAGAATCATACTCATATCTCATAATTTTGTCTTTTAAGAACTTTACTCATTTGTCATTCCTTAACTCAAAGTTTATTGTCTTCTTAAAAAGTACTTTATTTCTCTCCATTGAGTCCACATAGTACTCTCCTAATATTTGTGTTTTTTCTTCACTATAAGTCTTCTTTATATTTTAATTAATCCTATTATCCATTCTTATTTATCTCTTGTGTGTGTGTGCACTTAGTCATGTCCAACTCTTTGCAACCCAATGGATTGTAACTTGCCCGGCTCCTCTGTCCATGGGATTCTTCAGGCAAGAATACTGGAGTGGGTTGCCAGTCCCTTTTCCAGGGGATCTTCCTGTCCCAGGAACTGATTGGGGTCTTCCACATTGTGGGCAGATTCTTTACCACTGAGCTACCTTGGAAGCCCCATATAAATTAAAAAGAAAACTATGATGTGCCTGATTTTATTATGCAATATCTATAATTTCTCATCCAAGATAACTGAAAAACATTTTCTACCTTTTAGCTCTACTTTACATCCAACATTTAACCAGTGAAAATGTGATATTTCTCTGCATCACATTAATGAAATTGTCATAGAACTGTACTCATTTCATTGTTTATCTGTATCCAACTTTGTATTTACAGTAAACATTCTGATAAAGGTATTTACAGTAAATATTCTGATAAAGACTAGAGATTACAATGAAAGTAAATCTTTCTTTTTTTCTTCCATTTTATATAGGTAAGAAAGATAATTTCAATATCTAATTTAATCTTGCAATTGGTCTGTGTTACATGCTTAATGACTAAATAATTGACTAAATAAATACAAAGGGCATAACTTCTTATACTTAACAGTTCTTACAGGATAGCTTTTTACATTTAAGCATCAAATTGAATTAGGTAAGAAAATAGTAAAGAAAATAATTAATAGATAAGCATCACTGCCTTTGGAACAGTATAGAAGTGACATATTCTAAGTAATATAAATGCCAAAGTCAGCACAATAAATCCATATCTTACTGAGGGGTAAAGGATGAATTATAGTCCTGTGTTTTCATCTTTATAATATAAACATCTTGATCATCATAATTACTAGTTAATTTATTACTGCTGTATACAGATATACTACCTATGCGTGTACTCTGTTAGAACTCTCATAAGTGTGTATTTGTTTCCTAATCATTAAATTATCTATTTATTCTCAATTTTATGTATACTATGTATTACATGTAACTGATATCCTGTATGGTTTTGTAATAAAATTTGAAATTAAAAAGTTACAATTTAATTCCTGAATTTTCATAAGATTTTAGCATGAATTTTAAACGTATTTTCAATGCATTAACATACTAATCACTGACAAGCCTATTCATAGAAAATATTATTTCTAAGATTTATGTATTTGCAAGATTTGACAATTTTTCAACACCAGTAATTTTTCCATTTGATATAATTAAAACCTTATTAGGGTAGTTGTAGACTTTATTCACTACTGAAAATTATACTTTTTAAATTGTTTTATTAATGTCATTATTTCTAGTTCCTAGAAAAGGGTCAGCCTCAGGCTCAGGGTTTATATGCAAAGCTCAGGTTTCAGGCTCAGAGCTAGAAAACTGCAGCCATCTCATTTCCTCTCCCTCAACACAGCCCCTAGCTCCTCCTTGGGGCTCAGTGGGGCAGAGGGCTGGGGAAAGGAATAAATCTCCAGATGATCTTCATGTCAAAGAGAGCCATCTATGAACCTGTGGTTCAACTGGGGATTAGGCCATGCGGAAAATTTATTTTCCTGGATATGTGTCCCCGCAAAATTCATAAGTTACCCCAAACCCCAAGGGATGGCATTTGGAGGTGGGGACTGTGGGTGGTAATGAGGGTTAGATGATGTCATGAGGGTGAGACCCCATGATGGGACTGGCATCCTTATAAGATGAGCAAGGGAGACCAGAACCTTCTCTTTCTATCAGGTGAGGACACGGGGAGAAGGTGGCTGTCTGTACTAAAGGAAGAGAGCCCTAACCAGAAATCTAATGGACAAGCACCTCAATTTTGGACTTCCCAGCCTCCAGACATGTGACAAATAAATGTCTGCTGATCGAAAAAAAAAAAATTCCTATGAAAGGCAAAATGAGATATAGCCTAAATACAGGGCAATATTTTTTCAGGTTTGTTTACAATTTACAAGAAAAATAAAAAGCCCACAGTCATATACTGCAGCTTTTAGCTAATAAAATGTATATATAGAGAGAGGATCTTGTGATATATACTGTCTGACCAAAAAATTTAAAGAATTAAGTTTCTCAACTAGGAAGAGAAAAGGCAACCTTTATTACTTTTACTATACATTATCTTGCTTTAGACATATATTACCATATGCAATAATATTATCTCTATGGAAATGGTCAGTAAATGCATGTGTTTAGATAGTATGAGGAGTAAATAGAGTTTGAATTTAATTTTCAACCGAGGGAGTTCTTCCAAGCTGATTATATTATTCGATTAATATGTATACAGTACATGTCCTCATTCAGAAAAAGAATAATCTGCCAACAATTTTCATGAGCCAGTACTACAAAGAAGATTAGATAAAAAGTTAAGCCCTTAAAAGCTGATAGTTTAGTGGGGCAAAGTAGACATTAAAATAATCAAGCAACATCCATACATTAACATGACTACATAAAATGTACAATGTGAGCTGTGGAATTATTAATCTCTTCCCTAGAGGATTCACCTTTGGGCAATTCTTTACTATGATATCATCTTAGATAAAACTTGGTCAATACCTCTGGAGATCAAAGATGTAAGGATGATAAAGATTTAAGATACATCCAGCAAATAAGCTTCTTATACCAGCATGGCACACAGTTCCTGAACCTGGACAAAGATTTAGGATTCTGGATTATATCAAAATTTAGGAATTTACAACTTCATAACTCATCATGGATTACTGAACAAGAATCACTAGTTTTACATTATAAGGTATTAATGTCTTGTGAATACATCATTCCAGCTGTGTCTACATATATGAAAATACAAAGCTACTTCACTACTATTGGGATGTAACTAACTGGTACACCATAGATAATTTTAGACAAAAATAATTTGAAATCTCTATTTGCTTTCGTACAACAAATACAAATATAATGAATGAGAGCTGACAGCATATAGGTACAGCTTTTAAAAACTCTATTGTATAACAAAGTACCTCGGAGCTAGCATAAGGTATCAAACATTAAAAAGTCAGATAAAACTGCTTTATCCCTCCTGTATCATAACCCACATCTTTGGATTCTCTAACAAATATATATAAGCTTTCGCACTATCCCATTCATTTGTAAATTTTTCTAAAGTAGTATATTTTAATCTTACAGGGTATTTTCCTGGATGTTTTATACTATTTTAGAGACACTGTCAGAGAGGTCAATGAAATATATTCAGCCTTTGAGCTCATGCATGCATGCTCAGTCACTAAGTCACATCCATCTCTTTTGTGACCTTGTGGACTACAGCCTGCCAGGTTCCTCATCCATGGTATTTCAGGCAAGAATACTAGAGTGAGTTGCCATTTCCTCCTTCAGGGGATCTTTCCAACTTGAAATCAAACCTGTGTCTCTTGAATTGGCAGGCAAATTCTTTACCATTGAGCCACCTGAGAGCACTACATTCAGCCTTACAAGGATGAATATTTAGCATGATGTGGAAAGTAGCAATGACTTCTCATAAATAAAATTTAAATACAAATATAAGTGTAGACAGTCAAAAGAGGTATGCTTTCAAATTTCAACTGAGGTTATTATGAAACAAGATGCTTTTGCATTTTGACAAATACTTGCTTTCTTTTGACAGTAGGGAGAATAGCTTGAAACTATAGTTAAATCTATGATAAAATTTATAAAATTACACTATTCTTACTTTATCATAAATGAGCTAAAATATCATAATGCAGCTATTTTTAAAAGAAAGACAATACTACAGTTATATTTCAGAGGTTATCTAGAAGTGGTAGCTAATATTCATTTCTATTACTCTGCAACTATTCATTCCTTACTCCAGGGCCCAATTATTTGAGAAGGGTATAGTCTTATTCCCTTAATATACTGGTTTTAAAAATAAAGTATGAGTTTTTACATTTATGAGTAGTTTGATAAACATTATCAGGTAAGGCATATATTTCTGCATAGATTTTGCTTCAAAATCTTGTGATATGGGTAAAGTTTGATACAATATTTTTCTGATCTAAAAAGGACATTGAATTTGCTCTAAAGAGTCAATAAACCAAATTTTATTACCTTTCATAATATAGACTTTTATTTATTTGATGAAAAAGCCCCTTTTTCTTAGTCTGATAACTAGGAATAAACAAAAACATTCAATAGCAATACAGAAAAGTACAGTTCTACCACAATTCAGATTCATAAAGTGATAGGCAGATGAGTCTTAAACTCATAAACAAGTATTTAGTAAGTGCATGGTGAGTACAGTGGGCTTCCCCGGTGATTCAGACAGCAAAGAATGATCCACCTGCCAATGTGGGAGATCCAGGTGAAAATAAGTCTCCTGCATTGCAGGTGGATTCTTTACCATTTCTATTTTTACTTGCTTATTGGTGTAAAACACAGGAATATAGACTACCAATTAAAAATGAATAAAAATTAACATAGATATTATCACTTACAGACAACTTACTGAAAATTTTATATGTATTTTTATATTCCTGTAACTTGTGTGTGTGTATTTGTGTGTGTATGTTTGAAATAAGTATCTTAGTGTATATTCATATTACACAATTAGGATTATGTGCTACATTTAAATAAATTATTTTGATATTTATAGATCTTTATTATTTACCTAATTATTTTTGTTTCTGCTAAGGAAAATCCATGTTTGCCTGTGGTCTCCTTTAGCAGTGTACCTTGTGGTGAAAAGTAGACCACTTTTCCCTTAATATTAGTGCAAGGCAAGGACATGCATTGTCATTTTTTTATTCAATACTATAATGGATACCTAGATATTAAATAAGGATATAAGGAACCAACTCATACCTCAGAAAGTAGTACAAGTGTCTCTATTTTCAGATGATATGATTGCTTCTGTGGGGAATCCTAAGGAATCTGTAAAAAATAAGCTCCTAGAATTAAAAACTGCAGTAACAGGGCATAGAATATAATTTTAAAAATTAATTATTTTTATAAAAAAGAAAATTGGAAATACAATCTCAAAAAGTCACTTTATATAAGTGTCAAATGCAAAAAAAAAATATGTAGGAAAACGAGTATGTACAAAGTGCCAAGACTTTCATATTAAAAACTAAAAAGCATACATAAGAAAAATTCAAAAATACCTAAAATAAATGAAGATATACATTTTATTCAGAAACTGGAAGTTTTAATATTGTTGTGATCTTAATTTATCCCAAATTGGTGAATAAATGCAACAGGCTAATAAATGCAAAAATATGCTAGCAGGTTTTTTGGTACAATCTGACAGTTCAGTTCAGTTCAGTCACTCAGTCGTGTCTGACCCCATGAATCGCAGCACGCCAGGCCTCCCTGTCCATCACCAACTCCTGGAGTCTACCCACCCATGTCCATCGAGTTGGTGATGCCATCCAGCCATCTTATCATCTGTCAACCCCTTCTCCTCCTGCCCCCAATCCTTCCCAGCATTAGGGTCTTTTCAAATGAGTCAGCTCTTCACGTCAGGTGGCCAAAGTATTGGAGTTTCACCTTCAATATCAGTCCTTCCAATGAAAACCCAGGATTGATTTCCTTTAGGATAGACTGGTTGGATCTCCTAGCAGTCCAAGGGACTCTCAACAGTCTTCTCCAACACCACAGTTGAAAAGCATCAATTCTTTGGCGCTCAACTTTCTTCACGATTCCAATTGTCACATCCATACATGACTACTGGAAAAACCATAGCCTTCACTAGACAGACCTTTGTTGGCAAAGTAATGTCTCTGCTTTTCAATGTCTCTGCTTTTCAATATGCTATCTAGGTTGGCCATAACTTTCCTTCCAAGGAATAAGTGTCTTTTAATTTGATGGGGCTGCAATCACCACCTGCAGTGATTTTGGAGCCCAAAAAAATAAACTCCGACACTGCTTCCACTGTTTCCTCATCCATTTCCCATGAAGTGATGGGACCAGATGCCATGATCTTAGTTTTCTGAATCTTGAGCTTTAAGCCAACTTTTCACTCTCCTCTCTGAATTTCATCAAGAGGCCTTTTAGTTCATCTTCAATTTACGCCTTAAGGGTGGTATGACCTGCATATCTGAGGTTATTGATATTTCTCCCTGTAATCTTGATTTCAGCTTGTGCTTATTCCAGCCCAGTTTTTCCCAGGATGTATTCTGTATATAAGTTAAATAAGCAGGGTGACAATATACAGCCTTGACGTATTCCTTTTCCTATTTGGAACCAGTCAGTTGTTGCATGTTCAGTTCGAACTGTTGCTTCCTGATCTGCATACAGGTTTCTCAAGACACAGGTCAGGTGGTCTGGTATTCTTAACACTTACAGAATTTTCCACAGTCTATTATGATCCACACAGTCAAAGGTTTTGGCACAGTCAATAAAGCAGAAATAGATGTTTTCCTGGAACTCTCTTGCTTTTTCGATGATCCAGCGGATCTTGGCAATTTGATGTCTGGTTCCTCTGCCTTTTCTAAAACCAGCTTGAACATCTGGAAGTTCATGGTTCAGGCTGAGGCCTGGTTTGGAGAATTGTCAGCATTACTTTACTAGCGTGTGAGATGAGTGCAACTGTGCAGTGGTCTGAGCATTCTTTGGCATTGCCTTTTTTGGGGGTTGGGATGAAAACTGATCTTTCCAGTCCTATGGCCACTGCTGAGTTTTCCAAATTTGCTGGCATTTTGAGTGCAGCACCTTAACAGAATCATCTTTCAGGATTTGAAATAGCTCAACTGGAATTCCATCACCTCCACTAGCTTTGTTCATAATGATGCTTTCTAAGGCCCACTTGACTTCACATTCTAAGATGTCTGGCTCTAGATGAGTGATCACACCATCATGAATATCTGGGTCATGAAGATCCTTTTTGTGCAGTTCTTCTGTGTTTTCTTGCCACCTCTTCTTAATATATTCTGCTTTTGTTAGGTCCCTACCATTTCTGTCCTTTATTGAGCCCATCTTTGCATGAAATGTTCCCTTTGTATCTCTCATTTTCTTGAAGAGATCTCTAGTCTTTCCCATTTTGTTGGTTTCCTCTCTTTGCATTGATTGCTGAGGAAGGCTATCTTATCTCTCCTTGCTATTCTTTGGAATTCTGCATTCAAATGGGAATATCTTACCTTTTCTCCTTTGCTTTCTGCTTCTCTTCTTTTCATAGCTATTTGTAAGGCCTCCTCAGACAGCCATTTGGCTTTTTTGCATTTCTTTTCCATGTTGATGATCTTGATCCAAATTTGCCTGTTAATCCAGGTGTTTCTTGACCTCCTACTTTTGCATTCCAGTCCCCTATGATGAAAAGAACATCTTTTTTGGGTGTTAGTTCTAAAAGGTTTTGTAGGTCTTCACAGAATCATTCAGCTTCAGCTTCTTCAGTGTTACTGGTCAGAGCATAGACTTGGACTACCATGATATTGAATGGTTTGCCTTGGAAATTAACAGAGATCATTCTGTCATTTTTGAGACTGTATCCAAGTACTACATTTCAGACTCTTTTGTTGACCATGATGCCTACTTCATTTCTTCTAAGGGATTCTTTCCCACAGTGGTAGATATAATGGTCATCTGAGTTAATTTCACCCATTCCAGTCCATTTTAGTTCACTGATTCCTAGAATGTTGACGTTCAGTCTTGCCATCTCTTGTTTTACCACTTCCAATTTGCATTGATTCATGGACCTAACATTTCAGGTTCCTATGCAATACTGATCTTTATCGCTTCTGTCACATGTCACATCCACAACTGGGTATTGTTTTTGCTTTGGTTCCATCCCTTCATTCTTTCTGGAGTTATTTCTCCACTGATCTCCAGTAGCATACTGGGTACCTACGGACCTGGGGAGTTCCTCTTTCAGTATCCTATGATTTTGTCTTTTCATACTCTTCATGGGGTTCTCAAGGCAAGAATACTGAAATGGTTTGCCATTCCCTTCTCCAGTGGACCACATTCTGTCAGAACTCTCCACCATGACCCATCCATCTTTCCCATTCTATTGTTTTCCTCTATTTCTTTGCATTGATTGCTGAGGAAAGCTTTCTAATCTCTCCTTGCTATTCTTTGGAACTCGGCATTCTAATGGGTATATCTTTCCTTTTCTTCTTTGCTTTTGCTTCCCTTGTTTTCAAAGCTATTTGTAAGGCATCCTCAGACAGTCATGTTGGTTTTTTGCATTTCTTTTTCTTGAGAGTGGCCTTGATTCCTGTCTCCTGTACAATGTCACGAACCTCCATCCATAGTTCAACAGACACACTGTCTACCAGATTTATTCCCTTAAATCTATTTCTCACTTCCACTGTATAGTCATAAGGGATTTGATTTAGGTCATACCTGAATGGTCTACTGGTTTTCTCCTCTTTCTTCAATTTAAGTCTGAATTTAGCAATAAGCTGTTCATGATCTGAGCCACAGTCAGCTCCTAGTCTTGTTTTTACAACTGTGTAGAGCTTCTCCATCTTTGGCTGCAAAGACTATAATCAATCTGATTTCAGTGTTGACCATCTGGTGATGTCCATGTGTAGAGCCTTCTCTTGTGTTGCTGGAAGAGGGTATTTGCTATCACCAGTGCGTTCTCTTGGCAGAACTCTATTAGCCTTTGCCCTGCTTCATTCTGTACTGGAAGGCCAAATATGTCTGTTACTCCAGGTGTTTCTTGACCTCTTACTTTTGCATTCCAGTCCCCTATGATGAAAAGGATATCTTTTTTGGGTGTTAGTTCTAGAAGGTCTTGTAGGTCTTCATAGAACTGTTCAGCTTCTTTAGCGTTACTGGTCGGGACATAGACTTGGATTACTGTGATATTTTAAATATGCTTGATTATCAGGTTTGATATTTAACTTGAATAATGAGAGTAAATGTGTAGGTCAATGTATTTTTCCTTGTGACATCAATTTATTTTCTGTCTCCTTAGCATCTCTAGTAAAGCACTGTATTTTTTAAAAAGGTAGATCATCAAGGATGGTATATAATACATAAATGTAAGATTAGTACTCATAATACAAAACACTTTTCCACAGATACAATATATATTTTCTAAACATTTCTCAGATTACATCTATACTTTCATCAAAATGTTTTTTGGATGATATTGTTTCTCACACACTCAACTACATATTAGAGATATGTTCAGGTAAAGACTACAGATGCGCTTTCTGATTTCTGGCCCTATTGTGTTCATGGAGGGCACAGGAATCAACAAAGAAATAAACAAACCAGTTATTTCACATAGTGATAAACATCAAGGGAAGTAAAGCAGGAATACAGGGTGGAAATAAATGTTCTGTTAGTATTTGTTGTTTGTAGAATGAAGATAATAAGGTATTATTATATTCAATATAAATGTCTCATATAAAACAGAATAAACTGGCATATCAAACACATGGAATTTATTGTGAAATAATTTTTAATATGTTTAAAAGTATTTCTAAAAAGTAAACAAAATAAACTAGGTTTCATAAAATACATGTTCAATTATGAGTCATCAATTACAAACAAAGAAATGTAAATGTTCAGAGTAAAACAACTTTTTTCAAAATAAAAACTATATTCCTTAAAATTTTAGTAATTTTGATATGACTATCTTATAATACATGTAATGCAATCAGTCTCTGAATCAGCTGAACTAATATATGATATTGTATTAATGAGAAACTTGTCTTTCTTTTACGGTTATAAATATCTTAAAAAATAACAAAAGCAAATCAAAATAAGGACAAAAATAATTTTTCTATTTTAAATAGAGCCTAAATATTTGTTTTTTCAGAAGTGTTTCCACATATGAATATAGAAGCCAGGTGACATATTAGGGGTCATAATTTTCATAATCAATATTTCATCATATATATATATGTATATATATATATACCCAAAGTAACTAATGACTGTTCTAGTGATCATACTGTCTTCAGAATAAGAGGAAACATTTGTGAAGGATGGAATTTAATCATATCACATATTCCCAGGGTTAATAAAAGGTGAGAAACATTACCAGGGAAGTCATCCCAGAAACATTAAGATCTATAATTAATTTCAACATTAAGGGTGGTATAAATTAAGTAGACCATGAAGTAAAGATAATTGGTCAGCAATTTTCTGTTGTTTTATTTTGTAGCCTCAACCTCATGGTGTTTGTACTTTCCATGTATATATTTTATTATAATAAAGTTGATACCAATCACACTGTCCACATGACATGGAGATGTAAAGGGGAATACCCTATCCACTTAAAGTAGTCAACATACAGAGTCTATTCGTGATTGCCTAGGCATCAAGGCAAGTACTCTTTAAATATATAATTTTGCTTAATTTTCACAAAATTCATGAGACTTCTAACAGGATAAGTCTTATAATCACCCTTTTTAGTAGCTGGGGAATTTGAGACCTTAATTTCAATGACTAATGTTACATAGTAAGCAAATGGATTAGCTATTAGTCAAACTCATGGCTTTCTAATTCAGAAACTACATTGTGTATCCCCTTTGTACCACTGTGATGATAACATAATTGTAACACACTGCTATTTCAAAGTAAATTTTAATGCTTTCCTCAAAGGGTAAATATTGAATGAATTATCTTTAACAAGAATATAAGTTTCATGATGATATAGTATATTCATGCAGAAAAGGACAAAAAATGAGTACAATGAACAGAATTTTACTCAGACTATAATTTGGCAAATTGATATCTTCATGAAACAATATGACATATAGAATGGATAATTATGAATAATTAGATAATTTTATATTAGCATACCATTGTACTTTAGGTTATGTCACTAAACAAGTGAAAAAAAAATGATGTTTTTTTCAGTTAGCTCTGATTACAAACAAAGACACTAGCTCTGGCTAATTTCAGAAGCACCAAAAAGACCAAGAGAAAACAAGAGATTTCAAAGTAAAGCTGAATATTCAAATCTCAGAATGGGAACAAAGCCATGAAATCTAAGATGAGATGTAGCTAGCAAGAATTAAAGGTAATGTCCTTGGACAACTTTCAGGATAAACAGTGTAACAATTTATTCTTAAATTATTTCTCATGAGGCAAACACCAAAAAGCAGAGGCTAAGGGACTAACTTTGAATCCCATGTTCATGAAACAAATTCAGGGAAACTGAATTTACTGCTTTTAGCAACAATTAAAGAAGAGCTAATTCTCCAATGGAATACTCAAGAAGCAGAAAATGAGGACAAAAATGACTAGAGGTTATATCGGTAGAGAGAGAGGAAGGAATCAGGAGGCATAAAAGAGAATTTCTCCATGCCATTAAACAAGGTTTTGGTTATATATTCAGTTTTTGTTGTGTGGCAGAAGCTCACAGATAAACCAGACTGTCTTCTAGTATTTTAATGCTCTATATCATGAATTGAGGTCAATCTAATCAAGGCTTGGGGAGTGTTTAACTCAGCAGGTTCTAGCCACATTACTTCCTAGCTGAGACCAGATCTGAGCTCTTTGACTGATATGAGACTGGCTCAATTTTCACTGAGAAGTGCACTTTAATATATCTGGGCTTCCCAGGTGACACTAGTGGTAAAGAACCCACATGCCAATGAAGGTTAGAAAAAAGAGATGCGGGTTCAATTCCTGCGTCGGGAAGTTTCCCTGGAGGAGGGCACAGCAATGCACCCATGTATTCTTGCCTGGAGAATCCCATGGACAGAGGAGCCTGGTAGGCTACAGTCCACAGGGTCACAGGAGTCAGACACAATCAAGGCAACTTAGCATGCACATGCAAACACTTTAATATGGGTTATCCAATATTCTATCATCAAGATTACATTTCCTAAATTTGTTACACCATATATAAAAACAAGAGATCAGATTGAGTTTAAGAGATGGACTGACTACAAAAACTTAGCTAGCTTTCTTTAGGTTATTTTCTCAGACTCTGATGGTTGACCTTCATTAATATAATTTCTTTCAGAGCACTAAGAGTCCTCAAACTAGTCAATGCCTCTTCTAAGTTTTTACTGTGAACTTAACTTCAAGAGGACTAAAGCTCCATTGTAGCAAGCAGAGCCCACTCCAAACTACAGAACTTCCACTATAGAACCTCTACTATCATTTCCAAATGGATCAAAGCTGGCATGAAAGACTGAAGGACAGGTTAAGCCTTAAGACTGCCCTGTACTGCTATTCATAACTCGTAAGTGCTATACATTTTAATACTCTTATCTCAAGTAAATCAGTCAAAGCTCTAACACTTGGCCCAGTTTCTACTATGCTCATACATTTCTTCCTTTCATATTCCATGTTTGTAGTCTCAGTAGCTACTATCTGAAAGGGAATGGAATTTTCCTCTAAGAAGACTAAGTTTTTATACTAATTGTTATGATGGGTAGGTCTAAGATAAAGTGTTAGATGTGTGAGGAGGGCTAACAGTCAGACCAGTGTTTAAGTAGCTGGAAACAAATTTTCTCAGTTGTTACTCAGTTACTAAGACATATTTTTATGTTGCCTCCTTTTTCAAGGTGTACTTTCAGGCATATAGAATTCTGTTTGATATTTATTTTTATTTTAGTATTTTAAAGCTGTTTTTCAACTGATTTCCTGTTTCCATTGTTTCTGACAAAAGGCTAAGCATCACTCATAAATCTCTGGGTTTTTAGAGTATAGTTTTATTCATCTGAGCATTTTAAGGTTTACTCTGCTTTTACTTTTGAGCAGTTTGACTGTTTTGCATAGGTGTGGTTTTCTTTGTGTGTTTTACTTGAGTTTTCCTGAGCTTCTGGAATCAGTAGTCTTAAACAATTTGGAAAACTGTGCATCATTATTACTTCAAATACTTTTTAGTTCTGCATTTTCCCTCATCTTCTTGTTGAATTGAAATTATGTATATGTAGGTTGATACTGCCCACTTATCAATGATGCTTTTCTTCCTTTTTGCCAAAAATTTTCTTTTTGGTCTTCAGCTCAATAATTTAATTTTACCTATCTCTAAGTCAATTGGCTTCATCTTTTTCATATAGAATGTAATTCTACTCGGTGAATTTTTCATTTCATATAAGTTTCATTTATAAACATGTTAATTTTCTAAGTTTTTGTCTACTAGGATCCCTGATATATTCTTTCCTTTTTACCCTATTATCTGCTACATTAAAATATATTATAACTGGGTTAATGCATTTTATGTTAATTTCATTATCTGAGTCATTTCACATTGTCTCTTTTGCCATCTTTTTCCATTGACTGGGCCATATATCACATTCCTTTTAAAATCTATTTATGTATTTATTATTTTATACTAGACCCTGAATATGATATGTCAAAAAGATGCTGATTCTATTATTATCCTCTAAAGAGAGATAAGTATTTGACTGTGTCCTGGAATCATACATGATATGAAATGCTAATTGGTTGTATGAGGACCAAAAATATATCTATTTTCTATGTGTGAATTTTTATTAACTTAAACACACACACAATTATTTTCCAGACTACTGTAGCTCTTCAGTAATTAATGGGGTACCATTTTTCATGAAATTTCTGGAGGACATAGCTCCCATGAATATATCTCAAGTCATCTACTACTAATAATAGATTTGGCTAAAACTTGGAAATATTTTTACTAGATCTCACACAGTTTTAGCCAAATGTGGTAACCAAGCCTAACAAAACAATCATCTAATAGGACACATTGGGTTTGTTCCACTGATTACATGCAATTAGTTCTTTATCTGGCAATTAACACAGTTTTAGAAGGAACATTTGTATTGTTCAGCTACTCATTTATAAACTGAAATACAAGTTAAATGCTAGGGTCCTCAAGAACAAAAAAGGAAACTTAAAACCGGAGGCCAGGGGTCCAGGGCTTAAATTTTTAGCACAAGATCGGAATGACATTTTCCTTCCTCTTCCTCCATCATAGCTGGAATAATAAAATACTGAAGAATGTCTATGAAGCTTCAGATTTTACTTTTGCTTCTTTGGATATTCTCTTTTCATCTAAATCATACTTTGGCTAAGGCTTACTCTTTATTGTAAAAGGGCAAAAACAAACATAAATAAACTTAAGAAAACTTTCTGTAAGTTGTCCTCAATTTACATGATAGTGCCAGAATATAAACATGATGTGAACACTGAAACCATACAAAGCTAGATTAATAATCCCTAAAGAAAATATATAATTATTCAACAACCTTTAAAAGAGTTCTCAAAACATTAAAATTATTTTGTTATTTATACATTTACAGTGAAATGAAAAAATATATAAAGCTAATAATTATTTAATACTGAGGTATCCTTTATCTTGACATTACTTCTGATACCAAATCGTGTGCATTTTTCATATTTTCATTTTTCAATTCTGACTTTGTAACAATGGGATATCCAAGAATTTCATTCAATTCTGACAATATGTAGAGTTTGCACAGTCTCCACAGTGTAAGAATTCAGTTCCAAAAAACTGCCACACTTTAGACACCAATTGTAAGTCCAAGGGGCCATCCATATTTTGACCTGATCATCTACAAACTCAGCAGCTCCCACAACACTCTCTTCAGGTTTGATAATTTGCTAGAATGACTCACAGCACTCAGGAAACACTTATGTTTACCATTTTATTATAAAGGACTCAACTCAGCAACAAACTGAAAAGTGCATAGGGTGAGGTACAGGGGTAGTACTTCAGTTTGTTCACCTATCCAGATACTCTCTACATCTCAAGTCAGTCCAGAGTGTTCATACATGTCAATCCTACCTCCCTATTCCTATCCTGGAAGTCAATGGATCAAGATTTTATGGTTTGTACTTTTGATACTGTAAAATATCTATGGAATTCTCTTAAGTTTTGGCTGGTATCACTTCTGAGACACCATCATCCATTTTGTCACAATCACTTTTCTCATTTATGTTCATAAGTTCAGTTTATCTGGCTATATAGTCCTTCAGAGGATGTACTGCACTACTTTCATGGCCAGCTCTTTCTTCAGTATCTCCAATCCACTATAATTTCAATTCCAGCATATTCACATTTTGTTACATCGCCACATATTTATCTTTATTGACCAACTTCCTTTTTCATTTATATATTTTTATAAAACAGCAAATGACTTTATCATTAGAAGACAGGGAGGAAATAACACTGCATGCCTTGCTTCTTTATATAAGCTGAATAACAGGTGCATAGTGAATAATCACTAACAGACTGAAGAAAGTGGAAAGACTGATCATAGATTTGAAAGCACATGCATCACTTATACAGTGATTTGTGAACTGAAGAGTTACCACAAAAGTCTGTATTTCATGCAGAAATTCAGTTACTATTCTGCGGTAATGGAAATTTGAGCAGTGTTGCTGGGGAACTGGTATTGCATAACTAAGTCATGGTAATCTCAATTTGTACATACTGGAACCACACATAGGAAGGGCTGCCTGTTGTGCTGTTGGTCTCCTGCTTGACCTCTGACACCCCTGGATCTGTGCATGGTTTTCTATCCATTATACTATGGTGCTGAGATCTGAGAGACATTTATGAGCTTTCTCACATATATTACTACATATGAGTTTTATTTGATAAAGCCTTCTTTCATTTAAGCCCTCTGAATCTAACAAATTGAGAAGAAAAGGGATGTAAAAGTTTGGAGAATGTCAATTTGTCTGAGGAAAAGAAGTAAGGAGATTTTTTTTGTAGAACAAAATGAATTCACCTATAGAAACAAGTAGCCTTTTCCACTAATGAAATGATTTTTTTTTTTAAATTTCAGACTGGTAATATTTAAGACTTGAAATTTAGAAGTATAAAATTGAGGTCTGAAGTTTGGCTTAGAAGATACATAAATATATCGTATCTATGTCCACACTCTAAGATCTATGATGTGGGTCTTGTATCCCTAGCGATTAAAAGGTTTCCAGACAAATAAGAGGTATCAAAATTATCTTTCAAATGCACAAATAATCTGTAAACAAAATCTTCTTAAGGATCAAAAAAAAATGACATCTCAATACTAATTCTAAGTAATTTGGACAAACAATACTATGAATCATTTTTGTAACCCTGTATTATTCCAATCTTGTATAATCAGGTAACATCTATTTAAGTAGGTAAACTGATATTTTTGCCATTTTAAGGGATTAGTAGAAACCCTCCCAGTTTTTCTTATTTTATTTATCTAATTGCAGTCTTGTCACGAACAAATTTGAAGAACTTGTCAGATAATATGGAAAATTTGATCTTTTGTACACAAGAGAAAGATAGATCTAGGCACATAGGTTTGATACACTTTTAGAAGATCTAAAATCAGTATATATCAAAACCTTAGCTATCTGTCCATCTCTTTAGGAAACTATTTTTAAGGTGTAACACAATGAGGTAGCATTAGTTAGAAGTATAAGAGATTTATCTCCACTTATTTACTTGACTATCTTATAAGCTTTTTGTTTAATTAAGTTAGCTTACATGATATGTATGTGCTATTTAAAAAATAATTCAAAACATTAATTAAAAAAGGAGAAAAACCATATGAGCATAGCAATAGATGAAATATAATATTAAAATCAACATAAATTTATGATTAAATCTAGAAATACAAGAATAGAAAAGGCCATTCCAATTTCATAAATGATCCGTACAACAAAACAAATATCAAAATATTGAAAACTTTTGCCCTGACATTAGGAATGAGAAAATGACATTCACCATATCTATGATGTCCTGGAGACATTAGTCAGATTAATCAGGTGTTTAAAATGATTAAAGGAAATTATTTAGGTGATGAAAACAAACTGTAACAAACACTTCTTGACATGAACAGTGTTCTTTTGGAGAACTGCATGGGTAGAAGGCAGGAAGCTTTTATCAGACAAGGTTGAAGAACAAGGAAGAGACAAAAAAGGAAATATCTGACTGTCTGAAGCCACACAGTCAATCTGGTTTGGGTGTGAACGATCATAGTTGGCTTGGTGTTTGAGGATAAACTGACTAGATATACTACATTTCTGGTGAAGCAAAGCATTTAAAGGAATACAAAAGTCATATAAATTTCAGTTTGCTGACTAATAGAAATTACATGATTCCTAGATTCTAGATTTAGAGCTATGTGTCTTTCAAATGTTTCACTCTCCCTCTGGGCATATAGTTTCACTGAGGTTAGTAGAGAAAACCTAAAAATAAGGTTTTTATAAGGCTCTGAATATCAGAGCTAGCTTGGCTTCCAGGCTAGCCAATTTTCTACTACAGAGCTACTTTAAAATAAAATCAGGTAGGAATAAATTGGGAGATTGGAATTGACACACACAAACTTCTATATATAAAATAGATAACAAATAAGAACCTACTGTACAGCACAGGGAACTCGACCCAATACTCTGTAAGAGCCTATAAGGGAAAATAGTCTTAAAAAAGAGTGGATATATGTACATTTATAACTGAGTCACTTTGTGGCATACTTAAAGCTTACATAACATTACAAATCAACTGTACTTCAATAAACTTTTAAAAAAATCCTCTCATAACTAGTCAGGCCTCAGTCAGTACAACTAGCAAATAATTTCTGCAGTATTGAATGACTCCATGGGTGGAAGAGGTTTTGTCCTAGGAGGGTGAAAAAGATGCCATCCTTCCAAGATCCAGAAACACTCCAAAAAGATACCCAAAAGGAAGAAAGACTTAGACAATTCCACTGAGAGCTGGCAACAGAAAGCAAGACCCTAGCCACAAATAGAAAACAATCCACATTTCTGTCTGACTATATTTCTGGGCCCCCAATCTGAGGGTTGAACTGCTTGTGTACACAAGAACCAACAACCTGAGTGCCCCATGCAGGCAGAAAGCCAAGGAAAGTTCTTAGAACATAAAAGGAGGCAGACAAGAAGGCAATAGCTGTCCCTGGAAAGTAAGAATGTTCAACCAATAGGCAGTTAAAAGCCAGATTCACAGGAGTCTGAATCTGGGATGGAATATGCACATGAAAGTTTATCTTCCTTTCTCAACCAGGCACTGCAGAGATGCTGCTGCTGCTGCTGTTGCTAAGTAGCTTCAGTCGTGTCCAACTCTGTGTGACCCCATAGATGGCAGCCCACCAGGCTCTCCTGTCCCTGGGATTCTCCAGGCAAGAATACTGGAGTGGGTTGCCATTTCCTTCTCCAATGCATGAAAGTGAAAAGTGAAAGTGAAGTCGCTCAGTCGTGTCCGACTCCTAGCGATTCCATGGACTGCAGCCTCCATCCATGGGATTTAACAGGCAAGAGTACTGGAGTGGGTTGCCACTGCCTTCTCCCTGCAGAGATTCCATTAAGAATTCTCATCCTTTACTGGCTTCTGCCAGTTGTCCCAGGATCCCATCTGCAGGCTCTGGAGCAAGAGCTTTAAAGAAAAGAGTGTAGCTTCAGTATCTACCAGAATTTGGCAAGGTTTTCCAATAATTTTAGTTTTAGTTTCCCCTAGGTTGTTTAAGGTAGTAACTGGTAGCAGTTACTGAAGAATTCCTTGGGATCTCATCTACCTTAGGAGGGGTCCAAGTGGGGGGTTTTCTGCAAGGGTAGATATAGGGGTATAAAAGTTGGTGTGAAAGGATTTGCACAAAATCTTCAAGGACAATCTTTTTCTAGTATTCCAACTGACTGCAAATGAGACACCATTTTCTGGACCAGTATTTTGATGACGGGCTCTTACGAAAGTGTCGTGAGGGAGGCCCAGTCATTGCTTTGGGTTTCTGGCAGTGGAGCTATTGCCTTTGTCAGATCACTAATATGGTGAGCTTTTGTTTACATTCTGATGGTCTGTTCAAAGTGGAAAGGCAATTCAGATAAAGAATGGGTAGAATGAGTATTCAAGTAAAAGAGGAAAGAGGGGAGTAGTAATAATCAAGTGAGTCTTATAATCATTGGCTTTAGATACCTTTTATATTTTTAATTTTTGGTTAGCTTTTTGTAAGGATCTTTCAAAGAAGCTATTTGGAATAATCCTGATGCCATTTGAAAGCTTCTGTATACCAATTAAAATAGTTATCCCATATGTCTTATTTTTGAGCTCCTGTTTTTAAGTAAACTTTTGAAATTAATTATTTCATCTACTTAAAGAGTATTCCCATAATGGCCACTGTGATTCTAGATTGTCTTAGTAAGATTTTACCATATTTGTAGATATCTACAGCTTCTAGGACTATAGTTCTTAGACATAAAATAAGCAAGTGCACACTCAGTTCTTTGAAACTTAAGGATCTTATTTCTTTAACTAAACCTTTGAACCCTGAGAACCAAACTAAGGACGTGCCACTGAGTTAAGGATTTCATGGTGTTTTACACTGTACTTCATTACACAGAGATCTTCTTAAGATTGGCTAGTGACCAAGTGTCAATTTAATCCATTCCATGACCAATCTATCTCAGCCTAAGAGTCTTACTATGTGGAGAACACATCAACAGATTTTAAGTACTCCAACCATGTCTACCAATTTTGTGACTTTGGCTTCCGAGAGTCCCATTAGAATAAATCTATTATTCCTTTCACTTGAAGGCTTCTTTACAGTGACAGAAGCCCTAATGTATTTTAATTGTCTGACCTGTGCCTATTTAGATTTTAATTTTGATGGTCAAAATAGTCCAGTTCTCATCTTAATTTATTTTCCCAAGTTCCCCAGCTGTTCACTGTTTTTGCTGTGTAATTAACCTAGAGGCTTTGTGAGTCCCCTAATGGCTGCCACTCAGTGGACTCCAATATAACTACTATCCAATATTCTTTCTGAAAACAGTATCTGTATCTCTCTCTCTCACATACATTCTTTTTCTCTTTTACTATATATAAATATATATACATATGTTTTTTAAATAAAGTTTTTTTTTTGAATCGCAGAGTCACATGCCAGAAGTAGAAATCAAATCCAACAGTGACTTACCCAAGGCCCTTGGTTAGGTCTAGAGGATCAGTGAACTCAAAGGATTCTGTGGCACCTGACCTGTGTGTCTCATCTTGCAAGCCATTAGCACTTAGATCCCATTTCTTATCTACAAAAACTGTTAAAGATGATCCAAATAAACAGTTTAGGTAATGCAAACAAATTTTATTTAACACATCATGAAGTGGACAGTCTCCTTTTGAGTAACTACAAAAGGAGATGGAAGGCAGAAGTTATTATAGGATAAATGTTAAAGAAAAATGAAACAGATAGAAAATATCTGATTGGCTGGAACCACATAGTCAACCTTGTTCAGGTGAGAAGGCTGAGAGTTGGCTTGGTGTTTGATGATGGGCTGACTGGGTGTATTGTGTTTCTGGCCAAGGCAAGCATTTATAGGAACATAAATGTTTTGTTTTGCTGATGGGGTACTCGAGGTAGGAGTAACTCAATCTTGGGCTTAGAAAGTTATTTCAACAAAGGCAAGGAAACAAAATTAAAATTATAAGTGTTGGTATCAGGAAATAAAAAGTCAATATTTGTAGCAATAATATTGTATACAGGGAATTCAAAATATATTTCCAAACTACTTCAACAACAGGAAAAAAAATTAACATATTCTCAAAGTAGGATAAAATCAAATTGATATACTGATATAATGAAAGACATGTAAGATATCTACACCAAATTTTCTTAAATATTGAGAGAAATTGAAAGCTAATTTAATAAAAGAATATTTAATGGTCATGTATTGGAAGTCTTATCATATATGTATATATATACATACATACATATATATATATATATATATATAAATTTTCTACAGTATATTGATATACACTTTAATGCAATTCTAGTAAGGAGCTATATTGTGAAAAAATCAACATATTGGTACAAAAAAGACTATAAAAACAAAAGAACCAAAAATAGCTATATAAACACAACTGGGGAAAATATACTTTAATATACGAAGATACATTATTAAGGTACAATAATTTGCTAAGTGCATTTTTGGTGAAAAGACACGATTTTTGTCAGAAGTGACTTCACTACAATAAGAAAGTGAGTATTTCCAAGTAATCAGCCAACTTTTTCTATGAGTTGCCAAATAATAAACATTTTAGGTTTTGCAGACCACACAGTCTCTATTACAGTGATTCAATTCAATCTGAAAATATCAAAAGATAAGATATCCACAAAACGGCTTGGGTATATATGTCAACAAAACTATATTAATGAATAAATAAATTTAGTCATACAATTTTCATGTTGCAAAATATTATCTTTTTGCTTCTTTTAAACTTTTTACAACTTGTGAAAAATATAATTTTTTTCTTAGCTCATAGGTTATACAAAAACAGAATAGGCTTGCTGACCATACTTTTTGGTTGCTGGTGTTTTCATCAAATTGTGCATGGTCAATTAAACATTGGCATGAGAACATAATATGCTATTACCCTTCCCTGACACCATACACAAAAAATCAATTTCAGTAGGATTGTAGGCCTAAATATAACACATAAATGGATACAGATTCTCTAGTTTAATACAGTACAATATCCTCAGTAACTTGAGGTAAGCAAATCTCTTCTTACAATGTCATTTTGAAATCACAATCTTTGCACTAAGAATATTATTTTTATAGACTTGGTGATTATTTTCAGGTCTTTTCAATGAAAAGCCTTAAGTAATTTTTTCTTTTTTTCTAAGGCAAAGCTAGTCATAAAGTTTATGATATCACTTCAAAGATATTGATGACTAGAGTCTTTATAACACTTGACTTTATCAATCAAGGTAACAAGAATTTAATAATTAAAATGCCTCATGAAAATTCTCAATGTGTATACAGGCTGTTTGTGTATTTATCTCTCCTGGGTAATAATACACAAGGTCAGAGAAGGGGGCAGAGAATGAACAGAGTGCTCTAACTAATTGGTTTATTTTCCAGATTCATAATGGTAAAGTTGAAAGGCAAAGTGTGTTATGCAGGAAATATCATAAAGTGTAAGTGACTGGGGGAATCTATGGGAAGAATGCCTACATAACATCACATAAGTCCCCCGCATCTGTATACTGAATAGAACAGCTATAAAGAAGCTGTTGGGAAGCTTCAGCTAAACTGTGGACAATGCTCAGGTGGGTTATTCTATAGAACAGTTTGAGATCCAAAAATTCAGAGGGGTGAACCAAAACAAATTCATAGGTGAGAGTCAATGCTCACCTTAGTAAAATGGCAAAATGATAAATCCGAAGGCCTGGGCAGAAATGGCTCAAAAGCATGTATATTTTTTTGACTTAGCTTTATATTTATGTATTATAGTTATACTTATATATTTATTATGTTTATGGCTTAGCTTTATGTTTTTGTGTGCAAAATGGCAAAACAGCATCTTTGAAATAACAATCTGAAACATGGCATAAAATATAGTTGAACATTTTTATTAGCAGATTCCACATTTACAAATCTGCTCACTTGTTAAAATGTCCTAATAACTGGAAAATCAGTTTTTACTGCACTTTCATAGTTATTCACAGATATGCTCAGCATTGAAAACTTTGAATCACTTGTTCCCAACTGAGGTGAAACAAGGTGGTGCTCTGCCTTTTGTTTCAGTTCCCATGCTGTACATAAGTGTCCCTTCTGTGCTAGATTTAATGCCATATTTTTACATTTTTGTGCCTTTTAAAATATGATTTCACTGTTTCAAAATGCCCCTGAAGCATAGTGTTGAAGTGCTGTCTAGTGTTCCTAAGAAGGTTGTGAGCTGTCTTACAGAGAAGATAGGTGTCTAAGATAAGCTTTGTTCAGGCATGAATTACAGAGCTCTTGAAAGTTAATTCAATGTTAATGAATAAATATATGTGTTAAATAAAGTGTTTGAAAAGAGAAATATACATAAAATGAGATTATGTATTGGTTAGTTGATAAAATATGGTGACTAGAGGCTCACAGGAACCTATACCCATTTTTCCTGTAGAAGAACTGGTTCAGTACTCACTAACTCACTGTTAAGGCACTGTTATAGAAAATGGTACTCAGCTGTTCAGTCATGTAAGAATAGTTGCAACCCCATGGACTTCAGTCCACCAGGCTCCTCTGTCCATGAAATTTTCCAGGCAAGAATACTGGAGTGGGTTGCCATATTCTACTCCAGGGAATCTTCCTGACCCAGAGATTGAACCTACCTCTCCCGCATTGGTAGGTGGATTCTTTACCACTGAGCCATGCGGGAAGCCCATTATAAAGGATAACTACTGCCAAAAATTCAACTGTAGCAGTCTTACCAACAACAGCTTATATCACTCCTACTAGAGTAATCTATAAATATTTCAATTTTTTCCATGGGGAGATTTTAATTACAGGCATACCTCAGGTTTGGTTTTAGACCATCACAATAAAGCAAGTCACATAACTTTTTGTTTGCTTGTTTCTTAGAGTATATAAACTTGTTTATATTGCAAAAGTTTATCAAGTGTATAATAGCATTATGTCTAAAAAAACATTTACATACCTTAACTAAAAAATAATGCTGTTGAAAAAAAAAAGTGGGGCTGATAGACTTGCTTTACACAAGCTTACCACAAACCTTCATTTGTAATAAGCACATTTTGTGAATAAAGTGAAACACAATGAAACAAAGTATGCTTATATTTGGGGCTTCCCATTCCCAGGTGGCACTAGCGGTAAAAAAACTGCCTGCCAACACAGGAGATATAAGGGACATGGATTCAATCCCTGGGTTGGGAAGATCCCCTGGAGGAGGTCATAGCAACCCACTCCAGTATTCTTTCCTAGAGAATTCCCATAGACAGAGGAGCCTAGTGTAACTACACTCCATAGGGTTGCCAAGAGTCGGACATGACTGAAGTGTCTTAGCATGCACTCATGCCTATATCCGATTATGATTTTGCTACAGTTCACTATCACTTTTTGTTACAATCAATATAATCAATTTACTGATTATCACTGTTGGACTATTTCCTGAATTTTATAAAATAATGAGAATTACATTTATCCCCTAATGCTTATATTAATTTAAGATTTAACTAGAAAAGAAACTTAAAATTGAATGTGTAAAAGTATCCTCACAGGATAACTAGACATTTATTTTATACATTTAAACACTGTTTGCTTGTAAAAATTAGCAACTTGATACTAAAAGTGAAATTCAACAACATTCTAATTATTTCATTTTAAAACACATTATTATTAGATATAATTATCTTAAAGTTCCTCTGAAATTATACTTTTTAAATAGATGCAAAATAGGCCTTAGTGAATTTATGCCTTTATCAAGGTCACAGAAAAGCACAAATAGATAAAAGAACCCTGATTTCAGGTCTTGGTCATGATTTTCTTTTCTCTCTCTAAAGAGAATAAAGTTAATCTTTCTCTTTATAAAGTATTGGGACAACAAACTAATTATAACTGCAATATATAGCACTTACTTGTTGCAGGCACCGATTTAAGTTGCACATATTAATTAACATTATGCTTTTAAAACACTATCATTAAATACTTTTGCCAACGAATTTAAATATATCATGCAGAGCAATGGGCTTTGTTAGTGGCAGAACCAGGGAGTGAACGAAGACTCCTATGTCTTTATCCTTCCTCACCAGGTATGCTTTTTTTTTCCCCCTTTGGGACTCGTAAATTTAATATTTACATTGTATCACTAACCCTATTTTATTGTGACTTCGCACACTTCTGAAGTGACAACATGCTATTTTTTTCCTCATTGTTTTTCTGTTAAAGAAAAAATAAATTGAAGAGTTTATTTTCTGTCTTTGTTTTTCTTAATCTTTACAGAGACAACCTGTATTGTCAGGCACAGGCCACAGCGTGAGCTCCGAGGTGAAAGGAGGCCCCTACACCCACCCTACACGTCAGGCCTGGGCCCTGCGGAAAACACTGCAGCATAAGGGATTCTATGGATTCGCAACCCGGCCTCCAGGGCAGAGAGAGGCTCAAAAAAGAGGCAGCCCACTCCAGCTGGTAGATAGCAGCTTAAATCAGCAAAGGAACTTACCTGGCCTGTCTTCAGCGGCTGCAAGACAAGCAGCTAGCTGTCCGCCCTGCCCGTCAGCATCTCAGGGCATATGGAGGCCTTCATGGGGTTAGTCAGTCACTGCACCGTCGCGAAGGCGGTCTCAACAGCACCCTGCTCTCACAAAGCTTGACCTAGAAAAGGCCCTGGCTACAGGAATGCTGGGCAGAACGTACATTCCGAGGACAGGGAGGCCGTGAGGAGCCTCTCACAGCCCTGGGCAGTTGTGGGCCTGTGGTAGCGCCCTCCCGCGTCCTCCTCCCGCAGCTTCTACGGCCCTGAGACGAGGTCCTCGCGCCGCCGCAGGGGATTGTGGGGCCTGAGGGGCGAGAGCGGAGCCTACCGGGAACCCCACCCCCACTCTATCCCCACCTGCAACAGCTTGGGGAGCGCAGGGCGGGGCCCTACCTGCTGAGGGGTGCTCAGCGTTCTTCTTGTGGCCACCATGGAAGTTCCCAGGTAGAGCACCAGACGGCGAGAGAAGACAGAGGCAGCCACGAAGAAGAAGGATGCTTTGAAGAGGGACTTAGTTGGGGACAGAAGAGGCGGCGCAGGCAGCCCACCCTCCGGCCGTGGCCGCCTCAGCTGTCCTTCCTCCGTGGTCCTTCAGGGCTCAGTTCCCAGGCCTCATGTCTCAAGCCTGCGTCCGGTTCTCCGTTCTTTCCTGAGGATGCTATGCCACCTGCGAGCTTTCCTGGAGGTAGGCAGAGGTCATTATCCTACCTAATATATGAGGTTGGAATTCCAGCTTGCAGGCTTGGTGCCACCATACAAAAAATTTATACCTAAGGTCTTTTTTGGCTTTCTATGAGAAGGTTGGTACATATTTACTCAGAGGTTAGTGGCAGGAAGAAAAAAATAACATTAAAAATCTGAAGTAAAAACTAGCATTTCTTACCCTTCTAAAAATTTCCTGGAGGAGGTTAACTTAATTTTAGAGATTCAGGCACAGAGAGAACGGTGCTTTTAAAAAGTCTCTGTGATTTTGTGTGTTATTTAAACTTTAAATTGTTTGCTGTTTCTTTTCTCTATACTCTCGCTAGTTCTAGCTACAATAATTGAACTGCATTATGCTATGTTAAAAATGAATTTACATTTTTGTAGTGTCTTACAAGCATAAAATAATATTTTGTGCTTGCTAAATTATTCTGAGTATCATCTGAAGAATAGATTTCCCCATTTCATGTTTTGTGTTTTTAAAAGTAAATGAAAAGCAAGCAAGAAAAACAACATTAAACATTGCTTCAATTTAGTGTATATCAGGGTAATTGAAACAAACAAGCCCATTTAATCAGTTTTTACCTGAAAGAGTGTATTGCATAGAAATAAAAAACAAACAAGACTATTTACCTAGTGATATAAGGAGAAATATTATATTTTTATTAAATGCAAATGTGCAAGTAAATTAGAAATACTATTATGTGTTTTGCTTCTGAGAGTCCAGAAGAAATCAATAGAAACATTATGAAAATGTAAGTTAATTAAGATTATAAATTACCTCACTGCAAAATTGAGATTTTTATTTTACTATAATTATTCCCTCAAGTGGTTCTTTTCACTTCTATCTTGAAAGAGAATTTACATTTTACAATAAGCAAAGATGAAGGAAAATAACCCTTACTGGCAGAGAATCTCATCAAATGGGTAAATGCCATGGATATGCTGAAAATTCTTTATACTGAAAAATACCTTCAGAAATAGTGAATAAAGCCAAATGGAATTTGGCTTTAAAATGTACATAAGTGCATTATACAAATGATTATTTACATGTATCATATATATAGATACAAACTTGCTTTTACCACCTAAATGGCAAAACAGTGTATCCATATCTTAGAGAGCCCAACTTGCATCTGCTTGCTCTCTAAAGTATCTTTCCAAGAGTTAAACCTTATCTTCACCTTTAAACATATGTGCTAGTTTTGCCTGTTTTGAAATGTATGTAAATGTATCATAAGTGTATGACTTTTTTGTTGCTTTTTTTAATTCAGTATTGTTTGTGAGATTTATTCATTGCTACAGCTAGTAGCTGAACTGCAGTCATTTATATTGTTTCATAATTTTCCTTTATGCTAAATTCTGGACTGGGTGGCTTTATTCTTTTATTTTGAGGTGGCAAGAGTAAATGGATAGCTTTGAAGGAATATTTAAATCAAGTCAGTCACTTTCCTATATACCAACAATGAACAAGTGGACTTTGAATTTAAAAATACAATACCATTTACATTAGTATCCACCAAAATTAAATACTTAGGGTTTAAATCAAATCACTACATATTATATCACCATGGTAGACTTCCTTGCCCTCTGATTTCCCCTAGGTTCTATATGCAGAAAGCCTCAACAGAAAATTAAAAACAGAGAAGCACAGTATACATGTATTCTTGTTCTTGCTCCCTTCATTACCCTCATTCTAGCGATGATGTGTTCTACAGTTTTCCAGTTGGTGTCAGGCATTTTTCCTCATAGTCATGAAGTCTGGGTGATACTATGTTCTTCCCTTTCCCCTTTAGGACTCTGGGTGTAATGACTTCTTTCTGAATGTTTCATACATTCAATACCTGAATGTTTCATCAAACCCTTGTGCTTCTTTAATCTTATACACAGCTCTTTAAACTCTGCTTTCATTAAACTCTCAAGTTAATCCTTTAGATGAATCACTTTGTGTGTCTGACAATTCTAATTGACACTGTTATAAAGCAGTTACTTGTATAGTCATATTGCTGTATAAGAAACTGAAAAATCAGATAATTTTAACATGAATATTTTCCTTAAATGTAAGACTGAGATTCACATGCCTTATATATTTGTGCTTATTATTTTGTTATTTTAGGCTATTTTAATTACAAAAAGAAATGTTGGGGTGTTTCACTCTTGTAATAAAAATTGAAAATATTTTAATTTTTACCTTTGATAATGTAGGTGTAATTCTTTAGAATACTAGAATAGAAATCAGAAATGCCACTGCTATTAGGACATATGAAGAATTGTTTTTACACAGGTTAAGTGGTGCCAAAAGGCTAAAACCTTGATATTATAGTTAGAGTATAATTTAACTCTAAATAGTTCAAAATTTTTCATAGTATTCTTTATTCTGCCCACTGAAAATGACTAAAATTGAGCTGCTGTTTAAAATTTGTGAGAAGTTCAGATGAAACCTGAACATTTTGACCTTCAATAAAGGAATGGAAGACAACTGATTTTATAAAGAATTAAATGAAAATTGCTGAGTGAAAGAAAGCATCAAAAGGAACATAGGACATCTGCAGTTGATAAAAGCAGGCTATTTCTTTTTTTCTCCTCCATGAAGTAAATCTGTAACATTATTATTGCTTCAAGCAGGAAAATCTTTTTTTTTTTCAACATAATAGCTGTGAAATAAGAATGTATTTGGACATTCAATGAAAAATTTGTCTCAAAAAACCTATTAAAATAATTTGAATGAAATTTTCTGTGACAATGAAGGTTATGAACAGCTAATAAGATTTTTTTTTAGTGTAAACTTTGTAAAATTAAGGTTTTTCACTTCAGTACTGTAAAGTCTACTTTTTCCTCACTTCCCAACAGACATGTAAACCTTATTTTTACTGCAATTAGAACACATCAGTACTTTAGAGAAAAAATACAGATACATACTAGAAATTTTGTTGTTTACTTGCTAAGTCGTGTCCAACTCTTTTGCAACCTCATGGACCTGTCTATGGGATTTTTCAGGCAAGAGTACTGAAGTAGGTTGCCATTTCCTTCTCCAGAGGGTCTTCCTAACCCAGGTACTGAACCTGTCTCTCCTGCACTGGCAGGTGGATTCTTAACCACTGAGCTTCCTGGGAAGCCCATGCTAGGAATAACCTTTAGATTAAGTTAATATTAAGCAATTGAGTAAAATAAATATATAATTTAAGAAAAAACTTCCAAATCCAAGCTTCTATATTTTGTTCTGTGACCCTGGGACTGCGATACAGCCTCAGATGGCTTCCTGTGAGGTTATATCAAGTAGGGAGGTAAGGGAGAAACTAGGTAATAAACAGATGAGAGAAAAGACTTGATTCTTCATGTTTTGCTTATTTTTCTTGCCATCTGCCATCCAAAAATATCTCTTTACCTCAGCTGTAGCAGGTAAATTCAATTTTCAGCCAAAACATAGTTAAAATGAAATAAATTGATAAATCAACTATTATTAAAATTATCTAATACCTAATACCACATAAAAAATCTTTAATAACCATGATAAGGTGGGATTTACTCCAGTAGTTCAAGGTTTTAATATTAGTAAATCCATTACTGTTATGAATCATAATAGTAGATTTAAAGAAAGATCTTCAAAACCACAATGAGATAACATTTTATACTCATTAGGATACAAAAACAAAACTTAAAAGAACATAAAAAAAAATAGCATTGGCAACATTGTTGAGTTATTTAAATCTTTGCCATTATTGGAGGGAATGCAAATTGCTATAGCCATTGTGAAAACCAGGATGCAGTTTCTCAAAAAATTAACCTATAATTGCCATATCATCGAGTAATTCTATTTCTATGTGCTCCAAATAAATAAAATTAGAAAATTAAAAAGGTATTTGTACTCATACGTTCATAATAGCTAAAAGTTGGAAGACAGTATCTATGAATAATTAATGGCATTTTAAACAAATTTGATATATGCATTTGATGCAATATCATTCAGTCTTAGAAAAGGAAGGAATATGGACATACGCTACAACATGGATAAATGTTGGAGACATTATACTAAGTAGAATTAGCCTTTCACAAAATAACAGATATTGTGTAATTCCACTTATATACTCAAATGGGATATATAAAGTAGTCAAATTCTAGAGACAGGAAGTATAATGAAGGTTTCCAGGGGTTTAAAGGATAGGGAAATGGGATATTAATGTTTAGAGGTACAGAGGTTAATCGGGAAGATGAAAAACTTATGGAGTTGAATGGTAGTGATGGTATCACAATAATGTGAATGTTCTTAACATCACTGATTATTCACTTAAAAATGGTTGAAATAGCAACTTTAGTAATGTGGCTCAGAGGGTAAAGAATTTGCCTACAATGCAGGAAACCTGGGTCCAATCCCTGGGTTGGGAAGATCCCCTGGAGAAGGTAATGGCTGCCTACTGCAGAATTCTTGCCTGGAGAATTCCGTGGACAGAGGAGCCTTGGAGGGCTACAGTCCATGGGGTCATGAAGAGTTGGACATGACTGAGCTGAGCGACTAACGGTTTGACTTTTCAGGTACAGAGTTTCAGCTGGGGAAGATGCAAAACTTCTGGAGATGAATGGTAGTGATGTCATTACAATAATGTGAAGGTTTTTAATGCCACTGATTGCTCACTTAAAAATGATTAAAATGGTAAATTGTATGGAATGTTTATTTTACCTGATAAAAAAATCAACAAAAAAGAGACAACTTATCATTTTTCTCATAGATACAGAAAAAAGACTCCAATGAAATTCAGTAAACGTTGTTGATAGTAACACTCAGGGGATAGGAATTGAAGGATTATTCTTTAATAGGATACAACAGATTCCTCAAGCATGAATCTTGATTTTAGTTGAAACACAAGTGATCCATCCACTGAGATTAGAAATAAGACAGCGATATCCATTATTTCTACTACTATAAACACTGTACTGGAGATTTTAGTCAATGCAGCTAGACAAGAGAATCCAGAAATTTCAGACAAAGAGAAAGAATTAGCATTTCCTATTTTCAGAGGATATGGTAGCATAAATGAAACAAAAGCTATCTTATATCTGACTCAAGTAATAAATGATTTGATGAGGTAGAAAGTCAAAAATTAACATGCAGAAATAAATGACCTTCACATAGACACACAGTAACCAGTTAGAAGATAAAATTTTTGAAATAAAAACTCTATAATAGCCAGTGAGAAAATAAAATTCTTAGAAACAAGCCTAAAATAAACAGCAATATCTATATGAATGAAATATATATATATGAAAAAATGTATATTTCATAAAATAGAAAGGCTTTGGAAATTGAGTTAAACATTCTAAAGATGTCAGTTCTCCCTAAGGTAATTTTTATATTTCATATAATCCTGATAAAAATACAAACAATTTGTGTAGTTACAAAAGTTCATACTAAAATAATAATCATAAATATCTAGGAGAATCTATGAGGGGTGAATTACACATAAGGAGTTGAATCATATTATAAAACATCTATGTTAAAGTTGAATTGTCACATGGAAAAGATAATCAGAACTAATTTAGGCTTATTATTAGAAAGTATATAAAGAAATGCTAGAATTGAGAGAAAACTAAGATACAAAATAAATAAGTAGATACATGAAGAAAAATTCACAAAATGGTGGATAGAAATATTGATATATGTATGTATATATATGGCACAAATATGTATTTAAATATGTGTAGAGCTTGAATGGGGTCTCCCTGGTGGCTCAGACAGTAAAGTATTTGCCTGAAATGTAGGATACCTGGATTCAATCCCTGGGTCAGGAAGATTCCCTGAAGAAGGGAATGGCTACTCACTCCAGTATTCTTGCCTGAAAAACTCCATGGACAGAGGAGCCTGGTGGGGTCCTGTCCATGGGGGGTCACAAAGAATCAGACACAGCTAAGAGACTACACTTTCACTTTTCACTTCACTTCAAAGCTTAAATGTGATGACTACCAATTGCAGAAAACACATCTAGTACCAAAATGTTCTTTTCTAAGTAGTATATTTCTATTGGCTCCTAAAAATAATGGCTAATTCAAGAACTAGAAGAGGGAAACTTTATGATGTTCTTGGAATATTTTGTTGTACCATAAAGTAAGTTCTCCAGGTATAAAGGGTGCATGCCAGTGTTCTGTGGAAGCAGCTTGAAGGTACTCATGCTGGCCAAATATGGGGTAAGAAAATCATCCGAAATGGATAATGATGATAATGTAATATACCCATTACATAAGTGTCTCTGAGTCCACCATGATGTTAATAAATTGGGTAATAAAGTGATACAGTAATAGGAAGTGAAATCTATTTTTATATAGGATATGTATAAATGTTATTATATAAACAATATGATAAATATAGAATATATTACAGTGTTAGTAAAATAATGCTTGTCAGCAATGATAGTAAGATTTGATTTAATATCACTGAATATTAAAATTAGCCAATGCAAGTTTAATGAGAAACAGAAAATTTGTTTCAGAGTATCTCTCCACGTTTATTGTTTAAATTTAGAGTGAAAAACTGTACTTTACTGGGGAAATAGCCTTACAGACACCATCCTTACTAAGTGGTCAAAATCAGCATTACCAAGAATGGAAATGGTCAGCATGGTAAGATCATGGCACAATGCTCCTAGAAAGGCACACCACCACTTCTGTAGTATTCTTGCTAAAAATGAAAAGCTTGAATATTATAATGAGGAAAATATAGGCAAACCTAAATTTGACATTCTACCCAATAAATATCCTACACTCTTTAATAATGCAGTCATGAAAGATGAGGAAATATTGAGAAATATTTTCAAATTGAATGATAATAAAGTGATATGAGAATTAAATATAACATGATTATGATTTGAACAGTGGGCCAGAATGATGGCATGTAGTCTCAGGTATTCCTGGGAAAGTTTGAAATTTGAATGTTGACTCTGTTTAGATAATGATGCTGCATTTACCTTAATCACTCAGTCATACCTGACTGTTTGCGACCCTATGGACTGTAACCTGCCAGGCTCCTGTGTTCCTGGGATTCTTTATGCAAGAATACTGGGTGGGTTGCCATTCCCTTCTCTAGCTTAGATTCTACTGAAGTTACATATTCTTAACAAATATACTTGGGGGTATTAATGCTAAAATCAAATGGGATAATGTCAAACATTGTATGAAATGTATACATAAAGTTTTAGAAATATTATTGAAAATAGGGCATAGCTCTATTATTCACTTGATTATTTTTATTTAATTATTGTTTTTTCTTCTTTATAACATTTATTTATTTATAGTTTGGTTGGATCAACTGACACAAGTAGGATAGTGCTATAGCGTAAATTTAGGATCAGAATAGCATTACAGACTGAGCCATGTGTAATTTTGAAACTGACAAATATATGTAAAAAAATGAAAGTAAAAGCTTTCACCTGACAGCACATAAAATGACTCTTGATTCAAAGTTAGTAGTTTGATGCAACATAATTTTCCCTGGAAGAGTTAAGTATTTTTCTGTATGTTCAGTAAGTTTTCAGAAATATCTCAAGTACTTCATGACTAATTAAATATGTATTCAGAATCCTATTTTGGGATATTGATATAATTCTCTTTAGGGGAAAAAAGGTAAAAGCTAAATTTCATTAATGATAAAAACTTAAAAATATATAACTCTGAAACCATTGTAGTAATAAATATTAATGTATTGCTATTATTTTGTTTATTAATAGATCCCAGAAAACATTCTCTAGAAGAGAAACAGGAGGAATATGTATAATCTCAAGAAATTAAACGTTTATAATTCCTCCAAATCATGCAAAATAATTATATATTTGACAAAAGTCCTAACACAATGATATAAGAGCAAAATAATTTTATGAATTTAAGTTCTTAATTACAGAAATACACAATGTATTATTGACATGTGTTGCAGTAGGCTGTGTAGCTTTTACTTTAATAAAGAAACAGTCAGAGGATTCTCTTTTTAGGGCTTGAAATAATTACTTTAAATCTCCAATTTTCTTCTTAAACAAATGGGATTATTAATGTATAATTAGCACTGCCTCGGTACCTGCTCTATACACATCCTGGATTTTACATATTCATTTCATCTTTCCTAGTACTTGCCATTATTATATTTTATTAACTTTCTACTGCATAGAATACATTTTTGGTGATATGAACTTTGTAGTACAGATAAGTGGTTTAAATATGTTAGGTTTACTAACAGAAATTATTTTTAAATTAGTTTTATTAAATTATTCATATATCTGGTTATGCCTCATCATCAGGATGTTTAGAATGTCAGTCTAAAAGTATATAAGTTAAAAACACCAACATTACTAGAAAAATGTGGTCATTACATGTAGTCATTTAATGTCAGTAAATCATTTTATTTATATTTCTAGGTGATTAATCTGATTATATAATTTATAATTTTATGCTCTGCTCTATGTTCTAAAATATTTATTTATCTACACTTTTCTCAGTGACTACTGAGTTGTCTTTGTATTTATTTTTTCCTCTGTGTTATGTAGACTTAAAATTCAAGAAGTATTAAACATGAAACATTATTTTATGTTAAGAAAGCTATCTTAAGAACAAAAACTTTGTTGGTAAGTTAGAACAATATCTACTTAAGCATGTTAATATGCTTACCACATCATTTAAAATCTTCATAGACATTGGTTTGCAATCATTTATTTTATGGAAGAATTTTAACTGACATTCATGGTATAAAAAATAATGTTTATTTAATTAAAAAATGAAAGCCTCTCAGTCATGTCCAACTCTTTGTGACACCATGGACTATACAGTCCATGGAATTCTCTAGGCCAGAATACTGGAATGGGTAGCCTTTCCCTTCTCCAGGGGATCTTCGCAACCCAGGGATCAATCCCAGGTCTCCTGCATTGCAGGTGGATTCTTTACCAGCTGAGTCACAAGGGGAGCCCAAGAATACTGGAGTGGGTAACGTATCCCTTCTCCAGTGGATCTTCCCAACCCAGGAATCAAACTGGGGTCTCCTGCGTTGCAGGTAGATTCTTTGCCATCTGACTTATATAAAAATAAAAGGATGATATATTTTCATCCTAGGGAAAAAAAGTGTATCTCTGATTAATGATTACTTCCTTGCAGCTTTAAGGTAAAAGACATGAACAATTTCAAAGAGTTTCAACAGCTGAGATCCCATCACTAGCCCCACTTCAAGAGAATATTTTCTTACTTCTGAGGTTATATTCTTATCCAACCAGAATAAGAATGAGAATTCTCTGGAATGGGCTAAGGAATGACTTGGAACGTAGAACAGTATAGCAACATACTGATATAATTCTCTGGCAAGGTCAGTGATTTGGATTAAGTATAATCAGAATTTTCAGGAAACTCTTAATTTTGAAATTCAAGGAACTGGCAAACCATTTCTACACTAATATCTGCATGTTTTGCATAAGAAAATATCCAACCAAAATTTTACCTCACATCTTCTTTTGTTAATAGAAGTATTGAATGCCTTAGACATGTGTGCTGACTGTGTTCCTTTGTATTCTGACTGGATACATAAAGCAGCTTGTATTCGTCATGATTCTCCAAAGAAATATGACCAGTAGGATATATAGATATGTATAGTATATGTATACTGTATATAATATACAGTACTGGATTTTGAAAAGGCAGAGGAACCAGAGATCAAATTGCCAGCATCTATTGGATCATTGAGAAAGCAAGATAGTTCCAGAAAAACATCTACTTCTCCTTTACTGACTACGCTAAAGCCTTTAACTCAGTGGATCACAACAAACTCTGGAAAATTCTTCAAGAGATGGAAATAGCAGATGACCTTACCTGCCTCCTGAGAAATCTGTATGCAGGTCAAGAAGTGACAGTTAGAACCAGAAAAGGAACAACAGACTGGTTCCAAATTGGGAAAGGAGTATGTCAAAGCTGTATATTGTCACCCTGCTTATTTAACTTATATGCAGAGTATATCATGTGAAATGTTGAGCTGGATGAAGCACAAGCTGGAATCAAGGTTGCCAGGAGAAAATATCAATAACCTCAGATATGCAAATGAGACCACCCTGTGGCAGAAAGCAAAGAAGAACTAAAGAGCCTCTTGATGAAAGTGAAAGAGGAGAGTGAAAAATTTGGCTTAAAACTCAACATTCAGAAAACTAAGATCATGGCAACCTGCCCCATCACTTCATGGCAAATAATTGGGGAAACAGTGGAAACAGTGAAAAGTTTCGTTTTGGGGGGCTCCAAAATCAATGTAGATAGTGACTGTAGCCACAAAAGTAAAAAATGCTTGCTCCTTGAAATAAAAGTTATGACCAACCTAGACAGTATGCTAAAAAGCAGAGACATTACTTTGCCAATAGAGGTCCACCTAGTCAAAGCTATGGTTTTTCCAGTAGTCATGTATGAATGTGAGAGTTGGACTATAAAGAAAGCTCAGTGCTGATGAACTGATGCTTTAGAACTGTGATGTTGGAGAAGACTCTTGAGAGTCCCTTGGACTGCAAGGAGATCCAACCAGTCCATCCTAAAGGAAATCAGTCCTGAATATTCATTGGAGGGACTCATCTTGAAGCTGAAACTCCAATACTTTGGCCACCTGATGTGAAGAACTGACTCATTGGAAAAGACCCTGATGCTGGCAAAGATTGAAGGCTAGAGGAGAAGAGGACGACAGAAGATGAGATGATTGGATGGCATCACAGAGTTGATGGATATGAGTTTGAGTATACTCTGGGAGTTGGTGATGAACAGGCAAGCCTGGCATGGTGTGGTCCATGTGGTCGCAAAGAGTCAGACGTGACTGAGTGACTAAACTGAACTGATACAGTATGTATCATATATACATACATATGGTTTATGCAGTTATGGAGGCTAAGTCCCATGACTTGCTGTCTACAAGTTGGAGACCCAGGAAAAATGGTGATATAATTTTGGTTTGAGTTCAAAGCCTTGATGCCTAAGTGATGCCCAAGGAGCAGGGGAAGACCTATGCCCCAGGTCAGGCAGAAAAGCAGGAAGAGAAAGGGTCTAATTCATCCTTCCTTCGTCTTTTGTTCTACTCAGGCCCTCAGGGATTGTATGATACTCACTCATACTCAACTCACTGATTCAGATGGTAATCTTATCTAGACCCAACCTCATAGACAGATCCAGAAGTAATGTTTAACCTGGCTACTCTGTTGCTCAGTCAAGTTGGCAAATAAAATTAACTATCGATAGCCATATATTCTTTTTCTGTGCAGTTGAGAATAAGTAGATTTGAATAAAGCCTTTGCATTCTCCAGGGGTCATTCCTAACCAGGAATTGAACCAGAGTCTCCTGCATTGTAGGCAGGTTCTTTACCAACTGAGCTATCAGAGAAGCCCCTGATTAAAAGCAGGTGACCTAAAGTTGCCTTTTGGTGAGACCAACTGGATTCTGAATGATAGATGTCATTTTCATGGGCCAAACTAATCAAGACCAGTGAAGATGGAGATGTTTTAGGATATGGCAGGATTGAGGGATAAAGTGACTATAGTAGAGAATTGGACCAGAATAGAAGGAAACAGTATATCTCCCATACAGTGCCAGCTCCAAACTCATGAGCCTTAGATTTTCTTCCAGTTCTATGGCATACATAGACCACTAGATCTCATTACCAATTGAGAAGAATAACAGTACTCTGAGAAGTTTTTTTTTTTTTAATTTTAATTAAGTGGAAGAAAGAAAACCAAAGCAGCTGATTTAATTGACATCAACTGGTACACAAACCCTTCAAAAAAACAAAAAAGTTAAAAGTGGTTGAGTTGTTAAAAAAATAACATTTTAAATATACACAAAAATGTATATATAAATATATATTTCACATCGTGTGAGCAGTACATTTTATTAAACATATGTTCACAGACATGTTCTATACTTTAGTGACTTTTTTATACTAAACGCTTTCATTTAGAGAGAATTTACACTGCTGTTAGATATAATCTATGGATCTAAATGGATTTTATATTACTACCACTATTGAAAAATTAAGTACATTTCTCATTTACTCTAGATTTTTTGTAGTTATTGTTTATTCTGGTTCCTTTATTTTCCCTATGCTATTTATCTTATGCAAAAAATTCAACATTAAAAACTATATTTATTTTTCATTTTAATAGTAGTTAGTATATACTCCATGTCATTCATTTTCTATATTTTGAGGATTTAATTTTATAGGTGAAATACACAGCTATTTCAAGCTACTTCCTAAAAACTGAATTTTGATTATAATTATAATAAATTAGTAAACTGAATTCAGGAATGCTGATGTCTTTATAATGCTAGATATTGAGTACAATTGCATATAATATTTTAACAAAGCTACCTTTTCTGTTTCTCATTCATTCCTCTACATCCTTTAGGTGAAAATATTCTACATTAATAGTGTTATGACAGGCATTGTGCTAGGCTCTGAGCATACAGTGTTGAGTAGACATAGTTCAGATTCTGAGGTGATTACAGTCTAGTGAAAAAGGAATTCAACTGTACTGTTTCGCTAATTGCAGTCTATTTACAGACTGAACTGATGTGAAGAAAGAGAATAAAGTTTTATTAGCATATATCACAAAGATCATTTCCTAGAATGGTGAATAAGGAGCAGTCTTCTTGAGAAACTGATGATTGAGCTAAGACTTAAGAAAGATTAAAACTGGTTAGATGTAGGGAGCATTGGTGTTTCTAAGCAATGTAGCATGTGACCCTAGAATGATGTAATTTTAAAAAACAGAAAATAGGTAAGTTTTGAGGAAACTTGTTTATATTCATTTTCTAGAAGTACGTGGGGGATATATCATAAAAGGTTTTGTGTGATAATATATTGAAGTGACTGTCAGATCAGTGTAAGAGTGATCTGTTCAGATTTGCCTTTTGAGAACATCACTTATGCTGTAATGCAAAAAATGGATTAGAAAAAGCAAGAGGTAATGCAGAAAGATGACCTTATAAATTATTACAATTCTCCAGGCAAGATGTAATGCAACTTGGATGAATAATACTTACGTTTGCTTATTATATTATTTTTAATATATCAGTTATTTTTTGCATAAACTCATATTGTATACTGTGGCACTTTTTATATTAGTATTTCCTTATCATTTTAACAGTATTTTCATTTTGAATTGTCCTTTTAATTGAGCAGTAGGATATATTTTGCAATTTTAAGCATGTTTTATGTTTTTTAAGGTGACTTCCCTAGTAGCTCAGACAGTAAAGAATAGGCCTGCAATGCAGGAGATCTGGATTCAGTAACTTAAAAATGTTAGAACAGTATTTGATTTATAGAAAAATTGTTAAGTTAGTACATAGAGTTCTTATATACTTCACACTCTGTTTTCTTTTAGTGTATTTGCCACAATGAATGCACTCATATCAATACATCAGATTAATTACATTTACTTTTATATCAATTAATGCTAGTCACCACCACATAAATAAACCCTCAGAACCTGCATACTAATCCCTGTATCTCTCTGTATCCTTTATTCTTTTCTAAATACCAGTACCTCTTGAACTTGTAGCATACTTATCCTATGTCCCCTGGAACTCACAGTCAATCAAAGTGAGAGCCTTCTGTGTCCCAAAATGGTTTTGTAAGGGTTTTCCATTCTGCTGAGCTGCTGGCTGAAACTAGCTAAACCCCTTTTCACATCTCCCATAATTTCATACTCAGCCTTGAAGTGGTTTAGGTTTTTTCTAACACCTAGGTGCTATTTTCAGACCAGCCTGTCTCATTCCTCTCTAATACTGCCAGATTTTGAATTTTATGTCATCAAAGTAAATTCAAAAATTCTCTTTTTTGCAGTAATGTGCAGTCATTGTGACCACTCCTTACTCCATTAAGACAGTATCTCACTGTGACTTTCAAGTTGTGCTTTTACCAGAATTCTTGTGGGTTATAATGTCATTACACTGATTCCAGTACCATATGCTATCAATTGATTGCCCTCTTTTCCTCCAACATATTTATCCTCTTTCTTTTCTTGGTGATACTCTTTCTCTATCATATTCTTACAATCACTGGTAATTTCAGATTTAATACATACTTTATCTCAGGTTCAAATATCATACTCTCTGCACTCCATTCTCTAAACTCACACTATCTATTCAGTTCAGTCGCTCACTCATGTCTGACTATTTGCGACCCCAAAACTGTCTATTACTGACTCTCAACATTGTTTCAGTTTCACTGGGGCTTGCTGTCTGTTGATTTGAGTATTATTTTATGTCACTTTCTAGCTCCCATTCTCAGCCAATATTTTCATCTTTCTTCTCTTTTTCCTACTAAAGTCTTTGATCATTCAATAATGTTGCTCCTCTCCTCCTTTATCTTCTCACTTAGAAATACTCCAATCCTAGTTAAATTCAGTTCTCTGTTTTTTTCTGCCACTTCACTTGTATAGGTGACTATGGATAGAAAAGAATGGTTACAAAAAGCATCCAGTAGTCATGAATGTATTTGTCCATGCACATACACAAACACACACGTATATGCACATGTGGTAACTGAGCCCACTTCAAATATATGTCTACTAAAAGCCAGTAAACCTGGCAATAACACAATTATACATTGCCTTGACTATGCCTCTGCCACTTTACTGGAAATAATTTATGGTGACTCTGATTTTTGCTTTGAATAGTTCCTTCTTTCTCAGATTTGACCTGTTTCCTTTTTCCCTTTTTCTCCAAGAAAACTGAAATAATGAGGTGAGACCACTTACCAACTTTTACTACCTTGTCTACTTATCAGCTTGAGAGCACATATGTCCATTGCCACTCCCAATTTTATGAATAAACTGTACTGAGCCTACCTAAACCTAGGCAATTACTTTTTGGATTCCATCAATCTCTCATAGTTGAAGATGTCAGTCTAGAAAAGATTACCATTCTCTTCCACATGTTCAGTTTGTCCCAGTGTAAAAAAGTAATCCCTAACTTTGTTTTTGTTTTCTGTTGTTGCTTTATTCTCCTCTCTATGACACTGTGATCAGTGATTCAGTTCTCAGACAACTTTCTTTCACACCGCGTTTACGTGCCTCTTTCATGTCCTTGGAGTAGGAAACGGCAACTCGCTCCAGTATTCTTGCCTGGAAAACTTCATGGACAGAGCCACCTGGCAGGCTACAGTTCTGGGGTAGCAAACAGTCAGACATGACTGAACATGCACACTTTCATGTCCTTGTCCAGTCTTTTGGAATATAAAATTATGGTTACTCAGATTGTTCAATATATTTAACTAAAGTGTGACATTTATATTTCCCAAATGCTGATTGCACATAGTTAGGTAAGATTTCATGAAGTTATTATACCTGTGTAACAAGCACACAATGAGATATTATTAGAATTCCAAAAGCCCCTCTGTGACCCTTTCAAGGCATTAGCTCTCTAGTTAACTGGCATTGTGACACTTAAACAGAATAGGAGCTTTTTCTGTTTTAGAACAATATATTAATATGCTGCTACTGCTGCTGCTGCTAAGTCACTTTAGTCATATCCGACTCTGTGTGACCCATGGGCGGCAGCCCACCAGGCTCCGCCATCCCTGGGATTCTCCAGGCAAGAACACTGGAGTGGGTTACCATTTACTTCTCTAATGCATGAAAGTGAAAAGTGAAAGTGAAGTCGCTCAGTCGTGTCTGACTCTTTGCAACTCCATGGACTGCAGCCCACCATGCTCCTCTGTCCATGGGATTTTCCAGGCAAGAGTACTGGAGTGGGGTGCCATTGCCTTCTCTGATATATAAATATTACCATAAAGTAACTTTATTGTGTCTAGATTCTGTTACTAAATATTGTCTTGTTAGATTCATCCATTTTGTCCCCTCGGGTTGTCATTTATTTATTCCCATAGGAATATACTGTTTCACTGTAGAAATATCTAAAAATTTATTTGCTAGCTTTCAACTGAGGGCTATTTGTTTAGTTCCCAGCTTGGGCTATAGCCTGAATAGTGCTGCAAAAAACTTTGTTTTCATACCTAGTATTGGAAAACTTTTCCCCCACTTTTTCTTTCTTTTGTCTTTTAAAAAAATTTTAATAACAACTTTATTGAGATCTAATACAATACCACACAATTCACCCATTTAAAGTTGACAACTTAGTGATTCTTCATACATTAGTACATAGAAAGTATAGTGGCTTCAAGGGATTTGAAGAGAAGGAAATAAGAAGTGACAGCTTACTCTTTTTTTTTTCTTGATATGTTTAAGCTTTATTCTTGATATGGATGCTAAAATAATTTTCAGCTGTTTCTAATATTTATTGCATTTTATTACAGAACTGAGTTACTTAAAAGTGAATATTTTTCAATTGAGGAATTGGTTGTTTTATTATTTATTTTTAGCTGAACATTACTGCTAGAAGAGAACTTCTCAGGAATCATGTGCACTTCAAAGGAATTTTGTTTTGCAATCGTAGAGTATTAGGTTTTTTGGACTTTGTGTAGCTTGCTATAATTTTCTTATCTACAAGACAAAGACAAAACTATGATTAAGTCTCATAATGATTGTGGATCCCTCTAATTCTCTTTATATCCACTTTTATTTCTGAAAATATTTACTATTAATATTTTTCTCTTTAAAGTTCATGTGCCATTGTGTAATTAGATATGAGCAAATTTAGAATACTGTTTTGGTGAACTTATTCTTTTACCTTTATGCTAAATTTGCCATCTTCTCTCACAGTGCTTCTTCACTTACCTAGTCTGTTCAGATTTAGTATAACTCTTCATTAAATTACTCAATGGATGTCTAATATTTCAGACTTACCATGTGTAAAATAAATTCTCACTGTTCCTCTAGAGGCTCCTTCATTCTGTAGTTTTTCTCATCTTAATGAACAGCAACTCCATTTTTTCCATTCCTCGGGTCAAATTCTAGAGTATCGTTTCTCTTTCAGTCTATTTTTTAGCAAATTCCAGTAGATTTACATTCAGAGTATGTGTAGAATATGATGATCCCTCACCACCACCACAGTTACCAACCTTTTTAAATTACTGTACATATTCTGTTGTCTAAATGATATCAGTGGTAACCTAACTCAGCTCTCAGCTTCAGCCTCTATGCCTAGACTCTTTTCTCAAAAAAGTAATAAAAGTCATTGTGTGACTTTAATGGTAACTTCTGAATTATCTTAGAGTAAATGTCAAGATTCTTATTTTCTAGCTTTATTCTCCCTCAAAGTTCTTAGTAACTTATAAGATAATACCATTGTATGTGCATGTGTATGTGTCCATGTGTATATTTGTGTGTGTTTATTGACTTTTTCTCTAAATGCAAACTTCATGAAGCATGAAGAGTTATGGTGTTTTATTGACTACTCTTTTATAAGTACAAGGAATAAGGCCTGACACATATTGGTCATTCAGAAATAATGAATAAATGATGACCTCTACTTTTCTATTCAGATATGTAGTTCCTTCCTCTGGTAGGACTTGACAACTTTTGTAATTGACATATAGTTGATTTACAATGTTGTGTTACTTTTGGGTATACAGCAAAGTGAATGGGTTATACATAAACATATGTCTACTTTGTTTAGATTCTTTTTCCATATAACCCACTATAGAATATTAAGTACAGTTTCCTGTGCTATAGAGTAGGTCCTAGTTAATTATCTATTTTATATGTAGTAGTGTATATATATATGTCAACCCCAGACTCCCAATTTATCCTTCCCCCTCACTTATTCCCTGGTAACTGCAAGTTTGCCTTCTACATCTGTAGCTCTGTTTCTGTTTTCTAGATAAATTCATTTGTACCATTTTTTATATTTCACATATAATCAATATCATATGATATTTATCTTTCCCTGTCTGACTAACTTTACTCAGTATGACAGTCTCTAGGTCCATTCATGCTGCTGCATTTGGCATTATTTCATCCTTTTTTTGTGGATGACTAATATTTCATTGTATGTATGTACTACATCTTCTTTATTCCCTGTTGATGGGCATTTAAGTTGTTTTCATGTCCTGACTATTGTGAATAATGCTGCAGTGAACATTCAGGTGAAACTATCTTTTTGAATTATGGTTTTCTCCAGATACATGCCCAGGAGTAGGACTGACCATACAGAATCATATGATCACTCTATTCTTAGCTTCTAAGGGACCTCCAAACTGTTTTCCATAGTGGCTGTAAAAGTTTGCATTCTCACCCACAGTGTGGGAGAGGTCCCTTCTTGCCACATTCTCTCCAGCATTAATTGTTTGTAACTGGTGTTGAAGAAATCAGGCTTCCTGACTTCAGATTAGATTTCGTGCTTTGGAATATAAATTAATCTGTAATTATTGTCTATTTTAAATTGCCCTCAAAAGCCGTTTTCTTAATAATGGACAATTTGAATCTTGGGGGAAAAAATGCACTTAATTGTTTAGGGGCCAACATTGGTAATACAGTGTTCCCTATATAACTTACCTCTATATCTCTTAAAAGATAATGAAAGCCATAAGTGAAGTACATTAAATGTAAAGAGAAAACTGCTGTAATAAAACTATTATGGCAATACAAATAAGCAAACAAATTTACTGGTAAAAGCAGTCATTTGAACTTTAATATTAGTGAAGAACAGACTTAAAATGCTCAGTTCTTGAAATTATATTTCAAAACAAATTCAGTGTCTAAGTGAATTAGTTGAAGTTTTAAAATCTGAAACAACAAAATGAGCTGCCATTTGCTGAACTATAGATAATCAGGAAACATCTTTAATGGTGAGATTAAATATAAGATCAGGGGAAAGCAATTATACTTAGAATGCAACATAAGTGGGAAGTTTTAAGTCTGAAAATATGCTCTGATAAAATTATTGTAGAGAATCATTTAAATCAGAAGACCAACAGTCAAAGAAAGGTTATCTGCATTATTTTATCCTTGTTTCTTTTAATGAAAAGAGCTATTTCCCTAAAATAAACTGTTTTATTTTGATCTTGAAGATTATTCATCAGCAAAATTTCATAAGGCAAATCACTTAAAATTATTATTCATAAAGCTGTCATTTTGCAAACTATTTATGGGTTTCACAGTATGTTTCAAATGTTGGAGATACTAATGTTTTTAAGGTGAGCTATATTATATTCATTTGGGTTCATTCATGAATTTTTTGAACTAATAAATTCTGTTAAAATAAGAATTACTGAGAAACAAACTGTTTAGTACCAAAATCGAAAGTATGTAAATAGTTTTTTAATTCAATGAGAGATTTACGCACAAGGACTTCTTGGTGATTTAGATAAGACTTTTTAAAAGTTTTTTAAAAGAATTTAAAGGTAAGTTTGAACTCTTTAGGAATGTATATTATCTTACCATAAAATTTAATCATGCTCTTCTCATTTAGAAAAAAAAATAAAGTTTGGAAGGAGTTAACGTATTTGTCCCATCATTTCATGGCAAATAGATGGGAAAGCCATGGAAACAATGACAGACTTTATTTTCTTGGGCTCCCAAAATCACTGAAGATAGTGACTGCAGCCTGAGAACTAAAAGATGATTGCTCTTTGGAAGAAAAGCTATGTAAAACCTAGACAACATGTTGAAAAGTAGAGACATTACTTTGCCGACAAAAGGTACTGCTAGTCAAACTTTTGGTTTTTCCAGTAGTCATGTATGGATGTAAGAGTTGGACCATAAAGAAGGCTGAATGCTGAAAAATTGATGCTTTCGAGCTGTAATGTTGGAGATGACTCTTGAGATTCCCTTGGACTGACCAGTCCATCCTAAAGGAAAGCAATCCTGAATATTCATTAACAGGACTGATGCGAAGAAGTGACTCACTGGAAAAGACCCTAATGTGGGAAAATTTGAAGAAGAGGACTGCAGAGGACAAGACGGTTGGATGGCATCAATGACTCAATGGACATGAGTGAGCAAGATCCCCGAGATGGTGAAGGGCAGGGAAGCCTGAAGTGCTACCTTCCATGGGGATGCAAAGAATTGGACATGACTGAGTGAGTGACTGAACAACAAGCATATTTGTGAAATTTGTTTCCCTAAATATATGGTCCCAGACACAGAAGATAAGGGAAGTTGATAGATACTGTAGTGTGGGTTTTAGCCACATGCAAACCATATTAGTTGCTACAGAAATGAAAAAGTTACTGCAAGACATAATTATATTAAAAGGTAATATGTTTCTGTTTTAGTGAGCAGAATTTTTCAAATCATTTAATATCTTCAAAGACATTAACAATGCTTAGAGAACAGATGTTCCTAGTGCTGATCTTAATGAAAGGGTGGCCTTCAGAAGTTACTAGTGGCCTCAAAGTTGCATGAGCCTAACATGTGCATCCTAAGGAAGATATCTATCTCCTTCATGTTCACTGTGTTTGTTCTACATGAGTTCACAACAAAAGCAAAAAGATGTTTTCTTAAGCAATTCTACAGAAGAAAGACTGGCAATGAACATTGTGAAAAGGATAAAAAATAGTGTCTACTCCCAAGACAATGTAGAAGTTAAATTATAAAATAAATCCCAAAATCAGTTCAACATATATGTTTGAGAAATGTAGAAATGGAAATTAAATATGTGTATGATCAAATAAAGCCATCTCAAATTAGCTTGTAAAATGTGTCTTAGATTTTTCTGTCTGAAAGGGAACCATAGTATTTAGGATAGACTATCATAAAACAAAGCTTAAAATATCTCTAGCATCTAACACAAGATAAGTTGTTTCCATCACATTCTTAACAATGTGATAATTATACTCCCTGAGTGGACTTTTCCTGTATAGATTTAATGACCTAGGTTTCTTCCCTTCAGCCTCAGAGTCCTAAGTGGGATGCTCTGCAACGTGTGATATGGAAAGGTCATGAGGGAATTTGGAAAAGGATTTTATTTTATGGAATAGTCCTGTAAGTGACCATGTTTTTTTTACTCATATTGGTTGTAACTTAGTCATATGACCACACCAGCAAAAAAGAAGATTGGAAAATTGGTTGTTCCTGTGACTGGCAAAGAAAGAATTTTTTTCATGTGCCCCCAAATTTCTCTGTCATCTGTCTTCTCAATCTGTCTCTTCATGGTCACAAAGATCTCACTTCTTCCTACCATGAAATACATCCACTGTTTTCTAAGGGAGACAGCTCCAAATACCTTGCATTTATTGCATACAACTTAAAATCCAGAATTTGTAGATTTTTTTTTCAGACTTTTCCATGATGTATGGACATGTTTTCCTTTGGCCTTGTGACATGTGACCTAAAGAAAGAAAATCTGTTATCTGTCCAACTTAAGTCCTGTTATGCATAGTCCATGTACAATAGAGAAAATGAGACAGAAATCCACAAAGAAAAAACTGAGCAGAAGACATCAATTTGTAAAATGAAATTATGAGCACGAAAACTACTGGTCTATATCAGCTTGGGGTGGTAGATAGAAATTAATTGATCAGGCCCTGATTTTGCTCCCTGGGACAGGTTCCTTCGCTAATTTTTCTCATGCCCTTTAGGAGGTTTCTTCCTGTCCATCTTTATGTCTTTATTTGTGTTGGGTGTTGTCAGATAGGTTCACTGATGACTGGTATATGTTTGAGGACTCATAGGCTGTTTTAAAACAAAAATGATTTGTGTTTTTCTTTCTTTGGTTTTGTTATGGTTTGTGTTTTTTTCTGGCAATGTAATTCTTTCAGTGTTACCAAGCACCTTGTGATCTAGTGACCCCTTGTCAGTTACATATGGGAGTGAACCTACTGGAGTTCTGCACTGGACACAGTTCATAATCTGAGTTATATCATTTATTATTCATGCCGTATTTTATATCTCTCAATACTGCCAGTGATGAAGCCACCTGAAACTATAGCTGAGGTGGGAAGACAACACAGCTAAATTCATTTTTGTACTATGGTTGATTTGTTTTATGGGCCAGTATGCCCATGAGGAACTTTGTTTTTCCCACCCAACATTTATCGTTATTCTGATTCACTGGAAAAAGTTTCCCAGAAGAAAGTCTCTAACCTAGTTCCAGTTGGCCAAATCCAGGCATGACTCTTCTTCTACTAATAGTCTATGAACATTTTCTCATTATAGTAGTAAAGTTATGCAGTTGTGATAAAGAACATATGGCACACAAAGCTGAAAATATTCACTATTTGACCTTTTACAAATAATTAGTTAACCACTAACAGATTCAATGATCTTATTGTATGTGTTCCTATTTATCACAGATAACATTTTACTGAATGTTTTGTAACACATAAAAGGATTGTCGTTTCTCACTTTTTATGTCTGTTTCTTTGTTATTTGTTTCCCAGGTGCAAAACCTACCTATGCCACGTATTTTAGATTTTATTGAAGTAAGCATCTCTTTGCTCTGTAATATGCTATCCAAATATCTCAGGATTAGCAAAATTGAAAGTTTACTGTTGGTTTCACTGATTATTGAACAGTTTAATATTTATGAATATGTTTGGGATAATAGCCTTCCTCTCCGTATTTTAGAGATCTGTATTCTTTCCAGCATATATTTCTACATGCTGGAAATACATGGAATTTTTGGAATACAGAGTCTGTTTGCATCTTTTTATTAGAAAGCAGAGGAGAAAGGGGGAGAGATTCTGGGGTGACATACATCATTTTCACACAACTGCTACTGACTGCACACAAGAGTAGGACATTTAATATTTCTCCATAGCCTCAAAGAAGGTGTAGCTTTTGATGAGTACTTCTGCTCTCTGCTACAAGAAGGCATTATACATAGTGTCATTCACTTGGTGCCATATACATGATTTAAACTATAGCCAGCTGACAGGTATGTTCATCTAGTTAAATTTAAATTCATAAGTTGTAAACTCTAAGCAATTAGCACAAACTTTTTGAAACGTAAAATGAAATTTTTATCTGCATAGAGTGTCACACAGATAACTTTACATTTCTGTGTTAATATTCATCAAATGCCTTTGGAGTAGAATAATATAAATGGGATGATTTGCAAGGCAAAAAATTAATTGGAAATATTGTCAAGGAACTAGAAATTGGTTTGATTTCAAAATACATTTGACCCAATAATGTGAAATGTGGTCATTTGTATATTCTCTTAATTCTTTGTTCTCTAATAATTGAGCATATGAGAGACTGAAACACATTTGAATTTGTGAAGAAACCAAACTCATTCTTGTAAAGCCACCGTCAAGCTACATTTGCTGAAAGGATCTGAATTTCATATGAAAATCTCCACAGGTAGATAGATAGATGATAGATAAACTTAAGTTTATAATCCTATTCACTCACCAAAACAAGAGAATGTGATTGCAAAATGTACCTATTTTTGGAAATTGATGTTTTGGTTTTGCACATTTAACAGAATTTAAAATTAAGCTTTAAATTCTCCTTAATAAATACATTTACCAGATCTTTTTGATAGTTTCAAAGGATTTACACTGAAATTTGGGTATCTTTGTATTTAGCTTTTATTACTGAAATAACCTTGTATCATTTGATGTCTCTGTGAAAGTGGGCTATGCAGTTGAACATGCTTTGCTTTGGACAACTGAATAGTGACTGAATTGTCAGTCTTGAGAGCCAGGTGGCCTTAGTGAAATGTTCTAATTCATGACTGTTTTTTCATGTTTTTGCAAAAATTCACAGTGCATTTCAGAGATGCCAAGACAAAACATAAATGAGCAACAACTTTCCTTTTGGGGGGTGGGGGTGCATATAATCATACTTCTGGTATCTCTTCTATTCCTACTATTCTTTCTCCTGTGGAAGATGTCTCAGTCATTTAATACTCCTGGCATTGATCTACATCCTCTGATTTTCTTTCTAGAAAATAAATAATGCTTTATTAATTGAAATACTGAGGAAGAATAAACTAGGAAAGATTGCTTATTCTCTCTTTTTTCCTTCTTGGAAACAAGCTGTTACACAGAATCAGAGCCAGCAGATGTTTGGTTTCTGTTTACCATAGCATATGTTTCCCAAGGGCAGGTCCCCTTGAGAAATAGGGGTTTGCAGTTGCATTTCACTGGCTGTATTTGGATGGATTTGACTATCAGATGTTGATATTTAGGTCTTGGCATCCCAACTGTATTCAACTATAAGCCAAGGTCAGGAATATGATACTGTGGTCTCTATCTGACAATTCTGCCTTATTTCTCTAACAGTTCAGAGCTCAGAAGTGGAAGAGGGATGTTATAACTGTATTAATGCAAATATGTGCAGGCAAATCTTTGTTTGAAAGTTTAGTTTAGCTTTCAAGAATCTTTTTATCCCTCAGCTCTGTTTTTCTCATTCTATAATTGGATCCTGGACATAGATTCACCTTCTTATTTATATCTACGCTTGACTTTCAAACAACAAGAGTTTGAATTGTGCAGATATACATGTATATGAGATATTTTCTCAATAAACAGAGTACCTATATTCTCATTTTACATATTTTTAGGTTAAATGTGGATAAAAGTCAGTATTCTATTAAGGATAACAATGTGTGTATGGTTGCTAAGTTGCTTTTGTTCAGTTCAGTTCAGTCACTCAGTCGTCTCCAACTCTTGGTGACCCCATGGACCATGGCACACCAGGCCTCCCTGTCCATCACTAACTCCTGGACTTTAGCCAGACTCATGTCCATTGAGTTTGTAATGCCATCCAACCACCTCATCCTTTGTTGTCCCCTTCTCCTCCTGCCTTGAATCTTCCCCAGCATCAGGGTCTTCTCAAATAAGTCGGTTCTTCACATCAGGTGGCCAAAGGATTGGAGTTTCAGCTTCAGCATCAGTCCTTCCAATGAATATTCAGGACTGATTTCCTTTAGGATGGACTGATTGGGTCTGCTTGCAGTCCAAGGGACTCTCAAGAGTCTTCTCCAACACCGCAGTTTAAAAGCATCAATTCTTTGGTACTCAGTTTTCTTTATAGTCCAATGCTCACATTCATTCATGACTACTGGAAAAACTATAGCCTTGACTAGATGGACCTTAACTGGCAAAGTAATGTCACCAATTTTTAATATACTGTCTAGGTTGGTCATAGCTTTTCTTCCAAGCAGCAAGTGTCTTTTAATTTCATGGCTGCAGTCACAATTTGTGGTGATTTTGGAGCCACCACAAATAAAGTCTGTCACTGTTTCCACTGTTTCCCCAACTATTTGCCATGAAGTGATGGGATGGGATGCCATGTTCTTAGCTTTCTGAATGTTGGGTTGTAAGCCAACATTTTCACTCTCCTCTTTCACTTTCATCAAGAGGCTCTTTAGTTCGTCTTTGCTTTTTGCCATAAGGGTAGTGTCATCTGCATATCTGAGGTTATTGATATTACTCCCTGCAGTCTTGATTCCAGCTTTGCTTCATCCAGCTCAGCATTTCTCATGATGTATTCTGCATATAAGTTAAATAAGCAGGGTGACAATAGATAGCCCTGAGGTACTCCTTTCCCTATTTGCAACCAGTCTGTTATTCCATGTTTAGTTCTAACTGTTGCTTCTTTTCCTGCATACAGATTTTCTCAGGAGGCAGGTCATGTGGTCTGGTATTCCCGTCTCTTGAAGAATTTTCCACAGTTTATTGTGATCTACACAGTCAAAGGCTTTGGCATACTCAATAAAGCAGAAGTAGATATTTTTCTGGAACTCTCTTGCATTTTCGATGATCCAGTGGATGTTGGCAATTTTATCTCTGGTTCCTCTGCATTTTCTAAATCCAGCTTGAGTGTCTGGAAGTTCATGGTTCACATATTGTTGAAGGCTGGTTTAGAGAATTTGGAGCATTACTTTGCTAGTGTGTGAGATGAGTGTGATTCTGCAGTAGTTTGAACATTCTTTGACATTGCCTTTCTTTGGGACTGGAATGAAAAGTGACCTTTTCCAGTCATGTGGCCACTGCTGAGTTTTCCAAATTTGCTGACATATTGAGTGTAGCACTTTCACAGCATCATCTTTTAGGATTTAAAATAGTTCAACTTGAATTCCATCATCTCCACTAGCTTTGTTTGTAGTGATGCTTTCTAAGGCCAATTTGACTTTGCATTCCAGGATATGTTGCTTCGGTCATGTCCAGTTCTTTGTAATCCTGTGTACTGTACCCCATCAGGCTCCTCTGTCCATGGGATTCTCCAAGCAAGAATACTGGAGTGCATTGCTATGCCCTCCTCCAGGGGATCTTCCTAATCCAGGATCACTGTACCTAAAATCAAAGAGCTAGTCTTTAATCTGTCCAAACAGTTTCAGCTTCCTGCCTTTGAGTGAGTCATTTATCAATTCGTTTGTTTTGAAGGCAGAGTTAGCAAGCAATACTTGGATTTTTGATAGCTCAGGGAATAAGTACCGTTTACCCTTGAGTTGTTCAAAAATCAATGGTATTTTTCTCATTTCATCTTTCATTTATCATTTAATTCTGTTTTTAAGGAGGCATGGTTAGGATTATTTTCTAATGCTTGTTTATGAAAACAAATAAGAGTTACCATCACTTTGATATCATAAATAACAACATAAAAACATTCTTGCTATCAAGGTTGGAAAAATATTGTGATGAAAGAATTTCCAAATGTTCTTTCTTGATGTGCTGATTTGTTTTGTGTACTCTTGCTTAAGTTGTATTGTTAATGTGACATATTTTTTCTTTGCTTCTAATAAGTGAGATTATGTTTCAGTGTAATTTTTGCTCAGTTTAACTTTCTTCCATATTTTATGTTCCATTATCCTATTTTTACCTATATTTTTATTGAGAACTTTAGTCAATTATTTTATGATTTTTGACTGAATGCTTATGTTTAGGAGTGAGGCACCTAAAATCTGGTAGGCATTTCTGTGACCAGGCAGCACTTGCCAACTAATTGGCTGGCATAGATTAAGTTGAAGAGTGAGTAGAGAGCATATCAGTCTTTTGTTAGAGCCACACAAGTTGTTATCCTTTGGTCTTTCATTGAAATTTTTCTTATTTTTAGTAAAATCTCTCTCTGGTCTTGTGCCTTTCTTTGAATTTCTGTTTTAGTGCTCTGATTGAGTTGAAATATTTTACTTTGTTGTTGGTTATTTACCTTCAGAATTTCCATAAATGTTCATCTATAAATTAATTCAATTTGGCCTTAAGATATTTCATTGAGCTTCTTAGCTAATATTAGATTATGCTGTTATATTACATTGCCAGCCATCTGGCTCCATCCAGTTCATTTGCAATCTTTATGAGTTTTCTTTTTGCTTTTGAAACACATATCCAAATATTAGAATTTGACAAAGGCACTACAAGAGAAATAAGATAGTTGGAGCAACATTACAAATTAGACAACAATTAAATTGCAACTTTCTATCAAATAACTATCTTTCACAGTCTTTATTTACTTGGTTGAGCAGCAGGCCTACATAATTACTTACCTAGATCTATCACTTTCTTAAATGTTCAGGCAGAAAATTTCTTAAATTATTTGGTAAATATACACTAATTGGTGCTGGTTAGATTTTATAAACTAAAATGTAATTATATGTCATTTTGTTTTACGTGTATTTTCATTGAGTGACGTGGACCACTCAGCTCTAATTTCAATCAGGTAGACAACTTATCTGGGCTTCCCAGGGGGCACAGTGGTAAAGAATCCACCTGCTAATGCAGGAGACATAAGAAATACAGGCTTGATCCCTGGGTTGGGCAGATCTCCTGGAGTAGGAAATGGCAACCAGGAAGTGACTCCAGTGTTCTTGCCTGGAAAATTCCATGGACAGAGGAGGTCATCAGGTTAAAGTCCATGGGACTGCAAAGATTCAGACGTGACTGAGCAACTCAGCACACATACTTGTCAATAAAATGCAAATACATATGTGATAAAACTTTCAAGACTTGCAATGCCTCTGTGAAAAGGAATATCAGGTTAAAAGACACTAGCTAAAACATTTTTTTTAATATTTCATGAAAATAATCATAGTTAAAACTTTATAAACCTTATGTTAAAATTTTAAAAATCTTTAGGCTTAAGGTGATATTTTTCTTACTGTAAAATATTTGAAACCATGCTAAGCTGTTTTAGTCATGTCTAACTTTGTGCAACCCTATGGACCCTAGCCCACCAGGTTCCTCTGTCTATGGGATTTTTCCAGGTAAGAATACTGGAATGGATTGCCATGCCCTCCTCCAAGGGATCTTCCCAACCCAGGGATCCAGACACATATCTGTTACGTCTACCTGCATTGGCAGGTGGATTCTTTAGCACCAAAAGCCACCGAGTAAGCCCATATGAAGCTATAGTGAGCTAGAATGTATTGTTATGTAATTTAATTGTCATTTAAACAAATATTAGATACAATACTCCTTGAAGAGCTGAGTTTTATACAACATCTGGTTTAAACAGTCAGGGACAGCCCCAGTTTTCTGTTATCAATGGCAGCATGCTAAAGTAGTTTACCATAAAGTTTTTAAATAAAAGGAAGAAATAGTGCTGCCAGCATTGTAAAGACTTGTTCTTCCTTAGGTGAGTGCTTTGTTTTATACCTTATTACTCTCTGTACCCCTCCACTAAAGACTATGAATATCAACAAAGCAATTCAACCTTCTTTATTAGGTCTCCAATGTAGGAAACAATTTAAAAGTCCACATTTTGGCTATATCTCAGATTCCTGCTTTCATAATGCTCACAATCATGTTAAAAGTCTCCAATTTCAGCAGTATTACCACATCACCTACACTCTTTGGATTCAGTTATATCTGCTTTGTTAAATTTGTGATGAGAATAAACCAATAAGTCTACTTCAAATTTAGAATACTTTCTGACACTGTCAAAATTTGTGAAGTTTGTATAAACTAGGTATCTTTGTGGTATGAATGATTTGTATAAATGAGATACAAAAATGAGCAAAAACATTTGTTGCTTTGAAGAATTATAATATGTGATTTATTGAACTCAGCAAACAATCTATTTGCTGTTCATAGTGGAAGAAAATAATAGCTGAGAAAAAGAGAGAAAGAAAAACATTTTCCCAGAAGGTACTGAGAAATAAAAGATGGCAGAAGAGAGCATTGGTGTTGTTTTAAGCCTTGAGTATGAGAAGAAAGGGTCTTCCTAAGATGCCCTATATTATTTGTCTCAGACTCTTTTTTCTTTACCTTTTTTTCCCCAATTTAAAAGTGAAATGGATTATCAATAACTGCTCTCCAACTCAAAATAACATAATTCTGTGCTCTTTACATTATTCAAATATTCAATCATAGTTTAATGAGTATTTTATGAGAAGACACTTGAATTTACAGAATATTGATATTTGATTAGGTTAATATTGAGCTGTTGGTAGTAATGAGAGTTAATTTTAGGGGTATAGTTAAGAGGAAGAGAAAATTCTCAGCTTGTGAGGAATCATCTCAGTCATGTGTCATTGTTTTCTCAGTATAAATGGATCCTACACAATGTATGAGAAATGTAGAAAACTGTTTTGTTTGTGGCAAAAACAGTGGAGACTTATCAGGAAGGTCTACAAAGTTTATCACTGGCTGATGGCCCAAAAGAGAAAAATAATTCTCTACAGAGTTTTGCCATGTGTTAGTACTCTAATTCTCTTGTTAAACTTTTTCTGAGAATTATAATAAAGTTATTTATCTTAGTGACTTTCAATAACTTTGACAAACATGTGTGTTGAATTTCAAGCTACATTAATTTTGAGAACTGTAGTTAAACATATTTGAGTATTTAAACCATTTAGTCTTTGTACCATAATATCAGTAAAATGATATTGCCATATTCTGTAATCAGTTGTAAAGTGTGCCTCTTAAAATCTTAGTAGCTGTTTATAAGGAACAGAATTATGTATGTCATGCATGATTAATTTAGAGCCATCTAAGCCTAATGTGCTAAAGTCAAGTATTTAATAATTGTTAGCTTCACATTGATAGAAACACTAACCATAAATGTTCGCTACCACTTCTACAGACAGTTGGAATATATTGTTAAAAATAAAACAGGCACATTCTGTTATTAAAAGCCCCATAGCATTAAATCTACCCAGTGACGTGCTAAAGTTTCTCTACCATTAAGTCGAGTCAACCCTTAAAAATGATTGCCTCTGCTAGCTTTTTAAAATGTCTTGATATTATTATCTAACAAGAAAAAGAGTCAGAATTCCAATAAAAGTAATGATCAAAATTAAGACACATTACTAACCTTTGGGCAGGATGAAAGAAAGTGAAATCGCTCAGTCATGTCCAACTATTTGTGACCCCATGGACTGTAGCCTACCAGGACCCTCCATCCATGGGATTTTCCAGGCAGGAATATTGGAGTGGGTTACCATTTCCTTCCCCAGAAGATCTTCCTGACCCAGGGATTGAACCTGGGTCTCCCGCATTGTAGGCAGACGCTTTACCATCTGAGCCACCAGGGAAGATCTGGGCAGGATGAATCTGAAATAAGATATACTATTGTATATATGTGAAGCTGTTGTATAAACAGTTGAAGGCAAATTCACTTAAGTTGGGATAAAAACTAGGTGATTCATAGAGCATTTAAAATATAATATTATTATTATTATTTCATAGTTGATAGAAAATGTCTATCCATGTAGGGCCCAAGTGAATTATGGTAGAGGGGTTTGGTAAGGGTGAATTCAGTCAGCAAGAAAAGAAAAAGAAAGTATGGTCAGATAGGTAATAGATATAAAGCCTAATGAAATCAATGGGAGATTCAGTTATATATTTAATATCTAATTCACTTTTCAGTATATTATTATGAGAGTAAATTTAAATATCTGTTAAATAATAGCATAGAATAGAGCTGTGACATAAAAGCTATACTATATATTGTGCTAGCATAGCAACTCTAGATTTAACTTCTCTTTTATTCAGAATTGCTATTAAGTTTTATCAAATGCTATTTTTGGCAAATATTGTTTTGTGTTAAAAAATTTTGTCACTCAAAAATCTTTGTACTTATATAAATATATATTTATGTATTTAAAATATTTAAATGTATATATTTATATATTATATGTAATACATATATTTATAAGACAGTATTTAATATGTATATATATCTACAAATATGTGTCTGTGAGAGAGGGAAGACTAAGTCAAACAGATGTTATCTTCACTTTGTCAACAGGTTTTTCAAGTACTTTTACCTAATTAAATATGTTTGTATGTATATAAGTATTTCACAGTTCCTATCTATATTAGGCATCTTTATTATTTGTATACTGATCTGTAAGAAAAAAATTAAGTTCTCATTTTCTCTATGCTTTAGAATAGTTTCAACCATAATCAAACTATCAGTTCTTAAATATGCCTAAGAGATTTAACCTTTGCATGCATTTAAACTTGGCACTTTTTGTGGTGACAAACAGTGAAAATTAAGGTAACTATCGTTAATTCAGTTTCTTAATTTTTTTCTCTATTAACTCCCCTGGTTACTTTTTTTCACGTTGATTTTCAACCTAAAGTAGGATTTTATAGTAAGATCACCTGCAATTCAAATTTACTCCTATGGAGTAACCACCATCTCAGCATCTTTATAAATCTACTTTCTCTGATCTTATTGCAATGGATAAAGTTTCTTGGCTCTTAGCTGAGACACATTTATATATATCTGAGACATACCCTTAACATACACACTCATACATACTAAGTCACTACAATTTATAATAAATATATTCTAATAGATATAGTAAATATCTAGTACTAAGAGACTGAATAGGATAATTTAATTTGTATTATCGTTTGGCTAAGTGTGTAATATATGTTGAAACAGAAAAAATATCATTACTGTTGAGTTTCAATCAATATTCTTTGAATTCCTAACAATCCAATACAATGCTTCAGAGAGTTTACATAGGTTACCTTTAATCTTTATTTCTTTGGTTAAACCTTGGGTCTCTCAGAATCAAATTAAGGGATGTGCCACTGGATTGGGGGGTTTCTGGTGTTTTACAGTTTACATCGTTACACAGAAGTTTTCTTGAAATTGGCTGGTGACCAAGTGTTAATCTCTTAATAACTCAATCCAAGAACAGCCTATCCTAGCACATGATTTTAAAAGGCAGCTATTATCATTTCTCTTTTCTGCAGTTGTAAGCTTGAAGGCCCTTGATATTAAGTAATCTACTCAAAATATTTCAAAAACAAATATTTATTAGGTGCACAATGGATGCCTGATTTCATATTTATTTATCAGTTTAGTTCAGTTGCTCAATCATGTCCAACTCTTTGTGACTCCATGGACCGCCAGGCCTCCCTATTCATCACCAACTCCTGCAGTTTACTCAAACTCACATCCATCGAGTCAGTGATGCCATCCAATCACCTCATCTTCTGTTGTCTTTTTCTCCTCCCACCTTCAGTCATTCACAGCATCAGGGTCTTTTCCAAGAGTCAGTTCTTCGCATCAGGTGGCCAGAGTATTGGAGTTTCAGCTTCAGCATCAGTCCTTCCAGTGAATATTCAAGACTGATTTGCTTTAGGATAGACAGCTTGGTCTCCTTGCAGTTCAAGGGACTGTCAAGAGTCTTCAACACCACAGTTCAAAAGCTTCAATTCTTTAGCGCTCAGCTTTCTTTATAGTCCAACTCTCAAATCCATACATGACTACTGGAAAAAGCATAGATTTGACTAGATGGACCTTTGTTGGCAGAGTAATATGTGTGCTTTTTAATAGCTGTCTAGATCGGTCATAATTTTTCTTTCAAGGAACAAGTGTCTTTTAACATCATGGCTGTTGTCACCATCTGCAGTGATTTTGGAGCCCCCCAAAATGAAACCTGTTACTGTGTCCACTGTTTCCCCATCTATTTGCTATGAAGTGATGGGACCAGATGCCATGATCTTAGTTTTTGAATGTTGAGTTATAAACCAGCATTTTCAGTCTCCTCTTTCACTTTTATCAAGAGGCTCTTTAGTTCTTTGCTTTCTGCTGTAAGGGTGATGTCACATGCATATCTGAGGTTGTTGATATTTCTCCTGGTAATCTTGATTCCAGTTTGTGCTTCATCCAACCCAGTGTCTCTCCTGATGTACTCTGCATATAATTTAAACAAGCAGGGTGACAGTATACAGCCTTAACATACTCCTTTCTAATTTAGAACCAGTCTGTTGTTCCATTTCCAGTTCTAACTGTTGCTTCCTGACCTGCATACAGATTTCTCAAGAGGCAGGTCAGGTTGTCTGGTATTCCTATCTCTTTATATGGTGAAGTCTTTAAGTAATTCCACTAATTTTCAGATCAGATGTAATTCATTTAAATTGTTTATCTAAAGTACACCACCTCTCACCCAGTCTCCTTATTCATGATAGGAAATGTGGAAATAAAATAGAATGGATCTTTGGTTTACAAGAAACTCACATTTGACAAAAGCATATATAATATAGACTCAAAGATACTTTAGACTTTTAAATACTTGTTTTAAAGCAATGAGAAATCTCTCACCCATTGAAAAATATTACTAAATATATGACATATATCCTCCCATATATTTTTCTATCAAAAATTGTGATGCACATTATTTATCAAAACCCAGTATACTTACTGCTACCTCTTTTCTCTTAATATGACATTTTTATTCTTAAAACATTTTAAAGACAATTTTCTTCCACATGCAGTCAGAATTGTTTACTCAGTATTCTAATAACTATTACTTAGCTTTTCTAACATTTTAATTAAATATCCTAGACATACTTTCCTAGCATTCATTGAAGATTTCCTTCTTATTTCTGTATTTATACATTAATATACTTGAAACATGGTGTTATAAAACAGCACAGCGCTTTTTGAGTTGCTGATAACATTATGTGTCTTTACCTCAATAGGTATAAGAATGTGCTTTTTGATAAATCATGACACCACATACTTGTGATCATCTTTTAATATTTCTTAATATTTTCATAAATTACATTAGAGTCTGTTCAAACAGGTTTTAACATTTTCTGCTTATTAATATTTAAACCTATACAACTGCAGATTTCAAATTTCAGTTTCAAATTTTATGATGATGTGTTCTTCCATTTCTAACTTCTCTTTTTTGTCTCTATAATTGTTTTGTTTTCAATGTATTACTTACTCTATATGCAGGCTGTCTTCTCATGATATATCTCTCTAAATTCATAAATGTATTTTTATATATTTCTCTATTATAACAATAAGACTGTTTAATAAACTACAACTTCTATAGGCCTCTGCCTTAAATTTGTGCTTCATTCTGAAAGTGAGTACACATTCTACTAGGGTTCAGTTGATCTTGGCCCAGTTTGGCTGATTTTAATTACAACTTCTGAGTCATACTTATCTATCTGTCTCATATTCATGTGCTACGACATGCTGCTCTCCAAATACTTTCCTTTCATTCAGGACCATATGGGAATAAGAGGTTAAGTCAACCTTCACAGTCACAGTGAAAGACTATATTTGCTTCACATATACTAGCATTCTATTTATGAAAGCAAAGCACATGGACAACCAAACATCAGTGGGGAAGAAAAATGTACCCTGCCAAGGGTCAAGATTAAGATGAAGCTAATGAGGAAAAGCTGTGAAGCTGAAAGGTACAAGCCAGACCTTATTTAGAATTTCAGTATTTTAAATCATGAGCCATTTATCATTAAATTTGTTTGAATTCCAAAATTTTATGAAATTATCATTTATTTTGTTATTGAATCTTGCTTCCCTATTATACATTGCATCTGATAAGACTGAAGAGAGACTTGCTTTACCCTCCACATTGCCCAGATTCCACTGACTCTTAGGAGGGATTCTTTAAAGGCACCTTACAAAAGACTTTCACTTATGTATAATGATATAGTAGAATATATATTTAATAACAATATAGGATATTTATAATATTAAAATATAGTTAAAATAATATAAAGTAATCAGAAGGGTTTATCATAAGACCAGAAAAATGGTTGATTTATGAGCTCTGAGTGTCTACAGTAGTTTCTAAATTCATGGCACTAAAGTTCTTAACCCAAAAAGTGGTTACACAAATATATCTTTTACTAATATTTTAACTATTATAAACAGTAAAATCACACACATACAAAATCAGTACTTACAAAAAATAAATGAAATGAATGTGGCTAATTGTGATGTCTATAGTTGCATGGATTCACCAAAAAAAACTACCAAGATCTCCTCAGTGTAATGCATATTACTGAAAGCAATTCTAGTCCCTGCTGATGGCAGAAATATATCTTTTTTTACCTCAGATGCCTTATAACTGTGCTCTCCTTGAACAAAAACTTAGCTTTATGTATCTTGAGTAATACTCCCACTACGTATGTCAAATACAAAAGAAATCAGCAGCTCTATTACTTAACTATAGTGAAAAGCTAAAAGGAAATGTGGAAGAGAAAATGCTCCATTTTTATGGTATTTGAACTTGGTTTTTCTTTCAGCAGGAATGATTTATGTCTTACTGAAGCTATAAGAACTGGTGGTTTAGGATTGTACTACCACATGTATTAAATACATATCTAAGAAAATCCTACATATTTCTGATCTTGCACAAAGATAATTTTACTCACATCTGTTATATATATATATATATATATATAAACATATATAATGTATGTTACATATAAATATTATGTATACTATTTCCAAAATATACCTATATTCTTATTTTTCAAAATTATCTTCTTCAAGTGCCTTGAACATATGATTAATGTGCCTATTCTGTAATGAATAACTACCTGGAATACTTGATGTCATGAATATGAATTTAAGGGAGCCAAGCTAGTTTAGGGGACAGTTATGGTCGTAGAAGTCTAAAGTCACTATAGCATGACATTAAAATAAGTTCAAATTATCTCAGAAGCTTGAAGTTTGATTATGTTGTACTTATCTGCTTACATTAACTACAATTGACATTTCGGGAAGGAAATATGCCTGTGTTTATTCTGTCTGCTCTGCTAAGGCTTTAGAGGCATAGGGATAATGTGGCAGTGTCAAAGTGAACCTGACTCATACACTTCTCAAATGGGTTCCAGAAGCTGAGGAAGGGCACATAAACTTAATAGCATATTCCATAGGGTGCACATTGATGCAGGAGGCACCTGCTAATAACTCAAATGGTTTACATGACATTGATATCTTCAAAAGAGAAGAGAAATAAGGGTAAAAGAGAGCCTAGGATTATTCTGAATTATAAGCAGAATCATAAAATAATTTAAATGAATTTCCAAAATTCCTTTTGTCTAACACCTGAATGTCACATGTTTTGTTCTACCTCATTATAGTTTTAGACCTTTTATTGGGGTATATGTATATACCCTTAAGAATAGACTGTATTCATCCCCAGGAAATGTATTTATTCTTCCATAATCTCAATTTCTACCTGAATCCTGTAAAAATTTTGCTTTCAAATATTAACTGAAACCCTGAATTGCCTAGATAGTGATATAGGGGCTTCTGAGGAATGAAGGCAGAAATGGTATTCTTAATTTTATTGCTGTTTCTCTTTTTGACAAAACTCTTCTGCTGCCCAAACTCAGCTGATGTGTAGATTGGAGTTATTCTAGTTGCCTCTATTTATGAATGAATGAATTATCCTCCTACTTTGGGGAAAATCACATTTATCATTTCTGGTTATAGACTTCTTTTGTTCCATGGTTTCACTGCATTACTGTCTTCTGTGCTTCTCTATATGTTTTCTTGTTGAGGTTTTCTGTCAGAAGACAAGTCAAAGAGGAATTTCATTAACAGTTACCAAGATCGTGCTCAGTGCAGTGCCAACTCACAGGACTTCTTGGCATGACTTCACTTGAATGGTGCACAACTTTGGTAGCTAACAACTCTATGTACAGTGTGATTGATTGCTTATGATGCTCTTTTATATGAGCAAAGAGTCATATAAATGATAACCTCTTAAAATCTCTTGAAATGAATGTCACCTAATTCCGTAGTTTCTGAAACATGTTAATTTGTCTAAACTATTTACTACAATTTCTGTTTTTTGGAATACATTTTATGTGTCATATCACTGCTTGAGACCCAAGATTTATAAAGGACCATGTGGCTTAGAAATTAGTTTTTCAATATTTTGAGATACAATCAAATTTTATGTTATTTACAGTTTTGTGTTACATTCATCAAATACTTGGTCAGATGTCGTCTTCCTAACAATGCTGATCATGACCCCCCCTTTTAAATATAATAACTTTATTTCTTCCAGTCTCCCTTTCTTTATTGTAATTTCTTTTTTTTCTTAGAACCTACCATTTCTTAGTATTCATATGCTTTTCTTAGTTATTAGCTTTTTATTAATTTTTATTGGAATATACTTGATTTACAAAGTTACATTAGTTCTGCTGTACAGCAAAGTGAACCAGATATATATAAATCCACTCTTTTTTTTATTCATTTCTGATATAGGTCATTACAGAGTGCTGAGTAGAGTTCCCTCTGTTGTATGTGGTGGTTGTGGTTTAGTCACTCAGTCATGTCTGACTCTTGTGACCCCATGGACTGTAGCCCACCAGGCTCTGCTGTATAGTAGGTCCTTATTGGTTATCTATTTCATTCATATATATATGTATATAAATGCATATATGTCAATCGCAGTCTCCCAGTTTATCCCTTTCCCCCTTTTTTCCCTTGGTAACCATAAGTTTAAAAAGGATCTATTGACCTCTTGTAAAATGTAAGATGGTAACTTTTTTTTTATTGGTTTTGTAGCCTGATATACACCATCCTCCTGGGATAGGGTCTGGGCTATATAGTAAGTGATTAAGTGAATGAGAAGTATTTCTTGAATCAGTCAATGCAACCATCTAATCTTTTCCTGAATTTTTATCATTTTTCATTTGTATAGCAGCTAATACTATTCAGTTTTGTACAATATAATAAATATTGAAAAAGCATCAGAAATTGACATTGTTAAACATGAAATATGTCATCAAAAAGATATATGCCCGACTTGGTACTTCTTACACTGTGATTTCTCCCCAAATTGAACAGCTCTATGAAGAGAACTTTCCTAAAAATAAATCCGTTTTTGTGAATTTCAGTATATTAAAATTTGTGTATCATAAAAAGAACAAATCATCATGTGTTTGATTATAATTTGCTTTATGACTCAGATAGAATTGCTGCCCTGGGATTATTTTTACTTGTGTCTAGCCTTTTCTTGATCAATAGGCTTCCCCTTGGAGAGATCATTAGAACACAAGTTGACATTCATTAGTATTTAGAAGATGAACAATGTAATGCATTTTCTTTTTGTTAAACAAACTGGTATTATTTACTTCAGTTTGCAAACTGTATTATGGCAACAAATAGATACATGAATTTAGTTTCCTAAGTTTTACATTTAACAATGCAAAAATGACTCCATTATGCTTAACTCCATATTAAAATGATTTGGTAGTTTAGCTAAAGCATCATATTGTGAAGAAATAAGTATAATTTATCCAATTCTGGTTTTTGAGATTAGGCTTCCTTTCATGTGAAAGAAAATAAGAGTGATTTCCAGAGGCAGGATTTTCAATCAAGATCCAGGACATAGCATGTTTGCCACACTAAATTTGGTAAATTAGTGTCTATGTTCACTAGCTATCCAAGCAATGTATGTGTGGTCAGTCATTCACTCTTGATACAGCCTTGATATGGCTTGTGGTTACTTTACCTTCTTAGGAATCCTCCTTCAGCTTCCCTAAGTCCTGGGTTGTGCGTGTGAGTTTAACTCCATTGGTAAATTTCCTGGCTTCTGTAAGACCATTCTTATCATGGTCAGAGGGAACAAGGCCAGACATGGATTTCAGTCGATTCTTGTGGGATGCAGCTCACACTCAGGGGTGCAGCCTGCTCATGATGTCTCCTTTCCCAATGCTTGCTTGCCTTGTGCATTTTACGCTCCAGTATCAGACACAGAAACAGCAGCCTTGCAGAGACTGGTGAACCAGATTTGAAGTTACATAAGCCAGTTCCTCATAAAAGACCGAAAAATAATACATACATATGTACGTACATACATGCATAAGTATTTATGTATATATTTACTAATACATTCTCCTACTGGTTCTGTCTTTATTGTTGAACTCTGACTGATAATATTATCAAGCAGTAAGATTTTTAAAGGAATGTTATAGCTATAATATTTAATGAGGATATTGTAGGAAAAAGTGATATAAAAAGAATGATTCCTGAAAGATCCAAAGCCATGTTTGACAAAAATATATTTAACACAAGGTAAAAAGTATCTGTTGTGGGTTGAATTATGCCCAACTCAAATTCATGTGTTAAAATCCTAATTACTCTCCTCTGTACCTTAGATTATGCCCTTATTTGGAGACAGAGTCTTTACAGATGTAATCAATTTAAAATGAGGACATCAGGGTGGGGCTTAATCCAGTAGGACAGGTGTCCTCATAAAAAAGGAAAATTTTAAGACAGCACACACTTACGGATAATTCCACGGGAACATCAAGGTGAATATTGAGGTGATGCATCTACAAGTCATGGAAAATGAAAGATGGCTGGCAAGTCACCTGAAAAAGATGGAAGTAAAGAATAGATTCTTATTCACTATCCTCAGAAAACATCAACCTTGTATAATATCTGATTCCTAGCCTCCATAACAGTGAAACTTCATTTTTGTCTATTTAAGCCATTTGGTTTATGGTACCTTGCTAAGACAGCCCTAGCAAATTAATAGCATATTTTTGTATGAATTCTAAAATTATACTTTCTGAAGTTTTTTCTAAGTGTACTTCAAGGAATTTAGTTTTCTTTTACAGTTTCAAAAATGAAAGTAATGTAGATCAATTTGATGTTTTATTAAGCACTTCTAGAAAGCAACAGCATCCTGCTTAATATTTAATTGATAGTACAGAATTTGATATTTTCTTGAGAAAAAAATTTCCTTGAAGTGTTGGCAGACTCATGTAAATAAAGCATGGTTTACTACGTTACTCACTTTAGCAGACTATTTTAGTGATGTTATAAAATACTGACTTTCAAATCAATTATTTGTTGTTTATATCCTCTAATTTGGTTTATTTTCTATTGTATTTTATTCATTAACTAGACATATGCAGATCTATGTAGTGAATAAAGCATGAACATTGATTGTAAGAAGATCTTATTAAGATGGAAGTGAAAGTGTTCAAAACTAAAAGGTTAATCAATATTGTTTTATGCTCATATATTGTTGAAAATATGGACTATAGGTATCTATGGAGATTTGCTTTTTGTGTGTTTTGATTTATTTACTTATGGGGAAACAAAATAACTGTAGGCCTAGACAGTCCTGTAAATGGATGGCTTAATTGAAGAAAAAAGAGTTTCTGAATAGTGTAGCCAATTATCTCTTTAATAGGATATCATCTCTTGAATAGATCCAAGCATATGCCTATTAACACTGGAAATTTTATTGCACAATGAGATTAATCCTTGACTTATTTCACTTCTATTTTCTTATTTATGGGAATAGAGATAGTGATGAGGGTAGAAGATTGAACTTAATAATGTCTGAAAATGTAAGTAGTTGTACATATACCTATACACATATCAATATATTAAAATTAAGTCCTGTTGTGTTCATAGTGCTAAGATCTCGTTACATAAATGGGTCACATTAGCTTGAGAGACAGAAATGTATACTTAAAAAAACTTGAAGTAAATGCATTGATGAAATTATGTTAAATATTCTATTATCATGCCATGAAGGATGAAATTATTCTGTGGAGTCAGTTAGGGAAATTTAACTATGGTAGGGGCTAATGATTTGAACATACATATGCTTGCTTTCAATGTCTGTTCTTCTGGACTCCGTAAGTACAGATGGCATGTGTCCTCTGTCCATCATTGTATACTCAGTGTATATACAGGCCTACTAAATAGCTATAAAGTCAGTATTCATGGTACAGAAGAATGAATTATCTCAAAGAAATCAATAGTATTTTTGGAATGAAGTCTTGTATAACTTCTACTTAAAAAAAAAATCAGCCTTGATCAGCAACTTCTGATGCCAAAATAGGTTCAGATTATCATTACTACGATCAATGATTATAGCAGTAAATTTCTCTTGGTGGTAATTCTCTGTCTTATACCCTGAACAGTAGCTATTTTAATTGTCTATAGAATGTAATCAAAGGCCCTTAAGTGATAATCCATTACCATCTACTTCATTGTACCTTTCCCAATTTTTTCATACTATATTTTCCCTAAATTCCTTTCTTCTAAAAACATTGCTTTTCTCATTTTCTCTATACAGAACCACAGATATTTATTTCTCTTAAACATTTTTCAAAATATTCTATATTTTGGGGGAAGATTACATTTTGTTTTTTCATTCGCCAAAATTCTTCCTGTCTGCGAGGACCTGGTTAAGGACTTGCTTCCAGAAAAATGTTGCCCAGCCTGCTCTAGTGATCATTCCAATTCTCAAAATTTCTGTAGCACTTGCAGCTTATACCATTTACTTTATCCTATACTGGATAACTATTTCTTTCTTTATATTTATGGACTGCATTTTCTACTTACCTATCGGCAACACAAATAAAAGATTTTTTATATAATATAGTGACTGTATTTAATTAATGTGATGGTATTGAGCTATTCAGTTTTTATATCATAAATGACATAACCTTCAGGGAGTCGGAGAAATAAACAGGTCTTAAAAACATTGTTCCACACATCATTAGAGTCAACAAAGAAATTATAATCATAGCTTTGGTAGCATTCAGTTCCTGGAGAGTGAAGCTGACTCAGACACTATCTGAATAACCCTTTCCACAATGACCATATAGGGAAACAGGGACAGATTTTCATTTCTTGGACTCCAAATTCACTGTTAACTGTGACTGCAGCCATGAAATTAAAAGACGCTTGCTCCTTGGAAGAAGAACTATGACAAACTTAGTGTATTAAAAAGCAGAGACATCACCTTGCCGACAAAGTTCCATTTGTAAAGTTAAAGCTATAGTTTTCCAGTAGTTGTGTACAGATTAAGAATTGGAACGTAAGCTGAGCACCAAAGAATTGGTTGAGGGCAAGATGAGAAAGAGGTGACAGAGGATAATGTAGTTTGATAGCATCACCAACTCAATGGACATGAATTTGAGCAATCTCCAGGAGATAGTGAAGGACAGGGAAGCCTGGAGTGCTGCAGTCCACTGGGTCACAAAGAGTCAGACATGATTTAGCAACCAGACAACAGCAACAAATGCCCTAAGCAGCAGTAGTATGCAGTTTTCTGTCCCACAAATTAGTTAGCTCTCATTCAAGGAAGAAGAGACCTGTCAAAGGTAATAAAACCTACAGTGATGGTTGATAGCAGTGTATTGAAAAGTCGTAGGATGGTTCTATCATTTTCCCAAGAACAAGGCCATGTTTATATGTTTTGGGACTTAAAGCAATCTTTGGGTTAACAATTATGCAACTTATCTATTAACATGATATACAGAGAAAGAGAGAGAGAAAGACAGAGACAGAAAGCAAAAGATAAAAAAAAAATTTTTGCAAAAATAAATTTTAAGTTTTACAAATGCATTTTTAGGGAAACTATGAATCTAAAAAAATTCAAAAATCTTACATGAATATTTTGAAATAAGTCAGGACCCTCAAGTTCCACTGATAATTTACTGTAATAATCTTGGAACTAAAGTCTGAATTTTCAAGTTATGGAAAAAAAAAAAACTCAAAATACCATAGAACTCTAAATCCCACTATCTTTTTGTTTGGGGAGAAAAAAGTACTTTCATGGACAAGACTGTCAGATTTCTTCACACAAACAGAGATCAAGATGATTTTAATCCTACTTGTGGGGATTTATAGCCTCTTTCATGATCAGTTGTCTAAATTCAGAACCTTTTTTGGTTAGATTAGTTCAGAACATTCCATCTATAGATTAAATACAGATTAATTAATAATTAAATAATTACTTAAATACAGATTAAATAACAGATTTAATTTGTCCAAAATCACAGTATAGTAGTCAAAAGCTCAGCTGATTTTTGATAGCTACAAAATAGTAGTGGTTTTAAATTTTCAAAAATGTAGCAGTTCATTTACATAAATTGTATTTAAACTTTTCTTATAAAAGTAATCAATACTCTGATCATGAGAAAATCACATGGAAAAATTGTTATTAATACAATTATTTATTGTATAAAATACTGTATATATTATACACAGTTATCTCCAGAAAAAATTTCTGTCTTAAATCTATTTTGTAAAATATGTTTATGAAATAATATTTAAAATTATCTTCTGAATTGTCTCAGACATACACTGCTCTTGTTCTTTGAATCATGCATTCTATTTTATGAGTGTATTTTTATATATTAAATAAATATATAAAGTTTACAATAGAAGTGGCTAAATGAATAGTCAATATTTTCCAAGAGTATTATTTAAATTATAGCTAAGATTTCTCAAGCACAAAGGCTTCAGAATTAAAACTTAAGAGCCTTCATATGATAATAATTGCCAAAATTCAAATAATGTTGTTAAAGTATTATAGTTTTAAGCAGAAGTTAACTCATAATAATTTATTTTTGTTGAGTGAATAGACATGTTTATGCATTTATGATGTTATTAATGGACTTTCTTTTGTGTAAAACCAAATAACTCTGGGTAATATGTTCCCAAGTTTCTTAAAAACGGATCCAAAGGTGGTATCTCATACTAGTTTAATTTTCAGAAAATGCTGGGTTTTTTGTCTTTTTGTTTTATTTTTTTTGTGTGTGAATGATCACTTCTATGTCATCCAGTTTGAACAGAACAAAATTAAATTATTTTCAGTTCAGTTCAGTCACTCAGTTGTGTCTTACAGTTTGTGACCCCATGGACTATAGCACACCATGCTTCTCTGTCCATCACCAATTCCTGGAGATTACTCAAACTCATGTCCATCGAGTCAAATGCCATCCAACCATCTCATCCTCTGTCATCCCCTTCTTCTCCCACCTTCAACCTTTCCCAGCATCAGCATCTTTTCCAGTGAGTCAGTTCTTCACATCAGGTGACCAAAGTATTGGAGTTTCAGCTTCAACATCAGTCCTTCCAGTGAATACTCAGGACTGATTTCCTTTAGGACTGACTGGTTTGATCTCCTTGCAGTCCAAGGGACTCTCAAGAGTCTTCTCCAATATCACAGTTCTAAAGCATCAGTTCTTCAGCACTCAGCTTTCTCTGTAGTCCAACTCTCACATCCATACATGACTACTGGAAAATTCATAACTTTGACGAGATGGACCTTTGTCAGCAAAGTAATGTCTGTGCTTTTTAACATGTTGTCTAAGTTGGTCATAACTTTTCTTCCAAGGAGCAAGTGTCTTTTAACTTCATGACTGCAGTCACCATCTGCGGTGATTTTGGAGCCCAAGAAAATAAAGTCTATCACTTTTTCCGTTGTTTCCCCATCTATTTGTCACAAAGTGATGGGACCAGATGCCATGATCTTAGTTTTTTGAATATTGAGTTTTAAGCCAACTTCTGCTCTCTTCTTTCACTTTCATCAAGAGGTTCTTTAATTCCTCTTCACTTTCTGCCATAAGAGTGATGTCATCTGCATACCTGAGGTTATTTTAAGTGAAGGAAATAGGCTTCATTTTATATGTGAATTATGATCAGTTGGCAATGGCATTTTTTCTAGATTTTGAATGATTTTTCAAGCAGAAAAGGAAATGATGTTGTGATTGATTTTTACTACAAGATTTTCCAATTTACACAGAGTGGCATTATGTGCCCTATATGCCTCGAGGAATTTTAAAAAATAAAAGAACATAATTAATGCATTTAGCAGAATATATATTCCTACCATGTAACCACCATTCCTAGTTTTCCATCCTTTCAGTCTCTTTTCAAATAACTGTTTTTATCAAGTATAACTGTAATTTTATTTTTAGTTGATGTTACTTAAGTGATGTAAATTAAATAGTCAAAAATGTAGAAAACAAGTAATCAAATACAAATTAAGCTGATGACAATATATATGTATTATATACAAATAAATGTGTATGTATGTGTATATATGTATATATATATATATACACACATATATATTTTTATGTTCACATCAGATTTTTGTTACAATTGAGTTATATCAGTGACAAAATCCACTATGTTTCTAATCTAAAATCTATGTAGCATATGCCTGAAATTCCTGCTTAATTTTATTACAGTGGTGTCCACAGCCTTTGGTAAATTCTTACACTAATTCTACTTGGAAAAATTCATTTTATTTTAAACATGGGATTTTTTTTTACATATCATTTGGAAGTTAATTAATCAGTGTTTGTAAAAAAAATAACTTTTAACAAGGAAAAAGTAACAATAGGCAAGAACCAGCAGAAGAAATGAAAAATGTGGCACATTAGTAAGGGCTTCTAGACATGAGACATAATAAACACAATATATGTAACAAATGTGTGTGCATGCTCTGTCACTTCAGTTGTTTCCAACTATTTGCAACCCCATGGACTGTAGCCCACGAGGCTCCTCTGTCCATGGGATTCTCTAGATAAGAATACTTGAGTGGTTACCATGCCCTCCTACAGGGTATCTTCCTAACCTAGGAATCAAACCTAATTCTCTTATGTCTCCATCATTGGCAGGCAGGTTCTTTACCACTAATGCCACCTGGGAATCCCCAAATAGATATATTTGAAGAAAATAAAAGGCAAGCTCAAATATGTTGAGTGATAATTACTGTATAACAATGAGTATATATTTAAGATAAGCAAACTTGATAAAGATCAAATATAGTTTCTGAATGGACAATGGACGTACTTAACAAAGAATCAAAAAGATCTTAGGAATTCTTTGATACTCCAGTTTTTAGGACTCTATACACTTTCATTGCTGAGGCATGAGTTCAATCCCTGGTCAAGGAACTAAGATCCTGCAGTCAGTGGAGACCAACCAAAAAAAGAAACAGAATCAGCTTGGCAATCCTAAGATGGCAGAGGAATAGGACAGGGAGACCACTTTCTCCCGCACAAATTCATCAAAAGATCATTTGAACGCTGAACAACTTCTACAAAACAACTTCTGAATGCTGGAGGAGGACACTAGGCACCCATAAAGGCATCCCATTCTCTTCAAAAGGAGGTAGGACAAAATATAAAAGACAAAAATAGAGACAAAAGAGTTAGGGATGGAGAACCATCCCAGAGAGGGAGTCTTGAAGATGTTTCCAAACACCAGGAAACCCTTTAAACAGCGGGTCTGTGGGGAGCTTTGAAATCTCAGAGGGCAGCATAACTGGAGGATAAAAAAACAAAAAAACCCCACAGAATACATGCCTAACTGCAATTCCCAGCACAGAAGTAGCCCAGAGGCTTGCCTCCACAACCAGCGAGCAGAGGCTAAACGGAGGTGCAAGTTGCATGCTTAAGGTATGGACCGGGCCTGAATGCCCTGAGGACAATCTGAGGGAACTAACATGAGATAGCAGACTCTTTCTATGTCTGCTATCCCAAAACTGTGGGACAGTATGTCCCAAACTGTGGGACAGCCAGAGAGAGAGAGAAAGAAAGAAAAAGAACTTTCCCATGAATAGCTCTAACCTAAGGCACAGCCTGGCCTGCTCACAAAACAAAGGCTTGAGTAAATACCAAAGAAAAGCTAGCTAGCTGCAGACCAGCCCATCCTTTTGCCAGAGGCAGAGAGGCAGGTGGGCAACAGCCAGAGTCAGAAGGCAAGGGGCAATTTTGGCCCCAGATGGCATTCTTCACCAAAATGTGAGCAGGCTCCTAGTTGCTAACCAAGTCTTCCTGGGATCCTGGAAAGTTGACATCTGCCAGGAGGGTTGCTGCCAGAGATCAGCTTTCGAGAGGAGATATATGGCGCACCCAGGAAACCGAACAGCTGGGACCAGGGAGGTTATTAAGATACACTGCCCACCTGGGACAGTGCAATTGCCAAGTACCTGGTTGCCTGAGCTCCCCAGACCTGGCAAGGGTACAAAATGCATGCCTAGCCAAGTCTGCACCTCTGTAGAATACCTGAGAACCTGAACCTGAGCATCTGAGACCTGGGAAGTGCATGAAACCCATGGCCCACTTTGGACAGTTACCCTACAGAGCAACCTGAAGCCTGAGCAGTGTAGATCAGCACACATGCCATGAGCTGGGGCAAACCCAGTGTGGCCCATACACTGCAAACACTCCCCACACACACCAGTGGTATTTGTTTGCAGTGTTCCTCCCTCCCCACCACACAACTGAACAAGTGAATCTAAATAAGTGACCACTTTTGCCCCCTTGTGTCAGGGTGAAAATTAGACATTGAAGAGACTTGCAAAGAGAGGAAGCCAAAATAAACAAGAAGAGGGAACAGCTCTGGAAGTGACAGTGCAGCAGATTAAAACCCTGTAGTTAGTATTGACTAAGCATTAGAAGGGGCTTATAGACCTTGAAAAGTATAAGCTGAAACAAGGAGCTATCTGAAACTTAACTGACCCTACACTTCCCTCAACAGCTCCAGAGAAATTCCTAGATATATTTTTACTATTATCATTTTTTCATTTTTTAAAATTTGTTTTATTTTTAAGTTCTTTATTACTCTAATTTTCATTTTCATAACCTACTATTACCTTGCAAAAAAAAAGACCCTATTTTTAAAACAAATTTGATTGATTTGTTTTGTACTTTTAATATTGTATTTTTGAGGGTCTAACTTCTACTCTAGATTTTTAATCTTTGCTCTTTGGTATTTGTTATCAATTTTGTACTTTTACAAATATAATCTTCAATACTTGTTTTTACTCAGGGGCATGATTACTGGTTGATTGCTCTCTCCTCTTTTGACTCTCCCTTTTCTCCCCCAGATAACCTCTATCTCTACCCTCCCCCTTATCTTCTCTTAACTCTATCAATTTCTCGGGTGTTCCGGCCTGTGGAAAACACTTAGAGAAATGATTCCTTGCTAGATTGGTCTCTCCCCTTTTGATGCCCCCTCTTCTCCTCCTGATCCCCTCAATCTCCCTCCTCTCTCTTCTCTGTGTAACTCCATGAACCTCTCTGGGTGTTCAAGACTGTGGAGAGTACATAGGGAATTGATTACTGGCTACCTTCCTCTATCCCCTTTTGATTCCACCTCTTGTCCTTCTGGTCACCTCTATCTCCCTCCTCCCTCTTCTCTTTTCCATGTAACTCTGTGAACCTCTCTGAGTATCCCTTACTGTGGAGAATCTTTTCACCATTAACCTAGATGTTTTATCATCAGTGCTGTATGGATGGAGAAGTCTTGAGGCTACTGTAAGAAGAAGACTAAAAGCCCAAAGCAGGAGGCTTAAATCCAAAACTTGAGAACACTGGAAAACTCCTGACTCCAGGGAACATTAATTGACAAGAACTTATCCAAAAGCCTCTGTACGTACTACACTGAAACCAAGCTCCACCCAAGAGCCAAAAAGTTCCAGAGCAAGACATACCACACTAACTCTCCAGCAATGCTAGAACCTAGACTGGAGCAAAATACAGGCTGCCCAAAGTTACACGAAACCCATAGATACCTCAAAATTCACTACTGGACACTTCATTGCACTCCAGAGAGAAGAGATCCAGCTCCACCCATCAGAACACCAATGCAAACCTTGCCAGGAAACCTTGACAAGCCATTAGTCCAACTCCACCCACAGGGAGCAACCTCCACAATAAAGAGGAATCACAAATTTCCAGCCTACAGAAAGACCACCCCAAACACAGCAAGCTAAACAAAATGAAAAGGCAGAGGAATATTCAGCAGGTAAATGAACATGATAAATGCCTACCAAACAACAACAACAACAACAAAAAGGAGGAGATAAGGAGTCCACCTGAAAAAGTATTCAAATAAATATAATGAAGATGATCCAAAATCTTGAAAGCAAAATGGAGTTACAGATAAATAGACTAGAGACAAGGATTGAGAAGATGCAAGAAATGTTTAAGAAGGACCTAGAAGAAATAAAAAAGAGTAAATCAATAATGAATAATGCAATAACTGAGATCAAAATCACTCTGGAGGGAACAAACAGTAGAATAACTGAGGCAGAAGATAGGATAAGTGAGGTGGAACATAGAGTGGTGGAAATAAATGAAACAGAGAGGAAAACAGAAAAAAGAATTAAAAGAAATGAGGACAATCTCAGAGACCTCTGGGACAATGTTAAATGCCCCAACATTCAAATCATAGGAGTCCCAGAAGAAGACAAAAAGAAAGGCCATGAGAAAATACTTGAGGAGATAATAGTTGAAAACTTCCCTAAAATGGGGGAGGAAATAGCCACCCAAGTCCAAGAAAACCAGAGAGTCCCAAATAAGGACCCTCTGTCAGACCCTTGAGTCAGAAACCCAAGGCAAAACACCTCAAGACACATATTAATCAAATTAATGAAGATCAAACACAAAGAACAATTATTAAAAGTAGCAAGGGAAAAGCAACAAATAAAACATAAGGGGATTCCCATAGGGATAACTGCTGATCTTTCAATAGAAACTCTTCAGGCCAGAAGATAATGGCAAGACATACTTAATATGATGAAAAAGAAAAACCTACAACCCAGATTACTATATCCAGCAACTATCTCATTCAAATATGAAGGAGAAATCAAAAGCTTTACAGACAAGCAAAAGCTGAGAGAATTCAGCACTACCAAACCAGCTCTTCAACAAATGCTAAAGGATCTTCTCTAGACAGGAAACACAGAAAGGGTATATAAACTTATCCCAAAACAACAAAGTAAATGGCAACAGGATAATACTTATGGATAATTACCTTAAATGTAAATGGATTGAATGCGCCAACCAAATACAGAGACTGGCTGAATGGATACAAAAACAAGACCACTGTATATGCTGTCTACAAGAGACCCACCTCAAAACAAGGCACACATACAAACTGAAAGTGAAGGATTGGAAAAAGACGTATCACACAAACGGAGACCAAAAGAAAGCAAGAGCAGCAATACTCATATCAGATAAAATACACTTTGAAATAAAGGCCATGAAAAGAGACAAAAGAAAAGAAGGATACTACATAAAGATCAAAGGATCAATCCAAGAAGGAGATATAACAATTAAAAATATATATGCACCCAACATAGGAGCACTGTAATATGTAAAGCAAATGCTAACAAGTATGAAAGGGGAAATTAACAATAACACAATAAAGTGGGAGACTTTAATATCCCACTCACAACTATGGATAGATCAACTAAACAGAAAATTATCAAGGAAACACAAACTTTAAATGATGCAATGGACCATTTAGACCTAATTAATATCTATAGGATATTTCACCCCAAAACAATGAATTTCACCTTTTTCTCAAGTGCACATGGAACTTTCTCTAGGATAGACCATATCCTGGGCCATAGATCTAGCCTTGGTAAATTTAAAAAATATTGAAATCATTTCAAGCAAGTTTTCTTATCACAATGCAGTAAGATGCTAGCTACAGGAAACAAGCTACTAACAATGCAAACATATGGAGGCTAAACAACATGCTTCTGGAAAACCAACAAATCACAGAAGAAATCGAAAAAGGAATCAAAATATGCATAGAGACAAATGAAATAAAAACACGACAAACCAAAGCCTATGGGATGCAGTAAAAGCAGTTCTAAGGGGAAGCTTCATAGCAGTACGAGCTTACCTCAAGAAACAAGAGAAAAATCAAATAAATAACCTAACTCTGCACTTAAAGCAACTAGAAAAGGAAGAAATGAAGAACCCCAGTGTTAACAGAAGGAAAGAAATCATAAAATTAGGGCAGAAATAAATGAAAAAGAAACAAAGGAGACTTTAGCAAAAATCAACAAAACTTAAAGCTGGTTCCTTGAGAAGATACATAAAATAGACAAACCATTAGCCAGATTCATCAGGAAAAAAAGGGAGAAGAATCAAATCAGTAAAATTAGAAATGAAAATGGAGAAATCACAACAGAAAACACAGAAATACAAAGGATCATAAGAGACTACTATCAGCAACTATATGCCAATAAAATGGACAACTTGGAAGAAATAGAAGAATTGTTAGAAAAGTATAATCTTCCAAAGCTGAACCAGGAAGAAATAGAAAATCTTAACAGACTCATCACAAGCATGGAAATTGAAATTGTAATAAAAAATCTTCCAACAAACAAAAGCCCATGACCAGATGTCTTCAGAGCTGAATTCTACCAAAAATTTAGAGAAGAGCTAACACCTGTCCTATTCAAACTCTTCCAGAAAATTGCAGAGGAAAGTAAACTCCCAAACTCATTCTATGAGGTCACTATCACCCTAATACCAAAACCAGACAAAGATGCCACAAAAAAAGAAAACTACAGGCAATGTCACTGTTGAACATAGGTGCAAAAATCCTTAACAAAATTCTAGCAAACAGAATCCAACAACATATTAAAAAGATCATACATCATGATTAAGTGGGCTTTATCCCAGGGATGCAAGGATTCTTCAATATTTGCAAACCAATCAAGACGATACACCATGTTAACAAATTGAAAGATAAAAACTATATGATTATCTCAATAGATGCAGAGAAAGCCTTTGATGAAATTCAACATTCATTTTTGATAAAAAGCCTCCAGAAAGAAGGCATAGAAGAAACATACCTCAACATAATAAAAGCCATATATGATAAACCCACAGTAAACATTATCCTCAATGGTGAAAACTTAAAAGCATTTCCCTTAAAGTCAGGAACAAGACAAGGGTGCCACTCTCACTACTACTATTCAACACTGTTTTGGAAGTTTTATCCACAGTAATCAGAGAAGAAAAATAAAAGGAATCCAGATTGGAAAAGAAAAAGTAAAACTCTCACTGTTTGCAGATGACATGATTCTCTATATTGAAAACCCTAAAGACACCACCAGAAAATTACTAGAGCTAATCAATGAATATAGTACAGTTGCAGGATGTAAAATCAACACACAGAAATCCATTACATTCCTATACACTAACAATGAGAAAATAGAGAAATTAAGGAAATAATTCCATTCACCATTGCAATGAAAAGAATAAAATACTTAAAAATAAATCTAAAGAAACAAAAGACTTATATATAGAAAACTATAGAACACTGATGAAAGAAATTAAAGATGACACAAATAGATGGAGAACTATACCATGTTAATGGATTGTAAGAATCAATATAGTGAAAATGAGTATACTACCCAAAGCAATCTATAGATTCAATGCAATCCCTATCAATCTACCAACATTATTTATCAGAGAACTAGAACAAATAATTTCACAATTTGTATGGAAATACAAAAAAACCTTGAATAGCCAAAGCAATCTTGAGAAAGAAGAATGGAATTGAAGGAATCAACCAGCCTGACTTCAGACTATACTACAAAGCTACAGTCATTAAGATAGTATGTTATTGGCACAAAGACAGGAATATAGATCAGTGGAACAAAATAGAAAGCCCAGAGATAAATCCACACAACTATGGACACCTTACTTTTACAAAGGACTCAAGAATATACAATGGAGACAAGTTACTCTAACAGGTGGTGCTCAGAAAACTGGTCAACCACTTGTAAAAGAATGAAACTAGGACACTTTCTAACACCACACACAAAAATAACTCAAAATGGATTAAAGATCTAAATATAAGACCAGAAATTGTAAAAATGCTAGTGGAAAACACAGGCAAAACACTCTCTGACATAAATCACAGGAGGATCCTCTATGACCCACCTCCCAGAGTAATGGAAATAAAAGCAAAAATACACAAATGGGGCCTAATTAAACTTAAAGCTTTTGCACAATGAAGGAAAGTATAAGCAAGGTGAAAAGACAGCCTTCAGAATGGGAGAAATAGTAGCAAACAAAGCAACTGGCAAACAATTAATCTCCAAAATATACAAGCAGCTCATGCAGTTCAATATCAGAAAAATCAACAACCCAATCAAAAAATGGGCCAAAGAACTAAACAGACATTTCTCCAAAGAAGACATAAAAATGGCTAACAAACATATGAAAAGATGCTTAACATCACTCATTATTAGAAAAATGCAAATCAGAATCACAATGAAGTACCATCTCATGCTGGTAAGAATGGCTGCTATAAGAAATCTACAAACAATAAATGCTGGAGAGGGTGTAAAGAAAATAGAACCCTCTTACATTGTTGGTGGAGATGCAAACTAGTACAGCCACTATGGAGAACAGTGTGGTGATTCCTTAAAAACCTGTAAATAGAACTGCCATATGACCCAGCAATCCCCCTGCTCAGCATACACACTGAGGAAACCAGAATTGAAAGAGACACTTGTACCCCTATGTTCATCACAGCACTGTTTACAATAGCCAGGACATGGAAGCAACCTAGATGTCCATTGGCAGACTAATAGATAAGAAAATTTGGTACATATACGCAATGGAATATTATTCAGCCATTAAAAAAGAATGTTTTCCAATCAGTTCTAATGAGGTGAATGAAACTGGAGCCTATTTTATAGACTCAAGTAATTAGAAAGAAAACAACCAATACAGCATATTAACACATATATATGGAATTTAGAAAGATGGTAATGATAACCCTATATGCGATACAGCAAAAGAAATACAGATGTAAAGAAAAGACTTTTGGACTCTGAAAGAAGTTGAAAGTGGGACTTTTTGAGAGAATAGCATTGAAACATGTATATTATCATATGTGAAATAGATGGCCAGTCCAGATTTGATGTATGAGACAGGGTGCTCAGGGCCAGTGCACTGGGATGACCCTGAAGGATGGAATGGAGAAGGAGATAGGAGGGTGGTTCAGGATGGGGGACACATTTATACCAATGGCTGATTCATGTCAGTGTATGGCAAAAACCACTACAATATTGTAAAGTAATTAGCCTCCAATAAGATAAGTAAAATTTTAAAAAAAGGAACTGAATCAAAAAATCTCCTAAAATAAAAAATGTATTTATGGATTTCAAGTTCTCATGTTGATGAGGTAGTGTAGAATTAATATAAACTAGAAACTCTGGACAGAAAAGAAAAAAAATTGTGTACCAATCACCTCTGCTTCAGGGCATTAGAGAGTTAACAAGATAACAAAAATTTACTAGGCCTGTAGTGAAGAGATTATGGGACCTTGAAGATGAAAGTAAATTTTGTAGTGGTTTATACCATCTAGAGGGCTTCCTAGGTGATGCTAGTGGTAAAGAACTTTCCTACCAATGCAGGAGATGTACAAAAGAGACACAGGTTTGAACCCTGGGTTGGGAAGATCCCTTGGGGGAGAGTGTGGCAACCCATTCCAATATTCTGGAGTGGGTTTTAATATTTAGATATTCCAATATTGCCTCTAGAATCCCATGAACAGAGGAGCCTGTAGAGCTATGATCCACAGGGTCACAGTCAGACATGACTGAAGGGACTTAGCACACACGTATGCACATACCATCTAGTCTTTATCCAGTTTTACAATAAGTAGATGCCAGTGGCACTTTTCCAACTGTGGCAACCAAATTTTCTTCACACATTGCCAAATGTTCCCTGAGTTTGTGGGATAAGAATGCAAATTGCTTCCTCTCTCTTGCCTCCTCTTCAAGAGAACCATTAGTAGAAGTTTTTGGAGTCTATAGTCTCTAAAGGACTTTCCATCTTTTTTCCTTTTATTTGCCTCTTTGCACTAGACATCTGAGAACACTTCAAAGCAGTTAAGATGGAAAGTCCTCTATGAAAGAAGATGCCATTAAGCCTCAAATATTTCTGACAACTACAATTTTTAAACCGCTAAAAATTTTGAGATTGTTTGTAAGTTTACATGCAGCTGTTAGAAATGATACAAAAAGATCCTGTATACTTTTTACCCAGTTTCCACCAGAAAGCTGCTTTGTAAAACTGTAGTGTAACATTAAGTGTAACGACCAGGCTATTGGCATTGATACAATCCATTATTCAGATCTCCAACTTTTACTAGTATTTGTGTGTGTGTACGAATGTGCTGTTTCAACACGTGTACTTTATGTATCTACCATCACAGTCAATATAAAACAGTCACCACACAGATTCTACTACTGACTTTTATAACTCTACCCACTTTCTTATTCCCCTACCCCATCCTAATCCTAACCCCTGGCAGCCACTAATCTGTTCTTTGTTTCTCTTTGTGATTTCAAACATGCCAAATAACTAGAATCATACAACATGTAACTTTTTTGACATTGATTTCTTTCTTTACTCATCACAATTTACTCAGATTCATCCAAGTTCTTGTGTATTATAACTGTTTTGTTCCTTTTTATTCCTTATTATTCCATTTTATAAAGTAATTTTTACAGGTTGCTTAATCATTCACCATTCTAAGGACATCTGGGTGGTTTCTAGTTTGAGACTATTAAGTATAAATCTACTATTAAAATGAGTGTACAGGTTTTTGTGTGAACATAATTTACATTTATCTGGTATAAATACTTAAGAGTGAAACTGCTGAGCTTATGAAAGTTTTATAAGAATCTCAAAACTGTTTTGTAGGGTAGAGTACTGTTTTATTTTCCCCAAAATGTGATTCAGTGTCTCTGCTTCCTCACCATCTGATAGTGTTGCTATTTTTATTTTCATCATTCTGCTTTTAATTTGTATATATCTAGTTAGTAGTGATGTTAAACATTGTTTCATATGCTTATTTGCCAATTCTGTACGTTTATTTTGAAATGGCCATTTATGTTTCTTGCCCATTTTCTAATTTTACTTTTGTCTTCCTGAGTTGAAGTTTTTTTTTTTAATATACTTTAAATACTTATCATTTGGCAGATAGATGATTTCAGAACATATTATCCCAGACTTTAACATGTTGTTTCAAACTATTAATATGATCTTTTGCAAAACAGTGGTGTTAAATTTTGATAAGGTTCAACTATATTTTTCCTTTGATGGCTCATGTTTTAGGTACAAAGTCCTAAAAGACTTTGCTAGGTTTAGATCCTAAGGATTTCTCTTATGTGGCATTGTTTTTTAAAAAAAAAAAAGTTGCTTTGTTTCCTACATTTAAATACATGATCCTTCTGATATTAATTTTGTATAAGATGTGTGAGTGTGTCATTTGATTAAAAATTAGTTTTTTATTTCTTTTATTTCTTTTTAATAATTTTGCCTTTGTATGCCTGATTGCTCTAGCACTATTTGTAGAAAAGGCTATCTTTTCTCAATTGAAATGGTTTTCAAACCTTATCAAAAATAAAGTTGCAGCCTGTTTATGTTTGTCTATTTCTAAAGCCTCTGTTCTTTTCCATGCTCAGCATGTCTGCCCTGCCTTTTTCACTCTTGATTATTATAATTTTAGTAAGCTTTAATATTAGGTTGAATAATTTCCCCATTTTCTTGTTTGTCAAGTTTGTTTCAGCCGTTTTAGGTATAGTTGCTTTATATATATGTTTTAAAATAAGCTAGTCAATTTCTATACAAAAAAAAAAGTTTTTGATTAAAGTTTAAATAGAAATTCATTAAAACAATTTACACTTTTGAATTTGAAATGAGTTTCTTATTAGCAGCACTTTGATGCACCAATTTTTAAAATTCACCCTGCCAATCTTTGCCTTTCAGTTGGCATATTGTGACTACTTATATTTAAGGTGATTATTATTTTCTTAGAATTTAAGTCTGCCACTTTATAGCTGGTTTTCTGTTGTTCCCTCCTCTTATCTTCCTCTGACTTATTTAAATACTATATAGGATTCCATGTTGATATATTTTATCATTTTTGAGTGTATATCTTTCTATAATTTTCTTAGTGGTTGAGAGTATTTAAAGTTTGAAATCCCCTGTAAACAGCCAGTGCAAGGTTTTCTTCATTGTTTAAACATAAAAACACTGGTGGTTTCTGCTTGTTTTATCTGTTTACCCAAACTGAGAGAGTTGCCTGAAAAATTTTGGAGCTATTTATAAATGCTTTCTTCTATTTTTCTACTCTTTTTTTCTTTAAGACTTACACAGATACATTCGTGAACAAAATAATTAAACCAAATCTTGACACTGTAGTTTCAGCAACAATTATTTATTTGTTCAATTTTGTTTGTTTGTTTTTCCAGTGGGGCTATAAGGAAAAGGGTGGTGAAAACCTTTGTTTACAGAATGGCTTCTAAGCTATAGCTGATGAGAATTCACTCAGGCAAGATGAACACCTATAAAAGAAAAATCACATAAATGACATAAATGATGGATCAAAGGTCAGTGGAAAATTAGCGGATCAAAAAGGAATATCTAGGCAATGGGGACATTAACCAAAACGGAAAGTAACTAAGGACTAACCTAAGACTCCCAAAGCAACTGGGTTAAATCTGGTGATTGAATAGGTAGAAGAGAGGAATATATAGACAAAAGGGGTTGGGAGTGTATGCTTTGATTTGAAGAATTCCTTCCTGCAAATAATGAAAAAGAATTACAGTTTCAGTGGAGAGAATCTGGGGCCACTTTAATATGACATTGTTGACCCCCGTAGAACAATTATTGATATTAGTGACCTCTTTCGTTTGCATCAGACATTGTACATGGAAAAATATGTTCAGTGTTACTTGGGAAACAGGTAGCTGATGCTTTTGAAGAAATGTAGCTAATTACAGAAGCTGTCAATATGCCAATTTGAATAAAGGCAGAACTGTTTAACACATTTCCTGTAAAGGAGAATTGTCATACTCCAGCCATAATTTTTAAATGGAATTCTACTTCTGAGGTTGCTGAGTGTTAAGAATGCAAGAAACTTAGTATTGGTCATATAATGATACTAAGTTTGTCCTCATTCCTTTAACTCAGGTTATGATTAATGATGTAATAAAAAGGGCTACAACTGTTAAGACTCCCTATGTGACTAATGTTGGAGGAACAGAATAATGTGAAGTAATCTGTCATGGTCTGTCTCTCTCAGCTTCCCTAAAGTGGGATTGAATAAGAAGAAAATAATTAGTATTCTCTAAAATAAAATCAAAATAAAAGTGGTGCATAAATTTTGGAAAAATTAAATTGGTTGCGTCGGGATATTTTATTTAAAATGACATTAAAACAAAGAAAATAAATGGAATAGCTATGAAATCAGTGAATATCTGTGAAAACCAGCCATTTACTGTCAGACTGTTACTTTGAAATCAGCCAATGAGAGGTGGAGTCACTCCAGTGAAACACTTTTAAGAATGATCCATCAAAAATGTCATAGAAACTCCATTTATTTCCTTGATTTTCATGTTATTTTTAAGGTCTCTTCAACTCCTCAAACAAGACACAGATTTGTTCAATTTATTCTAGCTTTGTTAAATGCAAATATATATACATGTATCTTTGCAGAGAGTCGGACATGGCTGAGCACGCACATGTATACACACACACATATAAAGAGAAAGGGTTTTTGACACTTTGGAACTAGATAGCCAGATTTCTTTTCCCACATCTCAGGAGAGTAACCAAGGACATTTGTATTAGAATGAGTAAAATGCCCTGGGGATGGAGAAGAAACTTAACCAGATTGCTGTATAGGTGCACAACTGTTTGCCATACCCAACTTCATGAACAAGGAGGGGGAAAAAAAAAAAAAAAAAAACACTAAAAGCAGAAATACACTGTAGGCAAAATCTGGGCCACCCTTTATTGCCAGGCAGATTTGTTGCTTTGGTTGTTGTTGTTTGTCACTAAGCCATGTCCAGCTCTTTGTGACCCCATGAACTCTAGCCTGCCAGGCTCCTCTGTCTATGGGATTTCCCAGGTAAGAATTCTGAATTGGATTGCCATTTCCTTCTCCAGGGGATCTTCCCAAACTAGGGATCAAACTATCATCTCCTGCATTGGCAGGCAGATTTTTCACCACTGAGCCAGCAGGGAAGCCCATGTCAGGCATATTACATTGGCCTGTTACCATAATTTCAAGTCAATGCTAATAAGTCTTGACCAGCATAGTTACTCATCCTTGATTTGAATTTGCATATTCAATAACTGAGGCAGACAAGTCTAGCATGGTAAGAGGTTTACAACTGAAAATATTATTTCAATTTGGACCTCATATTTATCACCTGGAGAAGGCAATGGCACCCCACTCCAGTACTCTTGCCTGGAAAATCCGATGGATGGAGGAGCCTGATAGGCTGCAGTCCATGGAGTTGTTAAGAGTCGGACATGACTGAGCGACTTCACTTTCACTTTTCACCTTCATGCATTGGAGAAGGAAATGGCAACCCACTCTGGTGTTCTTGCCTTGAGAATCCCAGGTACGATGGAGCCTGGTGGGCTGCCATCTATGGGGTTGCACAGAGTCAGACATGACTGAAGCAACTTAGCAGCAGCAGCAGCAGCAGCAAGGAAATTATTTTAGTGCTGATATCATGCAATAATAGATCAAGAAATATCATATAATGAAATTCCCATGTATCTTATTAGACATAAAAAAAGATTAATGGGAAATTGGAATGGGCAGTTGAAATACTTTCTTACTCAATCATATGATGAAACTATAAAGATAAAATGAATGTATACTAAAACTTAATATGTATGTTGCTTAACTGTTTTAGAATAAATGGGCCATTTTCTTATCCTTTCCTTTATTTTTTCTTGTCTTTTCATTTAGTGCCAGGATCTGGGTTGTGTTTATAATTTCTGGTGAAAGGATCAATTTCTAAATATGATACTATGAGAATAACTCCAAATATTACTCCCTGAATTCATGGGAAATAGTGAGATGGGTTATATATTCTTCTCATCTACCTAAACTACTATTAATAGTTGCTACTTCTTTCTTATTTAATGTATGAGACAGTCTTATAAGGAAACATTTATCCAGCTTTGCTCCATCTGCCTCATGTAACTGGGACTGGACAAAGGGATAAGTGTTGGGCAGACTTGTATTCTTGTTAGCTAGACGTGTCAACCCTCTGGCGGAAATTGATAGTCTTTCTGTGGAAAGAAGGTTTAGGTCTGTCAAATAAATTTATGACAATTGGAAATATGGAAAGAATTGCTGATGGAAAGGAAACCAGTAAGTGGTCAATGCCAAAACTAAAGCTAATTTTATTTTGGTGCCCAGTGAAAGACTGAAAGCCAAAGATTACTTCGCTGTATTTACAAATGCGTATAAGGGTGAAACTATTTGCTTCTCTTATCTTCATAGTGTTGCCAACTGTCCTCTTTTTGAGGACAGTCATTCTAATAGGTGTGAATATCTTACTGTGGGTTTGATTTGACTTCCTAGATAATTAGTGATGCTGAGCATGTTTTCATGTATCTGTTGGCTATTTGCCTGTCTTTTCAAGGAAAAAGAAGTGTCTATTCAGTACCTCTGCTTATTTTTTAATCAGATTGTTTGCTTTTTTGCTATTGAGTCTTGTGAGTTATATGGTTTGCAATTTTTTCTCACATTCCATAGATTGCAATTTCATTTTGCTTGTTTCTTTTGTTGTGAATAATATACTTAGTTTGATGTAGTCCCACTTCCTATTTTTTGCTTTCTTTGCTTGTGTTTTTTGTGTCATATCCAAAAAAGTGTTGTCAAGACCAATGTCAAGGAGTTTTTCTCTATGTTTTCTTCTAGGAATTTTAGGTTTAGTTTTTAGTTTTACATTTAAGTCTCTATCCCATTTTGAATTATTCCTTTTAGTTGTATAAGACAGGTGTTTAGTTTCATTCATGTGCATGTGGTTATGCAGTTTTCTCAGCACAATTCACTTAAGAAACTAAACTTTCCCATTAAGTATTCTTGGTACTTTTGTCAAATTGTTAGTTAACTATATAAGTGGGGTCTATTTATGGGTTCTTGATTTTGTTCATTGGTCTATGAGACTATTTTTATGCCAGTAGTGTATCATTTGGATTATTAGAGTTTTGTAATATAGTTTGGAATCACGAGGTGTGATGCTTTCAGTTTTGTTTATCTTTTTTTGGGATTTCTTTGGCTATTCAAGATGGTTCTTGATTCCAGACAAATTCTCAGGTCCAGAATTTAGTGTTTATCATCATATTAACTCATTGTCTTTTACTTAATATGTATGTATTCCTAATCAATTTTGAGTATTTAATAATATTTATAATATATATTTTATGTAAATATATCATTCTATGAATTATTTTCCTGCTTGATTTTGTCATCCAACAATCTTCCTGAGATTCATTACAATTACTCCATTTTTCATCTTATATACAGTACATATGCATGAAGGTAGTTGAAATTATTTTTCCATCTTCAATTTGATGGACACATGTTTTCTGGCTTCTTTGCTCATATAAGCAGTGCTACTAGAAGTATTCTCTCTCTCTTTTGCCTCAGAAAATATAACTAAGAAGTAAGATATACCAGATTTTTCTCAACTTGTTTTCCAAAATATTTTTTACCAATTTCAAAATAGTTTGTAAGCAATTGTGTATTTCTACATCCTGTTCTGGACACTGTTGCTAACTTTTGCTAATCAAAGGGATGTGCAAGCAAAATTCACTGTGATTTTAATTTGCATTTTCCAAATTTTTTTCCTGTAAGACTAGGCATTCTTCATTATATTCATTGCCCATTTTAGTTTTATTGTCTCTTATCTGTTCATGCACTTTGACCATTTTTCTGTTTAGATGTTGAATCTTATCTTGATATTCACAGTTTAATACATATTTGTGAGGCTAATCCTTTGCTTGTAATATGCATGACAAATGGAGTCTCTAGCTTTGGGATTTTTTTGTTTATTTCTTTTGGGTAGTTTTCCTTTATACTTTAAGGCAGAAAAACATAAGCTTAAATTCTAAATTTAGCTGTTGGTTTTAAACTATTCCTTGTTCCATGGTGACTTGATTTTCTTATAAATAGGGAATAAATACAAATATTATAAAAATAAAAATAAGATTTCAATATACTACATGGAGTTCTTATATAAAGATATTTATTGTTCAGTAGCCCAGTTGTGTCTCACTTTGTGTGATCCCATGGACTGCAGCACACTAGGTCTCCCTGTCCCTCACCATCTCCCAAGTTTGTCCCAGTTCATGTTCATTGCATTGGTGATGCCATCCAGCCATCTCACCGTCTGATGCCCTCTTCTTCTACCCTCAGTCTTTCCCAGCATCAGGGACTTTTCCAATGAGTGGACTGTTCATATCAAATGACAAAAATGCTGGAGCTTCAGATTCAGCATCAGTCCTTCCAATTAGTATTTAGGGTTGATTTCCCTTAAGATTGACTGGTTTTGATCTCCTTGTTGTTCAAGGGACTGTCAGGAGTCTTCAGCACCACAGTTCAATGGCATCAATTTTGTGGTGTTCTGCCTTCTTTACAGCCCAGCTCTCACAACCATACATGATCACTGGGAAAACAACAGCCTAGATTATATGAACCTTCATCAGCAGAATAGTATCTCTGCTTTTCAACACACTGTCTAGGTTTGTCATAGCTTTCCTACCAAGAAGCAATTGTCTTCTGATTTCATGGCTGCAGTCATGATCCACAGTGATTTTTAGAGCCCAAGAAGAGGAAATCTGTCATTATTTCCACCTTTCCCCTTTTATTTACCATGAAGTAATGGGGCCAGATGCCAAGATCTTAGTTTTTTTTTTTTAATATTTAATTTTAAGCCAGCTCTTTTACTTTTCTCCTTCACTCTCATCATCTCTTCGCTTTCTGCCATTAGAGTGGTATTATCCACATATCTGAGGTTGTTGATTCTTCTCCCACCTATCTTGATTCCAGCTTGTAACTCATCCAGCCCAGCATTTCTCATGATGTGCTCAGTTTATAGATTAAATGAACATGGTGACAGCAGACATCTCTGCTGTACTCTTTTGTCTATCTTGAGCCAATCAATTGTTCCACACAGGGTTCTAAATGTTGCTTTTTAAACAGCATACAGGTTTCTTAGGAGACAGGTAACGTGGTCTGGCAATGTGATCCATTTAAGGGCTTTCCACAGTTTGTTATGATCCACACAGTCAAAGCCTTTAGCATGTCCAACTAAACATAAAAAAATACATATATAGTTAATTATGTGGGTTTTTTTAAGTTAGTTTGCAAGGAATCAACCCTCTGTGGTTGACCTTAGTAAAACAAGGGACAAAATTTATTGCTATATTTCAAACATTTTCTACTCAGAATTTGAACCCTTGGGAATACTTTGAAATCTAACTTACAAAATTAACACTTAGGGAATAAGTACTAGATTTATTTTCCACATTTATATCTGTATAGTATATGTATGTGTGTATATATACATAAAGTTCAAGTTAGCCATAACTCATACTCAAGGAATGAGGATAACTCTCATTAAAGTGATTTACCCCTTCTGATAAGCTTCAAACAAGTTTATAAGACAAATTCAGCTGATGGCAATCAGAGGCAAATGAAATAATCAAGGATGAAGAAAATATGAAAGTGGAGAGAAGTTCTGAAATCACTGTAAATCACTGAAAGTGGTTAGAATTTGTATTTATGAGGATAAGCAACTGAAACACACATATTAATATGTGTGCATACCTAGACATATATTCACATATATATATATTGATACATATATTATATATAGATAGATAAAATTCAGTACATGTTGTGGGATTTAATTAATTGAAATGTCTCCTAAGGTAAAGTTTTCTGTGCTTATTACTCAGTTTTTTAATATAAAATATTGCAGCAATTAAATGAAATATTCAAATAGCCAAAGTAAAATTAACTGACTTTATCCTTTTACATGTTAGGTAATTAGAGAGATATATTCATACTCTAAGGCATTTGCATATAGAAACATATTACTTTTATATATATTGATGAAACTTTCAAGAGTAGTTTCTCTCATAGAAACCTAGAGATGGTCTATAGCATTAAATATTGTTTCTACACAACATCAAAATGTATTCAAAATAAAATGGATATTGCTTTTTATTAAATTGGTGAACAAAATAAGATTTCTTTGAATGGAAAAAATGAGAAAAATGAAAAGAGTTAATAAAATATGCATTACTATATTACTATATCTGAAATACATTTACTGATGGTCAAGCTTTGAACTTGGGCTATATCCTATAGAATCTCTGGGTTTAATTACCTTTTAATATCTTAAGTATATACAATTTCTTAATATTGAAATTATTATTTTTAGTCTATGGTAAGATATATATACATATGATTGAAGCAGCCAAACAATTAGGGTTGATGAAGAAATTTCCTTCATTTTAAAACATACTCTGTCTGTGCTTTTTTTGTGTGTGTGTGTGTGTTGGTTTTGCCATACAATGACATGAAACTGCCATGGGTTTACATATGCTCCCCCTCCAGAACCCCCCTCCCTCCTCCCTCCCGATTCCCTCCCCCTGGGACATCTCGGTGCGCCAGCCCTGAGCATCAACCCTGGGCTGGCGATTGATTTCACATATGATAATTAACATGTTTCAATGCCATTCTCCCATATCATCCCACCCTTGCCCTCTTCCACAGAGTCCACGAGTCTGTTCTTTTGTTTGTCTGTGCTTTTGTTTGTTCATTTATATTTATGCATGTTAGTTGATCTAATGTGATTGTGGGATCTTTACTTTACACATTGATATAAAGACAATGATACTTTTGCAATTCATGTGTTCTGATATTTTAAAACTACTGATTTATTAAGGGTATCAGTGCCCTTTTGTGTATCATTAATATTCAAGCTTCAAACTGTGCTCAGGTCAGTTCAGTCACTCAGTCGTGTCCGAGGCTTTGGGACCCCATGGACTGTAGCATGCCAGGCTTCCCTGTCTATCACCAACTCCTAGAACTTGCTCAAACTCATATCCATTGAGTCAGTGATGCCATCCAACCATTTCACCCTCTGACAAATCATGAAGGTTAGAATTATTGTTGTTTAGTTGCTAAGTCATATCTGACTCTTTGCGACCTCATAGACTAGACCTTCCAGGACTTCTTTCCATGGGATTTTTCATGCAGGAATACTACGGTGGGTTACTATTTCCTTCTCTAGGTCATCTTCTTGATCCAAGGATCAAACTTGCATCTCTTACTTTGGCAGGTAGATTCTTTACCACTGAGCCACCAGAGAAGCCCTATAGGTTAGAGTTGTTCAGTCACTCAGTCATGTCCGACTCTTTGTGACCCCATGGACTGCAGCATGCCAGGCTTCCCTGTCCTTCACCATCTCCTAGAGCTTGCTCAAACTCATGTCCATTGAGTCAGTGATGTCATCCAAACATCTTGTACTCTGTCATCCCCTTCTCCTCCTGCCTTCAATCTTTCCCAGCATCAAGATCTTTACTAATGAGTCGGCTCTTAGCATCTCATGGCCAAAGTATTATAGCTTCAGCTTCAGCATCAGTCCTTCCAGTGAATATTCAGGACTGATTTCCTTTAGAAATGACTGGTTTGATCACCTTGCAGTCCAAAAGACTCTCAAGAATCTTCTCCAACACCACAATTCAAAATCACATGTATACTCGTGGCGGATTCATGTCAATATATGGCAAAACCAATATGATAATGTAAATAAATAAATAAATATGTAAAGATTAAAAAAAATGCATCAGTTCTTTGCCACTCAGCCTTCTTTATGTTCCAACTTTCACATCCATACTAGAGTAGTTTCCAGTAAAACATATCAGTATGATGCATATGCATTAGCAATATACACAAATTCCCCAACAACAGTACATTGTAAGATATTGTCATGATCAAATATCTCTTAAAAATCCCTTTTACATAGAAAACTTCAGCTTTTGTTAAAAACTTGTGTAAATAGTTTGACCTTTTTAAAATTAACATGTTAAAAACCTGACAATAAAAGGTCTGTAATTCATACTTTCATTCAGAGCTCAGAGAAGTATTTAAGCAAAAATGCATTTTCTTCTCATTTTCACTCTTCCTTTTCCTGCAGATATATCAATTTCAGTTTGACTTGCATCCCCTCAAAAGACATATTGAGACTTAAGCATTTAGAGCATGACCTTATTGGAAAATAGGGCCATTGCAGATGTAATTAGTTAAAATGTCATATTGGAGTAAGGCAGGCCCTTAATTCAATATGGCTTGTTCTTACAAGAATAGAGAAATTTTGACACTAAAACAGAGACACATATACAACCATGTGAAGATGGAATTAATATTGCTCAACTCAGGATACCCAGAAGCTTGAAAAGACAAGGAAGGATTTTCTTCCAAAGGTTTCTGGGAGTTCTTGGCTCTGATACCATCTTGATTTCAGACTTATAGAGTCCAAAAACTATGATGACAAGGAATTTTTGTTATTTTAAGTTATTCAGTTTGTGGAATTTTGTTATGATACTCTTTAGAAACTAATACAGCAACTCAACTCTGTCTCTTCCTCGTTAAAAGTTAATTACTCTATAGGAAAAAGTAGCCAGTCTCCTTTATATGTATGCTATGTTGATCAACATTTATTTATCCTTTAAGTTAGAAAAGGTGCCTTATTGGAATAAGTAAAGGGAGAAATTCCAATTGTAGAAGAATGTACCATAAAAAAGACAAAAAAATCTAGTCTTTTTCAAGTGGTTCCATGTATATTTTCTTGGCTTTCAGTGTAATATAAAAGCTTCCAAAGTTGCATATGGCTATTAGAGCAATGACAATAATTACTATAAAGTCTACCAAAAGATATGCAGGCAACTTTCTAAACATTTATACTAATTGCAAAATTAATTTATAGAAAACCTTGTGAATTTTCAGTTGCATGGATTTGTCACATATAAAGATAGGCAACTCATTAACTATTGCTTGTCTTATTCAGCTATTCATCTCTGCTGATGGAAAGGTGTTAGAATCTTTTTTATCAAATTCCAGCTCTATCACACTAACACATTGCCTGTCTTTCTTCATGCTACCAATCTTTCAAAAGCCTCTAACTATCTTGAATCAAAAAAGTAACACCCAAGAGTACTTCCTGCACATCAACTGTCAGGAAAGATAATGGTTGACAGAGCAGTGGTAAAAATGTTCTCTGTGTATCTTTGAAAATAAGTGAGACCATCCATGGTGTCCTCTATGTTTGAGGTCATGTTAATGTCTCTGAAAAACCCACTTGCCTTGATAGTCTACCTATGTAAAAATCACAGATGAACACTTGTAAGAAATGCAACTTGTGTCAAAAGAACAGCACTTAAATTTACTTAGTTGAACAATCAATGCATAGCTTAAATATAATTTCATGTTAAATGCATAATAAATTTACCTCATATAGCAACACAAGAAAACAGCTGTAAGTCATGAATAAGACTAGACTTTAAGTGTGTATGTGTTAGTATTTATTTGAATCAAGTTAAGATGGCTATATAAATTCTCTTTCTGTCTATATGAAGACACTTAAATTACCTCGCTGAAAATATGATGTAACTTAGCATGAAAGTACCACTTACTACATGGTTGTTTATTTTATGATATTTCTCTACATATTTGTCTTTTCATTGTTTCTTCTATACTAGCCTTTTCAATAGTGGTATAGGTGAACATTTAGCTTCAGTATAATAATCATTTGCTTGCCTTGATTTCTGGTTTATAAATGTTTAATCTTCATTCTATTCTGTATTCCAGAACAACATTTAATCATTTTTTCAGAGGTTGAAAATGCATATGTAGGAATCACATAGTTTAACATTTTCTCTTGCAGAAAGAGCAAGTGACACACCATTTATACTAAATATATTGATTTATTTCCTTTGCTAGTATGTATGAAAACACTTAAGAGTAGGGTAAATGATAAAACACTTCATTGTCATTTGGGAGAATTTTTCCATTCTTATAAAACACAGTGCTCTTAGTAAAAAAATTGAATTTTAAAAGTTTAAGAGCTAATTTGTATACTACTATCATCTAGGTTTTTAATAATTTTTCAGATTGAATATTAATAGTATGAAATCTGTAAGCATGGTCTATCTTAATGACACAATAGAAATAAGTATATATCAACAGAATTAAATTATATCAAATATCAATTTAGGAAATTGAAATATGAAGATTCTTATGTAAATATCGCAGTATAATGCAAATGATCAGACAGCAATATTGAAAGAAAAAAGAAGCAGGTTGTATTTTATCATTGATATCATTTATGTTTATATTTTATATATTAGCTATAATCTTTAAATAGAAGATATCTTTGTGTCATGGAATCTACAGTCTGGCTATGTGAATACCTAATCCATGGTCAGTGCTTATATAATCAACAAGCACACACACATAATTAGACTGTGTGGTACAAATATACAATGGAAGGTTATTCAGCCATAAAAAGGAACAATTTGTGTCAGTTCTAGTGAGGTGGGTGAAAGTATAGCCTGTTTTACAGAGTGAAGTAAGTCAGAAAGAGAAAAACAAATATCATATGTTAATGCACATATATGGAATCTAGAAAAATGATAAACCTATTTACAGGACAGAAATAGAGACACAGAGGTAGAGAACAGACTTGTGGACGGGGGGATGGAGATGGTAGGAAGAACTGAGAGAATTGGAGTGAAACATATACAATTACTATATGTAAAATAGATAGCTAATAAGAAATCGTTCTATAACACAGGGAATTCAACATGGTGTTCTGTAACAGCCTAGAGAGGTGTGATGGGGTGGAGGATGGGTAGGAGTTTCCAGAGGGAGGGGGCATATGTATACTTACAGCTGATTCATGTTGTTGTATGGCAGAAACCAGGGGCTTCCCAGGTGGCTTAGCAGTAAAGAATCTGCCTGCCATGCAGGAGATGTGAGTTTGATCCCTAGCTGGGAAAGATCACCTAGAGAAGGAAATGGCAACCTACTCTAATGTGTGTGTGTGTGTGTGTGTATATATATATATATATATATATATATATATATTTGTCTCCGTATTCTTGCCTGGAGAATCCCATGGACAGAGGAAATCAGTGGGCTACAGTCCATTGGGTCGCAAAGAGTCAGACAGGACTGAAGTGACTAACACACATGCACACATGGCAGAAACTAGCACAACATTGTACAGCAGTCACCCTCCAATTAAAAATAAATTTTAAAAAATGACAGAGAGAACTGCATTGAAGCATGTAAATTATCATATGTGAAACGAATCGCCAGCCCAGGTTCGATGCATGATACAGGGTGCTCGGGGCTGGCGCACCGGATGACCCAGAGGGATGGAATCAGGAGGGAGGTGGGAGGGGGGTTCTGGAAGGGGAATACATATATACCCATGGTGGATTAATCCCAATGTATGGCAAAACCAACACAATATTGTAAAGTAAAAAATCTTTATTGAATTTGTTACAATAAAAAAAATCTTTTGCATTTTCAAAAAAAAAAAAATGACAGAGAGCTGACACTGGTCCACAGTGGATGGTATTTCTGGGCCTAGCCAATAATGTATGTGCAATTGCTACAGCTCTAAAAAAAACTTTGTTGGGGGTGAATCTGGAAAATTCACTTGCATTCAAGAGATTAGTCTATCAATATATTTTTTCTAACTTTGAACAGGTGCAAAATCAGATAAAAACAGTATTAAACTGGCCAAATACCACAAATGCCCAGTACTTAAATTTAAAATTCAGTCTTATTCAACAGTTAGAAAATTAACTCCTTCATGGATCCCCGCTCTGAAGATCTTTTGTGACTTATACACTAAGTAGCAGAATGCCTTTTCACTTCCCCAAGCCGACCAAACCACTAAGCTAGCAGTCTATCCACTTAAATTGTGGCCTTCACTGGGACTCCTTGCCTCCCTTTTTTCTGGTTGTCTAGCACAAGGGATTGATCCTTTCAGAATTATGCTCCAGAAGGTCGAGGCCAAGCAACTTGAAACAGCTATAAACCCACCACCTACTTTCTGATATTGGTGACCAATTATAAAGTTAGAATCACAATGATTCATTGTTTACACAAAAAAATAAATAAATCTTTCCACCCTGGTAATAACAGAAGCTTCACTCTTCACAGGTATCTCAAAATGTATTTTCTCCAGAGGTTTTAGCCAAGTTATGCTATAGTGTAGTTATCTATGAAGTTTTTATCATAACTTTTCTCTTATGTTTTCCAAACCTTGTGAGAAATATGTGTGGGGATTTGATAGGAATAACATTCTGTTTCTGGTGGTATATCAGGAATATGAAACACAACTTAGATGTATAGATGAAATAAGGCTTTTCACAATCCCCTTCATGTATAAATTATGGAATGCATTGTTTTACAGAACTAATAACTCAAATCTAGCTCAATACAAGGGAAATTGCTGCCCCTAATACAAGAAATTTTCCTTTATTTTTTCCAACTCTTGATTGTAGAAAGGATAGTTAAATATTTAACTAAGAATCAAAAAGAGCTGAACTATGGTATATTAATATTTTAATCTCCAGTAGCAGATAAAATCACTCAGTTTTATATGGGCTAGATGCTGTGGGATAAGAGTGCAGGTGATGGCTATTGGTTATTAATCAATGGATAACTAATTAAGGAAATAAGGGGAATGTCAGAATACAGTGAAGGGAAAGGTGCCTTTACTGGCAGCAAGGAAATCCAATCATTTACTTATTTCCAAATGTGAATGCAAGTTAAGCTTGAAGTGTCATGCTTTAATAGTGTATGCTCATTCTTAAATTACAATTTGACCACTATGTTTAATTTGTATTGTTTGTATTTTTTTTACTTCTATTCCTTTACTCACTAGCAATTTCATATTAAGATGAAATTTTTAAATGGCTTTTTCCTGGGAATCTCAGAGAAATTTCAGTAAGCACTGAATAAACAAAAACAGCATGACAGAACAGAAATAGTTCTTTGACTGTCAGCAGATATTTAAATAACACGAATACCTTCTAGTTATAATGGATTCCTTTTGAATTGACGATATAATACTTGGAGAACAAAGGGAATCAATCAGGCCAGAGTCACTTAGTGTAAAGCACTGTAGAGTATAATAGTTGACATGAAAATGACTCTTCAGAACTTTCAGCATAATAAACCCCTTGGTGAAAGCTCTCAGAGTGGCTCCCAGAAATACAGAGCCAACTGCTTTTCCATAAAGCAACTGCATTTATGAGCACCAGGGAAGACTAAAGTACCAACTGTAAAATTCCCACTGTGACTGGCCTTAATATTAAAAGCCAGAGAAATGGATAAAAGAGACAGTAAAGTGATAGTCATATTTAAATTCTCAGTATTTTTGTTTAAATCAGTCTTGCAATATATGTCTTTTTAAAATTACTTATTCAATAATTCAGACTTCTCTATGTATTTAATTACTTATTCAACAGTAAATGTTTATTGAGCACATTTGGCTGCTAGCCTCTGTTCAAGTTATAGGCATTGCAAAGATAAATATGATATTCCTGCTTTCAGAGGTCTTTATTCAGTGGGAGACATGATTATTTAAATCAATAAACCCACTGCTGGGCATACACACCGAGGAAACCAGAATTGAAAGAGACACGTGTATCCCAATGTTCATCGCAGCACTGTTTACAATAGCCAGGATATGGAAGCAACCTAGATGTCCATTAGCAGATGAATGGATAAGGAAGCTGTGGTACATATACACAATGGAATATTACTCAGCCATTAAAAAGAATACATTCAAATCAGTTCTAATGAGGTGGATGAAACTTGAGCCTATTATACAGAGCGAAGTAAGCCAGAAGGAAAAACAATAATACGGTATACAAATGCATATATATGGAATGTAAAAAGATGGTAATTATAACCCTGTATGTGAGACAGCAGAAGAGACACAGATGTATAGAACAGTCTTTTGGACACTATGGGAGCTGGCGAGGGTGGGATGATACGGGAGAATGGCACTGAGGCATGTAAATTATCATATGCAAAACGAATTGCCAGCCCAGGTTCGATGCTTGTTACAGGGTGCTCAGGGCTGGTGCACTGGCAAGACCCAGAGGGATGGAATCGGGAGGGAGTGGGAAGGGGATTCTGGAAGGGGAACACATGTACACCCATGGCGGATTCATGTCAATGTATGGCAAAACCAACACAATATTGTAAAGTAAAAAGTCTTTATTGAATTTGTTACAATAAAAAACAAATAAAATTTTAAAAAAATTAAATGAATAAAAAAATAAATCAATAAACCAAGTGTGATACAATGGCAGATATTAAAGACAACTGATCTGTGAAATCACAGCAGAATCAACTTAGTATATCTAAAATGACTAAGGAAGATGTCAGAGGAAGGAGCATTGATTTGAATCTTGAAGAAAGGGATAATAGAGTTTACTGTGTAGAACTTGTAAATCATACACAGGCTGTAGTTCATTACCTGATTTCCTGATTTTCAAACAGCTTACTTGTTTTTGACAAGTAATATCTTGTTTTTGACAAGTAATATCTGTGTGCACATTTTACAGATACTACTGAATATGTCAAATATATAAAAGCTGTTTACTCTTAACTAACCTATCCACTAAAGCAAATGTGTTTGTTTAGTCAACATCTCAAATTATCATGAATTTAACCATAAATTAACCATTTATAGAGAATAACTTGATTTTAAGTATTACACTATCAGTTTACCCACAAAGGAGCTATTTAATTGATCTTTCAAATTAATGTTAGTATTCACTGATAGGCTAAAAATAGCTTCAAAGCATGTTCATACCCTGATCCCTGAGTGATGTTATCTTATAACACAAAAAATGAAGATCATTGCATCTAGTCCCATCACTTCATGGCAAATATATGGGAAAACAATGAAAACAGTGAGAGACTACTTTGTGGGGGGAGCTCCAAAATCACTGCAGATGGTGATTGCAGCCATGAAATTAAAAGATGTTTGCTCCTTGGAAGGAAAGCTATGACCAACCTAGACAGCATATTAAAAGCAGAGACATTATTTTGTCGACAAAGGTCCATCTAGTCAAAGTTATTGTTTTTCCAGTAGTCATGTATGGATGTGAGAGTTGGACTGTAAAGAAAGCTGAGCGCTGAAGAATTGATGCTTTTGAACTGTGGTGTTGGAGAAGACTCTTGAGAGTCCCTTGGACTACAAGGAGATCCAACCAGTCCATCCTAAAGGAGATTAGGCCTGGATGTTCATTGGAAGGACTGATGTTGAAACTCAAATTCGAATACTTTGGCCACCTGATGTGAAGAACTGACTCCGTGGAAAAGAGCCTGATGCTGGGAAAGATTGGAGGCAGGAAGAGAAGAGGACGGCAGGGGGTGAGATGGTCGGATGGCATCACTGACTCAATGGGCATGAGTTTGGGTAAACTCAATGAGTAAGTGATGGACAGGGAGGCCTGGGTGCTGCAGTCCATGGGGTTGCAAAGAGTCAGACATGACTGAGCAACTGAACTAAACTGATAAAGCAAAAGAGGCCTTATGTGTGTCTTGCAGATGGAATTAAGGATTTTTTAGAAGAGAAAATTATCCTGCATTATTGGTATGAGTCTAAAGTGAAAGAATGGATCACAGTGAGAAAATGTCATGTCACAGTGAAAGCAAAGAGAAAAGCAATGCGTTAACCAGAGCAGAGGAAAAGAGAACTGACAACAGAAGCTCAGGCAAGAGTTACATGGGGCTATACATGAAGGAATTTGAATAGTTTTATTATAGAAGCCTGAAAGCAAAGAACCATGTCTTAAAGCTACCGGAAGAAACACAGTTCTGAGAAAAAAAATTAATTTTAGCTCAATGTAACCTATTTTTGGTTTCTGACATCTGAAGCTCTACAATAAGAAATTTGTATTGTTCTAAGCCACAAAATGGAGAAGGCAATGGCAACCCACTCCGGTACTCTTGCCTGGAAAATCCCATGGAAGGAGGAGCCTGGTAGGCTGCAGTCCATGGGGTCGCTAAGAGTTGGACAAGACTGAGCAACTTCACTTTCACATTTCAATTTCATGCACTGGAGAAGGATATGCCAACCCACTCCAGTGTTCTTGCCTGGAGAATCCCAGGGATGAGGGAGGCTGGTGGGCTGTCATCTATGGGGTCACACAGAGTTGGATAAGACTGAAGCAACTTAGCAGCAGCAACAGCAGCAAACCACAAAATGTGTGGAATTTTTTATAACATCAGTAAGAATTTAGTACAGAACATAAAATCTTTTCTTTGCAAAATATCATTTATGATTTTGTTCTCAGTATGTATTATAAAATATGATTATAAAGCTAAAAATGGGATCATCTAGATAATTCCACAAACAAAGCAAAGAAATATTGTTATTTTAGAAATTTGATTAGCTTTTTCATTTTCCAGTGGGCATTCTATGTTAACTGTACCTCCTTGAAAATACTTTATAGAAAATTTTTGCAAGAATGTCAAACCTGCTTAATATGAGTAGAATCTAGATTTCTAATTTAAAAAATAGGTACACAATAAGCACCAAAGGTTTACTGTATAGCACAGTTCAGTCAGTTCAGTCACTCAGTCATGTCTGACTCTTTGCGACCCCATGAACTACAACACGCTAGGCTTCCTTGTCCATCACCAACTCCTGGAGTCCACCCAAACCCATGGCCATCGAGTTGGTGATGCCATCCAGCCATCTCATCCTCTTTTGTCCCCTTCTCCTCCTGCCCCCAATCCTTCCCAGCATTGGGGTCTTTTCCAGTGAGTCAACTCTTCACATGAGGTGGCCAAAAGTACTGGAGTTTCAGCTTCAACATCAGTCCTTCCAAAGGACACCCAGGACTGATATCCTTTAGGATGCACAGGTAACTATAGTTAATACCTTGAAATAACCTATAATGGAACATAATCTGAAAAACAATTAATGTGTATATGTATAACTGAATTACCTTGTTGTACACCTAAAACATTTTCTCAATATGCATTCATTTTCTGGAAGATGTGACATTAATTTTTGTGTGTATGTTTGTTTATTTATACTCTAATTTTATTGAACAAATTAGTTCATCTGATATTTAATTTTTGAATAATTTGGATAGGTGTCTAAATTATTTTGAACAAAAATGTTAAGCAACTTTTTCAGCATACCACTTGGGTTCTGAATCTTATTTCTTGATATTTTTCTCTCCATTCCTCACTGGTATCACACTGGTTTATGAATTCCAATTTTTTTTATCAATTACAATATCTCTAATGTAAATGCTCTGATCCAAGTATTAATACTTTTATTTTTATTTTTTATTGTGTTGGTTTTGCCATACAATGACATGACACCGCCATGGGTTTACATATGCTCCCCCTCCAGAACCCCCCTCCCTCCTCCCTCCCGATTCTCTCCCCCTGGGACATCTTGGTGCACCAGCCCCGAGCATCAACCCTGGGCTGGCGATTGATTTCACATATGATAATTAGCATCTTTCAATGCCATTCTCCCATATCACCCCACCCTTGCCCTCTTCCACAGAGTCCACGAGTCTGTTCTACACATCTGCGTTCCTTTTGCTGTCTTGCATGCAGGGTTCTCATTACCATCTTTCTAAATTCCATATATATGCGTTAGTATACTGTATTGTTGTTTTTTCTTCTGGCTTACTTCACTCTGGATAATGGGCTCCAGTTCTGTCCACCTGAGTAGAACTGATTCAAATGAATTTTTTTTAATGCTGAGTAATATTCCATTGTGTATATGTACCACAGCTTTCTTATCCATTCGTCAGTTGATGGGCATCTAGGTTGCTTCCATGTCCTGGCTGTTGTAAACAATGCGGCGATGAACATTGGGGTACACATGTCTCTTTCACTTCTGGTTTCCTCAGTGTGTATGCCCAGCAGTGGGATTTCTGGGTCATATGGCAAGTCTATTTGCAGTATTTTTAAGGAACCTCCACACTGTTTTCCATAGTGGCTGTACAAGTTTGCATTCCCACCAACAGTGTAAGAGGTTCCCTTTTTCTCCACATCCTCTCCAGCATTTATTGCTTGTAGATTTTTGGATGGCAGCCATTCTGACTGGTGTAAAGTGGTACCTCATTGTGGTTTTGATTTGTATTTCTCTGATAATGAATGATGTTGAGCATCTTTTCATGTGTTTGTTAGCCATTTTTATGTCTTCTTTGGAGAAATGTCTGTTAAGTTCTTTGGCCCACTTTTTGATTGGCTCTTTTATTTTTCTAGAATGGAGCTGCAGGAGTTGCTTGTATATTTTTGAGATTAATTGTCTGTTGCTTCATTGGCTATTATTTTCTCCCATTCTGAAGGCTATCTTTTCACCTTGTTTATAGTTTTCTTTGTTGTGCAGAAGCTTTTAATTTTAATTAGGTCCCATTTGTTTATTTGTGCTTTTATTTCCAATATTCTGGGAGGTGGGTCATGTAGGATCCCACTTTGGTTTATGTCGTGGAGTGTTTTGCCTATGTTATCCTCTAGGAGTTTTATAGTTTCTTGTCTTATGATTAGATCTTTGATCCACTTTGAGTGTATTTTTGTGTATGGTGTTAGAAAGTGTTCTAGTTTCATTCTTTTACAAGTGGCTGTTCAGTTTTCCCAGCACCACTTATTAAAGAGATTGTCTTTTCTCCATTGTATATTCATGCTTCCTTTGTCAAAGATAAGGTGTCCATAGATGCGTGGGTTTATCTCTGGGCTTTCTATTTTGTTCCATTGATCTATAATTCTGTCTTTGTGCCAGTACCATACTGTCTTAATGACTGTGGATTTGTAGTATAGCCTAAAGTCAGGTAGGTTGATTCCGCCAGTTCCATTCTTCTTTCTCAAGATTGCTTTGGCTATACGAGGTTTTTTGTATTTCCATACAAATTGAGAAATTATTTGTTCTAATTCTCTGAAAAAGACCTCTGGTAGCTTGATAGGAATTGCATTGAATCTATAGATTGCTTTGGGTAGTACACTCATTTTCACTATATTGATTCTTCCAATCCATGAACACGGTATATTTCTCCATCTATTTGTGTCCTCTTTGATTTCTTTCATCAGTGTTTTATAGTTTTCTATATACAAGTCTTTGGTTTCTTAAGGTAGAAATACTCCTGAGTATTTTATTCTCTTTGTTTCGATGGTGAATGGAATTGTTTCCTTAATTTCTCTTTCTGATTTCTCACTGTTAGTGTATAGGAATGCCAGGGATTTCTGTGTGTTGATTTTGTATCCTGAAACTTTGCTATATTCACTGATTAGCTCTAGTAATTTTCTCGTAGAGTCTTTAGGGTTTTCAATATAGAGGATCATGTCATCTGCGAACAGAGAGAGCTTTACTTCTTCTTTTCCAATCTGGATCGCTTTTATATCTTTATCTGCTCTGATTGCTGTGGCCAAGACTTCCAAAACTATGTTGAAAAGTAGTGGTGAGAGTGGGCACCCTTGTCTTGTTCCTGACTTCAGGGGAAATGCTTTCAGTTTTTCACCATTGAGGATAATGTTTGCTGTGGGTTTGTCATATATAGCTTTTATTATGTTGAGATATGTTCCTTCTATTCCTGCTTTTTGGAGGATTTTTATCATAAATGGATGTTGAATTTTGTCAAAGGCTTTCTCTTCATCTATTGAGATAATCATGTGGTTTTTATTTTTCAATTTGCTAATGTGATGTATTACATTGATTGATTTGAGAATATTGAAGATTCCTTGCATCCCTGGGATAAAGCCTACTTGATCATGATGTATTATCTTTTTAATGTGTTGTTGGATTCTATTTGCTAGAATTTTGTTGAGGATTTTTGCATCTATGTTCATCAGTGATATTGGCCTGTAGTTTTCTTTTTTTGTGGCATCTTTGGAATTAGGGTGATGGTGGCCTCGGAGAATGCGTTTGGAAGTTTACCTTTCTCTGCAATTTTCTGGAAGAGTTTGAGTAGAGTAGGTGTTAGCTCTTCTCTAAATTTTTGGTAGAATTCGGCTGTGAAGCCATCTGGCCCTGGGCTTTTGTTTTTTGGAAGATTTCTGATTATGGTTTCAATTTCCATGCTTGTGATGGGTTTATTAATATTATCTATCTCTTCCTGGTTTAGTCTTGGAAAGTTGTACGTTTCTAGGAATTTGTCCATTTCATCCAGGTTGTCCAGTTTATTTGCATATAGTTGCTGATAATAGTCTCTTATGATCTTTTGTATTTCTGTGTTTTCTGTTGTCATCTCCCCATTTTCATTTCTAATTATGTTTATTTGATTATTCTCCCTATGTTTCTTGATGAGTCTGGCTAATGGTTTGTCAATTTTATTTATCTTCTCAAAGAACCAGCTTTTGGCTTTGTTGATTTTTGCTATGGTCTCTTTTGTTTCCTTTGCATTTATTTCTGCCCTGATCTTTAAGATTTCTTTCCTTCTACTAGCCCTGGGCTTCTGCATTTCTTCGTTTTCTAGTTGCTTTAGGTGTAGAGTTAGGTTATTTATTTAACATTTTTCTTGTTTCCTGAGGTGAGCTTGTATTGCTATGAACTTTCCCCTTAGCACTGCTTTTACTGTGTCCCATAGGTTTTGGGTTGTTGTATTTTCATTTTCATTCATTTCTATGCATATTTTGATTTCTTCTGTGATTTGTTGGTTATTCAGCAGTGTGTTGTTGAGCCTCCGTATGTTGGAATTTTTGAATGGTTTTCTCCTGTAGTTGATATCTAATCTCACTGCATTGTGGTCAGAAAAGATGCTTGGAATGATTTCAATATTTTTGAATTTACCAAGGCTAGGTTTATGGCCCAGGATGTGATCTATCCTGGAGAAGGTCCCGTGTGCACTTGAGAAAAAGGTGAAAATCCTTGTTTTGGGGTGGAATGACCTATAGATATCAATTAGGTCTAGTTGGTCTATTGTATCATTTGAAGTTTGAGTTTCCTTGTTACTTTTCTGTTTAGTTGATCTTTCCTTAGGTTTGAGGTGGGTCTCTTGTAGACAGCATATATAGGGGTCTTGTTTCTGTATCCAATCAGCCAATCTTTGTCTTTTGGTTGGGGCATTCAACCGGTTTACATTTAAGGTAATTATTGATAAGTATGATCCCATTACTAATTACTTTATTGTTTTGGGTTCGAGATTATATACCCTATCTGTGTTTCCTGTCTAGGAAAGATCCTTCAGCATTTGTTGGAGCGCTGGTTTGGTGTTGCTGAAGTCTCTCAGCTTTTGCTTGTCTGGAAAGCTTTTGATTTCTCCTTCAAATTTGAATGAGATCCTTGCTGGGTACAGTAATCGGGGTTGTAGATTATTTTCTTTCATGACTTTAAGTATGTTCTGCCATTCCCTTCTGGCCTGAAGCGTTTCTATTGAGAGATCAGCTGTTAACCTTATGGGATTCCCCTTGTGAGTTATTTGTTGTTTTTCCTTGCTGCTTTTAATATTTGCTCTTTGAGTTTGATATTTGTTAATTTGATTAATATGTCTCTTGGGGTGTTCCGCTTGGGGTTCATCCTATTTGGGACTCTCTGGGTTTCTTGCACTTGAGTGATTATTTCCTTTCCCAATTTAAGGAAGTTTTCAACTATTATCTCCTCAAGAATGTTCTGATGGTCTTTCTTTTTGTCTTCTTCTTCTGGGCCTCCTATGATTCGACTATTGGTGCGTTTAACATTATCCAAGTGGTCTCTGAGACTGTCCTCATTTCTTTTAATTCTTTTTTCATTTTTCCTTTCTTTTCATTTATTTCTACCATTCTGTCTTCTGTCTCACTTACCCTGTCTTCTATCTCTGTTATTCTACTGTTAGTTCCCTCCAGGGTGTTTTTGATCTCATTTATTGCATTATTCATTGTATTTTGACTCTTTTTCATTTCTTCTAAGTCCTTGTTAAAGCTTACCTGCATCTTCTCAATCCTTGCCTGCAGGTTATTGAGCTGCAACTCCAATTTATTTTCCAAGTTTTGGATCATTTTCACTATCATTATTCAGAATTCTTTATCAGGTAGATTTCCTATCTCCTCCTCTTTTGTTTTGTCTGGAGGACATTTATCCTGTTCCTTTACCTGCTGGGTATTTCTCTGCCTTTTCATCTTGTTTATCTTGTTGTGTTATCCCTTTATTATGGGGGTTCCTCATTATGGGTGGGGTTGGATGTGTGGATTGTCAAAGTTTCCTGGTTGGGAAAGCTTGTGTGGTGTTCTGGTGGGTGGATCTGGGTTTCCTCACTCTAACGAGCAATAAAGTGTCCAGTAAAGAGTTTTGAGATATCGGTGGGCTTGGTGCGACCTTGGGTAACCTGTGTATTGAAGCTCCAGGCTATGTTCCTGTGTTGCTGGAGAATTTGCTTGGTATATCTTACTCTGGAGCTTGTTCGCCCTTAGCGGGTGCTTGGTTTCAGTTTAGGTATGGAGGGGTTTGATGAGCTCCTATCGATTAATTAACTCCTGGATCCAGGAGTTCTCTGGAATTCTCAGGATCTGGGCTTAGCCTCCTGTCTTCCAGTAGCCTCAGGACTCCTTCATCTATGTAGTAATGATGGTAGAACGTTTAGTTTAGTGATGAGAAGTTTCTCCACAGTGAGGGACACCCAGACAGGTACACAGGGTTACATGGCATGGAGCAGAGGGAGGGGATAGAGGTGAACAGAAGGAGAAGAGAGGAATAAGATGGTGAGAGAGTGAAGTGGCCAGTGATCCCTTCCCTGTGTGCTCTCCACAGCCTGGATCCCTCGGATTAATACTTTTAAATGATTGCTCAACCATTTGTGAAAGAATAAATGTGCTGAAAGAGGGCATTAGAACTCAGAAATACTGCTTATTAAGTGAAAGTGAAAGTGTTAGTTGCTCAGTCCTGTCTGACTCTTTACAACCCATGGAATGTACCTGCCAGACTCTTCTGTCCACGGCATTCTGTAGGCAAGAATACTAGAGTAGGTTTCTATTTCCTACCAGGGGATATTCATGACCCAGGGATCAAACCCAGGTCTTCTGCACTGCAGGCAGATTCTTTACTATCTGAGACCCCCAGGAAAGAATGATAAATAATATGTTTAACCAAAGTTAATCTCTCTCTGCCCATATGGAAAGCTTCCCTCAGGTGACATTCATGCTTGCCACAATAATCCACTGTGTGTTTCCAGCTTATTAAACTCATTTGGTGAGCAATTTATCTTATAATCCTACTAAAAATTTCCTGGTGACTGTAATTGGCCAGGTTTAAATCACATAATCCACTTCCACCACTCTGTCACTGTGTATGGACTTTTTAAGCCTGTGTTTCCTGAGTGTAAGTGCAATCATCATTGGTACTTCATCAAGGACACAGAATTTCAGATAGTGGTCAATTTTCACTGTTTAGCTTAGAGAAAAATAATATTAATTTTGTATTTTGTATTTTTATGTCCTATTTCTATGTCCTATTTCCCATTGTAAGGCATATCCTGCATAGTATATACATTATTCTGCAACTTTTCCACTCTAGCAAACTAGTGTAATTTATAAATGTTTATATCAATAACTTAATTATCTATTTCACACCTGTATTATTATACCTCAGAGTATTTATTGATTCAGCATCTCAGGATATTTAGAATGTCTTTAATATTTTGTCATTAGAAACAATGCTTCACTAGATTTTCATGTTGTGACTCTGACACCATTTCTCTAGGGTATGGAGCTAAGGACCATACTGCTCAAACTATATGCAGGGTTTCAATTTTACTAGATACAGAAAAGTTTCACTGCAAAATACTTTTTTCATTTACATTTACATCTGCGATCTATGTGAGTTCCCATTGTTCCAACATCATGCAAGGTTGGTTCCTATATGCAGTAGGACTTGGGAGAAATTCATCACTGTCATGGCAAGGTGAATTTAGTGTGGATGAAAAAAAAAACATATATATATATATATATATATATATATGTGTGTGTGTGTGTGTGTGTGTGTGTGTGTGTGTGAAACCACAGTTAGCAAGAGAATAGAAGGATTAGACCTTTATTCATTCTCCCCATAGAAATATCCCCAGATTAAGGTTAAGACAGGTTATGTAATATATGAGTTCAAGTGCAGGCACCTCATGCATTATTCCATTCCATTTAATCCACTGGATATGTGAGCAGTGAAGGTCACAGTCACAAAGATTTATATGGGTGACATAAAGTCTAGATTCAGTAAATATTGTCTTGGGATATCAGTTTCCAATCACCTGAGGATGTTGGGGTCAGTTGACTCTGAATGAAAACACACACTAGTGTGCAGACAAGAAGAAAATAATTTCTGTAGAAAGATCAAGTGCTATTATCATATACTTACTAAAGAAGATAAAGAGATTGAAAGTCTTTTATAATATTTGTGGTTTTTCTATTTATAATACAGCTATACTTCCTGAGTAAAAATTGTGTTTTGAATTTTTTAATGAATTTTTTAAAAATATTAATTTTGTGTATATTCTGTTATGAAGGAACTTGTATAGGGATTTTCAGTTATGCCATAGGATAACTTCTTGTATTCCCCCAACACTAGTTTAATATTCACTAAATGCCATTCACTATGATATGCTAAATTTATTATCAGATAAAGCTTTATTTTTCTCTTAAGAAGCTTGCGATCTACTAGAGAAGATGTGTGTTTATGTGTGTGTGTGTGTTTAGGAGAGAAGAGATGGATAATGTAGATAATGAAAGGTGAGGAGGATCTGAAGACAAAATCAAAAATATCTGAGGATTTTGAATTAAATAGTAATGCAGATTAGGTAGATTATTCTTTTGAATTTTTTAAAGACTTACTTAGAATGAAGTTACAGAAAAACTTTGAATAAAATTATGAAGAATTTGTAGGTCATATTAAGAATTTGATGATTAATTTTAATGTCAGTGAGAAACCATTAATGGGAAAACATTTTTAAAATTTTTGAATGGACATAACCAAGCTAATTTATTGATGGCCACTGTATTGAGAACTTATTGGTGAAAAATAAGGTTGTCACATTGTTCATTTAATTAACTAATTTTTGTTGTCTCTACCATGTGCCAGATAATAATCTAAACATTTGAAAGTCATAAATGAACCAAATAAAGAAAAACCTCTGATCTTATGGACCTTACTGTCTAGTGGTTGAAGTAAAACAATAAACATAATGACTAACTTAGTTATACACTATTTTAAGAGATATGCAACACTGAACAAAGAAAAGAGGAATGTAAGGGGGATCCAAGATGTCTGAATAGGGTAGGTTAGGCATTGTCAAAACGGTTTGTGATGAAACAGAGACATACGGATGTGAAATACTTAACTATAAATATATATCTCTTTGAAGAGCTAGTCACCTGGAGAAGACCCATCGCAGAAGCACATATACCATGAGACTAATGGACTTCCCTGGTGGCTCAATGGGGAAGAAAAAAAAAAAAAGCCTGTCAGTGTAGGAGACACAGGTTCAATCCCTGGGCCAGAAAGATCCCCTGGAGAAGGAAATGGCAACCCACTTCCGTATTCTTGTTTGGGAAATCCCATGGACAGAGGAGTTTAAGGGCTAGAGTCCGTGGGATCGCAAAAGAGGGGGGCACAACTTAGCAATTAAACAAGAGCAACAATGACAGAGTTTAGCTTCAGGACTTTTCATTTACACAGGTCCCCTCAAACTCTCTGTAGCCACTCTTTTATTTAAAATTTTGTAATTTTCTTTAAAATGTAGCCTATGTTAAGCTTTATAACTCATTTCTGAATTAACCTATAGCTTTAAAATTGAAATATTTTATATTTTTGAAACAGAAATGAGGCTAATGTGTCCAGGTTAATGGACAAAAAGGGCATTGGTAAATAGATATATTCCATGTATGGTATAAAGAGAAATACACATTTATATAATATCAGAATAATTTTTTGAGTGTTTCACTAATTGGTTTTTTCATTTGGCAATTAAGAAATAAAATATATGATAAACTAAGAAAATGACAGTTATGATATAAATTTTATATTATAATTATCTTTACTAAATAAATGAGGTTATAATCATGCAGTATTAATTCTTATTTAAATCATTTTATATAATTTTAGAGTGAGGATTGTATACTATATGTGATTTATTTTCATAGGATACAAAAATGTCAGTTATTGCATAAATCACTAATTCTACAAAGTTCAATAAAATGATTATATATCTTATTTTTAAAAATTTATTAAAATGGTATGGATCTAACAGAAGCAAAAGATATTAAAAAGAGGTGGCAGAATGCACAGATCTGTACAAACAGATCTTCATGACTCAGATAATCACGAGGTGTGATCATTCACCTAGAGCCAGACATCCTGGAATGTGAAGTCAAGTGGGCCTTAGAAAGCATCACTACAAACATAACTAGTGGAGGTGATGGAATTCCAGTTGAGAGATTTCGAATCCTGAAAGATAATGCTGTGAAAGTGCTACACTCAATATGCCAGCAAATTTGGAAAACTCAGCAATGGTCACAGGACTGGAAAAGATCAGTTTTCATTCCTATCCCAAAGAAAGGCAATACCGGAGAATGCTCAAACTACCGCACAATTGCACTCATCTCACATGCTAGTAAAGTAATGCTCAAAATTCTCCAACCCAGGCTTCAGCAATACATGAACCACAAACTTCCAGATGTTCAAGCTGGTTTTAGAAAAGGCAGAGGAACCAGAGATCAAATTGCCAACATCTGTTGGATTATCAAAAAAGCAAGAGAGTTCCAGAAAAACATCTATTTCTGCTTTATTGACTATGCCAAAGCCTTTGACTGTGTGGATCATAATAACTATGGAAAATTTTTAAAGAGATGGGACTACCAGACCATCTGACCTGTCTCTTGACAAACCTATAAGCAGGTCAGGAAGCAACAGTTAGAACTGGACATGGAACAACAGACTGGTTCCAAATAGGAAAAGGAGTACAACAAGGCTGTATATTGTCACCTAGCTTATTTAACTTATATGCAGAGTACATCATGAGAAACGCTGGGCTGGAGGAAGCACAAGCTGGAATCAAGACTGCCGGGAGAAATATCATTAACCTCAGATATGCAGATAACGCACCCTTATGGCAGAAAGTGAAGAGGAACTAAAAAAGCTTCTTGATGAAAATGAAAGAGGAGAGTGAAAAAATTGGCTTAAAGCTCAACATTCAGAAAACTAAGATCATGGCATCTGGTTCCATCACTTTGTGGCAAATAGATGGGAAAACAGTGGAAACAGTGTCAGACTTGATTTTTGGGGGCTCCAAAATCACTGCAGATGGTTATTGCAGCCATGAATTTAAGACACTCCTTGGAAGAAAAGTTATGACCAACCTAGACAGCATATTGAAAAGCAGAGACATTATTTTGCCAGCAAAGGTCTGTCTAGTCAAGGCTATTATTTTTCCAGTGGTCATGTATGGATGTGAGATTTGGATGGTGAAGAAAGCTGAGCACTGAAGAATTGATGGTTTTGAACTGTGGTGTTGGAGAAGACTCCTTGGACTGCAAGGAGATCCAACAAGTCCATCCTAAAGATCAGTCCTAGGTGTTCATTGGAAGGACTGATATTGAAGCTGAAACTCCAGCACTTTGGCCCCCTCATGTGAAGAGTTGACTCATTGGAAAATACCCTAATGCTGGGAAGAATTAAGGGCAGGAGGAGAAGGGGACAACAGAGGATGAGATGGCTGAATGGCATCATTGACTTGATGGACATGGGTTTGGGTGGACTCCGGGAGTTGGTGATGGATAGGGAAGCCTGGCGTGCTGCAGTTCATGGGGCTGCAAAGAGTTGGACATGACTGAGTGACTGAACTGAAACTGGATATTAGACAAATTAAGACAAAGTGCTGATTTTTTTTAAAAAATGAAAGTGATCACAATGTGCTACTCAGTATAAAAATAATTGATCAATTTGTTTCATTCAGTTATTTATTATAGGGATGGATTTGGCATAATTCAGAAGAATTTAAGAAGAGACATTATAGATAATCATTTTTATTTATTCTAAATATATTAAATCAAAAATTTAGAAGAGCAGATCAGTGTTGACCATTGTATTTAGCAGCTCAGCTTTTTAATTTGAAGTTGTGAATATTATCACTAAAAATTCATGTATTTTGAAGAGAGAAACACATGTTATATATGATGTTAGTTTTGCACTATGCATCACAGGCTTCATATTCCTCTATAGTCATTCAGAAGTTTTCTAGAATGTCTAGTCAACTTATTTATGCAGAGTCCATTTTCTATCTCAAAGTGAAGTGAATCCTAGTAGTATGATGTGAATACTTACCAGAGTAAAAACAGAAATGGTAAAGAATCTGCCTGCAATGCGGGAGACCTGGGTTTGATCTCTGGGTTGGGAACATCCCCTGGAGAAGGGAACAGCTACCCACTCCAGCATTCTGGCCTGGAGAATTCCATGGACGGTATAGTCCATACAATTGCAAAGAGTCAGACAGACTGAGCAACTTTCACTTTCACTTTTCACTTTCACAGTGGATTGTTAATAAATAACCAATTAGGACTTGTTAAAAATTAATTAAGCATTTTCTCTGAGGTTCATGACTATAAATTCAGTAACTAACAAATCCATTTAGACGAGAAAGTCAGTTTAAGGAAAAACAGTCCTCAGAGCAACAATTGTCATCTACATTTGGGACAGCTTCAAAGATAGTTGTAACTTTCTTTTACTGGGAAAATGGAAACTCAGATATCTTTCACCTTAGTTCTTCATCTGCATGCCTGTACCAGCATTTTCAAGAAAAAAATGTTGGCAAATTATGTAAAAGAGCAGTGCTTGCCCAACATTACTACCCAAGTTATTACTATATAATTTCTTTCTGCCCTAAAATGGAATACCTGTTGGCTCTTCCTCTATCTGCTGTTAACCCACTCTCTGGTGATGGAAGAGTGTTAATTCATTTGGAAAATTATAGCTCAGTGCCACCTTTGCTAATTAACTGCTGTGAGCTAAGCTGTGCCTGTGTTGCAGTACTGTAATCCCTCATCCTATTTCCTCTAGTACTTTTTAAATGCTGCAGACATTGTAGCCTATAGATTTATTCCACATGGATATACCAAGCTTATCCATATCAAAGATACTATAAAGATTTCTGAGGCAGTCAGCAGATGTTTAGAAAGAAAGAAAAATTTGATAGCCCTTATAAATAGTAAACTTGAGATTTTTGGTTTTCCTTATAAATGCTTGTTCTTGGAACACAGTATATCTGTAAAACCAAGTTCTTGAATTTTAGATTTTGGTTCATATCATAAATTATATATTGTATTGTATCATATCATAAATCACAAAATATATACTGTGTTTGAAATAATGATTGTGCTCAACTTTTTTTAATGAAAACCTCTAAATTGACTTTGAGGTGCAGTTACTAATTATTTAATGATGTTGAAATGTAATCATAACAAGGAAGAACAATAGTTCAATTTGTATGCCAAAGGTATAACAACTTATCATCATATCTTTGCCAATAATTATTAAATACACAAAATAACTTCACAAAATAAGAAAATCAGTACTGATTTACTTAAAAAAAATCTTGTATAATTGATTTAGACATTGGTTGGACAACACAATCCAATTTTTTTTTAATGTGAACCCCCCAAAAATTACTGATTAAAATCGTATTATATAGTATATCATAATATTACCAAGTTATCAATGCTTGTATATTACATTTGGATATGTTGATATAGTAATTAGTATATCTAACATTTTAGAAGTGAGACATTTGATTTCCTGTCTTCAAATTAAACATCTACATCTACTAGATTGCACATATTAAATAATCACTGAAACCTTTTAGATAGTGAGTCAAAATAAATTTGCAAATCACTGATTGTTTGCAATAATACAGTTGATAAATAAACCCTCAAATCAAAGAAAGGAAAAGCAGAACCCAGTTGAAAATTTGTACCCGGAGAAGATATTTAAGTAGTCAAGTTAATATAACCTTATTAATAATTAGAAATGTGCAAGTCAAATACATAATGTTCCATTACATACTCAGCAGAATGACTAAAGTAAAACTGAGGATCTCAATTACAGGTGAAAATGTGAAACAACTGTAACTCATATAATCCATTGGTAGAAGCATACAATGGTTGAGAATCCATCAAGTTATCTCCTAAAAAAATTTGTCATCAGTGGGTAGTGGTAACCACAGTATGTATACATATCTTTTAATTCTAGTTTTTATGTTATTTTTCTTTAGGAAGCAAAATGAAACAATAAAGTAATAAACCTAATCTGTATCAATTTGATACTATATACTAGTATGCAAATCTCATATACAAGAAAGATATAAAATAGACTACATGAAGGTCTGTCTTAAAAGAAAACATGATTTAATGTATTAATCTTTTTTACAACTTATACATTTTAATACATATTATTGAGGAGTTAGTTGCAGTGTATTTATACTGTTTCAGAATTAAAGAGGTTTTTATCATTAGATATGAATGCATAATCTGACAAATTCAGTAAACACAAACTGTAAAACATTCTAAGATATAACTGCTAGACTACTCTCTCAATTGTATTAAACAGTATCTTTCAGTGGGTATTTTTAAAGAGTATTTTTATCTTAGGTTAGATAAAAGTTTGCAATGTACACATAATGTCCCAGACAGAAGTTTACAAACTGTCATTTAGACCCTTTCTCCGTCCCTCCTAAACACATATTCTTGCACAGAAAATGCTTTGGCTTTAAATCATTCCTGCTGCAATTGAATCATTATTATTTATTGTATTTCTATAAGATCACACAGAAGTTGTCATTTCTACATTTTTGAAGATTAAATCTTAAGGACAACCAGAAAGGGATCTCATATTTCTTTTAAAATTAAGTTTCCTTAAATTCATGTAATTCCAAGGGATTCTGATTTGTGGTTTTGTAAAACTTTAGGGGGTTACCTCGGAGAAGGCAATGGCACTTCTCACTCCAGTACTCTTGCCTGAAAAATCCCATGGATGGAGGAGCCTGGTAGGCTGCAGCCCACGGGGTCACTAAGAGTCGGACATGACTGAGTCACTTCACTTTCACTTTTCACTTTCATGCACTGGAGAAGGGAATGGCAACCCACTCCAGTGTTCTTGCCTGGAGAATCCCAGAGAAGTCGGAGCCTGGTGAACTGCCGTCTATGGGGCCGCGGAGAGTCTGACACGACTGAAGCGACTTAGCAGCAGCAGTAGCAGAGAGTTACCTAATATTGAAAGCTTGCTGTCATAATAGCGAGCTTATCTATTTACTTTACAGATAATGATAGTGATCTCTTACAGATTATTACAAAATATTGGGTATAGCCTCTGTGCTCTGTAGTAGGTCCTTGTTGGATATCTATCTTATATAAAGTAATGCATATATTAATCCCAAACACCTAATTTTTCCCTCCCCTGCTTCACCTTTGGTAACCATAAGTTTGTTTTATATGTCTGTAGATTTATTCCTGTTTTGTATATAAGTTCATTTGATTCTATTTATATTTTTTATTTAAATCTTCAGTTCAGTTCAGTCCAGTTCAGTCACTCAGTCATGTCTGACTCTTTGCAACCCCATGAATCGCAGCACGCCAGGCCTCCGTGTCCATCACCAACTGCCAGAGTCTACCCAAACCCATGTCCATCGAGTCGATGATGCCATCAAGCCATCTCATCCTCTGTTTTCCCCTTCTCCTCCTGTCCCCAGTTCTTCCCAGCATTTGGGTCTTTTCCAATGAGTCCACTCTTCGCATGAGGTGGCCAAGTATTGGAGTTTAAGCTTCAACATCAGTCCTTCCAATGAACACCCAGGACTGATTTCCTTTAGGATGAACTTGTTGGATTTCCTTGCAGTCCAAGGGATTCTCAAGAGTCTTCTCCAACACCACAGTTCAAAAGCATCAATTCTTCAGCGCTCAGCTTTCTTTACAGTCCAACTCTCACATCCATACATGACTACTGGAAAAACCATAGCCTAGATGGACCTTTGTTGGCAAAGTAATGTCTCTGCTTTTCAATATGCTATCTAGGTTGGTAATAACCTTCCTTCCAAGGAGGAAGCATCTTTTAATTTCATGGCTGCAATATGATATTTATCTTTTTCTGTCTGGCTAGCTTCACTTAATATGATAATCTCTAGGTCCATCTATGTTGCTGCCACTGGCATTATTTCATTCTTTTTTATGGATGAGTAATATTCCATTGTGTGTGTGTGTGTGTGTGTGTGTGTGTGTGTGTGTGTGTATGTATACACACATATATTGTGTTAATGAATGTTAACAAAATAAGAACACATAATTCTTAGACACTGTTGTTATTAATATTTTGTTCCTTGGAGCCAATTATTATTACTAAATTATTACTAGGAAATAATTTTTATTATGCAACATCTGAGAGGAAGAGTTTGACAAATTAGCTTTTTTGCTGCTAAAATATCTCTATATTCTGGAGCCATGTCCCTCCTCTATATTGACAGCAATGCAGCTTGCAAACTTTCAGACCATCTGAACAGTCTTCATTTGTTTTGAGGAAACAGGGCAAGGTATTAAAGGGACCTGAATGGAGTTCGAATGGACTAGTGACCATTGGTGTTTGTCATGAAAGTGAATATATTGGGTTTGGACTTGGTACAGTATCAGTTCTATACTCTGCATATTATATGATAGTAATGCGTATTTTTCCTTTAATAATTGTGTTGCTCATTGTGTTTGTTACACACAGGACGTTCTTGCTCATGTATAAAGACAATGCAACAGTTATTCTCTTTCTTATGTAATAAATGGCCTGCATTCCTCTTTAACTGGTATTGCTGCTGCTTCTCCACTGTCTCTACAAGGATTATCTGGGAAATCATTTGCATTAATAATGATGTGTGAAATCTTAGTGATAATTTCTGTATTTCCTGCCCTTAATTTTTTCTCCACAAATAACTCATTGTCAATATATATTCTTCTATATTCTCATTAATGCTGCATATTTTATTACTATAATTGTATATAATTAAGTAATGTGGATTCTCTTTTGGGTTATTAGCATCACAGAATGGCTATAGAATAAAAAGTCCAATCATTTCTAATCAAGCAGAATTGGTGTCTCTCATATTAGATGTCTGTAAAAATAGATTCCTCTGCCAGCACAGTGACTCCCTACCTTGGCAAAGCACCTATTTTGTTCCTAACACCTCATTTGTTCCGTGATGCTACTCTGCTCATTTGCATTTTAAGGGGTTATCTTAATACCTACTGCATATTCCAAGTTTGCATTCTATATCATGTTGTTTTGGGTAATCCCATGTGTTAATTAAGGACCTCTTTTGCCTAGTTAGGTCCTGAACTAGCAGAATCCTGTTTTATTATGATAATCAGATTTTCATTCCTCTCAAAATTAAACGGATAACCAATTCCTTTTTATAATTTTGAAGATCTGCTGTCTGAAAATACTTGGTTGCAGCAATGCAATTCTAAGAAATGGAAATTGTTTTAAAATACTCTTACGTTCCAAATATGCTGAATACCTTCAATTTAGTGTTACAGAATCATTCCAAATGGATATAATAGTGGACTCTAGATTGATCTTCAAGAATGGTTCTCAGGGGGAAAAAAAGCTATTGAATTGGCCCAACCAGAGAGTTGCTTGGAGAAGACAATGGCACCCCACTCCAGTACTCTTGCCTGGAAAATCCCATGAGTGGAGGAGCCTGGTAGGCTGCAGTCCATGGGGTCACTAAGAGTTGGACACAACTGAGCAACTTCACTTTTACTTTTCACTTTCATGCATTGGAGAAGGAAATGGCAACCCACTCCAGTGGTCTTGCCTGGAGAATCCCAGGGACTGGGGGGGCACAGTCTATGGGGTCACACAGATATGGACACGACTGAAGCAACTTAGGAGCAGCAGCAGAGAGTTGCTGCTTTTTTTCGCAAAGAGGTAGGTGGAAAATAGGTTATATTTGAAGTTCTTGATTCAAGAACACACTACAAGTGCTGCCATCCAGGAATTAGGAAATTGTTGCTGCTATGGCTGCAGATACCTTTCAGTAGTCACAAAGCTAAGATCTAGTCACTAGAATGCTGATACAGAAAATTAATATTTACAATCTCACTTTTCAGAACCAAACTAAAGCAACAGGAAGAATATTTCTTCATTTCCATCCTCCAAATTTTGAACAGTTGCAATGAATTTCAGACTAATTTTCATAAATTCATTTTCACTTAAAAAAATGGTTGCAAAAAAAAAAACACACCTGCAAATATTATATTAGCTATTTAGGTTCTGATTTAGAGAAGGCACACTAGAAAAAGATTAAAACAGCAGATGCTGATGGCAGTTTACCATTTGCAGTCCCACCTCAGTTAGATTAAAAAGGCCAACTAAATGTGAGACAAGGACAATGGGGAAAGAGCCTTTCTCTTTTCTATTTTTCCCAAACATCAGGTCAAAGAGTAAATACAATTATATTCTGTTGCAGTAGTAATTGGAAGTGGGGCAACAGTAATAGATATATTCATACACAGTGCCACAGAATAAGATGCAGTAAGTCAAACCAAGAGGAGATATCTTATTAGCCATCTCAGCACTGATGAGACAATGAAGTAATTACTTATGATTCTGACACAAAATGATTTTGAAGCTACACCATTCAGCATCTATTTCCTCCTGTTTATATACTGAAGAGTTTAGAAAATTAATTTATATTACCTGAAAATGTTTATGAAATTGGATTCAATTAGACTCTCTCTTAGTTGAACTAAAAAGAAACAGAAATCCTTATTTATTAACATGCAGTCGTCAGACTTGTGGGTATCAAAAAGAAATTATGAATGAGGGCAAGTTCAGAATTGGTGTCTGTTTACCAATAATGCATGTGAACATGGTAATTCTTAGGCTTAGCACCTACTGATTCAGGGGTCCCAGCACTATCATATATTATTCAGTGCAATGTTCTGAGTGTGGTGTGAGTTAAAGGATCCTAACAGGTTACTTCTCTGTAATGCAAGAAGATTTTCTTAGAAGCAGTCCAAGAACCTGACCTCTCATGTTTTCAGTAATCTTTAAGACTTAAACTCTCTTTATTAACTCTTATTCAAATTAAAATAACATCATTCTCCTAAGAGTGAAACTGGAAGCAGCAGTCTTCAGTGATGTTCCTTGACTAGATTTATTTACTTACTTATTTTAAATGTATTTGTTTGGAGATATAGAACTCAAGTTACAAGATTTACAACTCTGAGAAAATCTATAAATTTAAAAACATAATTTTTTAAATTCTCTAAGTTTTATTATGTTCCATTAACATTCTCCTGAAACAGTGTTTTTGAAACACACTATGAAAAAGGCAACATTAGGCTGTTTATTTTATGGAAAAAGCACTTAAGGGATTCGTGAACATCCAGCAGAATAAATCATGTGTTCCTTTCATTTAAACTTTTGAAATTGAATTTTATTGTCACAGAGGTGAAAGTTGTTAGAATAATAAAACACCACCACCTGATTTAAATATATACTTTGCCTCAGGTTCCTCCTATTAAATCTTTATTGGTTTATAACTATCAAGAAATTAGGATAGAGTTAATATCTGACCTGAGGAAACAATATGCTCACACAAAATGAAATAAAATATTAATAAATTGAAATTAGAAACATAGAAATTTAAGTTTCTCAATGCCACTGAGAAAAATTAGCTCATAAGGAAATCAAAAATCCTGCTGCTGCTGCTGCTACTACTTCGCTTCAGCTACGTCCCACTCTGTGTGACCCCATAGATGGCAGCCCACTAGGCTCCCCTGTCCCAGGATTCTCCAGGCAAGAACACTGGAGCGGGTTACCATTTCCTTCTCCAATGCGTGAAAGTGAAAAGTGAAAGTGAAGTTGCTCAATTGTATCCAACTCTGCGACCCCATGGACTGCAGCCTACCAGGCTCCTCCATCCAAGGAATTTTCCAGGCAAGAGTACTGGAGTGAGGTGCCATCGCCTTCTCCGATCAAAAGTCATATTATGTAAGAATATTTAAAAATATTTTTATAGCCAATAGGAGTCCTCCTCAAGGTCCAACAGTGTATTTATCTTTTAAATATTGCTTTGGAAAGCTAAATAGTAAGAGGTGTTCTTTAGGAATATTTTATAAAGTACTTAATATCATATCAAGCAATAATGGTGCCTCAGGTACATACAGTTTTACTTTTATACTTTCATTTCATTAAAATCATAGCATAATTTTATTTATGCAAGTTTAATATTTCAAAGGAAAATACAATATAAATGAGGAAATAAGTTATTTCCAAACTTTTATTGTGTTGTGTTTATGGGGCACTTTATTGGTATAGCTCCTGTGGTGGATTAAGAATGACTACAAATTAGTTGACATTTCGCATGTCAGGATGTGAATCTATGACCTTGCACTTTGAATCTGTGTGGTCATGGTGCTTTTTTTGACCAATGGCATGGCATTAAATCAGAGAGTCATGTCCAACTCTTTGCAACCCCATGACTGCAGCCTGCCAGGCAACTCTGTCCATGGGTTTTCCAGGTTAGACTACTAGAGTGGGTTGCTATGCCCTCCTCCAAGGTATGTTCCCAACCCAGAGATCAAACCCAGGTCTCCCACATTGCAGGTGGATTCTTTACCAACTGAGCTACCAGGGAAGCCCTTTTGACCAATGGAATATGGCAAAAGTGATTCCATTTTCTATCCCAAATTTTAGCAGGTTTTACCTATTCTCTGTTACATCACTAACTTCTCAGCCATGTGAGTAATCCATACTGCAGTATACTTGCCAGGCCCTTTGTGTTTTATATATATATGTCAAATTACCATTGTGCTTTTCTCAAACTGTATACACAGAATAGTACCTTACACTTCATTGTTGTTTAGTCGCTAAGTCATGTCTGATTCTTTGTGACCCCATGTACTGTAGCACATCAAGCTTCCCTTTCCTTCACTATCTCCCAGTATTAGCTCAAATTCATGTCCATTGAGTTGGCAATGCTTGCTATTCAATCATCTTCATCCTCTGTTGCCCCCTTCTCCTCTTGCCCTCAATCTTCCCCAGGATCAGGGTCTTTTCCAATGAGTTGACTCTTCATATCAGGTAGCCAAAGAATCAGAGCTTCAGCATCAGTTCTTCTAATGAATATTCAAGATTGATTTCCTTTAGGGTTGACTGCTTTGTTCTCTTTGCAGTCTAAATGACTCTTAAGAGTCTTTTCCAGCACCACAATTTGAAAGCATCAGTTCTTCGGCCTTCAGTCTATTCTCACATCTGTTGTTGTGATTGTTGCACAACTCTGCAGATATATTAACTATATTCTAATTTCTATTTTTGAATACAATGGAATATTATTCAACAATGAGGAAAAAGGAAATCTTTCCCTTTATGACTAAAGGGATCTTGAAATTAGAGGAGGGCAAATACTGTATGGTATCACTTATATGTGGAATCTGAAAAAAAACAACTCATAGAAACAGAGTAGAATGGTGGTTATCAGGGACTGAAGATGAGGTATAAGGAGGTATAAGGTATTAGTCAATGGATACAAACTTCCACTGATAAAACAGATAATTTCTGGGATGTGATGTACACCAAGGTGATTATAGTTAATGACACTATTACATAATTGAAAGTTGCTAAGACAGTAGATGTTAAATGTTATTAGCATACACAAAAATTATTATGTGAGGTGATAGAGATTTAGCTAATGGTATAGTAATAGTAATAGTTTTGCAAAATATTTGTATCAAATCAATATGTATACACCTTAGGCATATACAGTGTATGTCAATTATATATAAATAAAGCTGGGGAAAAAACAATGGTCTCAAAATAGTTTTCAGGAACACATCTGAGATCATTAATCAAGCACACAATTCAATCCAAACATTGATGTTAAGGGAGAGTCAGTTACTCAGACAATAGATAAAAGCATACTATGTCAAAGACAGTAGAAAAATAAAGTACATGGATTAGAAAGAGAGGATAAACAGTAAGCTTATTTGAGATGTGGAGCCTGGAGAAGTTCTCTGGAGTGCAGGAGAGTAGTCCCTGGTCACGTTTGATGGGATGCTATCTGGTAAGTCTAATGTAACTTCATTAACATTAACGCACTCCTTGGGAGTAGGAGAAAACTTTAGTAATATTAACCCTGGCTCTCTATTGTGAGCCAAGTCTTTGTGGATTCTGAAGCCAAGTTTCCTTAAGGAGTCCTTTCTTGACAGGAAGAATATTGAAATTTTGAATGCAAAATGAAGTATAGACTGATCTTCTCCTGGCAGTGAAACATATTGTGCAGAGGTATTTTCTTTATTAATTATTGTATCAAAGAAAATAATTTGCAAGTGCCTGACCATTTACTTGCTATTTAGAGAGGCCATGGGAAATTGATCATAACTCTGTGTGTGTCTGTCAGGTTGTCTTAGAAATTATTATTTCTTTACTGTTTATGTGCTCAGTCCTGTCCAACTCTTTGTGACCCCATAGACTGTAGCCTCCCAGGCTCTTCTGTCCATGGAATTTTCTAGACAAGATTACTGGAGTGGGTTGCCATTTCCTACTCCAGGGGATCTTCCAGACCCAGGGATCAAACCTGCATCTCTTGTGTCTCCTGCATTGGCAGGTGGATTCTTTACCGCCAGTGCCACCTGGAAAGCCCTGTTTCTTTACTAGAGAACCTTATTTATATAGCATTTCTCCAGTATATTCCAATCAATGTATATTATCGTTGGGACTGAATTTTTATGGTTGGTCTAATTTTGAGGCCTTACAATACTCTCAATTTTAAAATTGACCCCGTTAATTTCCACAAATGGTTTAAGAGAGCAGAACTTATTCTTTCAGAAAAAAAATGATGGGACACATGCTGCAACAAGAGAAATTGGATATTCTGAGAACTAGAAGCACTGAAATAAGTCTTTTATGCCCATGTTTTAAGATTTTATCAAAAGACTTCACAAAAGATAAAATGAAAGAAAAAGAGGTAATTTTTAGGTAGCTTTGGGCTTTAAATGCAGTCAAAGTAATTGTTATAATGTGAAGACCAATTGGGGCTTTCCAGTTGCCTCAGTGACAAAGAATTCACCTGTCAAACAAGAGACATGGGTTGACCCCTAGATGGGAAAGAAACCTGAAGAAGGAAATGATAACCCACTCCAGTATTCTTGCCTGGGAAATCCCATGGACAGAGGAGCCTGGTGGGCTGTAGTCCATGTGGTCCCGAAGAGTCGGACACGACTTAGTGACTTAATTTTCACTTTCACACATTGGAGAAGGAAATGGCAACCCACTTCAGTGTTCTTGCCTGGAGAATCCCAGGGACAGCGAAGCCTGGTGGGCTGCCATCGATGGGGTCGCACAGAGTCGGAGAAAACTGAAGCGACTTAGCAGCAGCAGCAGCAAGACCACGCATTATGTCTTATACTAGGAACTGTTGTGTTGAGTATTATAACTTAGTAATTATGCAAATTCACTTTAAATAAAAAAGCAAACCTTTCCTTTATTGAGCACCTATTCTATAACAGGTCCAGGGATTGCAAAAAAAATAAAAAGAAAATAGTCCCTTATTTATGGAATTAACAAATGATAAACTCAGCATCTACTAAAGTCAATGGCTATAGTTGCATTTCAGAAAACAAACAAGGCAGGAGAGAAGAGCAGAGGGATCTGCAGATGAATAGTATATGAGTTACATTTTCAACAATGTGGACAAAAACAGTTTCATTGAGGACATATAATTTGCACAAGACTTAAAGAAGAGGGAATGAGTCTTGTAGACATTGAGAAAAGGATTCTTACTACAGACAGCAAGAATCAAGGTTCAAGTTTATCACAATTCTAGTGTTGGTAAATCTTATCATTAACTAGCTGCTTTGTAAATGGCAAGAGCTGAACTTACCATCCCTCTTCAGGAGTTGTGATGTTTCTTGTAAACATTTTCTAAACTTCTTGAAGTCAGTGATATTTTAATTTCCCTGTCTTCAGCACCTTTCAGTTTGGTATGGGTCCTATAAACTGGCTGAATGCGTTGATATCTCAGCAGTTCCTATAACTGGAGGTCCTTTCTTTTCCATGTATTATCTTCTTTCAGTCTGCTCAGAATTGTGAACTTGTGTACTATAAATTGGTTTCCACCTACCCATTGCACTGATTATCTTATGTTGCTAAATTAGTCATTGACACTTGCACTTGAGGCTTAACATTTATAATATCTGTAAGTGTATTAGGTATTAGACTAATTAGATATTTTTTACATTATTTAAATATTAGTATACTTGGACACTATATTCTATCCTTATCCCACTTTAAATTATATCAAATTTATCACAAATAAAACATCTTCTTAAATATGTTTCCCTGTGTATCATGTGTATTTCATATTGATAAATTTCTAGAAAGTTGAATTATCAAGTTGTCCTTCATATAATATCAATTATAATATAATTATAAAATATAATTAATGATTTTATTATTAATAAAAATAATTCTGCATTATTTATGTATTATATATTTGAATTTTACGGCATATCATGAGCTAAACATTATCTTCATTCTATAAATGTGATAAATGTGTTTTATGAATAAAGGCTACTTTTCTCTCCTTTAACATATTCTTTGATGTTGATTTACTGTTAGAAAACTACATTTAAAGTAAATGTACTGTTAAAGAAAATGGTAAATATTCATTTTGGAGTAATATAATAATTATATAAGTAAATATATGCAAAAGAACACAAAGAATATGAGAAGTAAATAGAATTAACTGTTGTAAAGTTTTTGCATTATATGTGAAGTGGAATAATAGTAATTTAGTGAAAGAGTTGGACACGACTGAGCAAATGAACTGAACTGATATGTATGCATATTGTAATACATAAGTTAGGCAAATACATCCACTGACGTACTAAAAAATAGAATGTTATCAATATTTTTGTATATCCATGTGAATTTGCACCAGGACCCAGTAGAAAGTAGCAGTGACCCCACAAGAGCCTGACTGAGACTTGAGTGTCCAGGAGTCTCCAGTGGAGGAGTGGGGCAGTGGCCTGCTGCAGGCTGGGGGCACTGAGTTCAACAGTGGCTGCATAGGACCTTTTGAAGGAAGTCACTGTTATCTTCATTACCTCCACCATTTTTTGGCCCCAGGTGAATAGCAGGGAGGAAACACAGCCCCACCCATCAACATAAAATTGGACTAAAGACTTACTGAGTGACCCTATCCATCAGAACACACAAATTTCACCATCAAAAAGCTTCCATATGCCTCTTATCCTTCTCTATCAGAGGGCAGACAGACTGAAAACCACAATCACAGAAAACTAACCAATATGATCACATGGAACACAGCCTTGTCTAACTCAATGAAACTCTGAGCCATGCTGTGTAGGGCTGCCCAAGACGGATGGGTCATGGTGGAGAGTTCTGACAAAACATGGTCCACTGGAGAAGGGAATGGCAGTCGAGAACCCCATGAACAGTATGAAAAGGCAAAAAGACCTAGGTTGCTAGGTGTCCAATATGCTACTAGAGAACCAGGGATCAAATTGCCAACACCCACTGGATCAGATAAAACTCAAGAGGGTTCTAGAAAAACATCTACTTCTGCTTTATTGACTTTGCCAAAGCCTTTGACTGTGTGGATCACAATAAACTGTGGAAAATTCTTAAAGAGATGGGAATACTAGACCACCTGACCTGCCTCTTGAGAAATCTGTATGCAGGTCTAGAAGCAAGAGTTAGAACAGGACGTGGAACTATGGACTGGTTCCAAACTGGGAAAGGAGTACATCAAGGCTGTATATTGTCACCCTGCTTATTTAACTTATATGCAGAGTACATCATGATAAATGCTGGGCTGGAAGAAGCACAAGCTGGGATCAAGATTGCTACGAGAAATATCAATAAGCTAAGATATGCGGATGACACCACCCTTATGACAGAAAGCAAAGAACTAAAGAGTCTTTTGATGAAAATGAAAGAGGAGAGTGAAAAAGTTGGCTTAAAACTCAACATTCAGAAAACTAAGATCATGGCATCTGGTCCCACCACTTCATGGCAAATAGATGGGGAAACAGTGGGAACAGTGTCAGACTTTATTTTGGGGGAGTCCAAAATCACTACAGATGGTGACTGCAGCCATGAAATTAAAAGAAGCTTGCTCCTTGGAAGAAAAGTTATGACCAACCTAGACAGCATATTGAAAAGCACAGACATTACTTTGCTGACAAAAGGTCCATCTAGTCAAAGCTATGGTTTTTCCAGTAGTCATGTATGGATGTCAGAGTTGCACTATAAAGAAAGCTGAGTGCCGAGGAATTGGTGCTTTTAAACTTCTTGTGGTATAGGAGAATACTCTTGAGTGTCGCTTGGAGTGCAAGGATATCCAACCAGTCAATCTTCAATGAAATCAGTCTTGAATATTCATTGGAAGGACTGATGCTGAAGCTGAAGCTCCAATTTTTTGGCTACCTGATGTGAAGAACTGACTCATTGGAAGAGACCCTGATGCTGGGAAAGATTGAAGGTGAGAGGAGAAGGGGATGACAGAGAATAAGATGATTGGATGGCATCACCAACTCAATGGACATGAGTCTGAGTAAGCTCTGGGAGCTGGTGATAGGCAGAGAAGCCTGTTTCCTGCAGTCCTTGGAGTCACAAAGAGTTGGACAGGACTGAGTGACCAAACTGAACTGAATGATTGGTACAAATATTTATGTTATCTCAAATTACGTGATTTTATGTGTCGTGTGATCATGTGTTGTGTGTTTGGTCATGTAGATTTGTTTGTGTGGTTTTATATTCTGTATTTTATATTTATATTCTTATGCTTTCCAAAAATCATTGCAAGTCACGATGCTAACACGTACATTATATTCCATATATATGAAAGTAAATATGGTGTTTTATAATGAGATAGGGCTTCCTTCCATGGTGGCTCAGATGGTAAAGCATCTGCCTGCAATGCGGAAGCCCCAGGTTCAATCCCTGGGTCGAGAAGATCCCCTGGAAAAGGAAATGGTAACCCACTCCAGTATTCTTGCCTAAAAGGTTCCATGGACAGAGGAGCCTGGTGAGCTACAGTCCATGGGGTTACAAAGAGTCGTACACGACTGATTGACTTCACACTTCACACGTAATGAGATATATTTACAAAATTGTGTTTCTTGAAGCAAGAATAGCTCATGAAATTTTCCTAAGATTTTTGTTAAGTAAGTGTATTAAAAACAATTCTATGAACAACTCCACTCAAAATGCCTTCTTTTATAAACTGGGGAATTTTCTCATTTTTATTCTACCACTGCCATTAACTTTCAGCCAAAGATGATACCTTTGTTTAATGATAAGTAATTTGATCTGGCCTATCCAGACTATTTTTTATTCTTTCTTTAAAAATAACACAAAATATTTTTCTGAAGGGAAAGTCTCTTTCTAATTGAACCTGTGGCCCTATTTTTCTTGTTAGCAAGGTGATAGTTCTATTCTTAGTATTTTTACTGTAGTAGTACCTGATCATTAAATATATTTTTATTTAGCCAATAAACCAAATATTTATTTTTCCTATGGTAAGAAAACTTGATATGAGTACTACTATCTTAACAATTTGCAAATGCACAGTACAGAATTTTTAACTATAGGCACCATGTTGTACAGCAAATTTCTAGAATTTATTCATCCTGCATAACTAAAACTTTGTATCTCTATATTTTCTTGTTTAATTTGTACATGCCAACTGGAAAGGGCTCCTCTTAGTTCGATGTTCCTCTGTCCTTAATCCTTGTAAATCAGTAAACCTCTACTTCTTAAAAGGAGTTCAAGATGCTCTACATGGAATAACTGAAACCTAGGGTCATACTCACATGCTGACTTTAAATAAAGACCAAGACAATCTTGTGAATGTCACAAATTATATAGAATCTGAGATTTTTATGCATGAATGGAAACGGAAGTCTCAGGCTCCTAATGAGAAACAAAGGATTTTAAGTCTCATTGTATGCTTAACTCATAATCTTTGTCATTATACCAGTTTCCTGGATCCCAAGACTCTGAGCCAGGGGCAGGGATGAGGGGTCTTGAAGGGCCAAGGTCAGAGTGCTGTGCATGAAGTTGGTTTACATCATAATTGAAGAATCCCAAACTAAGGAATCCCCATGTTTTATGATGGGCTGCAAACAAACCTTTGTAACATTTGCAGCAGAGGGAAGTGTTGTCTTTATCATACTGAATAATAGTTCTCTTTGCACCAGTGGAAATACTGTTTATACCTTCTATGGATATTTACAGTACAGACATTCTTCAAAAGGACAGAAAGATAATCTGGAACAAAATGGTGGTTAGTGCCTTGCTTACATGACATGAAGAAACACAGGAGACCAAAGAAGAACTTTGTCCCCGACAATGTATATATCTTCTATAACAGCATGTGTTTCTCTATAGTGTGATTGACTGTTCACTTGTCTTCCTTCTTAATACCAATGGCAGTTTATTCCTTTACTGATTTTGAATCCTGAGAATCTAGAACAGAGTTTTAAAAATCAATCAATATTACTACATTAATATAGATAATTTTACCTAGTAAAATTAAAATGTGGAATGAGCATATAGTAATTTTAGAATTCTAGTGGTAAATTAGCCTGGCTTCCTTTGCCAAGAGTTGTTACTGTTCTGAAGTTTGTTCTGAAGGTAAAAAAAAAAAAAAAAAAAGTTTAGCTTGTTATACTGAAAGTTGTGAATAAGAGCAAACTTGGATTTAGAAGCAGAAAAAGGTCATGTAGTCCTGAGAACATGTAAGAATTGTACATCCTGTGACTGTTTTGGTTCTGAAGAAAGTGATTTTTCACAAAAGGTTGTTAGTAGCTAGTTGAGTGTACTGCACTCTAATGGCAAGGAGAGGCCATCAATTCATTTCCTGTGTTTCAAAAATGAGACGGAGCCTGTAAGTGCTGCAAATACCTAAACCATACATACCCTCTCAGCTCTGGGAAGGAACAGAGATCTTCAGTCTGACCTTAACCTATCTTTAAAGGTTTGTCTTCCACTAATCACCGAATTGGACTACATGCATTACAAATGTAATATTCTACTTCCTTGGCCTGATTAGGGTTCTCCCTTCTCTCAACAAACAATCCTTTTAGTCTCCAACAGGCTACATACTCCTAAAGGCTTAGGAAGGGGTTATTTTTCTGAATTCTAACTTCTCTAGAATTGGTATATGAGCCCCTCTTGTGGAATAAATCATTCTTGCTTTGAATTATCAATATTTGTGTGCCATATCTTTATATTGATATTATATAATGGGTTGCATATAGTAATATTTAAAAATGCATGGTGACATTTTCAGTACAGCTGTGTCCTACTTCAATGTACATTATTTCTTCCACCTAAAATCACATTAGGAATAAGTGTTCTACTGCAAGTTAATATAAAAAATCTTTAACTCCCTTGAAACATATTTTAAAATTTTTTGAATATATTAAATATCAGAATTTTTGGAAGCTAAATGATAAACACTGTAAATGTAAATGCTGCTAATTTAGCTAAATTATTCTATAAATCTTTTGTGAATCTATTTAAAAGCAGTACTTTTCTTTCATAGCATTACAGCTAGATTATTATTTATAAAATGATAATTATTTAAGAATTGTCAAATGCTAATATAAAAAAGAAAAGGCTGCAGATTAACCCTTCCAGATATTTGACTATGTTTTTATATGTATAATAATGTTAAATTCTTGGTATTATTATATTATTCAGCAGACTAATTAAAATATATAGATATGTGTTACATATTATATAATGTGTAACTGTATATGAAATATTTATAGATGATAAAAGTAGATTTAAGGTCAATTAATATTACATAGATTATTGTTAGTATTTAGAACTTATGAATAATGAATAATAACATTCAGTTAAAATGGACTGGGCAAATTAAGTTGGGGATATCTAAAATGTACTAAAGTATATTCAGTCTGTTAGGTAGTTAGAATAGGAAAAAGGTGTCCAGAATGGCGGTGGCTAAATGACAAGGAAGGGAAAATTCCTCGAAAATAGAATAAAGGAAAGTCCAAAGACTGGAGTGAGGACCACAGGTAAAACAAACATCACTCCTGGCTAGCCCAGTTTACATAGGACAGGCCCTGGGGAGGAGAAAAAGTATCTAAAAAGAGGAGCCAAAATTGGGCAGGTGGGACCTCTCTTTTCGCATCTTTTGGGTCAGCATGCCCTTTAGCCTTGAAGGTGTATTTTCCTTTACTGTCTAAATAAAACTGAGCTGTAACATAGAGCTAAAACACTGGTCCATTCATGGGCTCTACCACTGGTCCATCTGAGAGCTATGACACTGATTTGTCGCTTCAAATTTTTGTTGCAACGTGACAGAACTGAGGAAATTACACACTCCCCCAACATCTACGTGCCATGATTCAGATTTTACCTGGCTCAAACAACCTAGGCTGGGCCCCCACAAGGAGGAGCCAAGCACAGCAGGAGCCCAACTCGGTGAAAGCTCCCACAGTGGAAGGTGGAAGCTGAATGGGAAGAAAACCCAGCGCAGAGGAAGTGTCAAGAAGCCCATCATGCTGGAAACTGGGACAGCAAAAAACAAACTCAGTGAAAGCTCACACAGCTCAGCCTCTGATTCCAGAAGACCTCCAGTTAGGGTAGAAGGTCCTCGCTCCTATGACTGGAAGGACATATGCCTAACAAAATATTTATTCCTTTACAATTTCTCATTTCTTGTTTCCTTGAATCCCCCATGAACAGGCGAGTGGCAGTGGGTGCAATTGAGGGACTCTGGTAGGAGCTACTACTCAGTGTGTCCCAAAGGCTCTGCTATCTGCTGGGCCCCAGTAACTGTTGCCCAAGCCTGTGGGGGTTCTTCTGTCCTTAATCTTCTTTGTGCCAAGGATCAGGTCAATGAAAACTGTGAGCACAGGTCAGGTATTTAGCAGATTTTCCAGCAGATTATGAAGGGGATTCCTGGGCACATTTTTTCCATTGCTTTTTCCTCCTGTCCTTCAGCTTCTCTCTCCTGGGACTTGAGCCCGGCTCAAATCCATGGTGCCTGGCTTCAGGACCTAATGAAACAGGCTCTGATGTATCATTGCAAAAATTCAGTTAGAGACACAGCGATAGGTAAGAGGTGAATTTGTTCCGATTCAGAGAAAAGCACACTCTGCAGGATGTGGGCCATTGCAGAGGGCAAGTGCTGTGGCCATGGAATGTGGTGGGACTAGTTTTTGCCAGCTAGGTGAATTCATATGCCAATGAGTGGGAGGATCTTCCCAACCATTGGGGAACCACCTACTCCTCTGTGTTCTGACAGTGCCTTGGAACTGCAGTCACCTCATTTAGCTTGCAGATTGGGGATCAATGTTTAGTTGAATTTGATTTGTCATCTTGAACCTATTTGATTTTAATCAGTTTATGTTATGCCCTTGGGCTATGTCATTCTTTCAAAAGTTGTGCCCTGCCCCCTTCCCTCCTATTTCATGCTCTTGTCCTGAGCCCTATCCAGATCCACAATGTTGCTTCTACAATCTTCTGGAGACACAACCAGAAAATAGCTGGCCCTTAGGAGGGAAATACTGTATGATATCCAATCCCTCTATGTATTTAGGCCTTCATCTTCCATGTTTCCTACAACATGTGCAACAACAGCATCTCTCAGTGAACCTGCTAAGGCAGGTGACAGGCACACAATACCTGCTAAAAGCCCATCTGTCGGTGGCATCCCTTCAAGGGCAATTGGGCTTCCAGGGATAATGTTTGCCACTTTGGGAGTTAGTCCTGCAGGCCCTTTGGGCCCAAACCCTTACCACGCTTCTCCTAAAGTTGCAAACATGCCCCCCAGATCAAATCTCCACTCCACTTTTATGGAACATCTGGTCTGTTGCCTCTGAAATCAATTTGTTCTTAAGCCAACTACTAACTCCTACAAACAGAACCCTGCCTCCTTGTAGGCAACATTGCTCCACCCCAATTATTTTTAAGATACTCTTAATGCCCCTAATAGGACCAGATAACCCACTTCTTTGTCATTACTTATCCTATTACCTGAAATGGGTCTATGACAATGAGATGTTTACCATTCGAGACACCCTAACCTCCTCTTATGGAGGACTAAGGGAGGAAATCAGTGACTTATATTCCCTTAGAGCAGTAAGGGGATAAGACTTATGGCTGCTTCACCAGGTTCCCAGTCTCAGGGCACAGACTTGGATTGCTTTATATCATGATATCTATTTCCATCTGTGGTGAACAAACTGGCAATGAGTTAAGATTATAACCCCTTAATCCCACCCAGCACTGGTCATGCTGGAGACCTTGGGGATGTCCAACTCCAGTCTAGGGGTACCAGGAGGTCGACCTACCTCGACCTTCCCAGGGAACCAGTTATTGGGAGGGCAACATGCCTCCATCTCCAGAAGGCTTTCATGCCTCAGCAAATGCCTAATCTGTAGACAGGTTGGCTATTGGGCCAAAGAGTCTTCAATCCATGACAAGTCTCCTAAAACAGCTTGCTACAAATGCCATGGGACATTAGGCAGCACTTTGCCCTGGGGACCCAAGAGCCTCAAGATCAAACACTAAGCCTTCCCTCACAATGGTTCAACAGAACTGAAGTGGCCCACTCCAGCCAGCCTGCCTGTCACAGGTAACCATCATGGGGCTGGGGCTATGGGTGCCACTGGATGTGTCAGGTAGGTCCAAGAATTTCTTGATTGACACAGGGATTACTTACTCTGTCCTGACCTCCTACTCTGGAGGCTTCTCCTCCCAAACCTGTACCATTTTGTGTACTACTGGATAAACAATTACTAAAAGATTCACTCAAGCACTTCTTTGTTGCTGGGGTGGACAAATATTTTCACACCAGTTTCTGGTGGTCCCTGAGTGTCCTATTCTTTATTGGGAAGAGATACACTATCTAAACTGGGGACCACCCTTGTGATAGGAAGCTTTTAGCTCCTAGAGCCCTACAGCTTCTGGTTACTACTGAAGAACCCATTACACCATCTCCAATAGAGAGGGACCAAAAACTATGGGAGAACAAAATTAACCCCTGGGTGTGGAACCAGGGGAATCCTGGACAAGCCCACCAAGCTGAACTGGTCATCATTGTCCTCCGAGATCCCACTCGGTTTCCTAACCAGAAACAATATCCCCTCAGAAGAGAAGTTCAGAAAGGACTACAGCCTCTAATAAAAAACTTCCTTTCCTGTGGGCTATTGGTCCCCACCAATTCACCGTGAAACATCCCAATCCTCCCTATAAAGAAAAAGGCTGGAACCTGGCGAATGGTTCAAGATCTCCAGATCACAATACAGCTGTAGTCCCCCTCCATCTCACAGTACCCTATCCCTTTGTAATCTGGGGAAAAATCCTGCCCAGTGCCAAGTGGTTTACAGTCTTGGATCTCAAAGATGCATTCTTTTGCATACCACTGGCTAAAGAATCCCAATATTTTTTTGCCTGTGAATGGGAAGCTCCAGGTGAAAAACACCAACAGACAACTTGGACAGTGTTACCTCAGGGGTTCAGAGATAGACCCCCTCTGGCTGAGTAAGCTCTTAGCCGGGATCCCCTAAATCTGGACCTGGGACCTAATGGGAAAATACTACAATACATAGATGACCTACTAATCTGCTCTCCATATGAGAAAAAATCCCCAACAACATGCAATTCAGGTTCTAAACTTTTTGGCAGAGAGGGGATATAAAGTCTCCCGTGCTAGGGACAGATAGTCTAGAAAAAGGTCACTTACCTGGGAGTTCGGATTACACATGTGTCCAGGAGGCTGTCTTCTGATCGGGTACAAGTAATCCTTCAATTGTCCTCCCCGATGTCTCGAAAACAATTGCGAGCTTTCCTGGGGCTAACTGGGTATTGTAGAATCTAGATACCCAACTATCTTCTAATTGCCCAGCCCTTATATGAAAGCTTGATGCAACAGGATGATTCAATCCCACTGATGTGGGGAACTCCTCAAAACAAGGCAGAGGCTACACTAAAACAAGCCTTAACCCAAACATCTGCCTTGAGGTTGCCAGGCCCAGAAAAAGCATTCCAACTTTATATCCATGAAAAAGAAGAAATAGCCTTGAGAGTGTTAACTCAAAGGTTGAGACCTGAGACACAGCCTGTAGCTTACTTATCCAAGAGGCTCGACCCAACCGCCTGAGGCTGGCCTCCTTGCCCTCAAAATCTTGCAGCTATTGCAATTCTGATAGAAGATGCTTTAAAACACTATTTTGGTGGCAAACTAACTATTTTTACGAGGCACCAAGTAAAACAGCTCCTAAATGGGAGAGACCATTTATGGATGTCTGATCAAAGAATCCTCATATATTAGTGCTGATGGAAAAACCGGGCCTCACTATTTCCCTTGTGATGTTCTTAACCCAGTCACCCTCCTGCCTACCCCCAAGGGCTCTCTCCCCTTTCACTCTTGCCTAGAAACCTTGGGCCACTGGTCAAAACCCCAAGAGGGATTGTCAGAAGAAATTGACCAATCCTGAGGAAATCTGGTGCACTGATGGAAGCAGCTTTGTCTTAGACAGAAAAAGAAGAGCTGGATATGCATTAGTCTCCAATTTTGAGACCATAGAGCCTAAACCTTTGCCACCAGGTACTTTAGGCCAATTAGCTGAGCTGATAGCCCTGACTCGAGCCTTAGAGCTGGGAAAAGGAAAAAGAGTAGCCATTTACACTGGATCCAAGTATGCCTTTCTGGTGCTACCTGCACATACTGCTATTTGACATAAACAAAAGGTCTCCCATATAGCATCTCATAAGGACTAAGACCAACCTGTTCCTTATGGGAAATATGGGTGTGGAGAAGAGTTGGTGATAAAGCCTCCTTCCATCCCAGGGAGGTCACACAATCAAATATGGTGATCAAATCCTTAGGCTCTTGGAGGTAGTTCATCTTCCCACTGAGATTTCAGTCTCCCATTGTAAAGGACGCCAAAAAGGGAGCACAGAAGTGGCTGAGGGAACCAATCAGCTAAGAGAGCAGCATTACAGAACAATGACCTAATAGGGGTTGCTACCTTATTTCCACAGGCTAATTTGCCAGAAACTCCTTCCTATACTGTAGGTGAGACTTTTAAAGCTAAGAGTGAGGGCTTTCAAGAAGATCATATGGGGTGGTTCCAAAAGGAGGGACTCCTTTTTCTGCCTGGGAACCTTCAATGGAAGTTGGTTAACTCCTTACATGCCACCACTCATTTACCGGAGAAGGCCCTCCAAAGACTACTAGAAAGGTCCTTCAGAGGAACAGGCCTACAAATGACTATAAGCAAGTGGTTTCCTCTTGTCCCACTTGCCAATTAAACAACACCCAAGGAGTTCGAAGACCCCAGCTGGCCCAACCTGTCCAACAACATGGGACAGGCTCCTACCCAGGAGAGGACTGGCAGATGAATTTCACCCAGATGCCAGTTTCTCAAGGGTATAAATACTTGTTAGTCATGGTAGATACAGTCAGAGGATGGATTGAAGTCTTTCCTACCTGGACAGAGAAGGCTGAGGAGGTGGTAAAAATATTACTCCATGAAATCATTCCGAGATTTGGTCTGCCCAGGTCATTACAAAATGACAATGGGGCAACATTTACTTCTAAGGTCACCCAAGGGGTCTCTAAATCATTGGGCATTACTTATTATCTCCATTGTGCCTGAAGGCCTCAGTCTTCAGGAAAAGTAGAAAGAGCCAACCAATTCTTAAAATCAGTGATAAAAAAGATAACCCAGGAAACCTCTCTTGAATGGAAGGAGGCTTTACCAATAGCTCTCTTCCACACCCATATTGCTCCTAAGGAAGAGGTTGGTCTTAATCTTTATGAGATGCTATATGGGAGACCTTTTGTTTATGTCAATGACCTCTTCCTATATCCAGAAGCTCAGACCGTCCAGTCTTATACCATGGTCATTGGGCAATTCCAACAGGATATATGCTTGTGGGGTGTCAACCAGAACCAAAAAAAATTCTAAAGAGCTCCTTCCTTGTATCCAAACGTGCTGCATGGACTATATGCTCCAGAGACTCAAGTCCTAATTAAAGTCTGGAAATATGGGTCCCCAAAAGATCAACTCCAGGCCACTTGGAAGGGCCCCTACCCTGTAATATTTTCTACCCCTACAGCAGTCAAGGTACCAGGACACGACTCCTGGATTCACTACTCACAAGTCAAGCCATGGAAGAAAGCACAAGAGGACACTTAATACACCTGTGAGCCCCTGGGAGATCTCGGATACCTATTCAGAACTACAAATGAGTGCAATTCTAATGAAAACCCCAAATTAAGTTTCTGGGAATAGGATTTCTCAGGACAGCTCTAAAGAGCCAACACAGCTTGGCAGGCATTGTATTACAAAAGAGACAGGAGATAAATCTCCTGATACCTGAACAAGGAGGGACTTGAGCCATCTTGAATAGGACGTGTTGTTCCTGGGTAAATACCTCCAACTAAGTTAAAGAAAGTCTCACAGTGCTCAAGAAAAACATTCAGACCCTACAGGATCTCAAAGAACAAGCTGGAGAATTCTTGGGGGTGGCTATAATCTCTCTTTGGGGGATCTTCTTGGCGATGGGAATTTGAAGTTGGCTAGTTCCCCTACTAATCCTTGTCATCACCATACTGATGCTGCTTATGATTGCTCCATGTATTATCAGTTGTCTAACCTGTTTTGTCTCTGCTGAGGTCAACAAGCTACAACATGCAGTGCCAGTTCAACAAGGATATATAAAACTACAGCTGACCACAGAAAATATCATTCAACCTTAGATGGACACCACTATAAGGACTCCAAGACTTGAGACTAGCAAGAAGGGGAGGCCCAATGCCCCTCAGCATCCCAGTTCAACAGGAAGTAGCCAGCAAGACCTCTACACCCCCCCATACCAAAGAAGTATGCCTCTCATTTCTTGAGGGGGGAATGTTAGGCAGTTATAATAGGAAAAAGGAGTCCAGAATGGTGGTGGCTAAAAGACAAGGAAGGGAAAAGCCCACAACAATAGAACAAAGGAAGGTCTGAGGACCAGAGTGAGGACCTCAGGTAAAACAAACAGCACTCCTGGCTAGCCCAGTTTGTATAGGGCAGGCCCAGGGGGAGGAGGAAAAACATATAAAAAGAGGAGCCAAAATTGGACAGGGACCTCTCTTCTCTTCACGTCTTTTGGGTTGGCATGTCCTCATGCCTCGAGGATGTATTTTCCTTTACTTTCTAAATAAAACTGAGCTGCAACACAGAGCTGAAACACTGGTCCATCACTTCAAATTTTTGTTGTGACAAGATAGAACCAAGGAAATTACACACTCTCCCAACAAACCCAATATTTGACAAAAATTTAAAATTTGAACAATATAAAGTTCTGATGACTTTATAAGAAAAACACAAGCATACATAGTATGGGTAAAACTTGCACAGTCTTTGGAGAGACATTTGGAATTATTAGAGTGTAGTAAAAAATATCAACATATCTGAATTTGCACCTCTACTTCTATAGATTCATTTTATAGACTGAAAGTTACTTTTGGAAATTGCCAGAAATTTACAGATTTAAAATTCACATATATATGAACAATTTAAGTGTTCATCATCAATAGATAAGTAGTTAAATGTATAAAATTAATATATTTGGCATTTTATAGATCCTTATGTATTTTCCAAAGTTTTTATTTTTATTACTAGTTTATTTTCACAACAAGCATTCTGATTCATTTTAACAGCATTCCAAATAAATACAGATTAGAAAAATAATGAACCAAAAGAATAAATAGCTTGCTTAAGAACTAAGGTAAGAGCTAGTGAAACTGATAAAAAATAAAATACATAAAAGAAAACCCATGCAATCAGATGCCTGAATTCTCGCTCCCTTTTATTATATTTTATTACCACTTATGATACATAAAAACAATATGTAGTATTCATCATTATACCTAATGATGACGATTTATGATTTAACCACATACTACAAACATATATGGGGTTTCCCTGGTAGCTAGAAGGTAAAGCATCTACTTACAATATAGGAGACCCGGGTTCTATCCCTTGGTTAGGAAGATCCCCGGAGAAGGTAAATGGCAACCCACTCCAGTATTCTTGTGTGGAGAATCCCATGGATAGAGGAGCCTGGTAGGCTACAGCCCACAGGGTGGCAAGGAGTTAGACATAACTGAGCTACTTCACTCATATATATGCATATATATATATATATATACACATATGATATACATGTGTTTTATATATATATGTGTGTGTGTGTTGCATACTTTCTCTAGAAGGATACACAATCAGTTATGTAGTTTGTAACTCTAAAGAGGAAGCTGAGATGACTGAGTACCAGAGGATAGTGAACAAGATAAAATTTTTTGTAGAATACTTTTGCATAGCATATTTTTAAGTGATTATGTTGAATTTTCTTGAAAATGTGCATACTATAAATATGAAATAAAAAAGCCAACTCAAAGAACACAATTTTAATAAAACAGCCTCTAACTTGGTAGTAAATACAATTGATGACTAATTGCGATAATGTGGAAATATAATCAGCTATTTGTATTTAAACTTTCTCTAAATGTTGCTTTGTTAAACTACATTTTGTGAAATCATTACCAATAAAGGTAAATATGTTGAATATTGAAACATGGATTCATCAGAGTTATGCATATAGGAATCATTAGAAGAATAATCCTCATTAAATAACAATAGAATCAGTTTGGCTTACCAGGTGGTGCCGTTGATAAAGAACATGCCTGCCAATGTAAGAGACACAGGTTTGATCCCTGGGTCTGGAATATACACTGGAGTAGGAAATGGCAACCCACTCTAGTATTGTTGCCTGGAAAAATCCCATGGACAGAGGAGCCTGGTGGACTACAGTCCATGGGGTCGCAAAGAGTTGGACATGACTTAGCCACTAAACCACCAATCATCACCTATGACACCAGAAATGAAAAAGATACTTTAATACTTTAGCTCTCTCATAGAAATGGTTTTATGTGTCCTGTTTATTTAACAAAGTATAACATCTTCTAAAGCCATCCAAGTGATTGCAAATGGCAATATTTCTTCTTTTAAGGCCAAATAATATTTCTTTGTATGTATATGCCATATTTTTCTTTATCTAAAAATTTCACTTTATCTAAAATAGACTCAAAGAAGCAGATAGTAAAATAGTCATTGCCAGGGTTTGAAGGAGAAATGGGTGAAGTTTCAGTAATGAAAATTTCTAGATATGTAGTGTACAGAGCAGTGGCTATAGTCAATAATGCTGCAATGTATACTTAACATTCACTAAGAGAATAGATCGTCTGTTAAGTATTCTTACCAATAATACTAATACTAACAAATTAATGGGGCAAGGAGAAACTTTTGAAAGTGATGGATATGTTTATAGCATAAGTTGTGGTGATGATTTCTCGACTGTATATTATCTCCAAACTCATCAAGCTGTATATATGAAATACACACTGCTCTTGTACGTCATTCATACCACAATAGTTTTTTTTTTTAATGAATAAAATATAAAAGGTTTAATAGTATAAATAGAAATTTCAAGAAGATTTAGAAATCATTATTTCGGCTTCAGGGCAATAATACATCCTAGTTCTAAGCCCAACAGGAGAGCTGGATGGCTCTTTGTGTTGCTGTGCATCAGGAAGTGAAAAGTGAAGTCGATCAGTCGTGTCTGACTCTTTGCAACACCATGGACTGTACCCTGTCAGGCTCTTCGGTCCGTAGGATTTTCCAGGCAAGAATACTGGAGTGGGTTGCCATTTCCTTCTCTAGGGGATCTTCCCAACCCAGAGGTCAAATCCGGATCTCTTGCATTGCAGACAGATGCTGAGCCACCAGGGAAACATTTATATCTGTGATGGAGCAACAGCTACAAGAGCAGTATTCTCAGGAATCAACTAGCTCAGCTATGACATTGAAGGATTAGCAATAATATGTTTTATCCAGTGTCTTATGCCTCACCTTTAGGTTACCTCTTTATTCCCTGCCCTGGTGTCCTGAGAGAAAACCAAGATATATTGTTATGTATTAGTAAGCGTGAGAGTTCTTCAAGCTTTCAGTGGCATTGGTTTCATATTCGCTAATCCAATATAAATACCCAGTTAAGCTTCTAATGTTCCCAGGATTCTTACTTCGGTTCCACATGGCAGTGTTCAGAATTCCTGCCTCAGACCACTCCCTGAGGAGTTAGAAAGATGTGCAAAATACATCTGACCAGGGCTGGAATCGGGGCTGCATAAATTATATTATGGCTTAAAGAGAATGTTAACATTTATGGGTGAAACAGAATCACAAAATTAGTCCTGTTGTTCTTTAAGTCAGGGACCTCAAACTGAAATGCAGGTAACAAACAAGGCAGGTGGAAAAAATTAATTCAGCAGGTGATTCTGCTTCTAAAGGAGGCAGAATACTGGTAACTGAACAGTACCAGCCAGATATAACTAGAAGACATCAGGTTCACAGTTGCAAGATTGCTTTTTGTTTATTTGCTTGCTTTATTTTGCTTGTTGAGATTCTTGAACTTGAGCTTCACCAATCACAAAAATGTTAGCAGTAATTCACAATTCTCTCATATTTATTAGGAGAGTGCTTATAAAACTTCAGTGAATGTGTAAATTACCTAAGAATTTTGTTAAAATGAAGACTTTGATTAAGTGAATCTGGTGTGGTACTTAAAATTCTTTATTTCTAACAAGTTCCAACATGATACTAGTGTTTCTAGTAGGTGGACTATTCTTTGAGTAGTAAGGTACTAGTTCATCTAGAATTAACAAAACTACATAATAAGCTTTCAATTTTAAAATGTAAACTGAAAAATGACTAAAGGAGTGTCTATTTGTTTGAAGATAAAAACCAGGAAGGAAACCGTTTCCTAGTAACTTGGCTAAGTTTAACCTTATTGAATATCTATTTATAAAACATGTAGTTGTAATATAGCAATGTATTTTTTCCTGATATGTCAATATCATTTTATGATCTATATTCATATTTAAGTTTATATGGATTTTGGGAAACATACATATTGATCAATACAAGACTGAATGATTGTTAAAAAATACTCTTGATATGATATAAGTAAACCACAAAAACCTGAGTAATGTGTTAAATTGGAGTCTATTTCAAATCACTAATCACACAAGTAATCGTTGATGAGGGAGGGAGTATTGTTTCTACTACTCAGATATCTTATTTCCCAAGAGAGTTATTTGTAGGATATTTGAGCTTGGAAAGAAGCAATGAGACCATGGTCATTAAAATTCCTTGTTGCAAATAAAAATGGCTTGTGAGTATAGCACATTCTTTTTACATTTAACTCACATCCATACTCCAGAGGCTCTTATACAATGTAATTTGGGAGTCTCAGCTGTCCTATTTAGGATGTCCACTGTTCAATTTTGTAAATCAGTGAGTTTTCCTAAATGGTGATTGCAATATTCTAGGTTAGTATATGACTACAAAGTGATCGTTTCCGCATTTTTCATTTCTAAAATAAACCACTGGCCTCTCTTTTTATAATTCTTAAATCTCCCTTACAGATTGTTTGGTTGCTCTATGATTAGGCAAAAGTTCAGAAATAAATGTTTTCTGCCTGAGTGACTACTGTTTAATTATAATTTAATGGCACATTCCTTTCTTAGGAGACACATTTATTGCTAAATCCTCTATCTTACTTTCAGCTCTTAGGAAATTAACACCAAAGTATAAGTAGATAATGATTGTATGGAGTCCTAAGAGCTACTCCTTGGAAATAGGATTTCTTTGAAGATTAGAAAGCTTTCAATACCTACAGGATTAAATCTTAGTGCTTGTCATCATTTTAGGTGTTATGCCTAAAATGAGATGAGGATATCAGAAAAAAGAATTCCTCAAAGTAAGGATACATATTTAAGACCAGAAAGTGTTTGCTTTGACAAAACTTGCCACAAGAATTCTCCATTTGTGCTATGTGTAGCAGTGCCATTGCATTTCATTTGTGCCTTATTATATGAAAATAGATTTTAAAAATTACATTAAGAATGAGATTAACATACCTATAATATGTTTATAGTTATTTAATTTAATCTGTTTTATGTATAAATACATTATATGTAATAGATGGCATCTAGTATAAGATATATGTATTATTTAATTTTACAAAAGTGCATAGTCAATTGATGGCTTTACTTGCTGCATGATGAAAGCTTTTGAGGTATTTATGAGAAGTAAAAATTTTAAATATAAATACAGATGGCAGTGTAAAAGTATGTAGCATTTATTGTGCAACTAACAAAGTTTATATTGCTTAAAATTGGCTTTAAGCAAGCCATCCAACATTTAATGTCTCAGTGTTTCAATCTGAAAATGATAATAATAGGAGGCATAATTCTTTTGGATTGTTTAGAGGATTGAATAGATGATACACTAAAGAAACATGCACCATATGTCATGTATTACTTATTGCTTCATGTCAATTTATTGAGGACTTTGTGACACTAAAGTTTAATTCTACTCAGTTGATTACTTTTAATGATGTCAAACAAAACTCCAAAGGTCATGATCCATGATGTTACGCAGTTACTTTCCCTTATTTTGTTCAGGAAACATAAAATTTGAATACAAAAAGATGTTCAAGTAAATTTGAAAATACCCCTCAGCCTGCCTTTTTACAAAAGATGGCAATTAAGGGTTCAGAAGTACAATGGCATGGAGGAAGGATAAAAGTGGGACATGTAGAAGGCAATTTTTTTTGCTCAATTTCATTTTCAAAGATTCAAATCTTTCCAATTCTTTATCATGTTTTATACCAACATGTTAACATGTTTTACACTCCTGCAGAGAGTAAGGAGAGATGGAGAACAGATGCCATAATTTATTCCTCCAAATCCTCCCTGAGATCATGGGCAATATCAAGTTTTTACTCACTCTCAGTATTTTGAACACACAGCAACATTAAAACTAAAGCCATATAGTGGAAATTGCAGATGACAGATAATCAATCATAAGGAGTATATATGCTCAACTTGATCTCTTTGGCATGTGTCAGTATTAGAAGTATAGGGGAAATATTTGTAGACATTCATGTAAAAATACATCTTTGCATCTATAGGCAGACTAAGAATGGGATTCAGCATACATTGCAGGATATGTGGCTCTGGTAATCATTGTTGACATTTGTAAATTGATTGTTCTGTTTTTGAATTTAGCAAGTTACAGGTCCATATTTTTCAATGTCAATCCAATTGAGAGTATACAAGATAATAAAAGGAGATTAAAAAGGATGATGTTAACTAAGTGTGATAGTAAGTATGGTCAACACTGGTAGCGTATATGTTATAAACTGTTTTGGAAAAATAGTTTCTCAATAACATATCAGTTGTCTCAATCACCAGGGAAGTACTATGTATATAACACACACACACACACACACACACACACACACACACACACACACACA
>ML663566.1:11473157-11483915 GCA_007570785.1 Antilocapra americana | reverse complement strand
TATATATATATATATATATATATATATATATATATATATATATATATGTTTTTGTTCAGTTGCTCAGTCACGTCCAACTGTTTGTGACCCCATGGACTGCAGCAGGCCAGGCCTCCCTGTTCCTTGCCATCTCCCAAAGTTTCCCCAAGTTTATGTCCGTTGCATTGGTGATGTCATCTGGCCATCTCATCCTCTGACACCCCCTTCTCCTGCCCTCAATCTTCTGCAGTATCAGGGAGTTTTCCAGTGAGTAGTCTGTTCATATCAAAACAGTCAGCTGTTTGTGACCAAAATACTGGGACTTCAGCTTCAGTATCAGTCCTTCCATAGAGTATTCAGGGTTGATTTCCCTTAATACTGACTGGTTTGATCTCCTTGCTGTCCAAGGGATTCTCAGGAGTCTTCTCCAGCATCACGGTTTGAAGGCATCAATTCTTTGGCATTCTGCCTTCTTTATGGTCCAGCTCTCACAACCGTATGTCAGTGACCACTGGGAAGACCACAGTGGTCTTGACTATACAGACCTTTGTTGGCAGAGTACATATGTATATACACATATTCATTTTTATATTCTTCCCCATTATAGCTTATTACAGTATTTTGAGTGTAGTTCCTTGTGCTTTACAATAGAGCCTGTTTATCTGTTTTATATCTAGTAGTTTATCTGTTTTTATATACAGTAGCTAATCTCAAACTCTTAATTTATCCATCCCTAACCCCCTTTCCCCTTTGGTAACCGTAAGTTTGTTTTCTATGTCTGGAGTCAGACATAAGAAATTTTAGAATTTTATGGGATAATGCTGGGTATCTCATTTGTGGAATAATGCTAGACTGGTATCTTTTTTAGGAGTCCAAGTATAAAAGTAAAATAGTTTTTTCTTAACATGTTTGAGGATCAACATAACTGGTAAACAAGTTAGTGAGCAGTTGACTCATTGGCTGTCAACTACTGGTGGGAAGGAAAATCATGTTTTGAATTCTGTAATCTGAATCAGGTCTTAGAATTGCCACATGTGTCTGGAGTAGACAGCCCTGACTGTTACCATCTCACGTTTTTCAGAGGTAGGTTCAGTAAATCCTGAAACTTTCATAGAAAGACTTATACAAACTTTAAAAATAATAAATTAGAAAAATATATATGACATGGAATACAGTGACATGCACCAACATCAAATTATATATGTTATATCACTAACTGGAAGGAATGAATAATAGTATATATTACATGATTATAATTTTTTTAAATGATACTAACAAAGGGAAAAAAGCAAGATACAATAAAATAAAAAAAAATATAGGGGCCAATAAGTAACTATGCTTCTACTCACTCAAGTTCAGAATTAGCTGAAAAATGGGCAAATTATGTAAACATTTGGGAAATCACAATATCAGCTTTGCTACTGGTTAAAAAAAAAAACAAACCACCAAACCAACAGTTTAACAAGGAGATCTGAGGAAAGAGGCAAAGAGGGCTGATACTGTCTCAGGGAAAAAAAGTTAAGTTGAAATGTACAATACATAGAAAAATTATAATTTGTTTATATTAGCAATAACTTCTTTTATCATAACATGAAACAACAAAAATGAAGTTCAGAAATGAGTACAAATATTTGAAGCATATAAACAATAGAGATTTAATATTCAAAATGTTTAAATAATTCCTACAAATCACTGGAAGTAGACAATTCTGTTTTTTATTTGAATCTTAAAGTGCTCCTTAATTCAGTGGTTATCAGGTATTTTATACAGTCATATCATTCAAATATGAGCTTTTTAATAAGACATTTTTATGCATCAGACCTCAGAAAAAGCTTTTCACAAACAGATTCTTACTGAAGCAACTTCTAAAAGATATAGTACTTCAGGAAAAAAAGGTCTGAGCCAGGAAAAGCGTTATATTTTATAATTTCAAAAAATATACAAGTGTAGCCTCTTGGCTGTTAGGCACTCCGATAATTTTTGATAAATGAATGATTCATTTTATATTTCTTTCTGCTATTAAATTTTTAATTTGGTAATACTAAATCTAAAATGAAGAATCTAAAGTAGAACTCAGCCTATTAAACAATGAGACCTTTCTCCAAAGCTGATCAGTGGAACTTAGGTTCCTGTTTTTGTTGTTGTTGTTGTTTTTTAAGAATTAAATATAGTATATATTATATTTGCATATTTTATATGGACTGATGTCTGTAAGTTATTTTAGTCTAAATGAAATACAGACATAGCTCATTTTATTGCATTTCATTTATGCCTTTCTCAGATAATGTGCTTTTTACAAACTGAAGATTTGTAGCAACTCTGTGTTGAGCAAGTCTATCCATGCTATTTATTTTATTTTATTTCAAATAATATCTGCTTACTTTGTCTGTTTGTTGCATTTTGGCAATTCTGTCAGTATCTCAAACTTTTTTCTCTATTATTGAGCTGTGATCATTGATGTTACTAATGTGAGAAGATTATGGCTTACTGAAGGCTCAGGTGATGGTTAGCATTTGTCAGTATAAAGTATTCATAAATTAAGGAATGTACATTTCTTAGATAAAATGCTATTGCACATTTAATGGACTACATCATGATGTAAACATAACTTTTATGTGCACTGGAAAATCAAAAAATATGTGTGACTCCCTTTATTGTGATATTTACTTTGTTGCAGTGGTCTGGAACTGAATCTGCATATCTCTGAGGTATACCTCTACTTCAGTTTGCACTTGAGATTTTATTTGCTTATTAATTTTTATTTTTGGTATGGTAAATAAAATCATTGGTCATGAAAATTAAGTATTTGTATGGTTTATTCTATCATTTTTGTCAAAGTATCTTTTACAGCAATCAATATGGTTGATTGCTGGAAAAAATACTAGTAAGCATATCTTGCCAGTAAAATCTTGGTAAATGTACAGACTGCAATAAAAATATAGATTTATTCATAGAAATAATGAGCTTAGAGTCCAGCAGAGGAACAGACTGTTAAGTAGGTAAGTTCATTAAGTATTTCAGTCTGTAGCATGAAAATAGTTCTTTATCCCTTTGAAACCACCTATATCTTTCAAAATAACATTTTTACTTTGTATAAAACAGTTATATACAGTAAACTGTATAATATACTTCAATTTCAGGGAGATAATAACAACTCATTACTTCTTAGAAGTCAGAGTTTACTCAAAGGAGTGTTTTCTGAAAACTAAGAAACATATTTTGCTGACATAAAAATGGAAGACAAAGTTCTGCTTTCATAAAATTCATTGCCTACATGTCTTCTATGTGAAAGAAGTTGAGAGAAACTATTTAGTGATTTATGATACTGCTATAAAAGCTGGACATGTTTTGAAAAAAGCTTCATAACACGTGGGTATATCAAATATGTGAAATAGTTTTCATTCACAATATTCACTAGCATCAGATAGCTGTTGAGGTTGCTGAATTTTTCAGATATTTAACCATAACTGGTAAGGCTCTCCACCTTCATAATGAAAGGAAAAACTTAGGATATGTGCAATGATTTATTAGCATATGGACTAATTGAGTAAATTCCAAACTCTAGAAATTTTTCTGCTATAATTCTCAGAATACATAATAAATTTGCTCATTGAAATATTGTGTCACCTTGTTTTAGGATTGGGCATTAAACTCATGAGGTGGCACTGGTGGAAGATGTGTCAAAATCATTTTCCAGTTTTTAACTGCTGTGCTCTTTCTGTTAGTGATGGTGATTTTCCAACCCAATAACCACAGATATAACTAACCCATCTCCTTGCTGTTAGTTGGTATGTTAAATGTGAACGATAACAGTGTTGCAGCCGTCATGACACCAATCAGAAGATCGAACTGACAGCAGTCAACCTGAAATTTTTGATAATATCACTAATGTACTGCTTGGAAACCTGCCCTAACATATGATTCTATTTGTGTGAGTGATATGCATTGTAAATATTTAAAGTAGGTTAAATACATGCACACACATGTGTGTCTGTGCAGTTTCTATGTTTTGTTCCTTGCTGTCAAAAGCACCTTAAATGACATGCTTGTTAAATAACATTGTTAAATGTAATTCTCAAGAACACAGTCTCTGTCAGTTCATCTGAAGTCAATCCGTTTCACATTGTTACAAACTGTGAGACAATTATCAAGTTGTCAGTCTCTCTGGACCTTATATACAGTACCTGTATGAAGAAGCTTGTCATAAAGATTAAATAAGACAACTAACGTCCATGCTTCAAAGACTGCCCACAATTTTGTGGGCAGAGGATGCATGTTAACTCATGGTAACATTGTTGCAGACAGATACCCTGTGACTCAAGTATTTGACAATAAGAGAAACTATCTACATGTGTTACCTAAATTTCCCTCACAATACGAATTATTATAATTCTTGAAATTATCATAATTCTTATGAATTCTTATAATTCTTGAAATTTATCAAATATTATTTCTCAGGCTCTATGTTTTTAAGGTAATACTAAACTATATATATTCACTGATGTTTTTATGTTTCTGTAACTTATTACTCGACTTGGTAGAATTTTTTCCAAAGGAACTCAAATGAAATTCCTGGGAACATTGTTCTTTAAACATTTTAATTCACCAGTAAAAAAAGAAATGGTTGATTCTAGAACTAAGACAGGGAAAATAGAAGAGAAAATTAGAACAACTTGTGGTGCTAGAAAAAAAATGATCTAAAATATGTATTCAGTGGACAAAGCAGACAGTTTGAAGGAGTGTCTAGTGGCCAAGTCTGGGGGTAATTTGAGATGAGGGGAAGCACTTATAATATTATAGTGTAATGCATGAAGTAAAATAGGTATCAGTAAATCCATAAACAAACAAACCACTAAATCCAACAACTGTGTGGATAATTAATGGGAAAGGAAGACCTCTATTCTACAGGAGAATTCTAAGAAACAAATGCAGAAGAACAGAAATAGAAGCCAACATTAATCAAACAGGACAATAACAAATCAAGATTACTGGTAGAAATATCAATAACCTCAGAAATGCAGATGACACCACCCTTATGGCAGAAAGTGAAGAAGAACTAAAGGGCCTCTTGATTAAAGTGAAAGAGAGTGAAAATGTTGGCTTAAAACTCAACATTCAGAAAACTAAGATCATGGCATCTGGTCCCATCACTTCATGGCAAATAGATGGGGAAACACTGAAAACAGTGAGAGAATTTATTTTGTTGGGTTCCAAAATCACTGCAGATGGTGACTGCAGCCATGAAATTAAAAGACACTTGCTCCTTGGAAGAAATGTTATGACCAACCTAGACAGCATATTAAAAAGCACACACATTACTTTGCCAACAAAGTTCTGTCTAGTCAAATCTATGGTTTTTCTAGTAATCATGTATGGATGTGAGAGTTGGACTATAAAGAAAGCTGAGCACTGAAGAATTTGTGCTTTTGAACTGTGGTATTGGAGAATACTCTTGAGAGTCCCTTGGACTGCAAGGAGATCCAACCAGTCAATCCTAAAGGAAATCAGTCCTGAATATTCATTTTAAGGACTGATGTTGAAGCTGAAACTCCAATACTTTGGCCACCTGATGTGAAGAACTAACTCATTTGAAAATACCCTGATGCTGGAAAAGATTGAAGGCAGGAGAAGAAGGGGATGACAGAGGATGAGATGGTTGGATGGCATCGCTGACTCAATGGACATGAGTTTGAGTAAACTCTGGGAGTTGGTGATGGGCAGTGAGGCCTGGCATGCTGCAGTCCATGGGGTCGCAAAGAAGTCAGACATGGCTGTGACTGAAATGAACTGAACTGAGGCAAGATTCATTAATTAGTGCAAATTTAGTATGTGACACTATAATGAGAAATATGATAGCTGCATAATCTTAATGTATTTCTCACAAGATAATTACTAATTACAAAAGAAAAGCATAGCTTTACAGTGAAGCAGCTTGACAAAGTTACCTCAAATTAAGTGATAAAAGTTAGCATCACCAGTAAAATGGCATTGATAGTACATACTTCCAAATGTGGTACTCAGAGAAGTACATTTCTTTGATCAGTATAGTTATTTCCTGAGGCTGCCATATCAAAGTGACACAAATTAGGTGGCTTAAAAGAAGAGAAATTTATTATCTCACAGTTATAGGGGCTAGAGTCTGAAATTAAGGTGTCAGCAGAGCCATTTTTATTCTGTAACTTGGGAAACTTCAGTAGGAACGAATATTTCTTGACTCTTCCTAGTTTCAATTCTTGGTATTTGGAGGCTTGCAACTGCTTCATTCCAGTCTCTGCTTTCATCATCAAATGGCATTCTCCCTATGAATCTATACCTTCTCATGCCCATTTTTCCTTCTTATAAGAGCAGAACTCTAATAAATTAACCAAAAGCAGCTTTCCCAGTGGCTCAGATGGTAAAGAATCTACCTGCAATGCTGGAGACCCAGGTTCAATCCCTGAGTCGGGAAGATTCCCCTGGAGAAGGGAATGACTAACCACTCTAATACTCTTGCCTGGGGAATCCCATGGACAGAGGAGCCTGGTGGGTTACAGTCCTTGGGGTCGCAAAGAGTCAAGACATGACTGATCAGCTAACACTTTCACACTTTATCAACATATGCATGCATGCAAGCTAAATCGACTCAGTCGTGTCCCACTCTGTGCGACTCCATGGACAGCAGCCCACCAGGCTCCTCTGTCCACAGGATTCTCCAGGCAAGCATATTGGAGTAGGTCACCATTTCCTTCTCCATTACCAACATATGAAGGTCATTAATTAAGAGAAATGGCTGAATACCAGCACAAATGGAGAAGTGTGTCATGTTTTACCTTGTATTATTGCAGTCCCCCTTTACTCATTTCTGCTGAGCCTTGAAATGGCTGAATACCAGCACAAATGGAGAAGTGTGTCATGTTTTACCTTGTATTATTGCAGTCCCCCTTTACTCATTTCTGCTGAGCTTCTCAACTACAATAGCCATGAAAGCTAGAAACCTAGCAGCCACTAAATGGAAAGATGGGTTTGAAATTCCCCAAAAGTTCTAATCCTGGAGACCTTCTATACTCAACATGGCTGGCCACTATTTGGAAATTCTGACTCATAAAGCTTATCTGTATTAACTAACTGAGAGCTCACTCATTGTGAGCAGAAATTTCCCTGCAGCATTTGTTGTAATCAATAAGCAAAAATTAATTAGCTTTGCACTTCTCTGAAGCAGGGATAACAGCTGTGGAAAACAAGGGATTGACCAAACAACTTAAAGCAGAAGAGTGTGATGACCATAGGGTGCTCTGAAAAACCCAAGATGTTCCTGCAAATGCAGAAGGCTGTGCATATGTGCAGGGCTCTGTACATGCCCGGGAAATATCTGAGAAAGCACTTACCTCTCATCTCCAGCTGACAATGGGGCTCTGCACAATCAGAAAGTGAAGACTAGCCAGGGTTGTAAATTATCAGAGTGTACACATAGAGCTCCTGGATTGAAACTAGGAGACTTCTTAGTTCAAGAAATTATGATCTCTTAATGATCTTTAGGTGATGATTATAGTAATGAAGCAGAGGCTTCAGTGGCTAAATGATACATATTTTAGTGAATTAATGTAGTCTACAAAAGTCAAAAAAACAAGAGCAGTGACGAAAACAACAAACATCATTGATGATGCATCCTGAGTGGAGTATTTGACTATCATACTTATCACATCATATTATTTAAAATTTCCAGTTTAGAAATGAACAAAAACATCCAGACATGTGAAGATAAAGGAAAGGATGCCTCATATAATGGACAAAAATAACTCAGTAGACACTCTCCCAGTAAGAGCCCATGTGTTATTAGACAATGACTTAAAAGAACCAAATATAATTCTGGAATTGAAAAGTACAAGAACTGAAATTAAAAATTCACTAGAGGAACTCAGCAGCTGAAGAAGATACTCAGTGCTAGCAGAAAAATTAGTTTTGAAAACTTGAATATAGGTCAATTGAAAGTATCCAGTCAGAGGAAGAGAAAGAAAAATGAAAAAGAAAAATGATTAAAGCCTCTGAGATCTTTGGAACACTATCAGCAGTACAAAAATGCACATAATGTAATTTATAGGAAGTGAGAGAAATAAAAGAGTAGCAGGAATATTTGAAGAAATAATAATTTAAAACTCAAATTTTATTAAGAACATTAATTTATATATCCAAGGAGCTTAGGAAAATAAATATGATGCATATAAAGAGGTACACTTACATTATTCATAATTAAACTCTTGAAAGACAGAGAGATTTTCTAAAGTAAAAACAGAAAAATTATTCAGAATATACAAGGAGTCAAATGAGATTATCAGCTGATTTCATTTAAGAAACTAAAGAGGACAGAATACAGTGAGATGACATATTAAAAGTACTGAAAGAAAAAAGATTATCAACCAATATCCAGTCTTTATAAGAAGCAGAGCTGGTATAATAGATTGTCCTCATATAAAATGTTTGGACATATCATATACAAAATTAATTAAAATTTTGTCATATGCCTAAAAGTAGTAACTAAAATTATAAAACTCTGAAGAAAATGTAGACATAAGTCTTTGTGATATTGGATTGGGTAATTGATTCTTAGATATAGAAACAAAAGCACAACATTTTTGATATCATCAAAATTTATAATATTTTTGCTTCAAATGATACTTTTATGAAAATAAAGACAACCCGTTATATGGAAAAATAAATGTCATTTATCGGTTGTATAATATCAGATATATTTATATTATCAGATCTGATATCTGTAATATCAGATATATTTGTGATATCAGATCTATTTATCAGGTATGCATCAAACATCTGATAAAAAATTGATATCCAGTACACATCAAGAATTCTCACAATTCAAAAATCTGAAGGCAGAACATCTGATTTTTAAAATGGCAGAGAATTTGAATAGACATTTATTCAAAGAAATGCACAAATAGCAAAGAATCACTAGAAAAGATGTTCAGCATCATTAATTATCAGGAAAATGAAGAATTAAAAACCATATAAGATAATAATCTCACTAGATTGGCTAAATTTTTTTAATAAGACAAATACAAATTTTGTCTAGGATGCGGAAAATTGAAACCATTGTGCATTGGGAACAAGGTTGTAAAATGATGTCACTCAATTGTGTCCAACTCTTTGCAACCCCAAGGACTATACAGTCCATGGAATTCTCCAAGCCAGAATACTGGAGTAGGTAGCCTTTCCCTTCTCCAGGGGATCTTCCCGATCCAGGGATCAAACCCAGGTCTCCCACATTGCAGGTGGATTCTTATTTTTTTTTGTCTTTCTGTTTTTTTAATTGGTTTTGCCATACAATGACATGAAACTGCCATGGGTTTACATATGCTCCCCCTCCAGAACCCCCCCATCCTCCCTCCCGATTCCCTCCCCCTGGGAAATCTCTGTGCACCAGCCCCGAGCATCAACCCTGGGCTGGCGATTGATTTCACATATGATAATTAACATGTTTCAATGCCATTCTCCTATATCATCCCACCCTTGCCCTCATCCACAGTCTGTTCTATACGTCTGCGTTCCTTTTGCTGTCTCGCATGCAGGATTCTCCCTGCCATCTTTCTAAATTCCATATATATGCGTTAGTATACTGTATTGTTGTTTTTCCTTCAATAAATGCTGGAGAGGATGTGGAGAAAACGGAACCCTCTTACACTGTTGGTGGGAATGCAAACTAGTACAGCCACTATGGAAAACAGTGTGGAGATTCCTTAAAAAACTGCAAATAGACCTGCCATATGACCCAGCAATCCCATTGCTGGGCATACACACCGAGGAAACCAGAATTGAAAGGGACACGTGTACCCCAATGTTCATCGCCACATTGTTTACAATAGCCAGGACATGGAAGCAACCTAGATGCCCATCAACTGATGAATGGATAAGAAAGCTGTGGTACATATACACAATGGAATATTACTCAGCATTAAAAAAAATTCATTTGAATCAGTTCTACTCAGGTGGACGGAACTTGAGCCTATTATCCAGAGTGAAGTAATGCAGGTGGATTCTTTAGCAGCTGAACCACAAGGGAAGCCCGTAAAATGATGTAGCCGTTTTAAAAACAGTTGGCACTGTCTTACAATATTGAATGTTAGTTTACAATATGACCCAAAATTCCACTGCCACATAGACACACAAAAGTTAAAAATTAACTCTAAACAAAAATTTGTACACCTAAGCACATAGCAGTCTTATTCATAACACAAGGATACTTTAATAGAGCCTTGCTTTATTGCATTTTTCAGATACTGCATTTTTTAAAAATTGAAGGCTTTGGCAACCTTGCCTTGAGCAAGTCTATGGACACCATTTTCCAACAGCATTTTCCCACTTTGTTTATGTGTCACATTTTGGTAATTATTGAAATATTTCATACTTAATCATTGTTATTGTATTTGATAAGGAAATCTGTGATCAGAGATTTTTAATGTTACTATTGTAATTGGGGCTTTTGTTTTGTATTTTTAATTATATCATTTTTTAGACATAATGCTATTGTGTATTTAAAATACAGTAATATACTGTAACCATAACTTTTATAGGCACTTGGAAACCAAAAAAAATGAGTGTGACTCACTTTATTGTGACATTTGCTTTATTGTGGTGGTCTGGAAATGAACTGCAGTGTCTCTGAGATGTGCCTGTAGCCAGCAGAAACAATCCAAATACCCAGCAACAGATGAATGGATAATCAACTTGTGTGTACCAATAAATGGAAAAGTATTTAAATTCTACAACGTGAATACATTTTGAAAACAT
>ML663566.1:11433157-11468157 GCA_007570785.1 Antilocapra americana | reverse complement strand
ATTCCTTTTACATATTAAATGAATGCTGAGACCTATCTAGTGATGAATATTTACATAATTTGAGGGAGGTCATCAAACCCTTTACTATATAGTCAAGAATTAGAAGATAACTCAAAACATGTAATATTGCCTAGCCTTGAGATGACAATATATTTTCTGTTTTTAATTTGGTAAGATTGCACCAAGTACACTAGAAGTAAAGATATAATGCTAGGAATATATGAAAATAAATATAGAATTATTAAATAATGCCAGAAAATTTATAATTGCTTTAGATGTAATTATAGTAATAATTGCAATTTTTTTCTCATTTTTGTTATGTCATTCTGCAGTTAAGGTTTTAAAAAAATCATTAAAATGTGTAATTTAATATAATTTAATTTTAATGTAAAGGAAATTAGATTAAATACAGTCCATATTGAATTTTTCAAACATTTCATTTAATATATATTTGAGTTCAAAGTATCATTAAGATTAAACACCTGTGAAAAATCCTTTCTATATATCAGAATCATATATCATCAAAATTATATGTGCCTTCTGAACCTTCCCCTCAGATCAGTCACTTAGTCATGTCCAACTCTTTGCAACCCCATGGACTGCATCATGCCAGGCTTCCTTGTCTATCACTAATTCTCCTAGTATTCCCCTAGTATTCCACAAAGAGTCATGCATATATTTGTCCTTGCTGCCATGTATAGCTGCTGCTGCTATGTCACTTCAGTTGTGTCTGACTCTGTGCGACCCCATACACGGCAGTCCATCAGGCTCCCCAGTCCCTGGGATTCTCCAGACAAGAACACTGGAGTGGGTTGTCATTTCCTTCTCCAATGCATGAAAGTGAAAAGTGAAAGTGAAGTCACTCCGTCCTGTCCGACTCTTAGTGACCCATGGACTGCAGCTTTCCAGGCTCCTCCATCCACGGGATTTTCCAGGCAAGAGTACTGGAGTAGGGTGTCATTGCCTTCTCCAACTATGTATAGAGATAAATGGAAATGCAGAAACTTCAGTGACTATTGGAGAGTGCAGTCATGCTCATGATTCTTGGATATTTAAAGCATAGTAACAATCTATCATTCAGACTAGAGGAGATACAGGAGCTTCAGAACCATGTGAGAAATGAATTCTAATTCTAGTTCAGTTCCCTGGAATCATCTAAAATTATTTCACAAGAATTTTCCTTACACATGTTTAGCAATAATTCTCACGTGGGCTAGGAGTATTCAAAAGAAAGACTGACACTTCAGAAATCTCATTAGCTGGTATAACAATAAAAAAATAAATGAGATTTGTGTGGGTTTTTCCTACTTCATTTCCTTTCAATTACTAGTTTGGCAAGTGTGAAAAATGGATGGGTTTTAGAGAATGACTCAAAATGGTAGTAACTTAATCAAGTGGAGACTCCAATGTTGACTGATCTTTTAGAAGTTATCTGTTTTGAAGTAAAGAAATATGATCGCAAGAACGCAATATCTGTATATCTAAAAAAGGCTTTCCACAAATTGTTTCCATTTTTATCCTCAACTATAAGGATGTATTTGAAGAGTATTAGTTTATTAATCTATACTAAATGTGAGCTAGTCATCGGCATAAGTGAAAGTGAAACTGTTAGTCTCATCCTACTCTTTGAGACCCCATGGACTGTAGCTTCCAGGTTCCACTGTCCATGGAATTCTCCAGGCAAGAATACTGAAGTGGGTAGCCATTCTCTTTTTCAGGGGATCTTCCCAACCCTGGGACTGGACCCCGGTCTCCTGCATTGCAGGCAGATTCTTTACCATCTGAGCCACCAGGGAAGCCCTAGTCTTTGGCATAAAATAGAGGTAAAATATGAATAACATTATTTAAAATAAGGATAACCATTCTCTGCAACAGTTTTCCCAAATTAAAGTTGCATAGTTTAAAAATTCATCTTGCATTTACATATTGTATTATGGCATGATGTTCTCTAATTTCACTATTTATCCTTTTGTTTTTTGTATGTTAGCCTTGTGCATGAGATTTCCTTTGTGATTATTGTTAAATTTTTAATGAATCAGATTATTAATTTATATCCATTCAAAATATATTTGCTGATTACCCATTATGTGGAAGTCACTGATTTTATTGCTGGTGTTGCATCAACCTCACTTGCAGAACTTAAATTTTTGTGCTAACAGAATAAAACAAAGAGAAAAAATGAAAAATACAATTTCATATAACAGTCAGTGCTGTGAAGAAAAACAAATCAGAATATGTAGTGAGTAATGTGTAGTAAAATCCAGGTGTTTCTGATAGAAATCAGTAATATATTCTCCAAGGAGATGACATTTAAATAAAAACTTAATCTCTGATTATCTACGGGGAAATTATTTCATGCTAGAAGGCAGCAAGTATTATAAAATTTCTAGAGTATGAATAAGCTTTGCATTTTCAAGTAAAAAATATAAATAGTGTGGCTTAGCTAATTGCATGTAGGTGAGATGTAGGAAAAAGAAGATTCTTAGTAATCACTTTGAGGGTCTTTGTAAAGAAAGATATGTCTCCATGTGTATGTGGTTCTAGAAGATATTAATCAAATGTGGCAGGAAGGCATTTGAGAATTTTGATCAAAAGAGTAATATGATATGCAGAATATAGCATCATCCAAATTGATTTATAGAACAGACTGTAAGGAAGGTAAAATGGCACCAGACATATGAGTGATACAAAGAACTGGAATGAAAGGTAAACCAACTGTTCCAAGTCAGGGATGCTGATGTCTTGCAATTAAGTTTAGTATTAGAAATGGTCATAAGTTGTTAAGTTGAGGACATAATGTTTAATAGAACTGACAATATTAGGTGATGAGATATGAACTGTGAAGTGAAAAAAAAATCAAAGATGACCCAAGGGTTTAAATTTGATCATCAAAACAAATGATAGTAAAATGATTAAGAAGAGAAAAATTAGAGAAAGATTTGGTAATAGAAATACCATGCGTTCTGTCTTGTATATGTCAGTTGTGTGATGCTTGTTAAACAGCCAGATGGAGATGTTGTTCATTATATAATTGAAAAAAAAAAGTTTTAGATTTCAAGATGATGTTAGCTGCTACTTATGTAGACTTGAAAGTCATTCATGTCTAGTTGGTATTGAAAGCCTTGGGGTTGAATGAGATCACAGAGGTTTACAACAAGCAGCCATGCCAACTCTTTCCTTTGTTCATTGAATATTATTGCTTGCCAGTAATTAATTCCCTGATGCTTTATATTCTTGCTATCAAGTTCCTTCCTCTGTTAAGCTTTGTGAAAATTGTATTTGGTTATCCATGGATGATGAAAGCTTTCATTCAGGCTTTCCAAAAAGGTGTTTGCATTTACTCATATCTCATATGTACCAAGGTTCTACATGAATATATGCTTTCATTTATCTGGGATAAATGTTCAAGAGGGTAATTAGTGGGTGTTATGGTAACTCTCCTTTTAGTTTTAAAAGGAACTGTCAAACTCTATTTTCAGAGTGGTGAACTATGTTGCATTCTAATCTTCAATGTATGAGAGATACAGTTTCTCTACTTTCTTATCAGAATTTAGTGATATCGCTGTTTAAGTGTTCTGATATTTTGTTGATTTTATTAATATTTCTATAATGGCTAATAATGGTGAATATTTTATGTGCATGTCAGATAAACATATTTAGTGCTCTTCTATAAAATGACTGTGTGTCTTCTGATCATATTCTGATTTAATTGTTATTCATTTATGTCTAAATGTGAGAGTTCTTTTTATATGCTAGATATAGTCTAAATATTTGTGTCTCCCTAAAATGAGTATGTTAAATCCTAATCCCCGAGGTGGCAGTATTAGGACAGGAGCCTCTTGGAAGTAACTGGGCTTCCCTAGTGGCTCAACTGGTAAATAATCCACCTGCAATGTGGGAGACCTGGGTTCAATCCCTGGGTTGGGAAGGTCCCTTGGAGGAGGGAAAGGCTACCCACCAGTATTCTGGCCTGAAGAATTCCATGAACTATATAGTCCATGGAGTCGCAAAGAGTCGGAAATGACTGAGCGACTTTCACTAATGTCATGAGGACCTAATTGAAAGCATATCTTAATACAAAATAGTCCTGTTTGAGAGTTTTTCTCTGCTGGAACATAGGCAGTACTAACAGCCTCTTCTGTTTACATCACTTGGTAAATTAATCAGAGTATTATTCCCAAGTATTCAATAAAATGGGTCCAGACTCCGGAGATACCCACAAACAATGTACTTCCTTCTTATTTGGAAAAAGTTTTGTAATCTGTCCAATACTGTAAAGGAGTTAGGTAACACTTCCCAAATAACTGCTGCTAAAAACCTCACTGATGTTACAGTAGTTATTGAGTCTTCCTAGGGGTTATGTTCCAACCTCTAGGGTCATGTGTCTTACTGGACCCTTCCATCATACTTGACACTTCTTTCTTATCCAGACAGATTAATATTATATAACCAATTTAATGGACCAATTAAATATTTAGGAGGATGAACAAAAGCTCCAGGTCGCTCTGGACCATGCTATTTCAGAAAGCAAAACAATCAGCATTTTCTTAGGGCAAAAGTGTAAATCTGTACTCTTGTTTATCCCCAAAAATGCTTTGGATAATAGGAATGGAAAGTAACAGATTGCCCTGATCAATGGCCATTTACTGTTTTTCTTATATCGTCTCAATCTACTGTGGATACCAGTGAGCTATTTTTTAAATACTGGAGTATCCATTTACTTTTTATAGGAGTGAGAATTATGAATTAAACAGAAATATAATGGGGAGCACCATACAGCTTTAAGTGTGGCACAATCCTCTCCAACCCCATTAGGGTATATTATTATATCCTTGGCTAGGCTCAGAGGTAATTCCCAAGTGTTCAGCTTGGCATTTGTCATTACAATAACTGTTAACCCGCAGACCAAGGATTCAATATGGGAATTCTGTCAAGCACAAAATATGCTCATTATAGTAATATCACTTCCCCATTTCTCTGAACAAAGTTTTCCCTTCTCCCACCATCAGCCAGGACAGTCCTAGTATTTCTACTCTATTTAGCACAGGTCATCGCTTTCAAAAAGCTTCTAAGTGAGATTTTCACTGTGAGTTGGCCCTAATCTATAGGATTTTGCATATGTGTTGGTAACTATTTCATGGGAGGATTCATTTATATCAATAAATTCTTTCTTATCTAATCTTATGGTCCACCACAACTCACTCAAAGGAGCAAGTGTTACACATTATCTCCCGGATTCAGAAAGTATGCTGGCTGATTCTTACAGCTTCATCAGAGTAGAAGCATTTTTCTTCTTAAGTAGGTCTTATAGTTCTTTTGTCACTTTTTGTCACCCTGCTTATTTAACTTATGTGCAGAGTACATCATATGAAGTACCAGGCTGGATGAGGCACAAGGTGAAATCAAGATTACCCAGAGAAATATCAATAACCTCAGATATGCAAATGACACCACTCTTATGGCAGAAAGTGAAGAGGAATTAAAGAGCCTCTTGGTAAAGGCAAAACAGGAGAGTGAAAAAGCTGACTTAAAACTCGGCATTCAAAAAACTAAGATCGAGGCATCCGGTCCCATCACTTCATGGCAAATAGATGGGAAAACAATGAAAACAGTAACAGACTTTATTTTCTTGGGCTCCAAAATCACTGCAGATGGTGACTGCAGCCATGAAATTAAAAGACACTTCCTCCTTGGAAGAAAACCTATGACCAACATAGACAGCATGTTAAAAAGCAGAGGCTTAACTTTGCCAACAAAATTCCATCTAGTCAAAGCTATGGTTTTTCCAGTAGTCATGTATGGATGTGAGAGTTGGACTATAAAGAAAGCTGAGCACCAGAGATTTGATGCTTTTGAACTGTGATGCTGGAGAAGACTCTTGAGAGTCCCGTTAAATACAAGGAGATCCAACCAGTCAATCCTAAAGGAAATCAGTCCTGAATATTCATTGGAAGGACTGATGCTGAAGCTGAAGCTCCAATACTTTGGCCACCTGATGAGAAGAACCATCTCATTTAAAAAGGCCCCGATGCTGGGAAAGATTGACGGTGGGAGAAGGGGACAACAGAGGATGAGATGGTTGGATGGCATCACCGACTCAATGGACATGGGTTTGAGTGTATTCTGGAAGTTTTTGTTGGACAAGGAGGCCTGGCGTGCTGCAGTTCATGGGGTTGCAAAGAATCGGACACGACTGAATGACTGAACTGAGCTGAACCTTAATATGATTGATACTACTAGTATTTAATCCAAGGAAAAGATGACTCCAAAGTGGCTAAGATAAAAGACAGTTGTTTTTTTATGCCAGTTTAGTATTCAAGCCATTTATGTGCTGAACAGAAACTACAAGTTGAAAAATCTTATGTCTTGCATTAAGTTAATGAATAAATATATCAACCCAGTTTATATTTTATAACATGGTGAGCATGGTAATTCCCAATATAAGAACACATATGGACAGTTACATATATAAAATAACTGGATAAATTGATCATACTTTAAAAAATCAGTTCATATTATGATCATCAATATAAAATAAATAAACCAAGTATTACATTTTGTAGGCTATTCTATTAAAGAAGCATATTTATGTCTCTGTATTGCAAATGATAGAACTTAAAATCAGACAGAATTTAACCCAATATTTATAGTGAACAACTTTTTTGAAAAAGCTCAAATATTAAACTAAAAAAAGGTACAGTATTTTTAGCCAGTTGAAGTCAATCCCACATTAAAAAGAAAAAATTATTGCACTGAAAATAGAACAGAGCTATGCTAAGCTGTGAATACTGAAGCACATGCCTGCCTTGTTTTTTTCAGTTGGCTTATTTCCAAGTTTCTAGTAAATCACTAAACTTTTAACTGATTTAATATTTGATTCTCTTGGTAGGAAAGAGATAAAACTTCAGTTTTATGTAGTTACATATTTTTTCATAATTTACAAGTTATATCTGTAAATGTCATAAAACCATTCTGTACTCTCATTCAAATCTTTAGTTCTATGCTGTTGATTGAGCACTTGACATATATGTGTGTGTGTGTGTGTGTGTGTGTGTGTGTGTGTGTGTATGTGTGTGTGTGTGTGTGTGTGTGTGTGTGTGTGTGTGTGCATACTGCCTTGGATTGTTTCAGAGAGATGATACTTATCCTTCCAACCAAATCCTAAGCTTTTGACAATAAAAATCTAATCATCATTTAATCATAAACCTACAGCAAATAAGTGTTCATTCAGCACATGCTCTAAGTCAGGCTCTGAATCAGTTGCTAGGGATGCAGCTTCAACAGAGATGTAAACTCCACCCTTGTAGAAACAACATAGAAAAGACAGATATAAACAAAGAAGTGTAATGCAATATAGTATATATTATTGCAGAGCTGTGGTGGTGTGAAAAGAGAATCAGGTAAAATAAGAGGCGATATGACATTTTCGAGGGATCCTCAAAGATACATTGAGATGTATCAGATAAACAACAAATGCCTTGAATGGCATTTTAAAAGCCTACAAACAATAAATGCTGGAGAGGATATGGAGAAACGGGAACCCTCTTGAACTACTGATTGATAGTTTAAGCTTGATAGATTTACTTGAACGTAAATTGATAGAGCCACTATGGAGAACTGTATTGTTGTTGTTGTCCCAGTCACTTAGTCATGTCTGACTCTTTGTGACCCTGTGAACTGTAGCACGTCACACTTCCTGTCCATCACCAACTCCTGGAACTTGTTCAAACTCATGTCCATCAAGTCGGTGATGCCTTCCAACCATCTCATACCCTGTCGTCCCCTTCTCCTCCTGCCTTCAGTCTTTCCCAGCATCAGAGTCTTTTCTAATGAGCTCGTTTTTCTCATCAGGTGGCCAAAGTATTGGACCTTCAGTTTCATCATCAGTCCTCCCAATGAATATTCAGGATTGATTTCTTTTAGAATTGACTGGTTTCATCTCCTTGCAGTCCAGGGGACTCTCAAGAGTCTTCTCCAACACCACAGTTCAAAAGCATCAAATCTCTGGCGCTCAGCTTTCTTTATGGTCCAACTTTCACATCCATCCAAGACTACTGGAAAACCCATAGCTTTAACAAGACAGATCTGTGTCAATAAAGCAATCTCTCTGCTTTTTAAGATGCAGTTTGGGTTTGTCATAGCTTTTCTCCCAAGGAGAAAACATCTTTTAATTTCATGGCTTCATGAAAATTAAAACTAAAATTCATGCAAAGTCACCATCTGCAGTGATTTTGGAGCCCAAGGAAATAAAGTCTGTCACTGTTTCCATTGTTTCCCCATCTATTTGCCATGAAGTGAAGGGACCGGATGCCATGATCTTAGTTTTCTGAATGTTGAGTTTTAAGCCAGATTTATGGAGATTCCTTAAAAAACTAGGAATAGAACTACCATATGACCCAACAATCCCACTACTGGACATATGCTCTGAGAAAACCATAATTGAAAGAAATATGTATCACAATATACCTTCCAGCACTTTTTACAGTAGCTAGGACATGGAAACAACCTAGATATCCATCAACAGATGAATGGATACAGAAATTATGGTGCATATATACAATGGAATATTACTCACCTATAAAAAAGAAACACATTAGCTTAGTTCTCATGGTGAATGAACCTAGAGCCTGTTGGACAGACCGAAGTAAGTCAGAAAGAGAAAGACAAATGCATATTGAATGCATATTGAATCTAGAGAGATGGGACTGATGAACCTATTTGCAGGGCAGCAGTGGAGATACAGATGTATAGAACAGACACAGTGAGTGTAGGAGAAGATAGCACAAATTGAAAGAATAGCATAGAAACATATACTGCCATATTTAAAATAGATAGCAAGTGGAAATTTTCTGTGTGACAGAGGTAGCTCAACCCAGTGCTCTGTGACAACCTAGAGGCTAAGATGGGGTGGGGGATGGGAGAAGGGTTCAGGAGGGAGGGGACATATGTATACCTATGACTGATTCACATTAATGTATGGCAGAAGCCAAGACAATATTGTAAAGCAATTACCTTCCAATGGAAAAAAAAATGCCTAAAACTTTTTGTTATCCTTTGTAATACTCAACACAGAATTATCCATAAGTCCTCACAAAACACACACTGATAGACAAAATATCTTTGCTGTAAAGTCATGGTGAGAAGGAGGCCTCAGAAATTACCACAGTTCTTGCCAGTATTTTTATAACATTACAGGGTTATAAGTCACTGATATGCATATATATATAACCATAGCCACTTTTATATTTTCATAGTCATGTATTACCTTTTACCTGTCCTCTGTTAGATAGTGTATGAGTAAAATATAAAATGAATTAAAATTCAAAAGATAATTTCATGTTTTTCTAAAAAGTTTTAAAAGATTTTTTGTTAAGCATTCATTCAGCTAAATACCCACAGAGTTTATAAAGATTTATGTTGGCCAGAGAAGAGAAAATAGATTTATATTTTTTCTTCATAAAGTGGATTCCTCATACATTTGTCAAATCATTAGCTATTCTATTTTTTTTTTTTTTAAGGAACAACCAATGCCAACATGGCAGGTTAAAACTATAAGGTTTGGAAATAGCTTTAAAGTGTTTTCTAGTTATAATTACTTAACTTTTAAAAAGTTGACTTATTCATATTTTATATTTTTAAGGCATTACTAGAAGTTTTATTTCTGAGTGATCATGCATCCTTATCTGTTTATTGTTCCTGGAAAAGTTTTAGTGCTTTCATGATCATAATTTTTTCATTCTCAAATAAGTTTGAGATTTCTTTAAATGTGAGATTTTTTCATTGACTTAAATGCATAGCTGAAAACCTGATGCTGTTATTTGGATTGCCATTTATTAATTCTAGTAAAATAAATGTGTTTCTCTTAAAATACATTACTCTTTTAACAAAGATTAAATCATTTGTATTTTAATTGATCCTTAAAGAAAAATATGAAAAATCTTAAAATCTTCTTGGAAACAAAAATCTTATTGACTTAGAAATATGTTTCCAGAGTCATTGAAAATAGATAATCAGCCATCAATTTGTGTTACATAGTTCTTATTTTTATTTTATTTTTATGAATAATTAAATAGCTACTTGATATAGTTGATATTTTATGTACAAAACTTTACTGGTGTTATTGATACTCCTATGTTATACTAAAAATTTATATCTGTTTCCCGTTAACCATTTAGTGATCCAGGATTGGAATGATCTGACACTGCAGAAAATAACACATATATATACACACATACCAAAAACAAAACAAAAACAAACAGAGCATGGCGTTGATGCAAGGCGGGGGAGAGGGCGATGTTGTTGGAGCAAGGTGAAGATATATTCTAATAGTTTGGAATGCAAGAGCAAGCAAAAGCAAGGAATAGGGAGAACATGTTGCTGGGAAAGACTGAAGGCAACAAGAGAAGGGGATGAGAGAATTGGATAGCATCACTGATTCCGTAGACATGAATTTGAACAAAATCTGGGAGGTAGTGAAGGGCTGAGGAGCCTGATGTGCTGCAGTCTGTGGGGTCACAAAAAATTGTACTAAACTTAGCAGATGAACAACAACAACAGCAAACATATTGGAGAGGTTTTGTGAAAAAGTGTTAGTTTTAGAGTCAGACATATGGAGTTTGAAACCTAAGCTGTAAGAGTCTATGTAAAAAGATATATAAGTAACCCATGATCTCTTATCAAAAATTATAACAGTTATATTGAACGAAATGATGTCTGAATTATACCTTGCACAGCGTTTGATGCAAACTAAGTCCTCAATACATGTTAGTTATATTTATTTCTTCAGAATTGATGATGCTGCAAACTGCAACAGTACTGGTATTTTACATGTTAAAAAAGAAATACAGGAATACTAAGAAGAGAACACATGAGTAATATAGAACAGGAGTTCTCAAAATTTTAGAGTATAAATATGAAAATCATTGTTTGCTTACCTAAATGGCCCAGACCCAGAGATTTGCTTCATTTAGTCTAAAGCACTGCATGTGTCTGTGCTCAGGTGCTCAGTTGCTCAGTCATGTCCAACTCTTTTGCAACACCATGTACTAAGGCCCACCAGGCTCTTCTGTCCATGGGATTTCCCAGGCAAGGATACTGGAATGGGTTACCACTTCCTTCTCCAAGGGATAAAACAGTGCATAGGCATCTGAATTTTTATTAGGCCAAGTGATTTTGTTGCATATTTGTGCAAGAAAATCAATTGGGTAAATAGGAAGAGTAAATTTCAAGTTCTGTGGCCATTAAGCTTACACTTTCTTGAAAGATCAAGGCTTCACCCTTAGTGAAGGAAGAGCTTATTCTGTATAACAATATAATATTTAACTTGGTATCAATATTTCTCAATGTCTCTAAAGCTTTAGTAATGGATTCATTTAAAAGAAACAGTGTGAGAGGCTATCATCTCTGTCCAAGTTAGGTTATCAGTGACCAGATTTTCCCTCCTGTCTGGAACAACAAAAAACAACAGACTTTATATCTATACCTACATCATCTATATAATTTGTATCTCTAACTATATATATCATCTATAAGAACACACACAATGGTTTTGTTTTCAAGACCTCAGACAATAGTGGCTAATGTTTTTGGACAAATGAAGAAAAAAAGATACTTTTTTCTCACTAGCTGCTTTGAGTTTCCAGGCCAAAGCAGGGAAAGGAAGAGCAAGACATGATTCCAAGGAGCACATAAATTGAGAAGACAGAGCTGAGAGTTCAGAGAAAAAAAAAATGTGGCTGGAGATTACAACAGAGATTTCTGTGAGGGCAGATATTCACAAAGAGCTCTGTGTATCTGAATAGAGTCTGGATACTGATTAATACATGTGTTTGAGAAGACTAAAAAAAAAATGCAAAAATGTTGAAGAACAATGCCCAGTTTCTCACACAAGGCTGAGAAAGTGCATATCCCACCAGTCAGACCAGGCAAACTTAATAATTTATATGATATTAGATAGAAATCTCTGAAAAATCTAACCTCAGAAGTTGCAAACAACATATTCTAAACAGAGAAGTATTGTGAACACATCTAGAAAATCATAAGATCATAATGAACCTGAACATTTAAATTCTCAATAAACTGTATCTTGGAACAAGTTTCACAAATACATATGGGGAAAATTATATTCAGATTTTAGCAAAGTGAAACTGCAATTCTTATTTGATGCTTATTCAAATATCTGCTAACACTTTATTCATACAGTAATATGCATGGCATTCATGCAGATCAGTTCAGTTCAGTTCAGTTGCTCAGTAGTGTCCAATTCTTTGCAACCCCAAGCACTGCAGTATGCCAGGCTACCCTGTCCATCACCAACTCCTGGACCTTGCTCAAACTCATTTCCATAGAGTTGGTGCTGCAATTCAACCATCTCATGCTCTGTCATTCCCTTCTCCTCCCACCTTGAATCTTTCCAGAATCAAGGTCTTTTCTAATGGGTCAGTTCTTCCCATCATGTGGCCAAAGTATTGGAGCTTCAACTTCAGCATCAGTCCTTCCAATGAATATTCAGAACTGATTTCCTTTAGGATTGACTGGTTTGATCTTCTTACAGTCCAAGAGACTCTCAAGAGTCTTCTCCACCATGACAATTCAAAACCATTAGTCTTTCAGCGCTCAGCTTTCTTGGTCCAACTCTCACACCCATACTTGACTATTGGAAAAACCATAGCTGTGACTATATGGACCTTTGTCAGCAAATTGATGTCTTTGCTTTTTAATATGCAGTCTAGATTTGTCATAGTCTTTCTTCCAAGGAGTAAGCATCTTCTAATTTGATGGCTACAGTCACCATCTTCAGTGACTTTGGAGCCCAAGAAAATAGTCTGTCACTATTTCCATTGTTTCCCCATCTATTTGCCATGAAGTGATGGTACCAGATGCCATGATCTTCATTTTTTTGAATGTTGAATTTTAAGTTAGCTTTTTCACTCTTCTCTTTCACTTTCATCAAGAAGCTCTTTAGTTCTTCTTTGCTTTCTCCATAAGGGTGGTGTCATCTGCATATCTGAAGTTATTGATATTTCTCCTGGCAATCTTGATTCTAGTTTGTAACATCCAGTCTGGCATTTTGCATGATGTATCAAGATATGTATGAGAAATGGATAGATATTCTAGTTACTAAAAAAAAAATTACAAACAGTAGCTACCTGGTAGTGCACAGAGTGGTATTTTTAAAAGAAAATTAAATAAACAATTATAATAATAGTTTTTTCAAATTTCACAGGATATTTTCATTCTAAATCTGGCATAAGAGGCAAGTTTAGAGTCAAGACTACAGTTGTATCTCTTTGAATACTAATTCAATGTGTTGGCCACTGGCCAATTAACATAGGCTAATTGAAATCTCTATGAGTACATCCAATGTTTAAAGTAAGGACTTTGTGCAGTCACTGATTAGTTTTTTAAAATGAGTTATATTAAGTTGAACATATGATAAATAGTGAAAAATATGTAAGTTGATACTGATGTTGATCACAAGTGGTAAGTATCTTGAACAACATGAGGAAAACATTTTGACTAAAATACTAAAGAATTTGTAATAATTCATTCAATTAACATAGAACATTCTGATTTTTAGAGTCAGAAGTCAACTTAAAAATGATTCTTAAAGGAAGTTAGCTATGCTAATATAGATGACACTGAGAAACTTACATCAGCCCAGTGATGCTTATTTCTTTCTTCTTCATTTTAATCAACTCTTTCCATAAAAGTAAAAAAAAAAAAATCCATAGGATAGATACATGTTCTTCCTGCTGGATCCAAAGTTTTTTGAACAGCAGGAAAGAAGTGCACTTTTTAGATGACCCTGATAGTTGGCTCATGTAGTGATTTATTCAGTGGATATGCATGCTGTGAAATCCTTATTTCTTGGAGTAACAGCAGGGAAACTAGGACTCCAGGTATCTTGTATGTCAAGAAGATTGAATATTTGCAAAGCTCAAGAAAATCTACAGGGGCTATGAGAGGTTTGTATGTATGTATGTTTGTATTTATTTTATTAAGAATCTTCAAACACATATACACATCAAGGTTCATAGACTTAAAATTGATCTGAAAACATATATTGCTTTTTGGATTACTCTATACCTTATTGTGACTAACTTTCAACTGCTGAGAGAGCAGTGTTTACCAAGGCCAATGTGATTTTCCCAGTTGCAATATAATGTTGATCTCATTTGAACTGACTGCTAATCCATCGAACTCAGTATGCTGACTTTGTAAAATGATCATTATTTCACATTACCAATGAATTTTAAAATGTACTAAAAGGCAGTCTTTTGAAGGGTGTTAGTTTTGAAAATTATGTGTGGCATTAACTTACAGAGAACAGCATATTCAAATGTGTTTAGAATCAAACTGCATATTCCATAAAATAATGGATAATATTGTTGATTAAGTAACAATTCTAAAATATTATTTTAGTATTCTTAACTATGGTTCATTGAAAACCTTTGATAGAATTTTCAGTCTACATATATTGTTCATCAGTCTCAGTTCTTTAATATTAAAATCTATTCTTTGTACAAAAAATGATTGTAATAAAAAACATATTCTAAGTACTGTCTCAAGGTAGCAACTTGTAAGGGTCATATTAAGACCCTGTTAAATGTTTGTTGGAATTATCATCTCAAAATATTATAGTAGACTATACAAATATCTCCAAATATTTTGAAAAATGTTTTCATGAAAAGAAGACTTCAAACTGAAAAAAATAAATCTTTTTAAGACTGTATTCACATTTGAGGGTTGAGTGGGATTTATTGCTGGAGGATAAAAAGAGATTTTTTTTAATAGATGCAACATTATCAGGGCTGGGAAATAGTAGGGTCTATTGTGTTGAATATTGGTAAAACCAACATAGCTAAAAGGATGAAATGGAGAGCACATATAGAAGTAGATATGCCATATGACAATAAATGACCAACATGATCAAAGAGCAAATTATGCATTTTTATGGCTATTAGAAAGTATTTGACAATTTAAAGTGGAAAAATAAAATGATTAGAGCTCTAGCAGCACAACAGACTGAAAAATGAACTGAAGGATGAGTAAAGGCAGCTATTTATAACACCAAACTTTCCTTTACCTGTAATTTCTAATCCACTTACATTGATTTTCTGAGACATATATGTAGATATAGTACTGTTTGGAGTTTTTCAATAATTCTGAAGCTTTTTGTGCATTTTCAGATTAAGCAATTTTTTTAATGCATCTGTAATGTTGGGTTTCAGAATTCCCTTATGTACATGAGAAGAGGCAAGGAAGAATCCTTTTGCTTTGGAGTAGAATCAGAACTATCCATATGAACCTATGGCTTTTAGCTGACCATATGAAATTGCCACTTTTCTATTACAGTCCACTGAAATAAACAATGATATTCCACTAGTGATGAGTAGACTTAGTACCCAGATCTTACTTTCTAAATATTTCTTATGAAAAGGAGCAAGAGGACTTGTTTGTTGAAAGGTGAATCAGCAACTTCTTGTGCAGAAAAAAAGAAATTTATGTATGTGTGAAAGATGTGACTTTGGAATATCAGGAGTATAACTGTGCCAATAAAAAATATCCTAATCACTGTGTCCTTAAAAAGTCCTGCCCTCAAAGGAAACTAGTTTACAAAAGCCCACAGTCCATAGAGTCACAAGAATCAGGCACAACTTAGCAACTAAACCACTACTACCAATCTGATAAAGTGTTATCAGAGCCTAACTAAAGTAGAACACCCAACTTCAGTCCACATTCACCATCCTCTCCTACTTAGAGAAGTATAAAACTGAGAAACACTTGTAAAGTTCACAGCCCAGAGACATAAACTCACTAATATAGTTAATCATAGGGCAATAGTATATTTTGTTTCTCCATATCCCTCCCCACCATAGTACTAGATGTCTATATACAGCAGTCCTTTTAGCCCAATACATCATGCCTAGCTATCAAGAAATACAAGACTCACTAAAGGCAAAAACACAATTTTAAGACATAGGTCAAGCATCAGGACTGTACATGACAGAGATGTTGGGATTATCAAACCTAGAATTTAAGCACCTATAATTAATGTGCTAAAGGCTCTAACGTATAAAAATGATAGCATGAAAGAATAGATAGGCATGTAGGGAAACAGATGAAAATCCTAAGAAAGAAGTAAGAAGAAATGCTGGAGATAAATAATACTTCAGTAGAAATGAAGAATGCCTGTCATAGACTCAACAACACATTCTAAACAGCTGAGGAAAAAAATCTCATCTATAAACATCTGATCAGTAGAATCCTCAAATACGAAAAACAGAACAAAGGCTAAAAAATACAAAAAAATATACAACAACTATGGGACAACTACAAAAGGTGCAACAAATATATTATGGGGATATTGGAGAAGAGATAAAGCACCAAAAGTAACATTTGAAACAATGAATTTCCCCAGGTTAATGTCAGACACCAAACAGAATAAGAAAGCTCAGAGAACACCAACCATACATGACAGATTTTAAAATATTTTGAACAAAATCAAAATAAAAGCAGCTTATTTTCAGGATGCAGTAAAAATAGCACTTAGAAAAGAATTTATAGAAATCCACAGACTGAGAGAATATAGTTGCTAAAGACACATTTGATTAAAAAAGTTGTTTTAAAAATATACAAAGTCTTAAAGCTCAGCAGTAAGTTAACAAAAATTTGATTAAAATTTGGCCAAAGACCTTGACAGACACCTGACCAATGAAGATAAACATATGGTAAATAGGCACATGAAAAAATACTCAAGACCACATGTCATCAGGGAAATATCAATTAAAACAAAATTAAAATATATACCACTACATACTTATCAGAGTGACTAAAAACCCAAATGCCAACAACACCAAATGATGATGAGGATATGGACCAACAGGAGCTCTCATTCATGGCTGGTGTGGTACAGTCACTCTGGAAGCCAATTTTGCAGTTTCTTACAAAGCTAAGAGCCATGAGCCAGCAGTTGCACTCCTTGGCACTTGTTCAAAGAAGTTAAAACTTACGAACATACAAACATTTGCACATGGATGTTTGTAGAAGCTTTATTCATAAGTAGCCAGGCTTATAGACAACCAAAATGTTCTTCAATGGTGAACAGATAAACGTGGAGGAGCTTTAAATGAGTAATGCTAAGCGAAAGAAGCCAATCTGAAAAAGCTACATTGTGTGCGATTCTAACCGTATGACATTCTGGAAAAGGCATAACTACGGAGACAGTAAAAAGATCAGGGATTAACAGAGGTTTGGAAGGAGAGAGGATAGACAGATAGCAGAGGATTTTTAGGTCTGTGAAAGTATTCTATATGCTGCCATAACGATGGGCACACGCTGTCACATTTTTGTCCAAATCCATAGCATGCACAGTAGCAAATGTAAACCATAAGGTAAATAATGGACTTTAAGTGACAGTGATGAGGCAGTGTAGGTTCATTAGTTATAACATACTGAGATAATTCTAGTTGGAGGATATAGAAAGTGGGGGAAGACAAACATGTGTAGGGGCCAGGACTGTATGAGAAATTTCTGTACTTTCCCCTCAATTTTCCTATGAGCCTAAATATTATCTAATATGGTGTTATTTTAAAAAGTATCCTAATTATTAAAAATCCATTTCATTACTCATTTCTGAAATGTCCTTACTAAATATTCAGTCTTTTTTGTACTTACATAATTATGATAGGGTTCTTCAGGGCAAGACACAGTTTAAATTGCTTTCAATTTATTAAGGCCAATTAATGAACATAGAAGGAAAGCAATTAATCATAATTAGGCTATTAGCAGTTCTGACAAACAGTATAATTTATCTCAAAGTATCAAATGGAAAAAAAAGGGAAAAGGGGAAAAGAAAATAATTTAAGAGTTAATTAATGATGATGAGAAAAACTTGTTAGTATAGTATATTAGCTAGGATATAATATCTGTACATAATAGAGAACAAAATTTGACAGTTGCTTAAGCAGAATTGAAGTTTTTTTTTTCCAATGTAATATCTTAGATAATCTGTCGTAGCCTTGTTAGGGTTTGGAAGAGATATCTGTACCAAAATGTAATCTAGTACCCTGTTTCCTTCTGTCTTGTTGCTGAATTTAGTGTGATGACTAATTGGCATTTTGCAAAACTGGATTATATACCACATTCCTGGCAAGTGAAAATAAAAGTCACTCAGTTGTGTGCGACTCTTTGTGACCCCATGGACTATACAGTCAGTGTAAATCTCCAGGCCAGAATACTGGAGTGGGCAGCCATTCCCTTCTGCAGGGGATCTTCCCAACCCAGGGACTGAACCCAGGTCTCCTGGACTGCAGGTGGATTCTTTACCAGTGAGCCACAAGGGAAGCTCAAGAATACTGGCATGGGTAGCCTATCTCTTCTCCAGCGGATCTTCCCCCACAGGAATTGAACCAGGGTTTCCGGCATAGCAGGTCTATTCTTTACCAACTGAGCTATCAGGGAAGCAAGGCATATTCCTGGCAACTGGATAAAAAAATAAGTGTATGCTCCTATTTAATTTCCTTGATGGAAACATCATAGAATTATATATATTATCTCTACTCAAGTCTCCAGTTAACAATTAAGTAAATAAAATTTCAGAGTGTTCAGCTAACTTTGATGAACAACAAATATGTTAATGTAAATATATCCCAAACATTATTGGAATATATTTATATTAAAATACCATGATTATATATATATATAACATTTACCCAAAATTATTTTTTATTTACTGAAGTATGGTTGATTTACAATGTCATGTTAATTTCTACTGTACAACAAAGCAGTTCATATATATATATACTTTTTCATGTTGATTTACCTTAAGATTTGTCAGAGAATATTAAATACAGATGTCTGTGCTATACAGTAGGACCTTGCTGTTTATCTGTTCTGTATATAATAGTTTGTATATGCTAATCCCAAATCCCAGTATATCCCTTCCCCACCCCAACCTCTGCAAACTATCCAAAGTTCTTGTATTTTATCCGAGCACTCTAATCACATTCCATCCCATTAATCAGAATTTAGTTTAAAAAAATCCAGTTTTAAGGAGAACTAACAAATGTAAAGAATTCCAGATGGTCTTGCACCACCTAAATATCAGGGTTCTATATTGGAAACACAACTACAGTCTCTTCAGTTGTTATATTCTAGGGCTGGTGTGGTCAGTAGCAAATTCAATCTTTATGTAACTGACATGAAAAAATTAATGATAATCAAAGAACTCAACTCTAAATACCACTATACTTACTGTGGTTTAAAATTCCCGCTTGCCTCAGAACTTAAAAGGTTTTATCCCCTTTCTCTCCATGTAATCCAAATGTATTAGTATATTGTGAGATCCTCCAAGTTGACAGTCAGTGATGTTGTAAATCAGTTCTAAGGGTTTATGGGTTTATCTACTCTTCATGATCACACTGGGCAAGTCTGAATGCACATACCAGATAAGATATTTTAGTTTTCACTTATGCTAACTAAAAATTTAGTTTGTGATTCAACTTTGGTAACTACTCTGTGAGGAACCACAAAGGCATTCACTCAAACAGAGATTATAAAATCAGTTTTAACCATGCTTATCAGAGGCTTAGTCATAGAGACATTGACACTCAAATACTTCTTCTAGCAGAAGTCAGCCATGATAGTCCAGCTTCCTCGTAGGACACCAGACTTTATTTTTCCAACTCCTTTTTCTCCTTCTGTGGTCATCTCTGCTCCTCCTTCTTCTTATAGTAGTGATAACTATGATTAATTTTATATTTTTAAGGTATGTCTACTGATACACTGTAAATGCTACATAATTAAATTTGCTTTATTATTCATTTCTGGCAACAAATATTTTGAATTACAGTCTTGTCATATATTTATATTAACTTTCTAAACTACTTGTGTTAGTATGTATGCATATTTTTAAGATATGGATTTATTTTAAAAATATTGGATGGCACAAAGGGAAAAGTCCTGGAAAACAGCAAAATAAATCCTCCTTCTTATTAAGATTATTCTATTATCATCATTCTAGTTATAGGTCATATAATTATCTATTAGGCAGTCCTGTTTTTTCCATTTATCAAAACTTACTTGAAAGATACACTATACTTATTTATTATTAGGTTTATTGATCAAGAATACTTATCTAAATTGATAATCTGACAACTCTACAGTTTCTACCTTTTAATAACAAGAAAGTGTTTTAGCATGTTCCACGTTTTCTATCTATAAAATAATTTGCTATGTGTTATAAATACTGGAAGTTAAAATAGGAAGTATGATTTTTGTGTTTGCCTAATTTGCTAAAGCTCTATGAAGGTAAAGATGTACATTTGGATTTGATCTCAACATTCTTAGTCATGTCAAGATTACCTTAGAGGGAAAAATTAAAAACATCATCTTGAGGCAAATATAAATACAGTCTTATGCATTTAAATAATGTCAGTCTTTAATTATATTTCAAATATTTGATTAATTTTGTTGTTTTTAATGTACATTGAAACAGAGATAATAATGATGTAAAAATTTTTTATAGGCTTACATAAATAATCAAATCAAGTAAACCTAATATTGAGAGTACTGATAAAATTTTTATGGCAACATTTATTTATCTCATCAAATAAACTTCCACTGCCTTTAATAAAATTTAATAAATTTTAATGGGATTCCCTGGTGGCTTAGTAAGTAAAGAATCCACCTGAAATGTGGGAGACCTGGGTTCAATTTCTGAGTTGGGAAGATCCCCTGGAGGAGAGCAGGGTAATTTCTTTTATTGATAAAAATTTACTAAGATTAAATAGTTATTAAAATAGCAGTAAGTAAACTATAATCTAAACCAGGCACTCACATTCATACTATTGTCTTATTCCGACAACTGAATTTTTAAAATAATATTTAGTTCAGTTTAGCTTAATTTATTATGACTTAAAGAAGTTTATAATAAGTAAAAATATATAACTGTTCTTTGCTTAAGATTAACAAGTGAAAGATTGATTTTAGCCAGTGTAATGCAAATCATAGAATAATTAAAAGAGAAAGGTACAGAATACCTTAATTAGGTAAATATGACCTAAATTGTATTAATACTTTGAAAATGCAACTATTAAGAGTAAATATTTATAAGGGATAAGCTAATTACATTTTCTCTATTCTCCTCACTAGGAGCAAGTCATTATGTCCATAATGGTTACTTATGGAAGGAGAGAAGGGTCTATGATTGACGTAACTTGTACAGGATAGCATGTAAAGTGGCTGACAAATTTATTTTCCTTGACCTAATGATAGTTGCCTTAAAGTACTTGATTAAGCCATATATTTGAATTGGTTTTATTTTTTAGTGTTGTACATTTTAGTAAACATATTTTTTAAAGTTGTTTTAGAACTAAGTACTGAAAACATAAAAATTAAGTGGACTTCTCAGATTGGTTTAGAGGCTTTACACCACAAATAGAAAACTAGGAAACTTCTTACGTATTAAAAACAGAATTCTGGAGAATGATGGTGAGACTATCATACCAGGAAAATATAAACTCTGGTAAAGCTCACAGAAAACAGTGATATAATGCATTAATTTGCATAATTTTCAAGTCCATGGACACATCTTTGTATTTTTATACATGAAGGGAGCCAGAGAAAAAGTATGTGTCATGAATATGAAGATGCACCTGGCATAAGAACACTTTTTTCATTAGCAGCATCTTCAGCTTGTAAAGAAAAAGCAACACTTCACAGATATGATTCATGGGCATTATTTGAGTATTGACGTTTCTGAACATGCTGGAGAGGATGTGAGTGAGAGAATCTTGTTGCAAATATGTATATATATTTATAGATCAAAGCTAAGTCAAAAGCAACAATATTAATTCCATGATTCCCATGGGGATATTCTCCTAGATTTTTTTTTTGTAAGCCAGTTAGTTTAGGCTGAATCCAGACCCCAACCAAGTATATATAAATTTGCTCCCAGAAACCTATACCTTATGACTAACGAGGTTTTGAATTCTGTTTATATTAGCTTCATGGTGTTTGTAATCCATTTATTTGCTCTCACAAATATTTATTAGTAGACTGTTTCTACTGTTATTTCCTGTTAGAGCTTTAGTGATTTTCTAAATTCAGCTTGAGCATGGCATGCAAAAGAAATTATTTTATTCAGAAAATGTCTAAAAAGAAAAATGAAAATCTATGAGAAAGTGTACAACTTGTCACTATTTCACCATATGTTAAGGGCATGAAAGTGAGAGAGAGAGACAGTAGGGACAGAATATTTTTGATAATATGAAGAATTTTTAATGGAAGACTAAGTTAAATATATTGATAAAATGTCAGGACACTGGGGTGTTGAAGAAGAAATTGAGAAAGCTTGTTAAGCAGTAAAACAGATCCTGAGCAAATTTCAGTACCAGATGCAAAATTGATCAGTATGAAAATGAATGAATAAACAGAGTATGCTCCTCTTTTCTTATTTAGATATTTCCAGATAACATAAGAAATACCAATTAAATAACTAAGAAATTCTTAAAACTCAAGAGGAGCATCTAATTTGCATATAAATAAAAGAGAAATATCTCTTGTATCTAAGGTTATGTCAATCTATGGGAGATTAATTCTTTCTCACCATAATTTAGTTCCACTATTTATTCAAGCCACTTTATCAGACCCACATATTTCGCACCTTCCAGTACAAGCCTTCAAAGTACAAAGACAAGAACTATACCAATAAATTTACTGCTTGAATAATCTCTTGCTTATATCTATTCAAGCAGATCTGCACTAAAGCCTAGAAATGGTGGCTTCAGTTTGAAAATTTTGTTTCCTTTAATTGTAAATCTCTCAAGGAGGATAAATTGAACTAAAAGTAATTTATGTTATTAACCTGAACAGTTAGTCTAACCCTCAAATGTATTTTTATACATCTTTTTATAGGAATCTGTGTCATAGTGTCGTACAGTGGGCTATTGAATTCAAGTGATAAAATTTAACATCTCGATGTGCCTATAAACCAATATATAAATTTAGATAAGCAGACTGTATAAATTTCTTATAGCAGCTGTAGCAAATTACCACAAGATTGCATTTGAAACAACACATATATTCTCTTACAGTTCTGGAGGTCAGCACTATTCCTTCTATAATGCAACAGAAAATCAGTTTCTGTATCATTTCTAGCTTCTAGAGACCATCTGCCTTCCTTGGCTTATAGTCTCATCCTCATTCTTCAAAGCCAGTGGTGTATCATCTTCCAACCACTCTCTTTCTCTCTGCTTCTTTTATTAAATAACTTTTGCTCTGTGTTTTGTTCCTCTCTAACAAACACCTCTATGATTTCATTGAGCCCACTCAGATAATCCAGGGTAATTTCCCCATTGCTGAGGTTGTTGTTATCCTTTAGTTGCTAAATTATCCAGCTCTTTCATGACCCCACGGACTATAGTCCACCAGACACCTCTGTCCATGGGATTTCCTAGGCCACAATACTGGGGTGGATTGCCATTTCCTTTTCTGGGACTCTTCCTGATCCAGGGATCCAACGCAGGTCCTGCATTGGCAGGCTGATTCTTTACCACTGAGCCACCTAGGAAATCATTTTCCCCATGGAAGACCCTTAATTTAATCACATCTGCCAAGTCTCATTTTCCATATAAAATAACATATTCACAGGTCCTGGATATTAAGGTTTAGACTTCTTAAGGAAGCTATTATTCTGACTACTATGCAAACTATATACTTAGTAGATGTTCATATAAGAGTGTAATCATTGTTGCTGTGTGCTTGTGTTTAGCTGTGTCTGACTCTGTGACCCCATGGGTGGTAGCCCGTCAAGCTCCTCTGTCCAGGGAATCCTTCCAGACAAAATATTGGAGTGTGTTGCAATTTCCAACTCCAGAGGATCTTCCCGACTCAGGGATCAAACCCATGTCTCTTATGTCTCCTGTATTGGCAGGTGGATTCTCTACTACTAGAAGCACTAAATTTACTAAATATTTAGACATTCCAGGTAACAAAATATTTCATGTGATTAAACTGGGAATAGTTTGTCATTGCTCATAATGATCTAGAGACCATGAGCTTTTATATATATTTAGAATGAACAGTTTATTTAAGTGACTTCCATAGTAATATTAAGTGAAACACATGAACTGCCAGTATTAAATAACTTTTTATTTAGGGAATGACAGTTTCATATGATTAAAAATAAGATATCTTTGTACTTGTGATTACTACATAATAAAAATATATAAAATAAGATTAGCAACATGCTTGAAAAAGTGATACACGTGCACCGTGTTACTACAGTTTTATACAGAACTGGCACATTAATTACATGCAGGGAGACTTCTAATTCTTGAGCACAGAAGAGATGTTAAGTTCATACAGAATAGCTTAGTTTGGGGAGAAATGAGATACCAAATGAATCCTAGAGGGTGTAGTTGATAAGAAAATGACCCCTAAGAGAGAATACATACATAGGGCAGTAGAGGAAGGAAGGCATGATAATTTACAAATCTGTATTACACTTCTTGAAAATATTTCTCTTGCTTTAATTTTAAGATATAATTTCATGAATACAGGTAATTGGAAAAAAATAGTTCTAAGATAATTATGACCATATGGACTGTATAGTCTGCTAAATAAACAGCCTGGCACAGAAAATGTAACCTCTCTGCTTTGCTTATAACCATGCCAGAATCTTTGTAATGTGCAAATGTTGAAAGGTTGGAAACATTTCTCTGGATTACTAAGATGGTAAGTGAAAGCTCATTAATGCTTTCTGTACTTCCAGAAAAGTTGCTTTCAGATGTCAACTCTAAAATTTGTGATAACTGAGACTTCCCTGGCAGTCCAGTGATTAAGACTTCATCTTCTAATCAGAAGATGTGGGTTTGATACTGGTCAAGGAGCTAAGATCCTATATGTTGTTGTTGTTCTTCTGTTGTCCAGTCATGTATGACTCTTTGTGACCTGCTGGGCTGCAGCACGCCAGTACTTCCTGACCTTCACCATCTCCTGGAGTTGCCCAAGTTCATGTCCATTGCATCAGTGAGGCTATCCAGCCATCTCATTCTCTGACACCCTTTTCTCCTGCCTTCAATTTTTCTCAGCATCAGGGTCTTTTCGAATGAGTCAGCTGTTCACATCAGGTGACCAAATATTGGATCATCAGTCCTTCCAATGAGTATTCGCTGTTTGTTTTTTCTAAGATTGACTGGTTTAACCTCCTTGCTGTCCAAGGGTCTCTCAAGAGTCTTCTCCAGCACCACAGTTCAAAGGCATTAATTCTTCAGCACTCTGCCTTCTTTATGCTTCAGCCCTCACGGCCATATGTGACAACTGGAAAGACCATAGCCTTGACTATCCAGACCTTTGTTGGCAAGTGATGTTTTGCTTTTCAACACACTTTCCTTTTTTATTGTAATTGATTTCCTGCCAGGAAGGAATCATCTAATTTCATGGCTGCAGCCACCATCTGCAGTGATTTTAGAGCCCAAGAGGAGGAAATCCGTCTCTGATTCCACCTTTTCCCCTTCTATTTGCCATGAAATGATGGGGCTGGATGCCATGATCTTAGTTGTTGTTGTTGTTGTTGTTTAGCTTTAAGCTGGCCTTTTCACTTTCCTCCTTCACTCTCATTAAGATATTCTTTAGTTACTTAGGAACTAAAGATCCCATAAGCCTAGTGGCCAAAAGGCTAAAACATAAAACAGAAGCAATATTCTAACAAATTCAATGAAGACTTTAAAAATGGACCACATCAAAAATAAATCTTTAAAATAAATAAAATCTGTGATACTTATTCAAGTCTGGAAGTGGACTCTCTCCTAACAAATGTATATATATTTTGTTTCCCCAATATCTCAACTAAGAAGATGAGTTAGTTTTATTATTTCTAATGGTACCTGTTTTTTAAAACAGATATCAGTTTCAGATGGGTATTGGTGGCGATTTGCAGTGAAGTTTCATTGGTAATCATTTTCTTGGTCTGAAATTGTTTAAGCACTTAAGTATTTACTGAAACCCATTTTCATCTAAAAGATATGTTTACTAATATAAAAATATTATATATTTATTTATTTAGCTGAAATTTAACAAACAGAAAGAGTTCAATCCTTTTAATTGGAAGGTGAAAATAGAGGAGGAAATTATAATAGTAATAGTGCTAACATTGAGTACTTACCTTGTATCATTCAAATTTTCAAATTTCTACATAGGTTACTTCATTTATTTTTTATTACAATTTATGATGTGGGATGCAGAAGTTTTCTCAATTTACAGATAAAAATCAAGGTATAGAGAAATAAATTAACTTACTCAGGCTCATACAACTTTCTGAACTCAAACCCCAGTAGGGTGGAAACATGAAGCTTTGGGAAAACTAAGAAAGGAGTCAGAGTGAAGTCAGAATATAGGTTGTCACTAATTGCATAAGACTGGGCTTCCCAGGTGGCTCAGGGTTAAATAATCCAGCTGCTACTGCAGAAGATGCAAGAGATGTGGGTTCAATCCCTGGGTCGGGAAGATGCCCTAGAGAAGGGAATGGCAACCTTCTCCAGTATTCTTGCCTGGAAAATCCCAGACAGAGGATTCTGGAAGGCTACAGTTCAGAGGGTCACAAAAAGTTGTATATAACTGTACTTGAAAGCATAATATAGGTGAGTTGGATGATAACAATTAAATTCATAAAAAATAAATGGCAAAGTCACAAGAGTTCATTTCTCTTTTTGTTTTTCCTTTACTCTACACTCTGTGAGAATGCAAGCCTGTATAAATGTATCTAGTTTTTATACCAATATTTTTCTAGGATGGGCTTTTCTGGACTTTAAGATATTGATGTATATTCAGATACTCAGATTTGGAACCACTTTCTCCAATTGGCTTATGAAGGGTGGCAGAATACAGCATCCAAAAATGTGACACTTTGACATATTATTTTGAGCTGAAGGAACTTGAGAAAAAGCAGATGCTAGAAGAACATTCTAACCTCTCCTCTTTAAGTAAAGGGGAGATAAAAACTCCATGTGAAAGTACCCGCTCTGTACCAAGAAAAGAGAAACTTTCTTCAACAGGAAGTCAGACTCAGGATAAAATTCTGTACAGAGATATTGCTAAAATAATTAGTCTCTTCCTTCAGTTTCCCCACATAGTTTAGTTACATCTCCACAGTTCTGTCTTTGTTCAACCTTAACTTAAAAGCATTTAATTTTCCCATTTCTTTGAGTCTTCATTATGAAGATTCTGCTATCATATAAAACTTAAATTTGTATACTTTTCTCTTGTTAACCTATATATATATATATATTTTGTTAACCTATATTATGTCATCTTAATCATTGGTCCCAGCCAAACACCCAAAGAGGTGGAGATAAAATTTCACCTCCTCTACATCAATTTAAAAAAGAAGAAATATCTATTAACCTGACCTGCTATCTCTCTACTCTTTGTGAGTAATAAGTGGAATAAAGGAGACTTAGTTCTTGAAACTTTAGAATACAGTATTTTTGGTATGGTAATATAAATTCCTGTTTTGGGAACTTTTGGGAAGAGTGACATTTGTAAGAATTTGTAACGTGTTACATAATTCCTAAGTTTCATTCCTGTAACTATTGACCTTCTTTAGACAAAAAATATATATATATAAAAGGTCTTTAGACAAAATAATGGAATATATGAATATATATTTATGTAGACACAATTGTAACACAATTATGTAAACACAAGCTAAATGCAAAGACAAAAGGAAAGATATACCCATCTGAATGCAGAATTCCAAAGAATACCAAGGAGAGAAGAGAAAACCTTCCTCGCTGATCGATGCAAACAACAATATAGTATACTAACACATACATATGGAATTTAGAAAGATGGTAACGAGAACCCTGCATGCGAGACAGCAAAAGGAACGCAGATGTATAGAACAGACTCGTGGACTCTGTGGAAGAGGGCAAGGGTGGGATGATATGGGAGAATGGCATTGAAACATGTTAATTATCATATGTGAAATCAATCGCCAGCCCAGGGTTGATGCTCGGGGCTGGTGCACCGAGATGCCCCCGGGGAGGGAATCGGGAGGGAGGAGGGAGAGGGGTTCTGGAGGGGGAGCATATGTAAACCCATGGCGGTTTCATGTCATTGTATGGCAAAACCAACACAATAAAATAAAGAAAGAAATAGAGGAAAACAGCAGAATGGGAAAGACTAGAGAGTACTTCAAAAAATTAGAGACACCAAGGGAACGTTGCATGCAAAGATGGCCACAATAAAGGACAGAAATAGAATGGACCTAACAGAAGCAAATGATATTAAGAAAAGGAGGCAAGAATACAAGAAAGATCTATACAAAAAAGATCTTAATGACCCAGATAACCACGATGGTGTGATCAATCAACTAGAGCCAGACATCCTGGAATGCGAAGCCAAGTGGGCCTTAGGAAGCCTCTCTACGAACAAAGCTAGTAGAGTTGATGGAATTTTAGTTGATCTATTTCAAGTCCTAAAAGATGATGCTGTGAAAGTGCTGCACTCAATATGCCATCAAATTTGGAAAACTCAGGAGTGGCCACAGGACTGGAAAAGGTCACTTTTCATTCCAATCCCAAAGAAAGGCAATACCAAAGAGTGTTCAAACTACCACACAATTGTACTCATTGCACACCCTCGTAAAGTAATGCTCAAAATTCTCCAAGCCAGTCTTCAACAGTATGTGAACTGAGAACTTCCAGATGTTCAAGCTGGATTTCAAAAAGGCAGAGGAACCAGGGATCAAATTGCCAACATCCACTGGACCATAGAAAACTCAAGAGTGTTCCAGAAAAACATCTACTTCTGCTTTATTTACTATGTCAAAGCCTTTGACTGTGTGGATCACAACAAATATGGAAAATCCTGCAAGAGATGGGAATACCAGACCTCCTTACCTGCCCCCTGAGAAATCTGTATGCAGGTCAAGAAGCAACCGTTAGAACCAGACATGGAATAATGGACTGGTTCCAATCAGGAAAGGAGGGCATCAAGGCTGTCTATTGTCACCCTGCTTATTTAACTTATATGAGGTGCACATCATGCAAAAGCCTGGACTGAATGAAGCACAAACTGGAATTAAGATTGCCAGGAGAAATATCAACAACCTCAGATATACAAATCACACCACCCTTACGGCAGAAGGTGAATAAGAACTAAAAAACCTCTTGATGAAAGTGAAAGAGAAGAGTAAAAAAGCTGGCTTAAAACTCAACATTCAATAAAATGAAGATCATGACATCTGGACCCATCATTTCATGGCAAATAGGTAGGGAAACAATGGAAAAAGTGACAGACTTAATTTTCTTCAGCTCCAAAATCACTGCAGATGGTGACTGCAGTCATGAAATTAAAAGGTGTTTGCTCCTTGGAATGAAAGCTGTGACCAACATTGACAGCATATTAAAAAGCAGAGACATTACTTTGCCAACAAAGGTCTGTCTAGTTAAAGCTATGGTTTTTCCAGTAGTCGTGCATGCATGTGAGAGTTGGACCATAAAGAAAGCTGAGCGCCATTAAATTGATGCTTTTGAACTGTGGTTTAAGAGAAGACTTTTAAGATTCCCTTGGAATGCAAGGAGATCAAAACAGTCATTCCTAAAGGAAATCAATGCTGAATATTCATTGGAAGGACTGATGCTGAAGCTGAAACTCCAATAATTTGGCCACCTGCTGTGAAGAACTGACTCATTGGAAAAGACCCCAATGCTGGAAAAGATTGAAGGCAGGAGGAGAAGGGGATGCTAGAGGATGAGATGATTGGATGGCATCATCAGATTGATGGATATGAGAATGAGCAAGTTCCAAGAGTTGGTGATGGACAGGGAAGCCTGGCATACTGCAGTTCATGGGATTGCAAAGAGTCGGACACGACTGAGTGACTGAACCGAACTGAACTGAGGATAAGGTCTTTGATTAGTGTCCTCGTAGAAGTCACTGAAACTATATGAGCACCAAATGACATCATCTGTGAAATGAAAATCTTAAATCAGATGACTTTTAAATGTCCCTGCACAAAAAGTAAAAACATGAAAAGAAACATGAAAACTATAAGTTAAAATCAGATCTATAAAGAGCAATTAAAAATAAAAAGGTAAAATACTTCTCACACATGGCTGAGGAGAGATTTCTTCTGAAGAGACAAGAGTTGAATGACAATTTGTATGATGCTGGGGGTCTTTGAGGTCCCCACCAAACCAGAGAGGAGAGACCTCATTGAACACCTAGATCATTCAGTTGAAACCACAGAAAGGCTACTCTTTACCTCATCCATTTGGAGCTCAAAACCATTTCTTGGAAGTGTGTTCTGAATATTTGAAAGGTTAACTCAATGGTTCAGACAGTAAAGTATCCCCCTACAATGCAAGAGACCCATGTTCGATCCCTGGGTTGGGAAGATGCCCTAGAGAAGGAAATGGCAATCCACTCCAGTACTATTGCCTGGAAAATCCCATGAATGGAGGAATCTGGTAGGCTACAGTCCATGTAGTTACAAAATTTGGGCATGACCGAGCAACTTCATTTTCATTTTCTTTCACTTTTCACTTTCACTCTTTATCAGCTGGACTGTGATTGATTCACTTTTCACTCAGTAAGATAGCTAAAATAATCAATTTCTTCAGGCTTTAGAACATTTATATGCATGCATCTGCAGCTGAAGTTTGTCTAACTTAAAAAAATTGCTTTTTACAAATATGAACATTTGATTTTATGTGTATACTATGTGTGTTCTCTTCCTGAAAGTTTTCAATTTATACTTTTACAGATTTAGAGTCATTATTCTAAACATTTAACTTGATTTGAAATTATAGCTTAACATTTCATAAGCTGAAATAGTTTTTTAAAAAATGTAGAAAGTTTCTGATAAGTATTAGAAAAGCTTTATTTATTTATTAATCTTTTAGAAGTTGAAGAGAACAATTAGGCTTCCAGTGAAAATACACACACACATGTATACATATACACATAAATGTATTCATAATCATTAACATTCAAATTTCATATGATCGTATGACCAAATAGAAGTCCAGGTGTCAGTTTCCAAATGCTAAGCCATGGCATTCCTTGGAGAGAGTTATTGATTGCAAGGTTTTTGTTTGTTATTTTTCTTGAAGAGTAATTAAAGCATATTTATTAAAGAAAGTAGAGATAAAGGCTGAATATTAAAGATCTATCTTCACTCTTCCAGTTCTTTCATCTCAAAATTCATGTTATTTTAATGTTTTTCATCTCCTTTTTTCATTACTATAGATTATATAGTAGTCTACTGCAAATTTTAAAAAATGTTACTTTATAACGATTCATAGTATTTTACCTATTTTTAATATTTTTATTTAATGTTTAATATATTTGAAATGCAAATGTGTTCAATTTAATTGTCTGAAATTTGTGAGGAACCAGAAGACGATTATAGTATACACATTAGGTTTAAAAAACACAAATTCATTACATTTCAGTAGACCAGAAGTTCAAAATTAGTTTCCCTGGACTAAAGTTGATTCCTTTTGGAGGTTCTGAGCAGTGATTCATTTCCTTTTAGTTGATTGTATTCTCTGACTTGTGGGCACTCTCTTTCTTCATAGTATTACTGATCCAAGTTTGTTTGCCTATTACACAGCAAGCCAAATGCTGACACATTAAGGTTTGCAGCAGAGAAATATATTATTCACAAGGCAACCAAGAGAGGAGACAGGAGAACAAGTTTCAAATCTGCCTCCACGAAGGAAAGGGGCTCTGCAGATGTATGGGATGAAACCAAGATAAGTAATGTAGGGAAGGGTTATTAGACAAAGAAAGTAAAAAGGTTATACCATCATTGTTCTGCAGAGAAGAAACTGAGCTACAGGATTCTTCATGGGATGCAATGTTCAGAAATTATCAGCTTTAGCATGCTCTGAGGATGGAAATTCTTGCCCTCTGATGTTTTAAAAGCAGCCACTGGCATATGTCCAGTTGGAGGGCAGTGTCCCTAACCTGTCTTAACTAGCTTGAGCTCAGACTCGACAGAGCTAATTCCAAGTTCCTGGAAAACACCTTAGGCAGGCATCTTATTGTTTAGGCTAAGTGAAACTTGGAACACATGCACGCTTTTGTAAAAACAAAATGAGCTTAAACAGTGAAGGCAGGTTACGGGTGTAATGGATGTTTTTCAGTCACTCAGTCATGTGTGACTCTTTTCAACCCCATGGGCTGCAACACACCAGGCTTCCCTGTCCTTTATTTTGAATGTTGAGTTTCAAACCAGCTTTTTTACTCTCCTCGTTCACCTTCATCAAGAGGTTCTAAGTTCTTCTATGCTTTCTGCCATAAAGGTGATGTCATCTGAATATCAGAGGTTATGTATTTCCCAAGAAATCCTGATTCCAGCTTGTGCTTCATTCAGCCCTGCATTTCAAATGATGTAATTTGCATATAACTGGAGAAGGAAATGGCGAACCACTTCAGTATTCTTGCCTTGAGAACCCTATGAATAGTATGAAAGGCCCAAAAGATAGGACACTGGAAGATGAACTCCCCAGGTCAGTAGGTGCCCAATATGCCACTGGAGATCAGTTGAAAAAAACTCCAGAAAAATGAAGAGACAGAACTAAAGAAAAAACAACACCCAAATGTGGACGGGACTGGTGATGGATGTGAAGTCTGATGCTGTAAAGAGCAATATTGCATAGGAACCTGGAATGTTAGGTCCATGAATCAAGGTGAATTGGAAGTGGTCAAACAGGAGATGGCAAGAAAGAACATCGACATTTTAGGAATCAGAGAACTAAAATGGACTGGAATGGATGAATTAAACTCAGATGACCATTATATCTACTACTGTGGGCAAGAATCCCTTAGAAGAAATGGGGTAGCCATCATAGTCAACAAAAGAGTCCAAAATGCAGTACTTGGATACAATCTCAAAAACGACAGAATGATCTCTGTTGTTTCCAAGGCAAACCATTCAATATCACAGTAATCCAACCAGTAATGCTGAAGAAGCTGATATTGAATGGTTCTATGAAGACCTACAAGACCTTCTAGAACTAACACGTAACAAAAGATGTCCTTTGTGTTATAGTGAACTGGAATGCAAAAGTAGGAAGTCAAGAAATATCTGAAGTAACAGGAAAATTTGAACTTGCAGTACAGAATGAAGCAGAGCAAAGGCTAATAGAGTTTTGCCAAGAGAATGCACTGGTCATTACAAACACCTTTTTCTAAAAACACAAGAGAAGACTCTACACATGGACATCACCAGATGGTCAATACCAAAATCAGATTGATTATATTCTTTGCAGCCAAAAATGGAGAAGCTCTATACAGTCATCAAAAACAAGACCAGTAGCTGACTGTGGCTCAGATCATGAATTCCTTACTGCGAAATTCAGACTTAAGTTGAATAAAGTAGGGAAAACCACTAGAACATTCAATTCAGTTCAGTTCAGTTGCTCAGTGATGTGCAACTGTTTGCGACACCGTAGACTGCATCATGCCAGGCTTCCCTATCCATTCAGGTATGACCTCAATAAAATCTGTTACAATTATACAGTGGAACTGAGAAATAGATTCAAAATATTAGATCTTATAGACAGAGTGCCAGAACTATGGACAGAAGTTCGTGACATTGTACAGGAGTCAGGGATCAAGACCATCCCCCAGAAAAAAAGTGCAAAAAGGCAAAATGGATTTCTGGGGAAGCCTTACAAATAACTATGAAAAGAAGATAAGTGAAAGGCAAAGGAGAAAAAGAAAGATATGCCCATCTGAATGCAGAGTTCCAAAGAATAGCAAGGAGAAATAAGAAAGTCTTCCTCAGTGATCAATGCAAAGAAATAAAGGAAATCAATAGAATGGGAGACTAGAGATCTCTTCAAGAAAATTAGAGATACCAAGGGAACATTTCCTGCAAAGATGGGCTCAATAAAGGACAGAAATTATAGGGACCTAACAGAAGCAGAAGATATTAAGAAGAGGTGGCAAGAATACACATAGAACTATACAAAATAAGATTTTCATATTCCAGATAAGATCTTTTGCTTCTATTAGGTCCATATCATTTCTGTCCTTTACTGAGCCCATCTTTGCATGCAATGTTCCCTTGGTATCTCTAATTTTCTTGAAGAGATCTCTAGTCTCTCATTATCAGAGAAATGCAAATCAAAACCACAATGAGATACCACTTCTTCTTTTGCTTCTATTAGGTCCATATCATTTCTGTCCTTTACTGAGCCCATCTTTGCATGCAATGTTCCCTTGGTATCTCTAATTTTATTGAAGAGATCTCTAGTCTCTCATTATCAGAGAAATGCAAATCAAAACCACAATGAGATACCACTTTACACCAGTCAGAATGGCTGCAATCCAAAAATCCACAAGTAATAAATGCTGGAGAGGATGTGGAGAAAAGGGAACTCTCTTACACTGTTGGTGGGATTGCAAACTAGTACAGCCACTATGGAGAACAGTGTGGAGATTCCTTAAAAAACTGCAAATAGTCCTGCCATATGACCCAGCAATCCCACTGTTGGGCATATATACCGAGGAAACCAGAATTGAAAGAGACACGTGTACCCCAATGTTCATCGCTGCATTGTTTACAATAGCCAGGACATGGAACCAACCTAGATGCCCATCAACTGATGAATGGATAAGAAAGCTGTGGTACATATACACAATGGAATATTACTCAGCATTAAGGAAAAATTCATTTGAAGCAGTTCTACTCAGATGGACGAAACTGGAGCCCATTATCCAGAGTGAAGTAAGCCAGAAGCAAAAACAATACAGTATATTAACACATATATATGGAATTTAGGAAGACGGTAACTAGAACCCAGCATAAGAGACAGCAAAAGGAACACAGATGTATAGAATAGACTCAGGGCCTCTGTGGATGAGGGAAAGGGTGGGATGATATGGGAGAATGGCATTGAAACATGTTAATTATCATATGTCTAAGCAATAGCCGGCCCAGGATTGATGCTTGGGACTGGTGCAACGAGATTTCC
>ML663566.1:11326255-11433057 GCA_007570785.1 Antilocapra americana | reverse complement strand
GGGGGGAGGGAGGAGGGAGGGGGGTTATGGAGGGGGAGCATATGTGAACCCATGGTGATATCATGTCATTGTTTGGCAAAACTAATAAAAAAATGTTTAATAAAAGAAAAAAAAAGATATTAAGAAGAGGTGGCAAGAATACACAGAACTATACAAAAAAAGATCTTAAACCCAGATAATCATGGTGGTGTGATCACTTACCTAGAGCCAGACATCCTGGAATGTGAAGTTAAGTGGACCTTAGGAAGCATCACTACGATCAAATCTAGGGGAAAGGAGTACATCAAGGCTTTATATTGTCACTCTGCTTATTTGACTTATATGCAGAGTACATCATGAGAAATGCTGGGCTGGATGAAGCTCAAGCTGGACTCAAAGATTGCTGGGAGAAATATCAATAATCTAAGATATGCAGATGACGCTACCCTTATGGTAGAAACAAAGAGCTAAAGAGCTTTTTGATGAAAGTAAAAGAGAGTGAAAAATTTGGTTTAAAACTCAACATTCAGAAAACTAAGATCATGGCATCTGGTCCCATAGCTTCATGACAAAAGGATGGGGAAACAATGGAAACAGTGACAGACTTAATTTTGGGGGGCTCCAAAATCACTGCAGATGGTGACTGAAGCCATGAAATTGAAAGGTGCTTGCTCCTTGGAAGAAAAGTTACAACCAACCTAGCCAGCACATTAAAAAGCACACACGTTACTTTGCCAACAAAGGTTCATCTAGTCAAAGCTATGGTTTTTCCAGTAGTCATGTATGGATGTGAGAGTTGGACTATAGAGAAAGCTGAGTGCCAAAGAATTGATGGTTTTGAACGTGGTGTTGGAGAAGACTCTTGAGAGTCCCTTGGACTGCGAGGAGTTCCAACAAATCAATCCTGAAGGAAATCAGTCCTTAATATTCATTAGAAGGACTGATGCAGTATCTGAAACTCCAATGCTTTGGCCACTTAATGCGAAAACTGACTCATTGGAAAAGACTCTGATGCTGTGAAAGATTGAAGGCAAGAGGCAAAGGGGACGGCAGAGAATTAGATGGTTGGATTGCATCAGCGACTCAATGGACATGAGTTTAAGTAAACTCCAGGAGTTGATGATGTATAGGGAGGCCTGGTGTGCTGCAGTCCATGGGATCGCAAGGAATCGGACAAGACTGAGTGATGGAACTGAACTGAACTTTGCATATAAGTTAAATAAGCAGGGTGACAATATACAGCCTTTACGTCCCCCTTTCCCCTTTTGGAACCAGTCTGTTGTTCCATGTCCAGTTCCAACTGTTGTTTCTTGACCTGCAATCTGATTTCTCTGGAGGAAGGTCAGGTGGATGGTATTCCTATCTCTATAAGAATTTTCCACAATTTGTTGATCCATATAGCCAAAGGCTTTAGTGTAGCCAAGAAAGCAGAAGTAGATGTTTTCCTTGAATTCTCTTGCTTTTTCTGTGATCTGACAGATATTGGAAAGTTGATCTCTGGTTCTTTTGCTTTTTCTAAATCCAGCTTTGACATCTGGAAGTTCTCAGTTCATATATTGTTGAAGCCTTGCTTGGAGGATTTTGAGCATTACTTTGCTAGTGTGTTAATGAGTACAATTGTGTGGTAGTTTGAACATTCTTTTACACTGCCTTTCCTTGGGATTGGAATGAAAACTGATTTTTCCAGTCCTGTGGCCTCTGCTGAGTTTTCTAAATTTGCTGGCATGTTGGGTGCAGTACTTTATTAGCATCATCTTATAGAGTTTGAAATTGCTCAGCTGGAATTCCATCATCTCCACTAGCTTTGTTCATAGTTATGCTTGACTCTTTGCAACCCCCAGACTATAGCCCACCAAGGCTCCTCTGTCCATGAAATTCTCCTGGCAAGAATACTGGAGTGGGTTTCCATTTCATTCTCCAGGGGATCTTCTCAACCCAGGGATCAAACCCAGGTCTCCCACATTGCAGGCAGATTCTTTACCATCTGAGCCACCAAGTGCATTTTCAAGTCAGGTGTAATGGATATAACTGATAAATACCCTTGGTTTCAATAGTCTGTTACTCCAGTCTCTGCTTCTAACATCTAACCAAGTTCTTCTCTTCTGTACTTGCATCTCCTTCTGACTCCCTTTGACTTTATAAGGACACTTGTGAACACATTTAGTACTAACAGCTAATGTAAGTGAGTACTCTATCTCAAGACTCTTAAAGCATATTCTTTTTAAGCTTAAGAATGAGAGAAGGATTACCACTATCATGACTATTTAACATGGGTTTGATCAAGGTTAAATGTTGTGGTTAGTACTCTATCGTATTGGTCCTGGCCAATGCTCTAAGGAAAGAAAAAGGAATATAGTAATTTTTTTTTAATTTGAGGAAGGAAGAGGTAATTAGCTGTTATTTAAAGAGTGTCTGTAAAACCAGATACAGAATCGATGTTTTTAAAATTCGTAGCAGTTCAATAGGATAGCACTCCAAGATCAACTTAAAATTTATTATTATTTTACTTTATCATGAAAATCCCAAAATGATTTCTAAACATTAGATGCTGTGGTGACTTTGTATTCTACCAACCTACCAAAGTTGGAATAATAGTTTGAAAAATTCCTCTTTAGGTTCAAAATATGGTCAGCTGTGATAGAAATTGTGCTGATAAAGAATCTGCCTGCTAATGCAGGAGACAGTTTCAATTCCTGATCTGGAATGTTCCTCTGGAGTAAGAAATGACAACCTGCTCCAGTATTCTTGTCTGGAAAATCCCATGGGCGGAGGAGCCTGGTGGGCTACAGTCTACTGGGTCACAAAGATTTGGACATGACTGAATAAGCATACATATGATAGAAATTATGTGAGACTTGGAAGGTTGAAATAAAACAAAAAACATTTTTATGCTCTGAAGTTTGGTGTCAGTGTTATTCTTTTAAATTAAGGTGTATACATTGTTTTTTTTTTTTTTAGATACAATGCTATTGCACACATAACATACCACAGCAGAGTGCACCATAATTTTATATGCACTGGAAAACCAAAAAATTCATATGACTTTCTTTATTTCTACATTTGCTTTATTGTTGGGGTCTTGAACCAAACCTACAATATTTCCAAGGTATGAACATGTTCTGTTTTTCAATTAATTTTCTAATGTAATCCTGTTAGATAAAAATTCCATTTGTATATATATTTAGAAACTCATGAGGGCTTCCCAGGTGGCACTAGTGGTAAAGAATCCCCCTGCCAATGCAGAAGACATAAGAGATATGATTTGATCCCTGGGTCAGGAAGATCCCCTGGAGAAGGAAATGGCAGCTCACTCCAGTATTCATGCCAGGAGAATCCCACAGACAGAGTCTGGCAGGCTATAGTCCATGAGGTTGCAAGGAGTTGGACATGACTTAAGTGACTCAGCATTTAGACTTAGAAACTTTATAAACATTTCTTAAAATATATGTAGGAGAATTAAAAGTCACAATAACAAGATAAGTTATAACATAACACATAAAAGTAGTTAATAGTTTCACTAGATATTAAGATATTTCACAAAACTATAGAAGTGAAAATGTGTTATCATTTATGGATCATGGTAAAGTTTTGCTTGCACAGTTGAAGTGGAAGTGATGTAGATACTATATCTCATCAGTGTCACATGAGGGCTGCATAACTGCATCTTCATAAAAATTCTGTAGTCAAATATGTGGTAATGATTTAGTCAACATAACATCGATAATCAGAGTTAAATAAATATTTGGGGTTGAATTATTTATATTTACATGTAACAGTTTTCCATTGGTTTTGTTGCAAACCATCATCCACTTAAAAATTCACAAATTTATTATCTCACAGTCCTGTGGAAGGTGGATATGGGTGTGAGTGGGCAAAAATTATTATTTTGTCATGCCTTGTTTCTTCTTGGAGGATCCAGGGTTCTTGCCTTTCTAAATTCTAGAGATCACCCACATGCCTACATCGTCATCAACATTGCATCTCTCTGGCATGATTCTGTGACTCTGATCTCAGCCACAGAGTATTCTCCTATCTTAATAACCTATTTGCCTAGATTTATTAATAACTCATTTGGATAATCCAGAATAAACTTCTTACCTTAGTTGTTCATAACTTAATTTCATTTGTAGCCCCTTTCACCACATGAGGTAACATATTCAACAGGTTCCAGAGATAAGGATGTGAAATCTGGGGGAACTGGATTCTACCTATCACCATGTGTGGTTAATGAAAATAACAAATGAAGATGGAGTATGAAATGAAAATCAATCTCAGAAAGTTGCCTACTGCAGTGCAGGGAACTTCAGTGTTTTTAGACCTATGGATTTTCTCCCACTGCAGCAGTTCATTAAGGCTCTTGACTCTTTCCAATATGTGAATGTCAAGTCTGATCAGGCTCTGATCAAAATTCTTGTGCCAGATGACATCCAAAATTTTACTCTATATTTCTTGGATTTATCACCATGGTAACATATCCAGAAATCTTAGGGCCTATTTGGGACTGATGATGAACTGTTTAAATTACAGTTCTATTACAATTTATGTGATTTTGTTTTCTTTAGAAGCACCTTACTTCTTGCATATGGACAAGACAGATGGTTGTCTTTAAATAGAGTTGATATAAACTTAGACGATAAAAGTGTAATATTTTTTCAGAGAACCCAGCATATTCAGAGTATATCAATAAAGTGAGATATGAAGAAAATAGAGAAAAAATAAAGTTGATGATGAATAGGATGTGAATGTATTAGAGGAGAGAAAATCTGATGAAGAAAAAGAACAAAGGGAGAAGGTACTTGGATAAGTAAGTTAAGAGGTTTCAATTGAAAAGTTTGTTTTGAGTTTGTTCTTGAAGAGATGACTTGCTTTAGATGATGAAAATTTCAAGTTTATACTAGATAGGGGTTATGAAAGTAAAGTAGAAGGGACAGACTGTGATGGATGGGCTATTCACATGATATAGATTAGTGAGAAGAGTTTAATACGGTTGTGAAAGGTGATAGAGGAGTTTAAGCTATTAAAGGATGATACAGGATTAAGAGAAGGTAAATTAATAATCTGCCTATGAAAGCCACAGGAACACAGTAGATATAAAATGACACTTGGAGGAGCCGCCACTTTTACCACATGATAGAAAAAATGTTATTTTGAAAATTGTGTTTGGAAGCAAGGGTGATACCAAGGCCATCATTTTCATAACCTAAGTTAAATATGTAGCATGAAAGAAAAATAATACAGTAAGAAAAATAACAACCACAGATGATAGTAATCTTTTAACAAAAATAAAGATTAACATTCAGAGGAATATTTGCTGATTATAAACTGAAGTTTTAAAATACACTCTAGAAAAGTTAGTTAGTTGAATGAAGAAAACTTTTAAATACAGTTGCCCATGGATATTGGTAGGGTATTGTTTTCTGAATACTCTGCATACAGAAACATCTGAGAATGCTCAAATTTCTTATGTAAACCAACTCACATCCTCCTATATCCTTTATTTAAATCATCTCCAGATTAGTAATCATACCTAACACAGTGTAATGCTATGTAAATAGTTTAAGTACAATATTATGTAACTATTTGACAGCATTTGGCAAATTCAGATTTTATTTTTTGGAACTTTCTGGAATTTTTAAAAATATTTCTTTATCCAAATTTTAGTCAAATCATCAGATACAGAACCTACAAGCACAGATCCTGGTAGTGAGTAATATATTTATTTGTTTATTTTGACTCAAGAAAAACAATTATTATTCTTATGTTTTGATTTGTTCTGTAGATTCTTTTGGATTTATTTTCTTTTTTTCCCTTTTTTCTTCCCCTCTGTGGTAGTTATCGATTTTATTGGCACTATGAAATCTAATTAAGCTTTTGAGCCTTTTTTCTTGTTTATTAATTTTAATTTTATTTTTTAAAGCTTCTGCTATTTATTTTTTAATATAAATTTATTTATTTTAATTGGAGGCTAATTACTTTACAATATTGTAGTGGTTTCGCAATACATTGACATGAATCTGCCATGGGTGTACATATGTTCCCCATCCTGAACCCTCCTTTCAGGAATATCAGGAGTACCAATACTCATATCAGATAAAATAGACTTTAAAACAAAGACTGTGAAAAGAGACAAAGAAGGACACTACATAATGATCAAGGGATCAATCCAAGAAGAAAATATAATAATTATAAATATATATTCACCCAACATAAGAGCACTGCAATATGTACGACAAATGATAACAAGTATGAAAGGGGAAATTAACAATAACACAATAATAGTGGGAGACTTTAATATCCCACTCACACCTATGGATAGATCAACTACACAGAAAATTAATAAGGAAATACAAACTTTAAATGATACAATAGACCAGCTAGACCTAATTGATATCTATAGGACATTCTACCCCAAAACAATTAATTTCACCTTTTTATCAAGTGCACATGGAACTTTCTCCAGGATAGATCGCATCCTGGGCCATAAATCTAGCCTTGGTAAATTCAAAAAAATTGAAATCATTACAAGCATCTTTTCTGACCATAATGCAGTAAGATTAGATGTCAATTACAGGAGAAAAACTATTAAAAATTCCAACATATGGAGGTTGAACAACACGCTGCTGAATAACCAACAAATCACAGAAGAAATCAAAAAATAAATCAAAATATGCATAGAGATGAATGAAAATGAAAACACAACAACCCAAAACCTATGGGACACTAAAAGTGGTACTAAGGGGAAGGTTCATAGCAATACAGGCTTACCTCAAGAAACAAAAAAAGTCAAGTAAATAACCTAACTCTACATCTAAAGCAACTAGAAAAGGAAGAAATGAAGAACCCCAAGGTTAGTAAAAGGAAAGAAATCTTTAAAATTAGGGCAGAAATAAATGCAAAAGAAACAAAAGAGACCATAGCAAAAATCAACAAAGCCAAAAGCTGGTTCTTTGAGAAGGTAGTGAGTCATTTAAACTAAATACCCAACACATCAGTATGGTATAGGCACCAAATAATCAGAACAGACACTGACTAGAAATAACCAATAGAGACATACCCATTTTTAGCAGCTGAACACAGTATTAGGGTTCTGTTCTGAAGAAGATAGATAGAAAACGTGCATTTAAAGCAGTGTCATAAATAAAAAGGAGTGCCGGCCATGAATGTTGTGGTAGAGAACGGAACACACAGGTTTAGGGCTGTGGGGTTTGTATTAACTATCACCGTATGGTTTTGATGGCTATGAGGATTCCTGCCATTCTGTCAATGGTGTGTATGTTTTAGAGTCAGGTGATTTTGATTCTTGAGGAGCATCTGCAAGTAATTCTAAGTAAACCCACCCAACAGCTTTTGGGAAAACTATATCCATGGACATAGAAAGGAAATTCTCAAAGACTCTTGATTGATGGAAAGGAATAGCTATTTCCCTAATCAAGTAAGGGGAAGATGATCCCATCTGAAAAATGAAGTGTTCTCTCCAGCTGTGCCTCGTGTGTGTGTGTGTGTGTGTGTGTGTGTGTGTGTGTGTGTGTGTGTTTGTATCTGACAGAAAGGGAGAGTTTAGGGGCATCAGTTAGACAGCCCTGTCTTTAGAGTTTGTGTTTATTGACACTGATTCTGTAATCTCATAGTTTCCCATTGTACTCTTGGATTCAGCTACGAGAGCCTCCTGGCTATTTGTACTACTTTGTTCAGAAAATGATATTCACTGTGAAGACCAAGTTCTTAGAAGACGTTATTTTCAGAAAAATACTTCTGGATGCTTCTGTGTTTCTGTTCTGTTTCCTAAAGAAAACAGCAGGAATTTTCACCCTCAGGACGGTTCCTATTCTCTATATTTTGCACTCTTTTCAGATAGCATATTTGAAGCATGTTTTCTTATAGACGAGTGCCCACTGGGAGCATAGCAAATGTAATTTGACCTATTATCTTGGATTTACTTCTGTTTCCTGGCTTTTGCTGCTTGTGTCAGTGCCTGTACTTGCTCTGACGGCAAAGTGAATCTAAGAAAAAGGAAGCCAAGAATTGATTTAACCTTTAGGGCAGCCCTCTAAGGAGATAACCTTTACTAGATTCATTTTTTACGACTGGTATGTGCCAAAATTAGGCATATATCATATGCTTGATTAACAAAAGGGGGGAAGGGAAATATCCCTGGAAAATTTTACAGCATAGTCAGACAGCTTTTTCAGGTCTATGGCCAATAGTTGATAAAAGTTAAGAACTCCAGTACTGCTGGATGACTTAGATAAATGACTTCTAATCTGTGTAGGGCAACTGGCACTATTCCTCAGTTATTTTTCCCCTTCGTGTATCTCAGTGATGTTTGCACATCTCCATTCTGCTGATATCAGAACTTCCCTGGGCCACCATCTCTTCCTTCAAGAAAACTGACATCATTGGGCCATAACTGCATCAGTTTCAATATTTTTGCCATTAAAAAAATAAAAAAACCTATAAACACACAAACTCAAAACAAACATGCACCTGTACACTTCTGAGCAGTCTGTCTTCTTCCGGCTCCTCCACTGGGTGTCCTAGTACTTACTATCCATATCTATTTCATTTTCTTGACATTTTCAGTACACTGGATTTATTGTTCTTCACTATTTAAGTCAATCTAGAAAGATGCTCAGGCCTTTTTTTTTTAAAACAGGAAAACCACAGATTCCCCTATCCCTGCACCCCACAATAGCATCCCATGAAATAGAAGGTGTTGTTTTTTTTTATCTACCGTCAGCTCTCAACATACTTCAATCTGAGCTCTTCCTTCATCTTCACATTGAAGACATGGTTATTCTAGTGATCTGTCATTTCATTAGATACCCCCTCAATTTTTTTCTTACAGGAAAATCTAGAAGATGTTTTATGTTATTCATTACAGCCTCTTTCTTGAATTCTCTACACATTTCAATTCTTTCCAAACATATTTTATTGATCTTATTTCTGCTTTTTATGCTTTTCTTCTAGATCTCTTTCCAGAATCTTATTTCGCATCATTCTTTGATTGTTATCTCTTCCATTTTTCTCTTTAAAATGCTACTCTCTGTTTTCTGTGTATTTTCCCTAAGAAATTTATTCTTATGGCTTCAACTGATACTTATTTTTCAGTTCAGTTCAGTCACTCAGTCGTGTCTGACTCTTTGCGACCCCATGAACTGCAGCATGCCAGGCCTCCCTGTCCATCACCAACTCCTGGAGTCTACCCAAACCCATGCCCATCGAGTCAGTGATGCCATCCAGCCATCTTATCCTCTGTCATCCCCTTCTCTTCCTGTCTCCAATACTTTCCAGCATCAAGGTCTTTTCCAATGAGTCAGCTCTTCTCATGAGGTGGCCAAAGTATTGGAGTTTCAGCTTCAACATCAGTCCTTCCAACGAACACCCAGAACTGATCTCATTTAGATGTTGGCAAAGTAATGTCTCTGCTTTTCAATATGCTATCTAGGTTGGCCATAACTTTCTTTCCAAGGAGTAAGCGACTTTTGTTTTCATGGCTGCAATCACCATCTACAGTGATTTTGGAGCCCAAAAAAGTAAAATCTGACACTTTTCCCGCTGTTTCCCCATCTATTTCCCATCAAGTGATGGGACCAGATGCCATGATCTTAGTTTTCTTGATGTTGAGCCTTAAGCCAACTTTTTCATTTTCCTCTTTCACTTTCATCAAGAGGCTTTTTCGTTCCTCTTAACTGTCTGCCATAAGGGTGGTGTTATCTGCTTATCTGAGGTTATTGATATTTCTCCAGGCAATATTGATTCCAGCTTGTGCTTCTTCCAGCCCAGCATTTCTCATGATGTACTCTGCATGTAAGTTAAGTAAGCAGGATGACAATATACAGCCTTTACCGTACTCCTTTTCCTATTTGGAACCAGTCTGTTGTTCCATGTCTAGTTCTAACTGTTGCTTCCTGACCTGTATACAGGTTTCTCAAGAGACAGGTCAGATGGTCTGGTACTCCCATCTCTTGAAGCATTTTCCACAGTTTATTGTGATACTTCTTTTTAAGTATTGACAAATCCTTAGATCCAGCACAGAATGGCACACTTTGCAAGGAACGTTTTTGGGTCTTCAGCCATCTTTTCAGAACTCTAAAGTATTATTTAAATTTTTTCTTTTATTATTTTGTTGCAGGAAGGGAGTCCCTCGCAGGGCCTGAGTGTGGACCCTTGTCTAACACTTGGAAATAAATTGTTTGAAGAGACACACATGCTGATACGGCAGAAGATTTTATTGGGAAGGGGATCCAGGGAGAGAATAACAGGGTAAGGGAGCCTGGGAGAACTTCTCTACCATGTGGCTCTCATTCTCAGGTTTTATGATAATGAAGCTAATCTCTGGATTGTCCTGGTCAATTATCTTGCTCGGCCCATAGTCTCACTCAGGTTCCTTCCTGGTGGCACATGTATCTCTCAGCCAAGATAGAGTCCAACAAGAAGGGCTCTGAGAGGATGGTTGACTCCTCTCTCTTTTGGACCACTCCTGAATTGTCCAGGTTAGCTTTCCATAGCAGTTTTATTTATTTATTTTTTTCTTGCATGTTCCTAATGAAAGTGTGTTAATTGCCAAGTCATGTCTGACTCTTTGCAACCCCATGGGCTGTAACCCCATGTATGGATGTGAGAGTTGAACCATAAAGAAGGCTGAAGAATTGATGCTATTGAACTGTAGTATTGGAGAAGACTCTTGAAAGTCCCTTGGACAACTAGGAGATCAAAACAGTCAGTCCTAAAGGAAATCAGTCCAGAATATTCAATGGAAGGACTGATGCTGAAGCTGAAGCTCCAGTACTTTGGCCATTTCATGGGAAGAGCTGATTCATTATTAGAAAAGACCCTGATGCTGGGAAAGATTGAAACCAAGAGGAGAAGGGGATGACAGAGGATGAAACGGTTGGATGGCAACACCAACTCAATGGACATGAGTTTAAGCAAGCTCCAGGACATGGTGAAGGACAGGGAAGCCTGGCATGCTGCAATCCATGGGGTCACAAAGAGTCAGACAGGATTGAGTGACTGAATGACACAGTTTGTAGCCTGCCAGGCTTCTCTCTCCATGGGATTTCCCAGGCAAGAGTATTGGAATGAGTTACTAGTCCCTTCCTCAGGGGATCTTCCCCACCCAGGGATCAAACCCAGGTCTCTTACATTTCAGGCTGATTTTTTTACCACCTGTATCATTCCCTTTTCATTATCCAGATCTCTTATTGTGAGACAGATCCAAACTTGTTATTGTGAGACACATCAGGCAAGCTGGCCAGGCCAAAGTGGGTGATTTCAGTCAAAAGTTCCCTAAAATGTTATTATTATTATTAATTTTTGTTGTTATGTGTGTATAAATAGATAGATAGATATAGATTTAGATATATACCCACTTACTTCAACTACTTTTAGAAAATCACTTTTAGTATTCCCCTCCTGCATTATATATCTAATAATACCTGTCAGACAAGGACCAGCAAACATACAGATCCCTAAGACAATTTTCACAAATATGCTTCAGACACATAGCCCAGTTTCCTGCTGTATAGCCTCATATGTCTTTGACACAGATATTTTAGATTCTACACATGCCTGTCCAAATCTGTTCCTTCAATGTCAGCATTTTTCATCTTTTGCCTTCATTATCTTTTAAAATCCCAAGTCAGAGATTTATTTTTTGCCTTTAACTTCTTTTTTTAAAACCTTGAACATATAGTCAATTAATGTTTTGCTTATTTTGCCTCCTTGTTGCATAATAGATTTATCCTTTTTGTCTTTGTCTTGATCACTTTTGATGGTTAATCTTATGTGTCATGGAATGTCGACTAACAAAACATTCCTCTTTAATAATTGTTTAACTTCCTAACTTGTCTCTTTTCCTCCAGTTTTCCCCCATTAGGTCAATTCATCTTGTTGCTGGTAAAGTCTCGGTCTTAAACATAATCTGATCAATGAATTCTCAACTGGGAGCTTTGCAGTAGTTTTTCATTCCCTTTGTGATAAAATACAGTCTTTTTAGTATTGTTAGATAGTTAGAATAGAAAAAATGAGTCCAAAATGGCAGTGGCCAAAAGACAAGAAAGGGAAAAGCCCTTGAAAACAGAACAAAGGAAGGTCCAAGGACCAGAGTGAGGACCTCAGGTAAAACAAACAGCATTCCTGACTAGCCCAGTTTACATAGGGCAGGCCCTGGGGGAGAAGAAAAAAATATATAGAAAGAGGAGCCAAAGAGGCAGGAGTCACTCTGTCTTTTCTTCAAGTCTTTTGAGTTGGCATGCCCTCATGCCTCTAGGATGTATTTTCCTTTATTTTCTAAATAAAACTGAGCTGTTACATGGAGCTGTAACACTGGCCCACCAGAGGGCTGTAACACTGGTCCGTTGCTTCGAATTTTTTTTGTGACAAGACAGAACCGAGTAAATTACACACTCCCCTGATAGTGTGTTGGACTTGCCTCTCTCATATCTCTAGTACCTTGCACATTTGTCTTTGCTGACTACGTATCTAACCATGATGTAGCATAATTTACATAATTTGCTTTACAAGCATGTTATACTATCTGTCATTTTGCTCCATCCATCTGGAATATCTTTCCTGTCCTGTCCTCCCCTTGCCTCATTCTACTACTTTCTTAATCTCTCTAGCTACAGGGATCCTAATTATCCAAGGGTTTCTTACTTGAATTCCTGCTGTGTATAGAAGCAAAATGAATCATGACAAGCATCATTAAATGACAAATTATTAAATTAGCCTTCTTAAGTCTTTTTTAATAGTCTGAATTCTCTTCCTTATTTTTAATATCAGTCTATTTGTGAATCAGTTTCTTGCTGATTTGTGAAATCTGCAATAAATATTCAGCATACTTTAATTGCAAAGTAAAATTGAAAGTACAGCCAAAAGAATTTCAATAAGCATATGATTATGATCCTGGAGAAATGCTAAAATCAAAGTAAAAGAAAGAAAACAAATTTGGAGAAAAATGATATTTAGATGCATGAAAGGAAGCAATAAAATAATTCTATAGACAACTGAGGCCTCCCTTGATTATTTTTGAAAACAATAGTTCCCTTTATGGTTATGATGAAAAATTCAGACCTAAATGTGAGACTTGATGACATGGTTTCATATTGTAGTATTAAGAAAATGAAAACAAATAATCACCACTGGATTCAAATTCTGATGCAAGAATCAACACATATACAAATATAACTTATATTTTGTTAATGTAAATAAATATAAATGCAGGATGAATTGTTTATTACAATAATTTTTAATTTTAATATTCACAATAAATGTTAAAATATTTTTAACTATTTGCAATGAACTTTTGTTCCTCATTTCTGTTTACTTTAGTCTTTTTTCTTAACTTGAGGGTTGATATATTCTCAAGCTGGATTTCATGTATATTCCTCAGTAAATGTACTTTTTAGGTGAGATAATATTTCTACATATATGTATTTGCTTCCCGCCACCCAAACACACACCCCATATGTGTAAGCTTTAAGAGGATTATTTGATATTACATTTTAAATGCTTCTATTCAAACCAAGTGTCAAATAGAGGACCAGGGATAACAAGTATCCAAATAATATCCATTGAGTAGAATTCAAGGAAGTCTGTACACAGAGTAATCAAGTTCAATATTTGAAATTATTTTTGATAGAGAAGGAGCCACAAAGAAGGTATTATGTTCACTCATCACTGTTGTTGAGTAGGGAAAACAACTACCTGAGGAGAAACACAATAAATGGTAAATATCAAAGAGAAAGAAGGAAGAAAAGAAAAAATTATATTTCCAACAGGAGAAGACACACAGTAGAGTCTTCAGCTGCTCATGAGCATCATGTTTTGATAATAAAGGGATGTAATGGTTTCTACTTATAGAAATCACATGCATTGCTGATTCACACTAAGTGTACACATTCGTAGAAATGTGTATGATTTCAGACTTACTGTACTCACAAAATAGCTATCCTTTTGGGGGAAAAAATCCACATGAAATAAAATATTTTGATTAAAGGAGCTGAAATTATTTCCAAAATGATGATATAGGATATCAGGCAGAAATCAAATACTTCTTATTAACATATGAAAAAAATATGTGGATATGTTTTCAAATTTTACAATGAGACAGGAGAAAAAAATCACAAATTTTTAATAAAAATTCAAAATATCAACATATTAGTCAAATATTTTTTTAATGTATTAAACAATGTGTTATTAAAGCCTGCATTTAAAAATTAGGGACTACAATGCAAATCAAAACTACAATGAGTATACCTCACACCATCAGAATGGCCATCAGTAAACAATCTACAAATAATAAATGCTGGATAGGATGTTGAGGGAAGGAAGCCCTCTTGCACTGTTGGTAGGAATGTAAATTGATATAGCCACTATGGAGAACAGTAGGGAGATTCCTTGAAAAAACTAGGAATAGAGCTACCATATAATTAAGCAATCTTATTTCTGGGCATATATCCTGACAGCATCTAAATTCAAAAAGACATGTACGTCAATGTTCATTGCATCAGTATTTACAGTAGCCAGGACATGGAAGCAGCCTAAATGTCCATATATAGATGAATGGATAAAGAAGATATGGTACATATATACAATAGAATATGACTCAGTCATTAAAAGAAATGAAATTGCGTCATTTGTAGAGCTGTGGAAGGACTTAGAGACTGTCATACAGAGAGAAGTCAGAAAGAGAAAAACAGATACCATATGTTAATACATATATGTGGAATCTAGAAAAATGGGGCAGATGAACCTTTTTGTAGGGCAGGAATAGAGATGATGACGTAGAGAACAGACATGGATACCAAGAAGGGCAAGGGGGAGTAGGATAAACTGGGAGATTGGGATTGACATATATACACAACCATGTGTGAAATAGATAGCTTGTGGGAACTTGCAGTATAGCACAGAGAGCTCAGTTCAGTGTTCTTTGGTGACCTATATGGGTGGGATTATGACCTGGAAAGATTAATTTTGAATGCATGCTGGATCTGCTTCTGTGACTTTAACCCTCATCTTGCAGCTTTCCTTAAGGTAGGCATACATAAAGGCCTGCCTCAGGGAAATGACCTTGAGCCTATCTGCCCAAGAAGGACTGAAAGGAAGTGAAAGTAACATACCCCTGCCTGAAGCTTGCGACTCTACGGGACATTTGCAAGTATTGAATAGTCTCTTTACTTGGTTTTCCCACCTTCTTCCCTCTCTGATCAGTAAAAGAACCTGGCAGCCGCAAGCAAGATAATTGTTTTGAGGCACTAGCCTGCTCTCATCTCGGTCTGCCAGTTCCCAAATAAAGTGCCTTCCTTGCCCCAACACCTTGTCTTGGATTTACTTACAAATCCTGTGGCAAGCAGAGCAAGCCTGTACTTGGTAACAGGATGAAGGGGTGGGGTGAGAGAGAAGTCTAAGAGGAAAAGGCTATATCATGTATACATATAACTGATTCACTTCATTTTACACCAGAAACTAACACAATATTGTGAATCAAGAATATCATGCTGCTGCTGCTAAGTCGCTTCAGTCGTGTCCGACTCTGTGTGACCCCATAGGCGGCAGCCTACCAGGATCTGCCTTCCCTGGGATTCTCCAGGCAAGAACACTGGAGTGGGTCGCCATTTCCTTCAAAGCATGAAAGTGAAAAGTTAAAGTGAAGTCGCTCAGTCTTTTCCAACTCTCGGGGACCCCATGGATTGCAGTTTACCAGGCTCCTCTGTCCATGGGATTTTCCAGGAAAGAGTACTGGAGTGGGTTGTAATTGCCTTCTCAGCAAGAATATCATAGTTTGAAAAGAAAAACATATTAAGGGACTGGAGTTTTGGTTTTTTTTTAATTTTTCTAATGTTGAATCATTAATATAATGGGCTTCCTTAAGAATCTACTTGGGGAAAAACCTGGTGGTCTAGTGGTTAAGATTCTGTCTACACTTCCACTACGGGGGGGTCACAAATTTGCTCTCTGCTTGGGAAACTTAAGATCCCACATGCTGCACAGTGTGAACAAAAGAAAATAAAAAATAAGTGCATCTCTCTTTAAAAGAGAGAGAGAGAGAGAGAGAGAGAGAGAGAGAGAGAGAGAGAAATCTTCCTGCAGTGCAGGAGACCCAGGTTTGATCCTCTGATCTAGAATATCCTCTGGAAAAGGGAATGCCAACCCACTCCATTATTCTTGCCTGGAGAATCCTATGGGCAGAGGAGCCTCATGGGCAACAGTGGTCACAGTCAGACACTACTGACTGTCACATATGAATGTAATGAATACCTCAATCACTTTATGTTACTTAGAAGCATGGAAATTTTTTAAATTAGAAGCATGGAAATTCCTTGCTGACATACGATTTAAGAATTTTATAGTGGCAGATCAGTGAACCATATGTACACTAAAAATAATTATGCTGATAATACTTCAAATTGCAGTAGTTACTTAGAGAGATAAGTACAATTTCTGCTATATTTCCTTTGTGCTGTGCTGAGTCACTCAGTCATGTCTCTGACTATTACCCATGGAAATTTTTTCTTCCAGTACTAAGTGAAGTAGGGAAAGTTAGACCATGAGAAACAGTATTTTCCATACTGTTGTCACTGCTCTCTCCCTCTCTCCTTCCTCTCCTGATCTTCCTCTTCTCTCCTCTTCTTCCCTTGCTCCTTTCTCCTCTCCTCTTCCTGGCTCACTGCTAACAAGAGCTTTAATTATTTTTGTGTGTGGTACAGTGGACTTTTTTGGCAATATGGTGAAGCTTATGGATTTCTTTTCAGACTAATGTTTTTAAATAAATAACTAAAATAGATGGGATTATAAAGTGATCCACTTCTGTTAACGTGTCACTAAAATTTTGCTATATGGAAATTCATGTGCCTCTGTATTAGCCATTTAGTAACATATAACATCATGTTAATAAAGCACCATAATTTCAAAGATGTGATGAGCATAAACAACCGTTAGGGTAATATTCAAGTATAATGTGATATGTAAGTATCTGTGACAACTGTTTCTGAAAACATCTTAGGAGCTACTCTTTTAATGTGGTTCATGATCAAGATTCATAATTGAAAGAAAAATTAAATTTCATTGAGAAGGTGATAAAATAAAGATGTAATTATTTTACCATTAAAATTCATGATGTCTGCACGTTCTATCCAAGAATCTCTTGGATGTGGTTGGGCCATTCTGGTAGCCAAGAGAGAATGAAATCTTGTATATAGAGGAGCCACAAACCTTTGCTCTGTTCTCCCTTTGGTTTGGAAATAGCCTTTGTGTAAAACTTACTGGTCTTGAGTAAAGGCATGTAATTGGAGGATTTAAAATTTAAGTACCTTCTAGATATATGCACATTTTATTTTGTTTTTATCACCTAATAATGACTTTTATAATCCAGGTATCTTCTCAATGTACAAATAACTAAAACTACCTCATGACACTGAAACTTTTTTTCTTCATGCTTTAATAAATAAACAGTCTAAATAAAACATTAGCATTCATACAGTCAAGCAAGAAAAATAGAGATCTTAATGCTTCCTCCTCCTTAAATTTGTGATGAATAAAAGAAGTAATTATCAGTTACATAGAAAAACATCATGAGAAGGTAGATCTACCTTTTTTTTGAAATTTCCTTAGTTATTATTAATAAATCAGGATACAGATACAAATTCCAACATCTGATAGCTTTTCTTTCATGCAATATTTCATTTTCTGTACTTAAAATAGAAGTAAGCAATTCATTGTACATTACATAGTTAACAGTTCATAATATCTGACAACTTCAGAAAAGATGGTAAAAATAAAAATTATTAGAAATATGTCATTGCCAGCATAAACAAATTCAGTTAAAACCCAACACTGAGCCTTCCATGAGCAGCTGAAATCTCAGTCTTAGAGAGATGATTTCTCTACATGTTGTACTTGATCATTCTGGGTCATTGTTTATCTCCATCACTGAAGGAATTCATTGCACTACTGAACCTCGCCCTAGATTTATGGTTAAAAGAAGTTTAAGCATCACATTTGTTAGTGTCTAGGTTTGTAACTATCGCAAGACATTTAATCTCTCTTTGCTTCAGTTAATTGATTAATGTAAGTCAGAGGGTCCTAGTCTCTTGATAACTAACTCAGATTTGTAGGGTGGCCAGGGGAGTTAATTTTAATCACAGAGTATACTTTTATATGGGTGGTTATAAAATAAAATTAAATTTATACAGTTCAGGGTTAAGTCATGCTATTCAAGGTTTTCTTCTGTGCTTTGATTTGCTCTTTGATTCACATGTATATATTATATCCATTACAGTCTCATAATATATCTATATTTTTCTTTGATTCTTAATTTTTCTAATTCTTAATTGTGAAATATTAAAGGTCAAAAACTCATTTCTTTTATTCTCAAGCTACTTTGCTAAACCATGAAAGCCAGTCTAGTGTTTGGGGTGGGAAGTGGCATAGAGTGAAAAAAATTAATGAGGATGAAAAGTTTAATGTCAGAACTAAAGTTAATAGAGAAAAATCTTCTTCCATCAATATGTCAGAGTGATCTGTAAACCCTAAAACTATGTTAACACACAAAAACACTTAAGGAGTTCAGTTAAGTTCAGTTCAGTTCAGTCACTCAGTCATGTCCGACTCTTTGTGACTCCATGAATTGCAGCATGCCAGGCTTCCCTGTCCATAACCTACTCCCGGAGTCTACCCAAACCCATGTCCATCAAGTCAATGATGCCATCCAGCCTTCTCATCCTCTGTCATCCCCTTCTCCTCCTGCCCCTAATCCTTCCCAGCATAAGGTCTTTTCCAGTGAGTCAACTCTTTGCATGAGGTGGCCAAAATATTGGAGTTTTAGCATCAACATAAGTCCTTCCAAGGAACACCCAGGACTGATCGCCCTTAGTTAGGATGGACTGGTTGGATCTCCTTGCAGTCCAAGGGACTCTCAAGAGTCTTCTCCAATTCCACAGTTCAAAAGCATCGATTCTTCATAGCTGAGCTTTCTTCACCGTCCAACTCTCACATCCATACATGACTACTGGAAAAACCGTAGCCTTGACTAGACGGACCTTTGTTGGCAAAATAATGTCTCTACTTTTCAATATGCTATCTAGGTTGGTCATAACCTTCCTTCCAAGGAGTAAGCCTCTTTTAATTTCATGGCTGCAATCACCATCTGCAGTGATTTTGGAGCCAGTGCTGCACACAAATATAGTTCCACTATTTATGGAATTCTATACAATTTTTTTAACCATGAAATGTCCAATTATTAACACTTTGTTGGAAATGCTTCTCAGTTACCCTTATAATTTGAAACAAGTTTTTAAAATTTTAGTTCTTTACAGATAAAAACTGAATATTTAATACTATGGCATGAAATGTATGGATTTTATTTTATTCCATAATTAATTATATTATATTCTAAATACATATAGAAATTAGATCAATCAAGTGACACTGAAAAACTATTTCCAAGAACAAAGATGAGATTTCCAAGTCATTACATTCATAATTATTGCTAGTAATATTTGGTAACAGTGTCATTTTATTCAAATGTATGAGCTGTTAACTAAATGATGAAAACTTGATCAATTGGAAAAATATAAAACCAAAAAAATGTAAATACATTAGGACAATAATAATATTATTATACTCATGTGAAGTAGTCAAAGCAAAACATAAGCAGAGTAATTGCATTCAGAGCAATCCCATTTTAATCACAACTAAAAGTGCCTGCTTTATGACACTGTAGTTTCACATCCTTATATGGGGAGTTTCCTGAAGCTACCATTTTATTACACTTTAGATGTATATTTAGCTTGGGCAAATTTTCACATTATTGTTGACCACTTAAAAAGCTCTATATAAAAGTATTTGTAAGATGCTTCATTATTTTATTTTATTTTATTTTTTAATATTCTTTACTTTATTGTGTTGGTTTTGCCATACATTGACATGAAACCGCCATGGGTATACATATGCTCCTCCTCCAGAACCCCCCTCCCTCCTCCCTCCCGATTCCCTCCCCCTGAGTCATCTCGGTGCACCAGCCCCTAGCATCAACCCGGGGCTGGCAATTGATTTCACATATGATAATTAACATGTTTCAATGCCATTCTCCCATATCTTCCCACCCTTGCCAATCTCTTTAACAAGTGGTGCTGGGAAAACTGGACAGCCACTTTTAAAAGAATGAAACTAGAACACTTTCTAACACCATACACAAAAATAAACTCAAAATGGATCAAAGATCTAATCATAAGACCAGAAACTATAAAACTCCTAGAGGATAACATAGGCGAAACACTCTCCGACATAAACCAAAGCAGGATCCTCTATCACCCACCTCCCAGAATATTGGATACTTCATTATTTTAATGGAAATTGGAAAATGTCTTAGACTAGACATCTACTCTTTAACTTAGTTTCTGGCAGCTGTCCCAGGTGGTGCTAGTGGTAAAGAACCTTGCTGCCAGTGCAAGAGACATAAGAGACATGGATTCCATCCCTGGGTCAGGAAGATCCCCAGGAAGAGGACATGGCAACCCACTCCAGTATTCTTGCCTGGAGATCCCATGGACAGAGGAGCCCCAAGGCTACAGTCCATGGGGTCACAAAGAGTCAGACACGACTGAAGCAACTTCCCACACATGCAGTAGCAGCTAATTAATTTCTAAGGGAAAAAAATCAGAATATTTGAGTTGTGATTCTACTTTTCTTTGATGTAAAATGGAACATAATAGATGGTGTACCTTCTGTAAATATAGTGTTCTACCCTTACTATGATATAGTAATAAATTACTATAATATATTACAGATATTATATCTGTAAATATAATGTAATACCCTTATTAAAATTATGATTGTCTTGTCACTAACCCCCTTTCTCCATGGCTAGTTTACAGTTATAGTTATGTCTATTTTTTAGAGTGGTCACACTGCAACATTTCTATGAAAGAGTACCCTGATGTCCTTGGGAGGATAAACTTGAAGACTTAAGTAAAATTTGTATACAATAATTTATATTCCAAAAGCTGTATGATCCCAATTCATCACATTTTATGCAGAAACCATGTCATGAGGAATTACTTAAACTTTTTAACAATAGAATATCATTATCTCTCATCATTAGCTATACTCCCAAATTGTTTTAAAAATTAAGAAGTATATTTATGAAATATCTAACATAGTAACTATTATTTCCTCCATGAGTAATATATATATATATATATATATATATATATAGCTTTTTTCCCCTTCTCTATTATTTTTCTGCTGCTTTAAATGATAAGTTTTCTACTAGATGAGTTACAGTGGTTTGGAATGAGAAAGTATTATTTTTAAAAGTCCAAAGGTAGAAAAGAGAAACCAATATTTATGAGCACTTTCTCTGCCTTTGGCATTATTCCTTATATCAACATGATCAAAAAAAAATTATTTCTCTCTGTGTGCTATGATGTGCTTAGTCATGTTCAACTCTGCAGTCCTTTGGACTGTAGTGCACCAGGCTGCTCTGTCCATGAGACTTTTCAGGTAAGAATACTGGAGTGGATCACCGTTTCCCCCTTCAGAGGATCTTCCTGACCCAGGGATCAAATCCATATCTCCTGTATCTCCTGCATTGCAGGTGAATTCTTTCCCCACTGGGCCATAAGGGAAGCCCCATTTCCCTCTTTACCGATCACCAATTCTGAGCCTCCTCCAGTCTTTGGAAAGTAGGGACCACATCTCCCTAGTTTCTCATTTTAAAACTTCAGAGTTATCTCTGATTTATCTTTCCTTTTTTAAATGTTTCCCCTACTCAATTTTCAACAATAACTCACAAATCAATTCAGTTTACCCTTCATCTACACTATAACAATGCAAAACAAATCAAGAACATCTATTGCCTGAATATATCACATCATATAACTAGAGATTTTTATGTGCCAATTATACTTCAATAAACCAACTTAAACATCAGTATCTCTCATTGAAATTTAAACTTAACTGTAGTAAATAATAAGACCTACAAGATCTGGGTCCTGTTATATCATTTTATTTCCTATTACTCTCATTGTGAATAGGTGTTTGTATTTGTGTGTGTGTGTGCTCTGTTTCATGATGATGTTCAACTCTTTTTATTTTTTATTAAGATCTTGATTTTATGATTTTCAGGCAGGGATAACTTCTTGCTAATCCTTTAATGTCTAGTCATTCAGATATTTGTATTAGTTTAAATGTATACTACACTTTCATGATGTACACAAATATTAATGGCAGCATTATTTTCAATTGTACACATTTGAGTAGAATGTGTATAATCATAAGATAAAGCACTGTACAGTAAAATAAGTGAAAATACTGCTACTTGCCATAGATGAAACTCATCAAGTTAATGACCCAAGTTCAGTTCAGTTCAGTTGCTCAGTCATGTCCAACTTTTTGTGATCCCAGGAACCGCAGCATGCCAGACTCCATGTCCATCACCAATTCCCAGAGTTCACCCAAACCCATGTCCATTGAGACAGAGATGCCATCCAACCATCTCATCCTCTGTCGTCTCCTTATCTGACTGCCCGCAATCTTTCCCAACATCAGCATCTTTTCCAATGAGTCAACTCTTCACATGAGGTGGCCAAAGAATTGGAGTTTCAGCTTCAACATCAGTCCTTCCAATGAACATCCAGGACTGATCTCCTTTAGGATGGACTGGTTGGATCTCCTTGCAGTCCAACAGAGTCTCAAGAGTCTTCTCCAACACCACAGTTCAAAATCATCAATTCTTCAGTGCTCAGCTTTCTTTATAGTCCAACTCTCACATCCATACATGATCACTGGGAAAATCATAGCCTTGACTAGATGGACCTTTGATGGCAAAGTAATGTCTCTGCTTTTCAATATGCTATCTAGGTTGGTCATAACTTTCCTTCCAAGGAGGAAGAGTCTTTTAATTTCATGGCTGCCATCACCATTTGCAATGATTTTGGATCCCAGAAAAATAAAATCAGCTACTGTTTCCACTGTTTCCCCATCTATTTGCCATGAACTGATGGGACCAGATGCCATGATCTTAGTTTTCGGAATGTTGAGCTTTAAGCCAGTTTTTTCACTCTCCTCTTTTACTTTCATCAAGAAGATCTTTAGTTCTTCTTCAGTTTCTGCCATAAGAGTGGTGTCATCTGCATATATGAGGTGATTTATATTTCTCTTGGAAATCTTGATTCCAGCTTGTGTTTCTTCCAGTCCAACATTTCTCATGATGTACTCTGCATAAAAGTTAAATAAGCAAGGTGACAATATACAGCCTTGACATACTCCTTTCCCTATTTTGAACCAGTCTGTTGTTCCATGTCCAGTTCTAACTGTTGCTTCCTGACCTGCATGCAGGTTTCTCAAGAGGCAGGTCAGATGGACTGGTATTACCATCTCTTTCAGAATTTTCCACAGTTTATTGGGATCCATACAGTCAAAGGCCTTGGCATAGTCAATAAAGCAGAAATAGATGTTTTTCTGGAAATCTCTTGGCTTTTTTCTGGAAATCTCTCTAGCAGATGTTGGTAATTTGATCTCTGGTTCCTCTGCCTTTTCTAAAACCAGCTTGAACATCTGGAAGTTTGTGGTTCACATATTGCTGAAGCCTTGCTTGGAGAATTTTAAGCATTACTTTACTAACATATGAGATGAGTGCAATTGTGCAGGAGTTTGAACATTCTTTGGCATTACCTTTGTTTGGGATTGGAATGAAAGCTGACCTTTTCCAGTCCTGTGGCCTCTGCTGAGTTTTCCAATTTTGCTGGCATATTGAGTACAGCACTTTCAAAGCGTCATCTTTCAGGTTTTGAAATAGCTCAACTGGGATTCCGTCACCTCCACTAGCTTTGTTCATACTGATGCTTCCTAAGGCACATTTGACTTCACATTCCAGGATGTCTGGCCTTAGGTTAGTGATCACACTATCGTGATTATCTGTGTTGTGAAGATCTTTTTTGTACAGTTCTTCTGTATATTCTTGCCACATCTTCTTAACATATTCTGCTTTTGTTAGGTCCATATCATTTCTCTCCTTTATTGAGCCCATATCTGCATAAAATGTTCCCTTGGTTTCTTTAATTTTCTTGAAGAGATCTCTAGTCTTTCCCATTCTATTGTTTTCCTCTATTTCTTTGCATTGATAGCTGAGGAAGTCTTTCTTATCTCTCCTTGCTATTCTTTGGAACTCTGCATTCAAATGGGTATATCTTTCCTTTTCTCCTTTGTTTTTCGCTTCCCTTCTTTACATAGCTATAGATACCTATTCTGTTATTCTATTTATATAAAGCTCAAAACTTGTAAACAAGAATTAGAATTTAATATTGAGTCTGTAAGTGAAGAATAGGACATAGTGATAGCGAAAGCACTAAAGAGGCTTCTGTGGTATGCAGAAGATATTCTCTTCTGCAGGAGATAGTCTCTTTTTTGATCCTGTGTAGTGTTTACAATGGAGAAGGCAATGGCAACCCACTCCAATACTCTTGCCTGGAAAATCACGTGGATGGAAGAGCCTGGTTGGCTGCAGTCCATGGGGTTTCTAAGAGTCGGACACGACTGAGTGACTTCACTTTCACTTTTCACTTTCATGCATTGGAGAAGGAAATGGCAACCCACTCCAGTGTTCTTGCCTGGAGAATCCCAGGGACGGCAGAGCCTGGTGGGCTGCAGTGTGTGGAGTTGCACAGAGTTGAATACGACTGAAGCGACTTAGCAGCAGCAGCAGCAGCAGCAGTGTTTACAATGATAGATTCACTTTGAAATAATTCACTGAGATCATTAGTGTGATTTTTCTTTATGAAGGTTACACTGCAATTTAAAAGGTTTTTATAAAATGACTAGTGTTCAGGGGTAGTTAGCAAAGAGAATGAGGGTGTCAAGCTTGATTAAGAATACACATCCTTTTGTAATTAGTTGATAGCTAAAAAATCCATGTAAAGGGTAATAGGAATATATGTTTTCAGTGAAAGCTGGAATGAAATTGTGTAGAACACTGAAATTTTAAATATGGGCATAATTTAATCCTATATTTAATGAAGAACTATTGAATTTTTTTATTCCTTTTGCTAGGTTAAGAATGCTATCTTAAGCCATAAATTATTCCCTGTTAGAAAAATTGGTTATGAAATTCAGAAATGAAATTGGTAAATTAATGATGATTTTAAAAGACAGTTACCGGTCTTGGTTTCCATTTGCATAGGTGTCTCTGCATCCTCTCTTCAGGCCAGGGAAACACCTAATTGCTGTCTGCACTGGAAGCTGATCTGAAAAGATCTTTCAACTACTGCTGTAAAATGGGGAAAGATGCCCAACCCTGCATTCAGTCAACAATCTGACTTTTCCCTTTGTCACTCATGGTAAGTTCCTTAGTTTTTCTATTCCAGGAAATGAAATCTGGGATACCACGATTTAGGTTTTAATATAGACATCTATCCTCATCAAGCTCAACCTCTTATTTAATACAGATAATGATTCTCTGGATATCTTAGATGAATATTATACTCCTAGATTCTTGGGGTTTTCCTCCCACCTCATTTGTCCTGTCTACTTTAGCCAGTATCTTATCATGAAGCTTCAGATTATCCATTCCTGAGTTTTCCTTTCCTTTCTCTTCACACTTTGTGAGTCATCCTTTCTATTCCTGTGGTTTTAATACAAATCTATGCTGATCATCTCCCTGGCTTCTGGCTGGTGTTTCCACACTTTTATAATTATCATCATAGGCCATAAATACCTTTAATTTAGCCTTGGTGAAATTTGATTAATACCATATGCCTTATGTCAATAGCAGAAAACTTGACAGGACACAGATGCTTTTGAGAATCCAAAGCACATAACAATTAGTATTGTTTTGAAAGAAAAGGAAGCATATTAATAAATTTTTACATACCAAGTACTGGCCTGGAGAATTCCGTGGACTATGTAGTCCATGGGACCAAAAAGTATCTGACATGAATAAGTGACTTTCACTTTCACTTACCAGGTACCACCTAATTTAATTCAATTTAAATTTAGATTCATCTTTTGTCTGTCTTGACTTTTAATCATCTATTTAAAAAACAGAAAAAACACTTTCCTATGATATCAAAATGTTGTTTGTTTGGTTTTGTGTTTGGTTCACTGTTAATTTATAATACTGTAACAATAGATTTTAACTTAGACTTCATTTAAAGCCATGTCTATTTTTCCTATAGATGATCTATTTTATTCACCAACATCATGATAGCTCATTAACTGTAACCTTAAGAATCTATTATTAATACACTCAACAAATTGTAATTTAATATCGATAGCATTGCTAAAGTATTTTACATTTTAAAATCTCAAACAAAATGCAGTGGCACAGCTCATTCAAATTTTTACACAAGGACAAGTATATATGTGTTTTTGTTCATACATACATATATGTTTCATGTATGTGTACATATATGTATATATATGTACACCTATAGACATGTGTGTATCTATATATTGAATATTTTATATACTTAATATTTTTATTTAGATTTCTCCTAGTCCTTTTAAAGTCAGTCTATTAAAATGGAACATTATATTGTTTTCCCAAAACTGTTTCTTAAAGTTCTCTCCCATCCTAGTAAATTGCCTTGGCATTTGTCTAGTTAATTAAGTTAGAGACCTAGTAGTCACTCATAGTTTTTCCATTTTTCACCTCCCTGTTTGTTATATTAATTCCATTAGCAATTCTTCTTGCTCTATGTCATTTTTATTTAACTCTCTCTTTATTGCTGCAATGAAACTAATCAAAACCACTATACTTCTGCTTTTATTCATGTTCCACCTAGCATTATCCATCAGCAAGAAATCATCTTAAAAATATTTATATTCAATAACATCACTATCTCTTTTAAGTCATATGATAATTTTCATTGTACTTTGTGTAAGTACTAAACTAACTACCATAGTCTACAATTTTCTGTGTAATCTTAATTCAAGTGCTCTTCCAAAATCAACATTTGCACCCTTCTAGTTGGTAAACTCTTTCTTGTCAAAATGGCATAATTCTATACTCTGAGCAACTTTTGAAAATGCCCTTTACAAGTTGTGAACTCACTATTCTGTCTTGCAAATGTTATTTTGCAATGTTCTGAGCATAAGCATAGCTGACTCCTAATTTTATAGTTATCAGAGCCTGTATTGTTTTTTGACAGTTTAGCCCTTTGAAAACTACAGAACTATAGAGAAGCTGGTGTGCTTCTGGTGTCCATGGGGTGGCAAAGAGCTGGACACAACTGAACAACTAAACAACAGCCACAATCTGATTAGTTCTTTTTTTGTTGTTTAATATCATGTTTTTCCCTTTATAAATATTAATAACCTAATTTTGTTTTTCTTTTTATGCTTCTTTCTTTAGCTTTCTTTTAGTAATTTATAAAATTTAAACTCTTATAGGGCAAGTAACATTTTCTATCTTGTTTAAATAGTCTGTTGCTAGTACCTAGATAAGATACTAGGGTATAGTAGTAAAGGAAACCAGAATATGTTACCCTAAAATATGCCTCTTTGACATTAAAAAAAAATACTTTGAGCTGAATGCAATTAAGAAGAAGCAAATGCAGGGAAAACTCTTCATGCCCTCCCCTTTTTGCCTAAGGCAGGAGAACTTTTACTGGAGACAGACTCTTACCATTGAGGAATCTACCAACAAATCTTACTCCATTAGTTTCCTTCCATATTTGTATGCTTTCAGAGATTGCTACACTTGGAGCCTGCTTTCCTTTGTCCTTTTATTTCTCTACAAATTATCATTCTTTGTTGAAGATGCTGTATAAAAAGGACTTATAAAACACTGTTTTTCATTTGCCTTTTATTTGTGTTTACTCTGCATGAAGTGTACTGCACATGTGAATAAACTGATATTATCTTGCTGATCTTTTTGCTGGAGTACCAGTTGAAAACCTAAGATGGCTAGATGTAAAGTTTACCTCTTCTACAGTAGTTGCAATCATTTCCTGTATCTGATGTTAAAAAAAAATATGATACGGTTAGTGACTTAAAATAACACAAATTTATTGCCTTATAGTTCTGGAAGTCAGGAGTCTAAAATGGGTCTAAAAAGGTAAAAACAAGGTGTTCACATTCAGAGCTGCCTCTTCCAGTGGTTCTGGAAAATCCACTTCCCAGACTATTCCAGCCTCAAGAGGCTATCTACATTTCTTGGTTCAGGGCCCCATTCCTTCATCTATAGAGCCAGCAACGTTGAATTTTCACCACAGTACTGTCCCTCTAGTTCTTTCTCTTGCCTCTCTCTTTCTTTTATAAGAATGCTTGTTATCGTATTAGACCCAGCTACAAGTGTGCCTGCTAATTCACTTGAGTCATGTCCCATTCTTTGTGACCCTATGGATTGTAATCTACCAGTTTCCTCTGTCCATGGAATTCCTCAGGAAAGATTACTGGAGTGGGTTGCCATGCCCTCCTCCAGGAGCTGGATGATTCACAATAATCTCCCCATTTCAAGGTCAACTAACCTTAATTTTATCTGGACCTTAACAATCCATTGTCATGTAACTTTACAAATTCACATGTATTGAAAGGTAAGATATGAAATATTGGGAAGTCCATTAGTGTGCCTGCCACAGTAGGTATTTATAAATTTATTTTTTCTTACAGTTAGGTAACCTTGATTATTCTTAAACATATATTCACAATTAATAAAATTTGATTTTTACTTTTACATTTTTTATTGACAGTATTCTCCCTCAGAATGAACAAACAAAAAAATGGAATTATTATAACCTATATAAAACATCATAGTGCTATGAAATGTTTGGGTCTTGGGGAAAAAAGTAATTAAAATTTTTGTCTCTAGAATTCATTCAAGTGATTTGTGAAAGCAAGGGTGATTCATATAACCTCTCTAACTCTGTTTCTTAGTACACAACATAAGATTTTTATTCTTAATACTTCAGTCTTAGTATGAGGAGCATTTCAGGGTACAGGTGTCAATAAATAGTACTAGTAGTTATTATCATTACAGAATACCTGCCTGCAGAATTATTTTCAGTCATTAGATTCACAGCAGTTAGGAAGGTTAAAATGTCTCCACTCAATGCAGCTGTTTTCAGACAGTCAGTGACAAGGCATGTTGTGTCTCTCAAAAATCAAGTATAGGGCAGGTCACTATTCCAGTTCTCCAACACCCATTCTTTCCTCTCAGATGTTGATTTCTTTTCCTTTAGACATCTGCTCTGAAATAATTTACCACTTCAGTTCTATCTGACTTCCAGCATTTGTGACTCATTCTGCTTTTCTTAATCACTTCCGAAAAAGTAGTCTTAATCTGCCTCAATTGCTTGGGGAGAGGAAGTAGAACACATTCATTCCCTTTCATCACAATTTAAAACTGAATGCTGTATTATTCCAAAAGTGCATCAAATCATGTTTATAGGAATGATATTCAAATGACAAATTAAAAATCTTATTTTTGTATCTCCTCTGATAAGCATATATTATAAGTTTTTGAAGACTTCAAGGAGACAAAAGTTCTGATAGTTTCTATTATCCAATCCATTCTTTGTTAGCCTTTTCACGTGGATGGTGAAACATAAGCTTCATCAAAATTGATTTCCTATATGAGGCAATCACTTTAAAAGGATATATATAAGGGTTTGTGTTTTCACTACTTTTATATATGAAGTTCATTTCACTTTATTCAACTCTTATTTATTGGATATTTTGAAGGCTTTTCTTGCAATTGTATTTTTAAAGTTTTTTTCATATCTGAGTAATAAATACATTTTTTTAATTTAAGTGTAGTTGACTTGCAATATTGTATTAGTTTCAGGTATACAACATGGTGATTCAGTAGTTTTAGAGATTACGTTCCATACAAAGTTATAAAATATTGGCTGTAATCCCTGTGCTGTACATTACACCCTTTTAATTTATTTATTTTATACCTAGTTTGTATCCTGTACCTGTTTTATTCGCGACTTAACCCTATATCCATGGGTAACCACTAATTTGCTCTCTGTATCTGTGAAATTGTGTCTCTTCTGTTATATACATACCTTTGTCTCATTTTTTAATTTCTACATAAAAGTGAAAACATGCAGTATATGTTTTTCCATTTCTGACTTATTTATTGGCATAAAAAAAAGACACATAGATCAACAGATCAAAATAGAGAGTCTAGGAATTAAACCATGTGTGTGCTTGCAAAGTTGCTTAAGCCGTGTCTTACTCTTTGCGATCATATGGACTGTAGCCCACCAGGCTCCTCTGTCCATGGGATTCTCCAGGCAAGAATACTGGAGTGAGTTGCCATGCCCCCATCCAAGGGATCTTCCTGACCCAGGGATCAAACCCCTGTCTCTTATGTCTCCTGTATTACAGGCAGATTCTTTACCATCTGAGTCACCAGGGAAGCCCTACACTGAGATAATTGAAACTATACAAGAGATATTTCAATATTTTCCTCACCTGCCCTTGAAACATTTTAAAAAGCTAAGGTACCTAAAATTTTTTAACAAGGATGGTTACGTGAATGTAACTGCTGACATATTTAAAATATTGACATAACAATATATTTTGATGCTAGAAGTTTTAATCTTCTTTAAATGCTGTTTATTCATGAAGATATGCCACAGGGTATATTGGGATGGGTAAAAAAAAATTCTTTTTTACTTTACACTAGTGGAGGGTAATTTCAAAAGAGGAATTGGAACAGATCTAGCATGATGCCTCAATCGTAAGTGAATTTTAGGTACTTTATTTTTAAGAAAACTAGGGGATTCAGAGTATGTATTCCATCATATTATTCATGCTGCGCACACCTCGTAAATTCTTGGTGTATACAGAGAGATAACCATATCCCAGTTTGAAGAAACAGTTTTAGAATATGGAGAACTCCTAGAGTTTTATGGATGAATGATTTCTTGACTCAGATTATTCAGTCGGAAGCAATACAAGGAGCAGAATGAAAGTAAAAGATAGTTTGAATCTTTGTCTTTGGGAAAATTTACCTGAGATTGATTTAAGCAATTTTGGAGAAATGTCTATTCAGTTCCTTAGCCCATTGTTTAACTGAATTGCTTTTTGCTATTAAATGAATTGTAAAAGTTCCCTATATAGTTTGGGTATTAATCCTTTACCACACTGAGATTCTTCACAAAATGTCAAAGGGGCTTTCTAATAAAACTTATGCAAGAGATACCATAAAATGAATAGGAATAAATAGCACTGAGATGTTCAATAGCTAATAAAATATAGAAAACACTAGTGATGCATCCGAATTCAGACAGAATTTTCAATGATAATCTATTATAAAAAAACTCCAACCTATCATAATATAAAGTTAATTGGCAATTTCTAAAGCTAATGAATCAAAAGAAAGGAGAATATGCATAGTGTTTGAAGGTATATGCTGACATCCAGGGTGTTTCTTCTTTTATATTCTGTATTGTATCCACTGATCCATAGATCCTAGATTTGTTTGCCTGAGTTTTACCTTTGCTTTATCCTCAGATTTTTTCCAGAGATAACATGCATCAGAAATTTTTAGTTTTCTGTGACTTTGCTTGTTTAAATATTTTTCCCCACACCGTTGGAAAATTGTGATAATAGGACAAGTGACTTATTTTTTTAAATATTATTTTTTAGCTCTATTTGACTAATTTAACTCGGGTTATATAGCTGTTCAATAAAATTGCAAATATTTTAAAGTGTTCTTCAGAATTAAAAAATAGATATACTAAGAGAAATAATTGGGAGATTTGACTGATATTAAGCTATGAGTGCACATAAATAGTTATCAAAAATTGAGATAAGATGCATTATTTTAAATGTTACTGCATAAAAAAAATTTTCCTCTTATGTTTATTCATGGATGGACTTAACAGTAAAAAAAGGTTAGGATAGATAAAATAACTACTTTGAAAGAATTTTATAAAGGGGAATTGACCATAACAATGCAGGATTTTATTGCAACAGTATCACAAGTAAGATATAATTGTAAGACTAAAATATAAAGTCAGGATTACTAGCTTTATTTTTTCAGTATATTCTTTGTATCTATCTAACATGAAGTTCACATGACATAATATCACAAATTACATGAATCTATATACTATTACAACTATTCTGCTTCATAGACAATTTAATTCTAGTTAAAAAATATTCTGAACAGATGATCTGAAAATTTTTGTGATAGCTTGTTTACCAAGTCTGTGTATGTGTGTGTTAGTGATTTCACTGCTTAAAATGGCCCTCAATAGTACTGCATAGTGTTCCTAAGCATAACAAGACTGTAATGTACATTATAGAGAAAATAAATCTGATTAGTTCTGGTTATACCAGTTTCATTCAGGCATAAGTTACAGAGGTATTAGATGTGAGTTTAGTGTTAATTAATCAACAATATATAGTGAATAAAATGTCTTTTAACAGAAACATATGCAAAGCAAAGTTGTATACTGATTGCTTGATGAAAATATTGAGACAATAGGCTCCTAGGAAGATAACCCTGTATATATTGGAAAGCAGTGTTTCAATATTCTTTAATTCAATGCTCTTGACAACTTTATGGAAAATAACTGTCATAACTAATGAGAAATGACTGTATGTAAATACTCGTGTAATATACCCATATATATGTACCTATAGGTATATATACAGATATGTGTAGTGTGTGCATGTCTGATTTTTTAAGTCAAAGAGAGAAGCATGATTATAATATATATAAATTTTAAAACATAGTGTTCAAAGATTTTTTCCCAAAGATGACTCCAGGAATCTCTCATATTTTATAAACTGGTTTCCTATGTGACTTTGTCACTTCTTCCATCAGCAAATGAAATCTACCCCTCTTCATCTTGAATATGATTGTAATAAATGTTTTTACCAAAATAATGTACCAGAAATAGCCTTGTCCACTTGGAAGGCAACAATTTAAGAGGCCTCATAACTTCCATTTTTGCCCTCCTAAAATCTTAAGCCACTGTATAAATGTTTATACATACTACTGAAGAGACTCTGGAGTTTGAAGTATCATGAAGGAAAAAGCACTCTTTAGTATTGAAAAAAAGTACAAAATAGAAGTGAGAGCTCAGAGTTATACCCATGCCTATTGTGTCAATAGGTCATATTAAATCTCACAACCCCACTTGAATTGTCCAAGCCAATTCTTTATAGAGCACAGACAAGTTTTCTCTGCTGAGTCCTGCCCCAATTTTTTGCCCAAGGAATCATTTCTTTAAAAAAAAGGCATTTAATTTTTGAATGGTTTGTTACACATAATGGGTAATACACAGGAATAGATTATTAAAATAGAATTCTACAAAAGGAATATATTCTTACCTAATAATCTATTGTTTACACATATATATTCCAAAACACAATACTAAATTCCATATTAAAAAAACTTAGTTGCCTACTTACTGTATTTTGTTAAAGAAAATCTTGGGTTCAATTTGTACTGTATAACAATAATGGGAAAACAATGCAGACATTTCTGTATGAACATGGTGCTAACAGAAAAGTTTTATTAGTTACTCATTCTTTTAGAAAATTTGTTCAAGTATTAATACAAACTATCTTCATTATAGATTATACAGTGTTAAATCTTTCATCTTCCTTGAATTTTTGGAGTTACAGAAAACACAGTCACTGCTAGGCTATATCATATTGCATACTAGCATAAGGAATACCTGCATGTTTCCTAATGAGTGCAGTGAACAAACCGATAAGTCAAAATTGGACATTACACATAATTATAAAACCACTGTATATGTACTATTTAGGAAAGGATAGTAAAGCAACTGCATATATATGTTGTGCTATGTTTAGTCTCTCAATCGTGTCTGACTCTTTATGACCCCATGGACTGTAGCCTGTCAAGCTCCTCTGTCCATGGGATTCTCCAGGCAAGAATACTAGAGTGGGTTGTCATTTCCCTCTCCAAAGGATCTTCCCAACTCAGGGATTGAAACCAGGTCTCCCACATTGTAGAAGATAGCATGGAGTCCCAAACTCACCTTTTTATTTTTTTTTAAATAAAGAGAGAAAATTATAGCAAATCCAAAAATCATAAAGTCATATATGCATGTAGATGAGATGTATAATCTGAATTACAGAAAAAAGGAACACAGACACAGCATTTAAATAAATAGTTGCTAATAATTTTCCAGTCAATTCTAAAGGAAATCAGTCCTGAATATTCGTTGGAAAGACTGATGCTGAAGCTGAAACTTCAATACTTTGGCCACCTGATGCAAAGAATTCACTCAATGGAAAAGACCCTGATGCTTGGAAAGATTGAAGGCTGGAGGAGAAGGGGATGACAGGATGAGATGGTTGGGTGGCATCACTGACTCAATGGACATGAATTGTAGTAAGCTCCAGGAGTTGGTGATGGACAGGGAAGCCTGGCGTGCTGCAGTCCATGGGGTCTCAGAGTTGGACATGACTAAGTGACTGAACTGAATTGATTGAATAACTCTCCAAAACAGAAAATATCACACCATAGATTCAAGAGGCACTATAAATCTAAGAAAAGTAAATAAAAAAGCCAAAGATACCAAAATATATCAGGGTAAAACTGTTAAATGCCAAAAACAAATATACAGAGAAAAAGAGTTTTTTCAAATGAAGAAGAATAAGATTGATTGCTTAATTCTCAAGAAAAATAATGGAAGCCAAAAGACAAACAAATTACATTATTAAAGAGCTGAAAGAAAATGAGCTTTAAGATGAAATTTTGTACTCCTTATATATTCATCAAAGAGGTGAAGTAAGTCAGACAGAGAAAGAGAAATATTATATCACTCATATGTGGAATAAAATTTAAAATGATGTAAGTAAACTTATTTGGGCTTCCCAGCTGGCTGAATGGTAAAGAATCCATCTGCCAATGCAGGAGACTCAGGAGACCTGGGTTTGATCCCTGGGCTTGGAAGATCCCCTGAAGGAGGAAATGACAACCCACTCTAGTGTTCTTGCTGGGCTAAACCAATGGACAGAGGAGCCTGGCAGGCTACAGGCCATGGGGTTGCAAAGAAGTAGACAGGATTGAGCAACTGAGCATGCAAATGAACTTGTTTACAACATCAAAACAGATTCACAAATTTAGAAAACAAGCTTACAGTTACCAAAGAGTAAACATGAAGTGGGAGGGATAAATTAGAAGTCTGGGATCAACATATACACAATACTATATATAAAATAGATAACCAACAAAGACCTACCATTTAGTACAGGGAACTCCACTTAATATTGTTTAATAACCTATATGGGGCATGAATCTGAAAAAAAATATATACATATAACTGAATCAATACTGTGCACATATACTGTGCACCTGTAACTAACACAACATTGCAAATCAACTATATTCCAACAATTTTTTTTTTAAAACAGGCATTTCAAAGGAAAAATCACAAACATATTGTTGGAAGTCATACATTAAAAGTAATATTAGAAAAAATTCTTTGGACAGAATAAAACTGACCCAGATAAAAACACAGAAACACAAAGTGAAGGAAATATTATTGGATACAATACATGTTTATGTTCCTTTAAAATTGTTGTAATATTCTAGGATTATAAATACATGAAAGAATATCAAAACTATGAAAGAAGAACAGAAGTTAACATATTTTAACGTTGTTGTATTTTTCTGAAAAACATAAATGTATTACTTTGAATAAACCTGTAATAAAACTATGATAAATTTTATAATCCATAGCATTTTTATTTAATGAATTATAAAAAGAATGCATACTTAACAAAAAGGGAAATGGGATAATAAAAATACCTTAGTAAAGGAAAGTCATAATTAAGAGCACAAAAACAAAATACAGAGAAACAGATCAAAACAAGTAAAAATGGAAAACACACTAGAAAGTACCATGGTATATGTGAACCTCAACTATTTTTAATTACACTTGAAAAAGAATGGATCATATATTGTCATTAAAAAAATTGCCAAATTAGATGAAAGCAAAAAGCTACATGAAATAAATATTTTCAATAGAAAACCTGAAATAACAAAAAAATAAAATAAAAAAATACATTATAGGAACACAGAGGCAAAGAGAGTTACTTCAACATGATAAAATGGTCATTTAATAAAAGACATAACAAGTTTAGAATTATATAACTTGATAATATAATATCAGCATATATAGAATACATAAAGAACTATAATAATATGTAATGAAATAAAGGCTTCCTCCACTATCCTAAAGTAGAGCAATCCTCTAAACACTTTTATAAACTAAAATGGTATAAAAGAAAGAAGCAATTAATTTTTAATAAAAGCAAAAATCCTCTTCATATTTTTGTTTTTGCTTTTTTTTTTTTTTGACCACACCACAGAGCATATAGATGTACCGATTCTTAGTTCCCAAGCCAGGGATGGAACCCTCACCCTCTGGAAGCCTGCAGTCTTAACCACTAGACTGCCAGAGAAGTGTCCAGATTTCTTTTGGCTAGTGAAAACAGGGCTTCCCTGTTAGCTCAGATGATAAAACATCTGCCTGCAATGTAGGAGACCCGGGTTTGATCCCTGGGTTGGGAAGATCTCCTGGAGAAGGAAATGGCAACCCACTCCAGGATTCTTGCCTGGAGAATCCCCTGAACAGAGGAACCTGGTGGGCTACAGTCCATGGGGTCACAAAGAGTTGGACATGACTGAGTGACTAAGCATGCGGTGAAAACAGATACCAGTCAAGCTCTTGAAAAAGAGATTCTGGTTGACAGGGAGAAGGATGGTGGGAATGAATAGATGGGGAGTTTCAGGTGGACATGTATACATTGCTGTTTTTAAAACTGATAGTCAACAAAGTTCTACTGTATAACATGTGGAACTCTGCTCAAAGATATGTGGCAGCCAAAAGTGGAGGGGAGTTTGGGTGAGAATGGGTATTTGTGTACGTATAACTGAGTCCCTTCTCTGTGCTCCTGAAGCTATCCAAATGTTGTTTGCTAAATGGCTATACATCAATACAAAATAAAAAGCTAAAAAAAAGTGAAAATATGCAAACTGAACTTTTTAAAAGTAGAGGATACCTGTAAAATGAGAACTAGTCAAATCCAAATTGAGAAACTTTTATCAATATATCTTTTAATAAATCCAATAACAGTTTGGCAAAGAGATTAGGCAATGAGAAACATCATCAATCCAAGTGGTAAAATTTTGCAACTCTTAAAAAAACAACCTGAAAATCCCCTTACAAATCTGAAGAAAAAATTATGCAAGCAAGCACAGATTACCATTATGAAGATAGCAAATAGAACATCATTATAAATATGTCACTAAAATTAACCTTCACTTTTGAATTAATACAACATGTAAAGTTTATCAATTATTTCATGGAATATATAAAATAAAATTTGCAAATGTGTTTTAAGAAGCCATCATTCACTTTTTGCAAAACACTTTTAAGCGCACAGAGGAATATCAGTGGCTAATATCTCATGAGCGCAGGTACAACAATAAGTAAACAAAAACTAGTATACACACACACACACACCCCAAAGTGATGAAAGTCAAAGAGGAGGGTGAAAAAGCTGGCTTAAAACTCAACATTCAGAAAACTAAGATCATGGCACCAGGTCCCATCACTACACCACAAATAGACAGGGAAACAATGGAAACAGTGACAGACCATTTTCTTGGGCTCCAAACTCACTGCAGATAGTGACTGCAGCTGTGAAATTAAAAGACACTTGCTCTTTGGAAGAAAAGCTATGACCAACCTGGAAAGCATATTAAAAAGCAGAGACACTACTTTACCAACAAAGGTCCGTCTAGTCAATGTATGGTTTATCTAGTAGTCATGCATGGATGTGAGAGTTGGGCTATAAAGAAAGCTGAGTGCTGAAGGATTGATGCTTTTGAACTGTGATGTCAGAGAAAACTCTTGAGAGTCTCTTGGACTGCAAGGAGATCCAACCAGTTCATCGTAAAGGAAATTAGTTCTGAATATTCATTGGAAGGACTGATGCTGAAGCTGAAACTCCAATACTTTGGCCACCTGATGCAGAGAGCTGACTCATTTGAAAAGACTCAGATGCTGGGAAAGATTGAAGGCTAGAGGAGAAGAGGATGACAGGATGAGATGGTTGGATGGCATAACTGACTCAATGGACATGATTTGGAGTAGGTTCCGGGAATTGGTGATGGACAGGGAAGCCTGGCATGCTGCAGTCCATGGGGTAGCAAAGAGTTGGACACAACTAAGCAACTGAACTGAACTGAACTGATTTATATATATATATATATATATATATAGGCTTCCCAGATGGCACTAGTGGTATAGAACCCACTTGTGAATGCAGGAGATGTAAGTGACCTGGATTTGATCCCTGGGTCATTAAGATCCCCTGGAGGAGGGCATGGCAGCTGACTTCAGTATTCTTGCCTAGAGAATCCTAAAGACAGAGTAGCCTGATGGACTACAGTCCATGGAATTGCAGAGTCAGACGTGACTGAAGTGACTTAGAATGCACACATCTCTCTCTCTCTCTCTCTCTCTCTCTCTCTCTCTATATATATATATATATATATATATATATATCCATATTCTATATTATATATATGGAGAAAGAAGGCTTCCCTGGTAGCTCAGCTGGTAAGGAATCCTCCTGCAATGCAGAAAACCCTGGTTTGATTCCTGGGTGGGGAAGATGTCCTGAAAAAGGGAATGGCTACCCACTCCAGTATTCTTGCCATGGAGAATCCCATGGGCAGAGGAGCCTGGCAGGCTACAGTCCATGGGGTTGCAAAAAGTCAGAGACAACTGAAACAACTTAGCACATATGCATATATATATATTTAAGTGATAGTGCATTGTGCTCAATTTTATGGTTGATTTTAAGAATGCAAGTTTATTTATCATCCAAAAATCAAAAATATTATTTTAATTCTCTGCATTAACATGATGGGAAAGAAATGGCATTTGATGCTGAAAGCATTTTATAAAACACTCTATTGTTGCACATTAAAGTTTTCACTTCCCAAAAAGGATGTAAATACACACCTTTAATCTGCTGAAGAATATTGACAAAAACTTAAAACAAATACCATACTTTTTAGTGAAACAAAAAGAAATTCCCTTTTAGTTCAGAAACTTGGCATGAGCCCACTTCTATTTAACACTTTATTACAGATCCAAGGCAATGTGAGAAAATGAGCAAAAGTAATGGGATGCATAAATATTGGAAAGGAAATAATAAAGCTGTAAGTCTTCATTTATCTTGATTTTATATACAGATTATCTGAAAAGATTGCAGATGAACTTAGGACTGATATATTAATTTAGCACATTTTTAAATTATAGATTGGTATTCAAACTTAATTTGCATTATTATGCAATGATCACAGTGATAGCATTAAAAGCTATATCAAAAACATCAAATACTCAAAAATACAGCAACAAATCATATTCATATTACTCCAAATTATCAGTTCTCACTGAAGCAATTTATAGATTTCATCTTATCCTAATAAAAATGCCATTTTTTGTGAAAACGAAAGCCTGATTTTAACATATGTGCAGAAATACAAAGAACCAATAATATCCAAACAACTTTAAAAAGAAACTAATATAAAATATTTGTATTCCTATTTATTGCATCAGGGAGGCCTGAAGTGCTGCAGTCCATGTGGTCACAAAGAGTTGGATGCAAATTAGCGACTGAACAACAATATATTGTTCTATGTATCAAATGCAACAATAAATGAAAGAGGGTGATGTTGCAAACAGGCAAACAGATAAATCACCACTGGAACAAAATGACCTCATTCACTTGGACTATTAATTACATGTATGATAATGTGGTGCATAGGAAAATGTATGATAGTTTCAATGAATGGTGATGAGGCAGTAAAATTAACTTATAGGAAGATTTTTATGATGTTGAATGTCTTTTTATACACTTTAAATTTTTTGGCCTTTTGTATATTTTCTTTGGAGATATATATTCAAGTCCTTGTATAATTGTAATTTGGGGTTGCTTTTTTTTTGCTGATGAACTATAGGAGTTTTTATATATTTCAGGTATTAGATCCTTATCAGATATATGTTTTGTAAATATATCTTCCTATTCTTTGGATTGCTTTTCACTTTCAAGATATGGTTGCATTTTGTGGTTAATGCAAATAAACCATCTTTAAGATGTAACAATTAGATGTAGTTAGCTAGACTACACAAAAAGTCCCTATCAAAATGAAATTTGCATTAAGGCCTAGAACTTGTCATTAGTTTAAATGCATAAGATCCAATTATTTGCAGCTCCAAAGCACATCCAATCCTTAGGTACTATTGAAAAGATACAGATTTATAGGATTTGGATAACTTCCAATTATTGCTCAAATAAGCAGTAGAAATAGGCACTGGACAATAAATTATAAATCTCCCTGACTCTCTTGTGAAATTTTCTCAACTTGTTAACTAAACTAATGAATAATTTGGAATTATGGCTTAAGCTCTGTGACAATGTGGCCCCAAGTTGAGTAGTATTTCTGCTTCAAGAACATTCATGATGATGAAAACGTCAGAAAATAACTATGCTTAGGATATGGGGATTTTAGGAATCCAGATCGCAGTCACAGAAACAATTTTTTTTTAATTAATATTTTTAAGTCCCCTTTGATCCCACAAGGAGAAGTATAACTTCAAAACTCATAGGTTCATTTTTATGTGGGCAAACTCTGAATTATTTTAGATAAATAGCAATTAATAGGTAAAGCATTTTTAACAGAAATCACATTTGTAAGGTAAAATGATTCATCTAACAAACTGATATATACTAGTCTGCTTATCCTTTTGAATTTTCTAAACAACTACAGAGAATTGAAAGTCCTCATTCAATCCCATTCATGGCATGAGTCCTTCATTTCATAGTATACAGAATCTGTGAGATGGCCCTTCTTATGGATATTAAGTCTCCCATTGTCTTCATTTCTATTTCCTCACTGAATTCCAGGCTTTTAGTTAAGGAGAAATTCTAATATAACTAAAGTGGATAAGAATGAAAGTATTATACTCTATTTTAGCAGGTAAAGATAAAGCTATGTTTTGAAATATATGTGGCTTAAATTATAATTAAAGAACGATATTAACATTTATTTTTTAAGAAAATCAAGTGAAAAGAAGAAAGAAAAACTTTAGAAGGGTGCCTAATGACAAGAATTTTCATGTTTTCACTTAAAGACAACAGCAGATTGGAGTTAATGACCCCAAACCAAGATGAAACAAGTCTGGGATAAGAATGAATCTGATAATAAAATAAATTGTTGAAAGAAGGTAATTAAGTAAGCAGAAAAAATTCTTAAACTTAGTGTGGAATAAATTGAGCTTAAAATTTTTTTGAACTTATTACTTTCAAATAATTCACTAAGCTAAAGTAGAACACTTCTCTAAGAATATAAATTGATCATTCTGAAAGAATGATAGTAATGGCATCTTTGATATGCATGTATTGGTATAGTTAGTACATAAATATTTATTAAACTTATTATTAATGGTGCCTTTAATATTTCCTAAACTGGTTATAAGTTAAAGAATTTAATAAAATATTGTATCATGATAAAGTGCAAAGAATAAAATTGATCAATAACACTCTACTTTTCAAATAAATAGCTTTTGACTCATATTTCTTTTTCTGATTACAGAGCAGAAAGATACTTTTCTGTGTTTCTTCTTTTGTTTTATTTAATTTTTGTTTGTTTTTTTATATTAGTGTACCTAATATCCTAGGGAAAATAAGAATTAGTCATTTGAAAAAATAAAAATAACATGGTTTCTACTCACAGAGGGTCCCCAAGTAATCATTCCTGCACAATCCTATTTCTTCAAGGTAGCAAGAGTACTGTAATTGATGATTTGAATATGGAATTATTATGTACTAATAACAGTGCATGGTCTATTACCATGTGATATCTCCTGCTGCTTTATAATTAGCTCTGTGCATTGTTGGGACAAGTGGCTATGTACTTCATGGACTGTTCACCAGACAGAACATAACAGCTCCTTGGGAGCCAATTAGCTGGGCCTGTCAAGGCCAATTTCAGCACTTTTAGTTGGTGGATTATAAGCCAAAAAGCCGTAATTGTGACAAACATATAGAGTAGTCAACGTGCTAAAACGTAATATCTGCTTTGACAATACCGACTCTTCCCTATTTATGTCTATTCTTTATTATAACAGGGAATCAGTGCTTAGAATTGTCTAGGATTCTTAAATTGCTGGAGTGTTCAATGAGTAATAACTAACAGTTCTTATTTTCAGGGTAGATTTTTAATTTTTAATGAAAACAAAAGAATAAAAGGAAGTGAGGCTTGATAGGTCCTTTTATAAAGGAAATAAGAATAGTGGTTAGAATATATTAGAAGAGTCTCTATAAAGATTGAATTGATCATAAAGCTACAAAAACAAGTCATGTTTTATAATGTATTTCTATTGTTTTGCTGTTTTTATTTCAGGAATAGGGTGTCACACAAGTTCGGGGACATTCTATTTGAATGACAATCCTTCATTTTGCACAAGGTTGCATTAGTTGATTCTACTGCAATGTTTTATATGAAACATGTATTTTACCAACTCTTTTCTTTTCTAATAGCAGAGAACTGATTTATGAATTGTCTCTGTGTCCTTATATCACAAATGGAAAGACTATAAACCAGACTTCACTCTATTCTTAATCAGAATTTCTTAATGTGAATTCAGAGGTATGCAGGAAACTAGCCAGCATCAGGATTCCTTTATTAAAAAAATTACTGCAATTAAAATTTCTGTATTAGACAATTTAATGGAATAAAATATTGTCTTAGAATGTTGTCGATGAATGCAAATATGCCAGCAAAGATAGTGCAAAAGAAGTGCATAAGAAAGTTCTTAAAGATATGTGTTATATATTTAAAAGAAAATGGGTTAGTCTAAACTGTTGACTAATATGTGAAGGCCAGCTTTATCCCTGAAGTTAGAGATGAGAGCTCTCTGTCCCTGTCAAAATAAGCCAGGTGCAGACATGACCTGATGTGATGCATATTTACATATAGAATGGTAAAAATGTGGGTTTTGTTGCATTACTTAGTTGGTAAATTATTGAAATTGTGCAAATTACTAACTTTAACATGTATAACCTTATCTCATAGTTGCATGCATGCAACCTCCTTTTAAGGCTTCCCAGGTAGCTCTAGTGGTAAAGAACTTGCTTATCAACGCAGGTTTGATCCCTGGGTTGGAAGACCCCCTGCAGGAAATGGCAACCCACTCCAAAATTCTTGCCTGGAATAGTCTTTGGACAGAGGAGTCTGACAGATCCTGGTCCATGGAGCTGCAAAGAGTCAGACATGACTGAGCACACACACAACTTTCTTTTGGAAAGGAATGAAGGAAAAATTCCAATGACTTCACTCTTGCATTTCCTAGACAATAATTAAAAAAAAAGAATATATATATATATATATATATATATATATATATATATATAAAAAATACATTTTAATGCACTGTTTGGCTATAAACAAAATAGAAAAAAATACAAGTATGTGTCAGTCCTACAAATTTTATTATGCTGGTAAAATTGTTTGGAATTAGGTAAATATAAATTAGGAAAGCTTGCTCATTACTCATTAAACATGGCACAGACATAAACACACACACACACACACACACGCACACAGACTCTAATACACATGCACAGATAGAACATTTAAATAGTTCTTTGTTAAGGATACCAAATTTGGTATTTATGATTTTATTGGTAAAGTCTGTCAAACACCAGAAAAAGAGACAATATCATTCTCACAGAAACATTTGTATATATCCTTGATGCTAACATCAGAACCCAGAGTTGACAATGTCATTATTGGAAAAGAAGATGACACCTCATTATTTCTCATGAACAGACATGCAAAAATTATTAACACAATATTATCAAACTAAATTTTAAGAAATCCAGACATTGCACAATTGTGTCACCTAGAAAATTTCCTTAGTGCCTCCTTGTTTCATACCAGTCTTCAGGCTGGATAATAGTCACTTCCTAATTTCTGTCACTACCAGTTAGATTTCACTAGTCTTGAAATTCATTTAATAGAATAGTACATATGCACTACTTTGCACCTTTTATTCAGCCCTGTTTTGTAAGGTCATCTGTGTTGTTGTGTGAACCTGGATTGTGAACCCTCTAAAGCAGGTAAACTGTGCCCGGACTTCCGACCTTTAGAACTGTGGCATAACAAATTTAGTCTATTTAAAATTCTGTTTGTGGTAATTTGTTATGCAGCATAGAATACTAATATAATAATCTGCATTCACTTTCTAATTAAAGTGCATGTAAAATATGACTCTTTTTAAAATAATCATTTATTGTTATTTTTTCCTGCCAAAACATTTTTTAGGTAAGATATTTTGAGTTCCAAGAAATAGAAGTGTGATTCATATTGAATCTGACAATGAGGAATTCCATCACCCCACAGCACTGAAAGTACAATGGGAGTTTGAAATTTGTGCCCAACGTGATCACTGTAGCTTTATTAGCTCTACTTTCTTAGCCTGAATTCTTCCCCTTATGGTTTTAGATGGCTGCATCAGCAGCCAGCATCCCAAAATTTCTGATTCATCTAAAGTGTTAATTTGGCTTTCCATACTGAAGCCACTAATAAACCTCTCCTTTCTTTCAGTGAATCAAATTTGCTTGGGTGTTTCCATCCCTATATCAAAAGAGTAAGGCAGATGGGATTACTGTGACTGTTGATGGCTCATTGGTACCCACTTCTGGAGCTGATGGTATTTCTCCAGATATATTTATTGCTACCCAATAGGAAAGACTGAAATGGATTTGGGGGTTATACACAATATCCCCTACAAATATTCCCCAACAGTGCAGCATATACTACAGGGTAGAGGCCAAATACTGAGCATACCATTCATGGCCATTCACAATATGACCCCTACTCGGCCCTTCCTCATCTTCCTCATATCAATTCCCTTTTCTTATTTCTTTCCCATGATTTTCTTCCATTGCTCTCATACTAATTTGCTATGCAGAGTGCCTGTGTTGTCCTGTGATGAACAGTGCGGGCCCCAAAAACCTTCTCTAGACACCATTTGCATGTCTGCTACCTGATCACCTCTTAAAAAGATATGAATGGCCTTATTGAAATGCTCATAGTGAATGAATAGATCATACACAGGAAATCACTTTTAAAATGTTTTTCCACATTTACTTTAAAAAGTCTGTATTTTTCTTTTGCACTTACCTTCAAATTTCAATTTTAATATTTTTAACATTAGATGTTTATTTTAAAACATGATTTAGACTGAGAAATTTTGAGACAATAATACCAAGAGATTCCATATATAGTTTTCCATATCATTATTTATTGTTATATTTTATTAACTTTTTTACTATGGTAAAATATAAAATGTACCATCTTAATACTTTTAAAGTGTATAGTTTGGTACTGTTAATAATATTCACATTATAAAGCAGGTCTCTAGAATTATTTTATCTAGCAGAATTGACAGAGAAGGCAATGGGAAGCCACCCCAGTACTCCTGTCTAGAAAATCCTAGGTACGGAGGGTTGCCTTCTATGGGGTCGCACAGAGTCAGACACGACTGAAGCGACTTAGCAGCAGTAGCAGTAGCAGCAGAGTTGAAATTTCATAATCAGTGAACAACAATTTCCCAGGCTGTGGCAACCACCGTGCTACTTTCTGTCTCTATGAGTTTCAGCGATATAGGTGGAATAATACAGTATTGATTTTTCTGTGTCTGGTTCATTTCAGTTAGCCGACTATCCTAAGGTCATCCACATTACTGCAGAGGGTAGGATTTCTCTTTCTTTTAAGACTGAATAACATTCCATTGTGTCTGTGTGTGTCGCATTATTTTAATCCATTCATCTGTGGATGGATGATTAGCCGATTTTCATGTCTTGGATTTTGTGAATAAATGCTGCAATGAACATGAGAGTGCACATACCTCTTTGTGATCTTGTTTTCAGTTCCTTTGGATATATATAGGGAAATGGGATTGCTGGACAGTTTTATTTTTAAGTTTTTGACAAACCTCCATACTTTTTTTCATCGCATATTCAAAACTTCACATTTCCACCAACAGGGTATATACTTGGTTTCAGTTTCTCCAAATGCTTACAAATACTCATTATCCTTTTTATTCCCTAAATAGCAGTTTTGATAACAAATGTGAGATACTTCATTGTGCTTGCACTTGTAGTTCACTGATGATAGTGTTGAACATCTTTTTATATACTTATTTTTCATTGTGTGTCTTCTTTGCCTATTTTTAATTGGGTTTATTATTATTACTAATATTGCTGTTGTTGAGTTGTAAGAGTTTACCTATTTTTATATCTACTCTATATCTTTCCTATTGTATATCTTTTACAAGATGTACAATTTGAAAATATTTTCTTCCACTTCATAAAGTACCTTTTAATCTATTGATGTTTCTTTAATGCTAAGAGTTTTTAAGCTTGATGTATTTCATTTGTCTGTTTTTGTTTCTGTTGTCTGTGCTTTTGGTAAAATTATGGGAGACAAAGGAGACAAGATTCACATTTTTGTACATTTTTTCCATTTTGTGCAAAGAAGTATGATATTTCTTGGAGATGTGTTGTAGGAAACTAAAACACACATTGAAAATCTAGTGTAATCTAGTGTAACCACAAGAAAAATAAGAATCAAACAAAGAAGAGCTGAGAAATCAGTTGTATACATATAGTAAAATACCAAACTATTCTTTTTATAGTTATACCAAAAGGAGACAGGAAAATAAAATATCTTTAAGAGAACATAGTAAAATAATGACACTGAACTTATGTGCTCAGTCGCTCAGTCATGTCTGACTCTTTGCAACCACATGAACTACAAGGAGCTCGCCAGTCTCCTAAGTCCATATAATTTCCCAGGCAAGAATACTGGAGCAAGTTGCCATTTCCTACTCCAGGGGATCTTTGCAACCCAGGGATCTAACCTGCATCTCTCTCATCTCTTGCATTAGCAAGCAGATTCTTTACCACTGGGTCACCTGGGAAGCCATCCTTGAACTTAAATGCATCCAAAATAAAAGTTAATATAAACGATACAAATAGCCCAAATAAAAAAAACAGATTGCCAGACTGGATTGAAAGAGAAGCTAATCTACTATATGGTATCTACACCATTAAAATATACAGATGTAGATTAAGTAGTTGAAAATATATCCTATGCAACACTAATAAAAAGAAAGTCTTAAAATTATTTTAATATCAGACAAATTAGAACTCAAAGAATAATGCCAAAGATAAAGAGGGACAGTGCATTGTAATAAAAGATCAGTTTATCAAGAAGACACTGTGCTAAAAGTATTAAATGCCCAACTGCTATCTCAAAACATAGAACAAAATCTGGTATATCTGGAAAAAGCCATAGATAAATGCTCACGTATCGTTGAATATTTCACCATTATTCTCAGTTTTTATTAAAACAATTAGACACAAGATCAGTAAGCATTTAGAATACTAGCACAAATTATCAATTGATTTAACCTCACTGACATTTTAAAAATTCGATTCAACAGTATAAGAATGCAAGCCCATTCAAATCCACATAAGACATACCAAGACAAAACATATTCTATTCAATGAAACAAGTTTCCATGAATTTAAAATAATTTACCACCTAGAGAATATTGATCCCGACCACAGTAAAATTAGAGACTAGATAAAAGTAAAATAGCTGAGTACATTTCAATGTGTGGAAATTTAGTAATACAACTGTGCATTAAAAACACATAGATTAAAGGTAAAATGACAGTTGGCAGATGGAACATTTATTATGCAGGACCTGTGGTAAGATTTCAACAGTTTAAATGTAAATTTAAGTTATAATATCAGCTTTGATAACAAAATTCTAGAAGAAAAATTAGGGATGCTTTTTAAAATTATATGCAATGATAGAATAAGGAATGCTAGACTGAAAGGTCAAGAAAGTTTGAAACATGAACAGAGATACTTCTTGGCTTAGAAATTCTAAGTCAGGCAGTATGTTGTAAGTATTTTTATTTTGAGTGACAAATGAAATATTTTAATATTGTAAAAGGTGATGCAAAGTACTAGTGAATAATATGCTTTTATTGGCTGTTGTCTTTAAAATTTTGATTATATTGAGCTGTTGTTATACAGCCTTGCAATTTGCTAGTTATTTTATCTCTTTAGAAGAAATGCAATATGTCATTTGAACTCTATATGAGCAAATGTATTAGACCTTGAATTAGTGATATAGGCATTAGAATTTGATATTTGTTCAATTTTATTAAATATATCTTACTTGTTTTACTGATCAGATTTAATCAATTTCACTAGTTTTCTATTTCTTTTTTTGTTTGTGAGTGCCTATGAAAAAATTTGGTGTTAGGGTCTATTATTTAACCAGAAATATGTATCAGGAATCCACTAATAGATTTATGTTTGTGGTACCAGGTCTTCTCTATTTAGGTTTACTTACTAAGTGCTATATTCCATTAGAGGGTAAAGTCACTAAGAACTATCACTGACAAAGACATCTGAGTAAAACAATAAAAAGTGAGCTAATTAAGGGTTATTTGATATACAACTCATTGTAGAAAAATTTGGGGTCTTTTCCAGGTTTCCTTTAACACTTTTATAATATTTTCAAAATATCAGCCACTTGGTTGTCAGATATCTTAGATCTGTGGCCAATGGGAAATCTCAAAATATTGGGAAAGAGTGCAAGTAAAATGTTTCATCCAATGGAGACAAACGTTTTGATTTTTCTTGATACAGAGATGTAATTAACTTTAAATTTTAAATAATTCTTGAGTTATTTATACTCCCCCTCCAATTTGGTTGTTTTGAAAATAGAGCTGGGCATATTTCTGATGGTCTGTCTTAAAGGAAATGAGATTATTTTATTATCATTACTAGGTTTGAAAGATATCTAATACAGTGACTCTGTAACTGTCTCTGTCATATAACTGATACTAAAGTGTTCTGATAGAATCTGAGCAGTCAATCAACTAGTTTGTGCACCTGGCCCAAGTCACTTCTAGCAACCTGACACCTCACCCATGATAATAAACAAGTACCCCTTATGACAGAATGACTTCTCTTGGTGCCAGCCTCTTATAGAGCCCTAAAGCTTCCTCAGTGATCAATGCAAAGAAAGAAAAAAGAAAACAATAGAACAGGAAAGACTAGAGATCTATTCAAGAAAAGAAGAGATACCAAGGGAAATTTTCTTGCAAAGATGGGCACAATAAAGGACAGAAATGGTATGGACCTAACAGAAGCAGAGATATTAAGAAGAGGTGGCAGGAATACACAGAAGAACTATACAAAAAAGATCTTCATGACCCAGATAAATACAATTGGGTGATCAAATTAAGTGGGCCTTAGGAAGCATCACTACAAACAAAGCTAGTAAAAGTAATGGAATTCCAGTTGAGCTATTTAAAATCCTAAAAGATGATGCTGTGAAAGTGCTGCACTCAATATGCCAGCAAATCTTGAAAACTCAGCAGTGGCCACAGGACTGGAAAAAGTTAGTTTGCATTCCAATCCCAAAAAAAGGCAATGCAAACGAATGTGCAAACTACCACACAATTGCACTCATTGCACACACTAGCACAGCAATGCTCAGAATTCTCCAAGCCAGGCTTCAATAGTACATAAACCGTGAACTTCCAGACATTCAAGCTGGATTTAGAAAAGGCAGAAGAAACAGAGATCAAATTTCCAACATCTGTTGAATCATCGAGAAAGCAAGAGAGTTCCAGAAGAAACATTTACGTCTGTTATATTGATTATGCCAAAGCCTTTGACTGTGTGGATCACAACAAATTGTGGAAAATTCTTCAAGTCATGGGAATACCAAACCACCTGACTTCCTTCCTGAGAAACCTGTATGCAGATCAAGCAATAGCAGTTAGAACTAGACATGAAACAACAGACTGGTTCCAAGTTGAGAAAGGAGTACGTCAAGGCTCTATATCGACACCCTGTTTATTTAGCTTATATGCAGAGTACATCATGAGAAATGCTTGGCTGTATGAAGCACAAGCTGGAATCAAGATTGCTGGGAGAAATATCAATAGCCTCGGATATGAAGATGACACCACCCTTATGGCAGAAAGTGAAGAAGAACTAAAGAGTCTCTTGAAAAAAGTGAAAGAGAAGAGTGAAAATGTTGGCTTAAAACTCAACATTCTGAAAGTAAGATCATTCTGAAGGTAAGATATCTGGTCCCATCACTTCATGGCAAATAGGGAAACAGTAGAAACAGTGACTGACTATTTTTGGAGGCTCCAAAATCTCTGCATATTGTGACTGCAGCTATGAAATTAAAAGACTCTTGCTGCTTGGAAGAAAAATTGTGACCTACCTAGACAGAGTATTAAAAAGCAGAGACATTACTTTACCAACAGAGGTTCATCTAGTCAAAGCTATAGTTTCTCCAATAGTCATGTATGGATGAGAGTTAGACTATAAAGAAAGATGAGCACAAAAGAATAGATGCTTTTGAACTGTGGTGTTGGAGAAGACTCTTGAGAGTCCCTTGGACTGCAAGGAGATCCATCCAGTCCATCGTAAAGGAAATCAGTCCTGAATATTCATTGGAAGGACTGATGCTGAAGCTGAAACTCCAATGCTTTGCCCACCTGATGCGAAGAACTGACTCATTGGAAAAGATCCTGATGCTGGGAAAGATTGAATGTGGGATGAGAAGGGGACAACTGAGGATGAGATGGTTGGATGGCATCACCAACTCAATGGACTCGAGCTTGAGTCAACTCCTAGAGTTGGCGATGGACAGGGAGGCCTGGTGTGCTGTCTGTGGCATCTGTGGGGTCTCAAAAAGTTGGGACATGACTGAGTGACTGAACTGAACTGAACTGACTAGATCATGAGCTTCTCATCTATAACTTATTACCAATTGCTCACAGGAAACAGCTACAAGAATGCAAGTTCATTATTTCTCTCTTTAGGCTGCTTGACATCAACAGGCTTCCTAATACACCAGTAATCACTCAGGCAAACACAGCTCAAATTTAAAATCTTTCCAGTGGCCTCAGGCAACTAAAACAGGCATGAAACTATGAGGAACACACAAGTACATGCATACACACAGACACCACAAGCCCATTAGAAATGGTACTAAAGAGATGGTACATGGAAAATGAGCTGAAATATTCAGATATAGACATTATTTCAAAGAGAAAGTAGAAGTCATTCAGTTGTGTCTGACGTGGACTATCTAGTCCATGGAATGCTCCAGGACTGAATACTTGAGTGGGTAGCCTTTCCCTTCTCCAGGGAATCTTCGCAACCCAGGGATCGAACCCAGGTCTCCCACCTTGCAGGCGGATTCTTTACAAGCACTTGGGAGGCACAAGAATACTGGAGTGGATAGTCTATCCCTTCTCCAGCAGATCTTCCCAATCCAGGAATCGAACCATGGTCTCCTGCATTGCAGGCAGATTCTCTACCAGCTGAGCTACCAGGGAAGCCCTCAAAGAGAAAACTAATAAAATAAAAATTATTGCCTATAAAATTTTGAACTGTATTCTAGGGATATCAGAGAAGAGATGGCCACCTCCTTTGTAGGCTGCAGTGGATTGTCATGACAGAATCATGGCAATATTAATTACCTTAGAAGAGGAAATAATCAATCTGAGCTAGTAATTAGTCTGTTGGGGGAGGTCTTGCACTTGCCAAAAATGAAGTGGATTCACATTGTGAAGCTCGTATGTTTTGTTTTGTCATACATTGCACAATTTTCTTGAATTGTATAAACATCTGCAACTTACAATTCTGTCTCCAACTAAAAACATATTAGAAGATTCTCTAACCCTAAATTCTTGTCCTGAAGAAACTTCCTCATATTTAGTTTATTTTCAAGTAATGTTATAAGGAAATCAAGAAAAACAAACACATGCAAAAAAAAGGATTTTAATCAATTTATAAAATGTCAGTATGCTGAACTCCTTCTGCAAAAATCCAGTGCTTTTCTGCTTTTCTTTCTTTTTTTTTTTACAAAAGTGCACCTCAATGAGTAACATAATTTCAAAAATTTAAAAATAATCTTCAATTTTTTGTTTTAATATTCTAACATATTTTCTCCTTAGTAGGAGAGTATGTCTGTGTATGTCTGAGTATGCACTTATATATGATATGCTTTCCCCAAGAGATGAGGGAATGGTTAACACTATATAAGATGAATCTTCTAAAGGTAAATTTTAAGATTATTTCTTCATTAAATTTCATATCATAAAATGAGCCTCACTAAAAGTTTCTTGAGTTTACAAAGTGAACATGTGTCAGTATAAAATATATAGTTTTATTATTTTAGTCAGAAATGCCACCGAGACCTGTACCAAATAAAATAAATGTTGATTCTCTGTATTGGATAAAAATGTATACCTAAGAAAAAATCTAGTAGTTTAGTTATTAATTATTATGCATTTAGTTTTCTGCAAGTGTCTTAGAAATAATGACACTAAAATAACAAAAATGTAGCTCCTATTCTGATGGAAGAGTAGTAGAATATTTGATTTTATTAATAAAAGAGATAATAAATACTCTGGCTGATGCTGTTGCTAACTCGCTTCAGTCATGTGCGATTCTGTGCGACCCCATACACAGCAGCCCACCAGGCTCCACCGTCCCTGGGATTCTCCAGGCAAGAACACTGGAGTGGGTTGCCATTTCCTTCCCTAATGCGTGAAAGTGAAAAGTGAAGGTGAAGTCGCTGGGTCGTGTCTGACTCCAAGGGACTCCATGGACTGCAGCCTACCAGGGTCCTCCAGCCATGGGATTTTCCAGGCAAGCGTACTGGAACAGGTTGCCATTGCCTTCTCCGAAATACTCTGGCAGTCTTACTAAAAAGCAAAAGGATACGAAGCTTGCAAAGAGTTAAGCTATTTGGAATTAAGACTGACTTCACCCATACATACAGAAATAACACATGCAAGTTAGCATTTCATGATCCTAAATGCCTTTTCAAACAATTCGTAGGTCTCCTGCATTGGCAGGCCGTCTGTTAACCACTAGCGCCACCTGGGAAGCCATGTTTTAAAAGATATATGGAAATTACCATATTCTGGTATCTTGTTACAAAAAAATAAGCATAGAATATCATCAGGATAACTTTCTCAATTAGTGCTTTGTATTTTTTTAACCAGTTCAGTCCAGTTGCTCAGTCGTTTCCGACTCTTTGCCACACCATGAATCACAGCACACCAGGCCTTCCTGTCCATCACCAACTCCCAGAGTTTACCCAGACTCATATCCATCGAGTCAGTGATGCCATCCAGCCTTCTAATCCTCTGCCATCCCCTTCTCCTCCTGCCCCCAATCCTTCCCAGCATCAGAGTCTTTTCCAATGAGTCAACTTGTCTCATGAGATGGCCGAAGTATTGAAGTTTCAGCTTCATCAGTCCTTCCAATAAACACCCAGGACTGATCACCTTTAGGATGGACTGGTTGGATTTCCTTGCAGTCCAAGGGACTCTGGAGAGTCTTCTCCAACACCACAGTTCAAAAGCATCAATTCTTTGGTGTTCAGCTTTCTTTACAGTCCAACTCTCACATCCATACATGACTACTGGAAAAACCATAGCCTTGACTAGATGAACCTTTGTTGGGAAAGTAATGTCTCTGCTTTTTAATATACTATCTAGGTTCGTCATAACTTTCCTTCCAAGGAGAAAGCATCTTTTAATTTCATGGCTGTAATAACCATCTGCAGTGATTTTGGAGCCCAAGAAATAAAGTCTGACACTGTTTCTGCTGTTTTCCCAACTATTTCCCATGAAGTGACAGGACCAGATGCCATGATCTTAGTTTTTAACCAGAGGTCACTTTACTAAAATTTCAAAATACCTGTTTTGTTTCCTGGGATATTACTGCCATATTTTCCAGTGAAACTATGAATTCCTTGGGAGTAAGCTCAGTGCTACTTGCTGCTTATATCTTTCATCTTGCCAAGTACTCATTAAAGGAGTTAAAAAAAGACTCATTTCTAAGAAGTGTTACATTAAAAAGTGAAAAAATGTCACATCTAGAAAACTTAAATTACTTACAGCTCCCAGAACATATCATGCACTTGCACAATGCTTTCTTTGTATCCATGCTGTCTTCCTTCTTGCAATGTCCTTTAATACCACCTTTTATTCCCATCTTCAGAACCTATCACCTCCAGGGACTAGCCAAATAAGACCTTTCCTTTGAGGTTGTTTTTGACTTGTCCAGGAAGAATAAACTTTTTCTACCTCTTCAAGTGATTTGTACAAATTCTGCCTATAATATCACCACTATAGAAAGTGAAAGTATTTGTTGCTCAGCTGTGTCTGACTCTTTGCGACCCCATGCACTGTAGCCCACCAGGCTCCTCTGTCCATGGAATTCTCCAGGTAAGATACTGGAGTGGGTTGCCATTCCCTTCTCCAGGATCTTCCCAAACCAGTGATGCTTAAATACGATTGAGATTTTTTGCGTGTGTGTGTGTGTGTGTGTGTGTGTGTCTGTGTGTGAGAGAGACAGACATCCATTGAAATAAATTGTACCTGCTTTCACATAAATTATTTTGCATAACACTGATAAAACACAAATAAAAATGTAAAAGCTGTCTTTGTGAATTGACTATTCCAAAGTTCTTCATAGTCTTTCTCTCTTGACTTCATCTAACATGGATATTGAACAAATGGACTTCTCAGAATACCTTGTAGCAATGGCATGTATTTTAGCCTAATTCTGGCTAATAAAATTAAAAGTGAAGTCACTCTTAATTTCCAGGAAAGTTTATTAAAGGGGGAAGCTTACCGTAAGGACTCCTTCAACCCTTCAATGTTACTGGTGCACCCCTTGTACTTCTACTTTTCAAATGTGGATATAATAACTGAATTGACAACCATTGTGTCATAGCCATGAGAACAGAAACATGTGTCAGGGGAGTTAACAAGAAAAACAGAAAGATGAGGTATTAATAAAATCTTTGAACAGTCAACAGCCCTAAAAAGCTTATATTTGGATTTAAAACAGAGCTAACAAAAGCCTCTATGAGTTAGAAGAATTTAAATAAGGTGTATTTTACTTGCACCTGAAGATACAACTTCCTGCTTAATAATATAACCTATGTCTCAGCAATCTCAACACTGACAAAGAAAGAAATAGTAACAGGATTCTATGTGATTTTTTTACATTGTCCTAATTTTTGTCATGACATATGATGAATGTATTCAGAGAAAAATTACAGCAACAAAAACAACAACAACAATAAAAGAAACATTTAAACTGGAGGTTTTAAATGGGTTTAGAATTTGAGGATATCTACTATAGATTTTGAAGAGTATTTTGTCAAAAAATAGAAGATTGATTATACGGGAGGGCTTCCCTGGTGGCTCAGATGGTAAAGAATCCACCTGCAATGCAAGATACCAGGGTTTGATCCATGGGTTGCGAAGATCCCCAAGAGAAGGGAATGGCAACCCATTCCAGTATTCTTCCTTGAAGAATTCCATGGACAGAGGAGCCTGGCAGGCTACAGTCTAAAAGGTCACAAAGAGGTGGGAATGACTGAGTGACTTTCAGTTCTCTTCACTTCACTTCAATTATATGGGAAATGTATGTAGATTAGTCAGTTCAGTTCAATCGCTCAGTCGTGTCTGACTTTTTGCGACCCCATGAACCGCAGCATGTCAGGCCTCCCTGTCCATCACCAACTCCCAAAGTCCCCCCAAACCCATATCCACTGAGTCGGTGATGGCATCCAATCATTTCATCCTGTGTCGTCCCCTTCTTCTCCTGCCCTCAATCTTCCCAGCATTAGGGTCTTTTCCAATGAGTCAGTTCTTCTCATCAGGTGGCCAAACTATTGGAGTTTTAGCTTCAACATCAGTCCTTCCAGTAAATATTTAGGATTGATTTCCTTTAGGATTAACTGGCTTGGTCTCCTTTCAGTCCACGGGACTCTCGAGACTCTTCTCCAACACCACAGTTCAAAAGCATCAATTCTTCTGTGCTCAGCTTTCTATATAGTCCCAACTCTCACATCCATACATGGCCACTGGAAAAACCATAGCCTTGACTAGGCAGACTTTTGTTGGCAAAGTAATGTCTCTGTTTTTTAATATGCTGTCCAGGTTGCTCATCACTTTCCTTCCAAGGAGTAAGTGTCTTTTAATTTCATGTCTGCCGTCACCATCTGCAGTGATTTTAGAGCCCAGAAAGATAAAGTCAGCCGCTGTTTCCACTGTTTCCCCATCTATTTGCCATGGAAGTAATTAATAAATCAGTTATCTAGTTGTTATGCACTTATGGAAAAAAAAAATTGCAACAGACAGTTTAAACAAGAGGAGAGGCTTTATTTAAGGCTATTGCAGTAAGAAAGAGGGATTGAACTCAACTCCAATGAAACAGAAAGGAATATAATTTTTAAGTACTGAAGTCAACTACTGTAAATATATCAGAGAATGTTAGGGTTGAGGTTGGTCAGTGCAGTTAGGTTGTGTGTGTTTGCTAATTACCATAGAAACCAAGAGATTATAACACTATTTTTCCTAGCTATTACATTGTAAAGCGATGGCTCCCAAGTCCTTGAAAAAGATATTCTAGGGTTGTAAAACACTGGCAAGAGTTTGGGAGAAGATTTACATGTCAAAGGGACAGAGAAAGAAATTATAATTGCCAATTTTTTAAGGTAAATAAGAAAAGTTGGTCAGGAGTCTAGAGTCCATAAAAGACTGTAGTGTAAATGTTCATGCTCAGACCAAATTTAATTAAATTTCTTGGCCAAATTTAATTTATAATTTGTAGACATCTCTCAGTTTTGCCATCTGCTAATATGTTCCAGATGAGATGGGGAAGAATAAGGACTCTTCCTCATTTAATTATGGCCAGTATAAGCTTCTTATCAGAAATACAGTATACAGGTTACTGAAATGAATTTAGGTCTGCTCACTTGCAAGAGAGCAAAACTGACCCACTGACACCAGTTTGTGATGAAGGAAAGTAGAGCTTTTATTTTCAGTGTGTCAAACAAGGGGAATGAACTGCACACAATCAAAAGACTCAAACTCCCTGATGGCTTTCAGGGAATGGTTTTTAAAGGTAGCAATAGGGGTGGAGAGTTTGGGGGTGCACAACTTTCTTCTGATTGGTAGGTGGTAAGTTAACAGGGTGGTGTTTTTGTAACTTTAATCATTAACCTTCTGGTTTCAGGATCTTTGTGCTTGTGGTTAGCATGTAGTCACCATCCTCCACCTGAAAAACAATCTTAGTTTCTACATACAGCTCAAAGATAAGTGTTATATTGTTGTCTGTCTCCTAAGGAGGAACTCAGTTCAGTTCAGTTCAGTTGCTCAGTCTTGTCTGACTCTTTGAGACCACATGGATGGCAGCATGCCAGGCCTCCCTGTCCATCATGAACTCCTGAAGCTTGCCCAAACTCATGTCCATCGAGTCTGTGATGCCATCCAACTATGTCATACTCCAGCGTCCCTTTCTCCTCCTGTCTTAAATTATTTCCAGCATCAGGGTCTTTTCAAAGGAGTCAATTCCTCACATCAGGTGGCCAAAGTATTGTAGCTTCAGCTTCAGCATCAGTCTTTCTCATGAATGTTCAGGACTGATTTCATTTAGGATTGACTGGTCTGATATCCCTGGAGTCCAAGGGACTCTCAAGAGTCTTCTCCAACACCACAGCTCAAAAGAATTAATTCTTTGATGCTCAGTTTTCTTTATGGTCCAACTCTCACATCCATACATGACTACTGGAAAAACCATAGCATTGACTATACAGAACTTTGTTTGCAAAATAATGTCTCTACTTTTTAATATGCTGTCTAGGTTGGTTATAGACAAATTCCCATGAGCAAGCATCTTTTAATTTCATGGCTGCATTCACCATATACAGTGATTTCTGAAACCAAGAAAATAAAGTTTTCGCTATTTCCACGGTTTCCCCTTCTACTTGCCATGAAGTGATGGTACCGAATGCAAGGATCTTTGTTCTTTTGAATGTTAAGTTTTAAGCCAGCTTTTTCACTCTTGTCTTTCACTTTCATCAAGATGCTCTTTAGGTCCTCTTTGCTTTCTGCCATAAGAGGTTAGCCTCTGCATATCTGAGGTGATTGAAATTTTTCTAGCAGTCTTGCTTCCAGCATTTTGCATGATGTACTCTGCGTGTAAACTAAACAAGCTGGGTGACAATATGCAACCTTGACGTACTCCTTGCCCAGTTTACAACCAGTCTGTTGTTCCATGTCCAGTTTTAACTTGCTTCTTGACCTGCATATCAGTTTCTCAAAAGGCAGGCAGGGTGGTCTGGTGCTCTATCTCTTTAAGAATTTTCTTTTTTTTAAATTTTATATATATATATACATATATATATATATATATATATATATATATATATATATTTCTTTACATTATTGTGTTGGTTTTGCCATACATTGATATGAATCTGCCATGGGTATACATGTGTTCCCCTTCCAGAACCCCCCTCCCACCTCCCTCCCGATTCCATCCCTCTGGGTCATCCCTGTGCACCAGCCCTGAGCACCCTGTATCATACATCAAACCTGGGCTGGTGACTCATTTCACATATGATAATTTACATGTTTCAATGCTGTTCTCCCATATCATCCCACCCTTGCCCTCTTCCATAGAGTCCAAAAGATTAAACTTAAAAGCTTCTGCACAACAAAGGAAACTAAAAGCAAGGTGAAAAGGCAGCAGCCTTCAAAATGGGAGAAAATAATAGCAAACGAAGCAACGGACAAACAATTAATCTCAAGAATTTTCCATAGTTTGTGGGGATCCACACAGTCAAAGGATTTAGCATAGTCAATAAAGCAGTAGTAGTGTAGTAATGTTAGTCGCTCAGTTATGTGTGAGTCTGCGACACCATGTAGTCCATTGAAAGCCTGCCAGGCTCCCCTGTCCATGGAATTCTTCAGGCAAGCATACTGTAGTGGGTTGCCATTTCCTTTTCCAGCGGATCTTCCCAACCCAGGGATCAAACCTGGATCTCATGCATTGCATTGTCATCTGTGCCACCAGGGAAGCCCCAATGAAGCAGAAGTAGATGTTTTTCTGGAATTTTCTTGCTATGTCTATGATCCAACGGTTGTTGGCAATTTGATCTCTGGTTCCTCTGCTTTTTTAAAATCCAGCTTGAATATCTTGAAGTTCTCAGTTCATATAGTTTTGAAGCCTAGCTTGGAGAATTTTGAGCATTACACTGCTACTGTGTGAGATGAGTGTAATTGTGTGGTAGTTTGAACATTCTTTGGCTTTGCCTTTCTTTGGGATTGGAATGAGACTCTTTTATCACTGAACTTTTTATTTTTAAAGCTGTCTTACTTAATTGCCTTTCCTTTGTTTCTGCATTCCACCACTACTCTAAACTAATAATTGCTTGGATTTGCTCTTTGAAACTCAGAGAATGCCTATGAGACTAAATTCTTTTTTTCTGCAAACAAGAAATGGGGGACAAACAGGAATCTTGTCACCAGGAATGTTTCACAGGGCTCAGTTTCATATGAATTTCAGTCTTACCATTTGTTATTTTGAGCAAATCTGGGGAATAAACATGTGTTTTTACAAAAAGACATCTGAGTATCTTTCCTCTCACAATTGTTGATAGCTAAAGTTTCGTTTTTATGCTTTTGCTTTATATCCTATACTTGATGCAAATACTCATATTGTTTAGGAAAATATAGACTATGTAAGTATTGTATTTCTGAAAAAGGAAAAGAAGTACAAGTTTGTATAAGATGGAAGACCAGAGAATTCAAACACTAAATGATATTGATGCTGATTACAGTAAAATTAAACCTTATGTGCTTCCCCTCCTATGGTAAATTCAAGCCAAGATTTGAAATAGTTCCATTCCATCTCAAGTCCTACAACATTAGGCTGAAATCATCTGAATTTCTGTCGGACTTGGCAGTTAGGCCTCTGGAACCAAATGACACATAGATTCTCCAGATGTCCCATCTTCTGTGTGTTACATTAGTCTTGAAGGTGGTAACAATTTTACACTAAATTGATCTCACGGCATTAATGCTTTTGACCCTGGTAACCATGGTTTATTATTTTGCTCAATTTGTTTGAAGTCAGGGAGATAGTAGAAACCTTTCAGTTGCCAGGAATAGAATCCAACTACTCATAGCAAAATATTTAGAATTTATTTAATGTTGGTGATAAATTATAAAGCTTATAAGCATGTACCCTTAAATCAGGCTCACAGGATTTTAATATGTGCCCAGGCACTTCATAGTTGAGTAAATGTGGATAATTACTTTAAACTCTCTGAGCATCTGTTTGCTCTTTTGCCAAGAGGAAAAATAAATAATACATGCCTTATTAAGATATCAAGATGTCATGAATAGTCAATGAATTTAAGACATAATATGTGCTAGTATTGTCAGTATGATCTTTAAAAATCCAGTGTCCATTCACTGAACAACAATACCCAATGGACTAAGATCCCATCCTAGTGAGTAGGCAAGGGTATAATTCCCAAGGACAGTTTGTCTTATTTTTCTGTTTTTTTCTTTCTCCAAGCAAAGGATGTATAACCACATGAAGGCTGCTTCACAAGTTTCTTATCATAAAGGGTAAAATCATGCTGAAACAGCAGCTATTGGGGTCTGACCTGAATTAGAAGGCATAGCAAAAAACATACAAGATACTCCCCTCTCCAGGAATCTCATCATTTTGGAGACTGCATGAGGAGAGAAATTTTTTTTATGATATACAGGAATGATGGGATAAAAATTAGAGTAAATAAAAAGTACATAACCTTTATCTACATCTGTCTTCTGAATTTTACAAGACACTCCCTCAGGGTCAAGAGGTATGATACATTATTTGAATACCTTACAGAACCCCTAATATAGCTATTTTATATTTAAATTTTTATTTTTTTGCCTCTTTGTTCAGGTCTTTATTCAAAATTAGCTGTCCAAAATGAATTGGCATTTATGGAATAAACAAATTTAAGTTTATGCAGCAGCCTTCTTTCCCTCTGTAGTGGGTTTCTTTTCTGTGGGCTTCTTTTCAGCTGCTGGTTTCTTGGTCACTGCAGCCTTTTTTCCCACCACAGGCTTCTTCAGCTTCTTATTGCCAACAGCCTTCTTTTCTTTGTTTCCCACCACAGGCTTCTTGCCCTGAACCCTCTTCTGATCTGATTCGGCTTCTAGTGCTGCTGCTGCCTTATCCATGTGGATTTTGTGGTTCTTGGACTGTTGAAGAATGGTGTTCTGGTGCATGGTCTTTGAGTATGGATTAAGCTTCAACATGATTCTCAGGTTTTTCAGTGGATTCTTCTTCAGGACTCTGCAATGAATCTTCCTGCGTGGTGCTCAGATTGCCCTTTGGATTTCAGGGCTTTTCAAGATTCAGCTAAGGTCTGTATTGAGCACCTTGTGCATGGGGAGGTTGTAGTTGCTCTTGAGGGAGGCTGCATTACGCCAAGTGCCATACAGCTCATTCAAATGCAGAAATGTCCCACATGACCACCAGGAGCAAGTTTCAAAATGTTCAGCTTGCTTACATTAAGCAGAGTAATTCCAGGGATGTTTCTGAAGGCCCTGATGATACCATTGTCCTCATTATAGATGATGCAGGGTCCCCTGCGCTCTGGATATGGCACCAGTTTCTCATTTTGCGTTTGCCAGCTCTCATTCACTGAGAGGTGTAGACCTTTTTCATATCATTCCAGGCTTTAAGTTTCTTCAGAAGCAAAACAGCCACCTTGGTCTTCTTGTAGCCTTCAACTTTATCTTCAACCACCAAAGGGAGTTAGGAACTTCCTCTATACAATGAATTTTAGACATGACCAGTGCAGGTAAGGCTGAGACAGCCAGCACAGAGCAGATGGCGTATCGCTTCTGTGTCGTATTCACTCTGCGGTGCCAACGTCACCAGGTCTTGGTTGGTGACGGCTCCCAAGACACATGTTTCCAAAGGCACCCTGACCCGAACGGTGGGTCCTGCCACCTTGAACCCTGGGAATTTGAGCCACAGCTCTGCCGGTGCCCCAAGACTCAGCACTGGTTTGTGACCTGCCAGTTCACTGACAGCATAGGGCTGTCTGTTGTTTTTGCGCAAGTTGGTATGAACAAAGTTAACAATATCAGGTTGAATGGGAGCCTTGAACACAGCAGGCAAAGTGACATTTTTTTACCAGAGGACTCCCCCTTTTCGGAATACACTGATATCAGTGGACAAGCACACACCATGGCCGGGAGAGGAGAAGGCCACGCTCCTCTCCACCCGGCGGCTCCCACAGGAAAAGGCTAATTTTAAAGGTTACTCCTTTCCTAAAAATTATCATGCAAAATGATTGGCTCATATCCTCTTTTCTGCATTTCCTCAGTGTCCAGCTCCTTATCCTCTTCTTCATAACATCTATGTAGCTATTATTCTCACTAATTTGTGTATATAGTTTTACAGGTTATAGCACTGAGATATTGCAAACAATGACAGCCTGTACCTTAGGAATTCACTTGAGAACCTTTCCCCTAGAAGGTTTTAAGTAAATAGTAAGGCAAATGCAGTGAAGAGGGAAAATCTTCTCCATGGGATGCTACATCAGCAGCCTCTGTATTCTAGATTTGCTTTATGTTAGTATTTATTTGTGCTTCTCTGGTGGCTCAGAGGGTAAAGAATCTGCCTGTAATGTGGGAAACCTGGATTCGATCCCCGGGTTGGGAAGATCCCCTTGGAGGAGAGCATAGAAACCCACTTCAGTATTTTGCCTGGAAAATCCCCATGGACAGAGGAGCATGGCAGGCTATACAGCCCATGGGGTCACAAGGGTCAGACATGGCTGAGAGACTAAGCACAGCACAGTATTTATTTATCATTAAATAAATAAAATTAAATTTATTTAAATAAATAAATTAAAAACATTAAATAGGAAACTAAGTTTCCTCAAATGGCATAAATATTACAGATGACCTATAATTGCCAAAACAGTGAATGTATCATTACCTTCTAAACTTAGTACTGTGACATAACTGAAAATACCAGTACATTGATTTGTCCTGATTATGTGATCTCTTTCCTATTATTGTGGTATTTACACATGCAAAATGCAGACAAATAAACTTTTTTTTTATTAAATTTTATAGACAAATAAACTTTTAAGAGATGCATAACAACACACATAAATCAAGCCTGCTTCATTTTGTGTTGAATTTTATTAATTTTATTTTTGATTGATTAAAAAGTATTTTAAAAACTGTGTAAATTGGCCCAATTGTTTTGGAATGGTTAACCTGAAATTCCTATAAGTCTTATGTGTCTTCATTCAAATCTATGGTTATTTTTGTTTTTTCATATGTAATAAACTTTTATTTTAAATTTGTTTTAGATTTAATAGCAAATTGAAAGAATATTATAGAGACTTCTTAAATATCCATGGTCAGATGTCCCTGTTATTATTATGGTGCATTTATCACATTCAAGTTACACAGTGAACCAATACTGACATGTTACTGTTATCTAACTTCAGACTTTATTTGGATTTCCTTTAGGGCTTTCCTTATATCTCTGTTGGTAAAGAATCTGCCTGAAATGCAAGAGAGCCCAGTTCAATTCCTGGGTCAGGAAAATCTGCTGGAGAAGGTATAGGCTACCCACTCCAGTGTTCTTCAGCTTCCTTTGTGGCTCAGCTAGTAAAGAATCTGCCTGCAATGTGGATTCGATCCCTGGGTTGGGAAGATCTCCTGGAGAAGGGAAAGGCTACCCACTCCAGTATTCTGGCCTGGAGAATTCTAGGGACTATATATATATATATAGTCCCTGGATTAACAAAAAATCGGACACTACTGAGCAACTTTCACTTTCACTTTAGTTTCTACCTATTGCTGCTATTCCAAAATATTATCCAGGGTACCACATTGCATTTAGTTTCCATGTTTCCTTAGGATTCTTTGAAGTGTAAGTTTTTCAGATTTTCCTTTCTTTTGATGACCTTGACTGTTTTCAAGGGTACTTGTCAGGTATGAGTAGTTAGTTTGGATTGATGTGATTTTTTTTTTTTTTTATCATTATACAGTGACTGTGGGTTTGGCTATGAAGACCACAGAAGTTAAGTGTCATTCTCATCAATTCATATCAAAGGTATGTGCTATGCTATCAACATGATATCACTGCTGGTATTGACCTTTATTACCCAGCTTGAATACAGTTTGTCAAGTTCAGTTCAGTTCAGTCACTCAGTCATGTCGAATTTTTTGTGACACCATGGACTGCAGCACTCCAGACTTCACTGTTCATCACCAACTGCCAGAATTTGCCCAAACTCATGTCCATTGAGTTAGAGATGCCATCCAACCATCTCATCCTCTGTTGTCCCCTTCTCCTCTAGCCTTCAATCTTTCCCAGTATCAGGGTCCTTTCCAATAAGTCAGTTCTTCATATCAGGTGGACAAAGTTTTGGAGCTTCAGCTTCAACATCAGTCCTTCCAATGAATATTCAGGACTGATTTCCTTTAGGATTGACTGGTTTGATCTCCTTTCAGTCCAAGGGACTCTCAAGAGTCTTCTCCAACACCACAGTTGAAAAGCAACTATTCTTTGGCACTCAGCTTTCTTTATAGTCCAACTCTCACATCCATACATGATTGGAAAAACCATAGCTTTGACTAGACAGACCTTTGTCGACAAAGTAATGTCTCTGCTTTTTAATACTCTGTTTAGGTTGGTCATAGCTTTTCTTCCAAGGAGTAAGCATCTTTTAGTTTTATGGCTGCAGTCAGCATATTCAATGATTTTGGAGCCCCCAAAAATAAAGTCAGTCACTGTTTCTATTGTTTCTCCATCTATTTGCCATGAAGTGATGGGACCAGATGCAATGATCTTACTTTCTTGAATGTTGAGTTTTAAGCCATCTTTTTCACTCTCCTCTTACACTTTCATCAAGAGATTCTTTAGTTCTTCTTCGCTTTCTACCATAAGGGAGGCATCATCTGCATATCTGAGGTTACTGTTATTTCTCTTGGCAATCTTCATTGAAGCTTGTGTTTCATTCAGCCTGACATTTTGCATGATGTACTCTGCATTTAAGTTAAATAAACTGGGTGACAATATGCAGCCTTGATGTACTCCTTTCCCACTATAGAACAATTAATTTATTAATAGAAAGTTACTTTGCTCATCTGACACTTAAGGGCTAGAAAGTTATGCTCCACATTATGGAAGGATAGTAACTTCAAAAGTTTTTTTGTAATTCTATGCTGGAAATTTGTCATTTATTTATGTATTTATTCAGTTAGTCATTTATATCAGTATGGGCTAAAGGATACTTCCAATTTCAGGTTATAGTTTAATATCATATAATTTTCTTGTTGCTCAACTTGTTCCAGAATTATTCTATTTTTTCTTAATTTAGAGCTCTCAGCTCTTGTGTTTGTTGCACCCCATAATTGTTATCTATTTTGCTTTTAATTGTTTTGTTACCATTTCTTCACTGCAAGATGCTCTGACCCACCCCACCCCTTTTTTTTCATTCCTTACCTTAACCCTAGAATCATCTTTCTCCAAGGAGTCCCTATGTATATTCCTTTTATTGAAGAATGTCATTAGAAGCCAAGATCTGGGAAATGGTGTGCCATTATAAATTGAGTGCCTTTTAGGCCCTTTAGTGGACAGAATTAGGAAATATACTGTGGTGTTGGAGAAGACTCTTGAGAGTCCCTTGGACTGCAAGGAGATCCAGCCAGTCCATCCTAAAGGAGATCAGTCTGGGTGTTCATTGGAAGGACTGATGTTGAAGCTGAAACTCTAATACTTTGGCCACCTGATGCAAAGTCCTGACTCATTGGAAAAGACCCTGATGCTGGGAAAGATTGAGGGCAGGAGGAAAAGGGGATGACAGAGGATGAGATGGCTGGGTGGCATCATTGACTCCTTGGCCATGGGTTTGGGTGGACTCCAGGAGTTGGTGATGGACAGGGAGGCCTGGTGTGCTGCAGTTCATGAGGTCACAAAGAGTCAGACACAACTGAGCAACTGAGCTGAACTGAACTGAATCTATCTCCATATATTTGTACCTATACTGAGTTGAATGTGAGCTAGTTGCTGAGGTTTCTGAAATTTTTAAAATAGGACATGCTTCCTCCTAACCATTGCCCCCTTGCATATCTATAACCTCCCTTTCATACAATGAGAAATTTAAATTCTACCATTTGTCATCCATTCACTTATTTGGTCAATTTCAATGTACAAGTGTAATGGTTTTAGAATTATTAGTCCATATCCACATAGGAAAAAGCTTACCACATAGAGTCCGACGTTTACATATATTCCATCTTGTATTTAGAATCTACAGTTAGTGCAGCATCTTTTTTGCCCATTAGTTTCAATGTTTATGACAGAAATTTGTAACAGATTAATTTGTTATAGTCTGTATTCTATATCTGGGTCCCCTTCACTTGCTCATTATTTTTCTTAATTTGTACACATTAACATTCACTCTTCTCAAATGTGTAGATAGGTCGGTAGATAATTGTTTAATTTTATTGTTGTTTCATTCTAATTTCAGTCTCTTAATGAATATTTTCTCAACTTAATTGCAGAACATGGAGATGATCAGCATTTTGGTGAGACAGCTATCTGTAAAGTTTCCTGTTTCCTGAGCAGTTTTGCTCAGTTGAAAGTATAAATTTTGCAAATACTTACTTTTAGGGACACTTTATTTAATTCAGATATAGTCCCAGTATAAGTCATGGTCACACTTACAGTTTATTCCAGCCTTGAGTCATAATCACACAGCATTGTTCATGTAACTTCACGTTTATCTTTTCCTTTGTGGGAGGAGATGGTTGCCTCTTCCAATCCTGTAAGTACGCAAATTACTGGACTGTCTTTTTACTTTCAGATTTCTTCTTTTTATTTTTGTAAATCAGAAAGTACTTTCTATGCTTATCCCTTTTTTTGTAGACAGATATATCATAATATATTTACTAATATTTTGTCTTTAATCTTCTTTATCGAGCTAAGATTTCATTAGGTGCATGAACTGCTTTCCAAGAAATTGCAGAAGAGTTTATTCAGTGTTTTTCTATCAATAACTAGTTAACCATTCTTCTAACCTTCCGTATTTGTTTCTTCAATATCTATCAGTCAAATGTAATATCTTACATAATGTAGATTTTCAAAATCCTAGAAAAGATTCCTATGAAATAATATATTTCAATGATTTCATATTTCAGTAATTATTTCTGTGATCTCTCCCCAACTGCTATCATCTTAACAGATGGATGATATAAGTGGGAAATGAAAAAGTTAACTCACCTTCCCTGTAAGGCACATGACTCACAGCAGAAAAATAAGGTTCATTTGGAGAATATATTAGGAGGAATCAAATTCTCAGGAAGAACTAGGTTCTCCTCACAGCAAAATTTGGAAGGGAATACTAAGAGAAGAGTTTTTTTTTTTTTTTTTTAAAGGGTGGATGTTCCTATATAAAGTTCCTGTTCCAAAGGGAAAAGTGAGAATATGTGATAAAAGGAAGTGTTGGGAGATGGATTCTGTTAAGAGTCTATACAGAGAAGCAAGAAAATAAGTAAGCCCATAGTACATAGGATGAATAATCTGCCAGGCTTTGTTTCTATCAGTAACTCTGGTAAATTATTGTATGATATATTTTAATCTAAACATCAATGCAACACAACTTTTAGTAATTTCAAGGCTGCTGGGATCACCACTAAGAGAAGGAAATGACTCTTCAGGACCCTCAGAAACTAAATAACCTAGAACACTTTTTTTCCCTAAATAGAAATGTTGTGCCTTTCAGTGTTTGACACATGATTTTCTAAAAAAAAAGTTACATGAATAAATCTAGGACAGAATTCAGATAAGAACATCAATGACAATAACATTACATAGAAACAAAGAAATACTGACCTTGCTGTCGGCAAAGTTGGCTTCTGATCTCAGAGCTGTAGCGTCCATATCTTCTGATCTGCAATGTGGTGCTATTTCCTACTGAAACCTTTCAAATTTGAAAATGAGCATAAAGAATTAGATTGTTTCTGAGATTCTTTTTATTAAGAAAATTATGCAATTTTGATAATCCCCCCACTAGCTATTCACAACTGAGTGGTTTATCTTCAATTTTGATATGTGTTACATTTACAAAATAAAAGTGAGGATGTAATGCAAAATTTGGCATCTTTTCCAACATTCAGCATGCTACTGTGCATTCTACAGTCTATCACAGTGCTTTATACCACCAGCAGCAATTACCTTTGCACTAGCCAACCCCACTGTGAGTCTAGCTTGGAGCTACCCACCTACAGTGTTTCTAATTATTGATGCATTTTTCCGTTTTCAAAATGCTAGACAATGTTTATGTGTAATCATTTGGGTTTACTACCTGTGGCTACTCTATCCATTAGTACAGATACAGAGAGCCACAAATCTCCCTCATTGTTTTCTTTGAGCCTCTGTGTTCCATAAATTCTTGGAGTAAAAATACTGGCTTTCTACAATATTTAAATTGTGTTTCCTAATTATCTCAATGAATCGTGCATCTGGCTGTGATTTCTAAGCCTAGAAGGATGCTGCCTGATTGGTGATTATATAGCAGTTTTATTTGTTTCCATTGATAACGTTAATCCCTTTTACATTATATTTGATTATTGTTCTGAGTGAAAAAGTTGCTGGCAATTGCTTCTCATATCATGAATGATACTTGGAAAATATTATTGACCCTAAATAGCTTATTTTGATTATGAGTTTTATATAAAACAAATAGTTTTAAATAATGCATTTTTTCTGAAAAAAAATTGTGTCATCAGTTGGCATTTTTCTTCTGGGTAATTTGGTGTATGTATAATTTTAGGTAATGATGCTGAGAGAAAAAGAAAATAAATTGTGTAGGGTAAATAAGCAGTTTAGAGCTATGTCACTATTTTAACTAAAAACAACTGTTACACTCCTGTTTCCCTCTTTCTAAGTTACAAATTAATATCTTCCTTTTCTTCTGGCATCTTCTCATTGATGTTTTAAGTAAAAATTATAACATTATCTTAAAAATTAAATAGTACTCCTACTCATTTTAAACAAGCTTTTGTAAACAAATCTTCATGAAACTTTTAAAGCTTAATTCACTCCTTTTTTTAAAAAAAATTGTTTTTATAACATTAAAAAAAAAAAAACCTTTCAAAATGGACTGTCCAGATAGAAGTTCAGGTATTAACACTTAATAAGTTTGTGACCTTGACCAAGATGCTGAAACTCCTCTGCCTCTCTTTCCTCTGTTCAATAAAGGTGATGGTAATAGTAACCATCTAATGGGATTAACACAAGAATTAAAGAATATGAGGTTAGCAGTTTTTAAAAGTCTCTGGCATATAGCAATCTCATGAATCACTTACCAAGAGCTGACTTTCTCCAACTCAATTCTGTGCAATAGTTGATAGGTAAATAGATAGATAGAATTTTCCATTTTGTCTGCCACTCCTGATGCTAAGTTGTTTGTCTTTTTGGAGCTGGATTCATAAAACAAATTCCCTTTCAAAAGTGACTGTAAATATATCATTGGAAGGATTGATCAGTATACCATCCATTATGCATATTTTCTCTAAAAGTTAAAGTATTAATTGTTTTGCAAGAGTATTATCAGAAGTATACTGAAATACAATAATCTCTTTAAAATATTCAGTGACAAAAATATAAAAGCTCAACTCTATGAGACCAACTGTTGTCATGTGTGTGTTTGTATCTTTCAGCAATACCAGGAACTGAGAATATTTGTAGGCAGTATTTCTTTCCTTTTTTGATTCCTTGTGGTTTCTATCACTGTCTCTTTTCCTTTTTAAGCCCAATTCTTCTGCTCAACTTTGAGACTAAATAATTTATGGCTTAACATGCCCTAGCTTCTAAATAATGGTTTGCAAAGGATACTTCAGGAACAGCCTACATGGAAAACCCTTTAATGTTAATCTAAAATAAATTTCTGAGTCTACTCCAGACCTACCGAATTAGAATTTCTGTAGATGATGCCCAGAAATCTGCATCTTTATAAAGTATCAAACATGCTTCTTAGGCACAGTGAATTTTGAGAACCACATAAATTAAAGAATTTATGAAGAAAAACTAAAGTTCTGAAGCCTATGCTTTTGAATTTTGCACCACTATCCTTGTTGCTCATCTCACCCTGATCTTATGATCGATTTCCGATAAATACTCCTTAACTCTCTCAGATATAGTTTCTAAATTATATCCCATATCTGAAAAGGGACTTCCTGGTGGCTCAGACAATAAAGCGCCTTCCTACAATGAAGGAGAGCCAGGTTTGAACCCACTCCAGTATTCTTGCCTGGAAAATCCCATGGACAAAGAAGCCTCATAGGATACAGTCCATGGGGTTGCAAAGAGTTGGACATGACTGAGCAATTTCAGTTTTTTCACTTTTTGATAAGTAGAATTTTTCGTAAAAGTTAATGTTTGAATCTGATCCTCTTTTTGGCTGTCTTTTTTTTCCTACTCATCTAATTGGGAAGGCAGTTTGCTTTGTCATTCTCTATCACTAGTAATGTCTTTGCTCCTATGCCCTTGTTTTTATGCAAGATTTCTCTGACAGTATTTGTGTTGACTCTATATCATCCACTATATTCCTTTGTTGGGGCATATAATGACCTAATTTTTTTAATCTGCATAAATTTTTTAAAATTTTTTTAATTAATTTATTTTAGGCTGTGCTGGGTCTTTGTTGCTGCACGAGGGCTTTCTGTAATTGTAGCAAGTGGAGGTTACTCTCCAGGTGCATTGCACAGGTTTCTCATTTCAGTAGCTTCTCTCAATGCAACCACGAGAGCTCTAGGGCACAAGCTCAGTAGTTGTAGTGTGTGAGCTTAGTTTTCCTGTGGCGTGTGGAATCTTCTCAGACCAGAAATTGAGTCAATGTCCCCTGCATTGTCAGGCAGATTGTTAGCCACCAGATGACCAAGGAAGTTCCTAATTGTTTTCCTAACAACATTTCTATTTGTCACTATGTTGCCCACTCCCCAACATATCCTATTTGGTTAAGGGAGCTGGATTCTCAGGCTTAGCATCTGATTCTCTCTGTTGGGCAGACACTAGATTGTCACATCCCAAAGTGCCATGTATATACAACACTTTTATAAGCATATATTCAAGTGACAAATAAATGCTTTTTTCTGTATGGAAACTTGATATATCCAGTTTGAAAACAATGATTTACTCATGATTAATAGGGATATTGAGCAACAAAAGAAGAACATCTGTAAGAATCATTTGTGTGTGAACAGTGATCCTCTCTTTTGGTCAGGAGATAGAACAAAAAGGGGGCCTTAAAGCTTTTTATCTGCAAAAATGGACTGATATTATAAAGAGCCATAGCTACAGTTTTTAATGTAAGTCAAGCTATTACATGAATAAGATGTCATATATTAGAACTATATGAGATTCTTTATTGACAGGGTAATGGGAGAGCTATCACAATTCCCTGTAGCCCATAACCAATCCTCCCTCTGTTCCCCTCTGCACACATGCACACACACTCTGGTTCTGCAGCAGCTGTGCTCATTTATTTGCAATTTGTCAGAATTAGTGTGACCCTGAGATTTGTTTATTACCCATGAATACTTTCCACCTCTAGCCATTAATTGTAAACTTTTGTTTGTTTGGTTCTGCCTGAATTGATTGTATAAATTTGCTAAAGCAAGGATAAATTCACTGTTGGAGAAAATATAAATGATTGAAGAAAATATTTTTTCAAATATGGAAATATGAATAATTATCTTAAATATCATTTATTAAGGTTATCTTCATCACCAGATAAAGGGGTTAGTGGTTTTCTTAGGCTATTCCAAATAGTCTCCATAACAACCTCATGAAAGAAATATTTTTGTAGTGCACCACAGCTACTGAGCCTATGCTCTCGAAACCATGAGTCTCAACTACTGAGCCCAAACACTTCAACTACCAAAGCTCACACACCTGGAGCTCCTGCTCCACAGCAAGAGAAACCACTGCAATGAGAAGCCCACACAGTGCAAAGAAGTGTAACCCTGCTTGCCTTAAGTAGAGAAAACCTACACACAGCAACAAAGTCCCAGCATAGCCATAATAATATATAAGTAAGTAAATCTTTTTAAAAGAAGAGAGTTGTTGTTATCCTTATGTTTAAAATATCCTTATGTATATTTTACTATGAGAATTGAGGTTCTAAAATTTCTTCCCATCTCCATTGGCTTTATTTCCAACATTCTCCCTACCCTCCAACACCAGCCTTGAGCAAACGATACTTCAGTTTACGATGCCTTAAATTTCTAAAATTATTTTTGCCTCAGGACCTTTTAATTTTCTTTCCATGTGCCTAGAATCGTCTTCTCAAGAAAATTCTAAAGAATGGGCCCCTTTTCCTCATTCAAGGATCTTTTTAATATTTACTTATTTTTGGTGACACTGGATCTTCACTGCTGTGCGTGGGCCTTCTCTAGTTACAGAGTGCAGGGCCCACTCTCTACTTGTCATGTACTGGCTTCTCATTGCAGTGGTTTCTCTTGTGGAGCACAGGCTCTAAGATTCATGGGCTTTAGTAATTGCTGCACGTGGGCTCAGTAGTCGCAGCTCACAGGCTCCAGAGGCCAGGCTCAGTAGTCATGGTGCACACCCCAGTTGCCTCTCAGAATGTGGAATTCTCCTGCACTGAGATGGAACCGGTGTACCCCACATTGCAAAGCAGACTTGCAACCACTGGACCACCAGGGAAGCCCAAACGTCTTTTCATATGACAGCATTCTTCTGGAATGTTTCCTTGACCCATTCTAGGCAAAATTAGTACTGTGTCTCTCAGATTCATCTGCATTTACCTTGGTGTATTTTTTAAAAGACCCTGATGCTGGGAAAGAGTGAAGGCAAAGGAGAAGGTGGAAGCAGAGAATAAGATGGTTAGACAGCATCACTGATGGACATAAACGTGGACACACTCTGGGAGATGGTGAGGGACAGGGGAGCCTGGCATACTGCCGTTCATGGTGTCATGAAGAGCTGGATACTTCGTGACGACTGAACAAAATAAAAAAATTTTAAATAAAACATCAATACCTGCAATTACATTTACATTTATTACAAATACTTATTTGGTATTTCTTTTTCCATTAAAAAGTTGGTATCTTGAGGTCAAAATGTGCATGTTACATGAGGAATTATTACGTGATAAGTGAGTAATGAAATATTTTTGATACTGTTAAATTGTATTTATAATTAAAATATATTTTTGTTTCTGTATTCATTCTTTTTGGGTTATTTATATAGTAAATGTTATTCTAAGAAGGAAAAATTGCAGTGCGTGCTTAAGTGTATATGCATATTTTATACTTGTTATTTTATATTTAATATAAAAGGGGTGACAGAGGATGAGATGGTTGGATAGCATCACCAACTCGATGGACATGAGTTTGAACAAGCTCCAGGTGTTGGTGATGGACAGGGAAGCTGGTGTGCTGCAGTCCATGGAGTCTCAAAGAGTCAGACACGACTGAGCAACTGATCTGAACTGATATTATATTTTATATTCATTATTTTAAAATATAGTCTTAAGTAATGAAAGTTTACAACTCAAATTTAGTAATTATTTTTTCCTTTTCCATTATAGTTTATTACAAGATATTGAATATAGTTCCATGTGCTACATGTAGGATCTTGTTGTTGAAACTTTAAATATAAAGCTATTTTAATATTTATACAATCTCTGATGGATTCTCCTTTTGCTTATGTATTAGTCATGTTTCAATGTATTAAAATCTATAATAAGATAATTTGTATCACAGGACTCCTTTGATAAATGTGCATAGCTAGTAGAAAGCTTCTTGACTATTGCCAAGATACAGTGAATTGAAAGATGCTGTATTATGGAATGAAGAAGAAAGATTCTTGGTATCTCAGTATATAGAATAAGATAAAAAATGTTTATTTGGTGCTGAAATTTTCATTTACTTTTGCAGTTAAAAATTTAAGGTTAGAGAGCATCAACCTATGTGAGGCAAACACTAATAGTACTGCAAAGAGAAATAGTTGGATCCATTACCATAGTTGAAGACTTCAAAATTTATTTATCAAAAATAAGAAGTTCAGTCAGGTAGAAAATCAGTTAGGATATGCAGTCAGTTCTCAATATCCATGTATTCGTCATCTAAGGATTTCAAGCATGGAGGAGAAATTCCAAAAAGTTCCAAAAAAGGGTCAGCAATAAATAAGTGGAATTAGTGATTAAAAACACAACACCATTTGTATTAGCATTCATAAAAATAAAATGCTTACGAACATAACAAAACATATTCTAGCTTTATATAAGCCACACAATTCTTGTGATTGAAATTAGAGAACACCTGAATATTGGCATTCTAGAAAATGTCCCTGCTACTTGAGAAGTACATTAGAAATTTGTTGATAAAAATAGACATGTTGTAAATGCATGTGCAGTATAATATCAGGCTCTATCATTCAATAACCAGTTTCACCTAATATTAACTACCTGTTGTATGCCAGGAATCATGCTAAGTAGTGAGAACAGAGCAATAAAGAAAATACAGAATTCCTCCTCTTCACCCATAAATATTCCAGTGTTCATGGGAGAGACCAACTTTAAGCAAATGATTGTATAAAGTCAAAATATCTGCTAGTGTTGTTTTACAAAAAACAATACAAGTGATAAATTATGAAAAAATGTGAAAGAACCTTGCTGTTTTATATGGAGTGGTGAAATGCCAGAGATACTGGAAACATTGAATAGAGATGGATCCAAAAAGAGTGAGGACTGCTTTGTGAATATCTTGGGAACATCTGAGTGGGAGTGAATAACAAACATTTAGACCCTGAGTCAGGGGTGTGCTAGGCTTGTCTGATAACCGGGTGGCCACTGAATTTGAAGTAAATAAAGAAGATGGAGAGTGGGAAATGATGTAAAGACAGCTAGGAACTATATCATAAGTGACAGTATACATCATGGTGTTTTCTTTGGGTTCTGCTGCATGAAATGGGGAACAAAGTTAATGTCTCCTTTCTGGGAGTTGTAGTTTTAAAAACAAGTCTCTATTTATTGTATGAAGAAACGAGTATAGGGAAGCAAGTATAATGCAGAAAGACCATGTATGAGATTTTTTTGAATTGTCTATGAAAGAAATCATAGGGTCAGAATATAGATACAGGAAGTGAAATGAATTTGCTTTCTTGATATATTCAAAAGAAAAGTTGACAGATTTGTTAGTAGATTGGAATTAGTGTCTGACAGATGAATGTTAATTCAAGTCTTTGACTAGAGTAGCTGAAACAACATTTGTTTTTAATTAGGTGGGGGAATAGGGAAATAAGCAAACGGCATAAAAGTGATCAGCAAGAAACAAGAGTTAGTACTTAGAAACATTAATTTTGTGATGCCTATTAGATATCCTGGTGGGAATGTTGAGTCAGCAATATAAATATTCAGTTTTAACTTATAGATTTTTAAATTTATATTACACCACTGCTTTGGATAAAATTAATGTTTTCACTTGATATAAAGAAGAAATATCTTACTTAAAAAGATGATCTTGACTATCTAGAATGCTTATTTTCTTATCTTGAACATAGATCACAGCTTATTTTATGGTTGCTTTCCAGATTACCAGGATGATAACCTGGAAATGATGATAACTAGGATGATACTTATGTCATACTTGAGATTCACAATAAGAACATACACTGAAGAAATAGACAATATGGTGCGTTCATCTAATCAAGGTAAAAGAAAAAAAACTCAAAATATTGCTGTTTCAGACACTCTTATGGTCAATATTAACTGAAAAGTGTATTTTATCTCAAAAATTAAATACATATATGTGTGTGAGAGAGAGAGAAAAGCAGAGAGGGTAGATTTCTGCTAAATAGAAAAACTTGAAAATAATTAAGAAGTTTCTTAGGAATATATCAATGACTAGAATTGAGTTGCTTTTAGAAGTAGAAGGATGATTCCAATGTTCACCCTTTCATATATTCCCTTTCCTGCTTGACTAGGAATTAAAGTAACTTTTATCCTTACCATGATTATAGAAATTCTTCTACTGCCTAGTTCTTGGTGGAAGGTTTTAGTAAGTTGTGGACATGCAAAGTGAAATTTTTCATTTCAGAAAAAAATGATTGTGCCAGGAAATAAAAAATGGTTGTTCATTATTCATGTAACATTACAGGGTGCATCTTAAGATAATGATGATATATGCTCTGTAAATGAACCAAGTCACTTTTATTACTTCTAGCCATAGCAACCTGAAATATAGATTAGCACTGACTTGAATGATCTCTCTGGAAAAAAAAATAGGTATTGATCAGAATTCAGTTTTTAAGAGCTCCTAAGAAAAAGTTCTTAGAGTGCTCCCAAGTCTAATGTATTAATAATTTCCTTATTTGGTTCTAACACACATATAAGGACAGGGATGTGGAGGAGCAGGCAGTGGCATAAACACAAGCAGCCTTTGTGAGAAGTTATGTTTTAGGCGTGGGTCCAGACAGTTATCACAAGAAAGGTTTTGTAATGAATGGCATATGCTACTTGAGAGTGCTTCCAAGTCCCTATCTGTTAACTTTGTTTTTGTGGTTTAAGGTTGGTTGATGAACCGCAAAGCAAGTTTTCAGAATGTTTCTCTCTTACCATTTTCTCATATTTATCAGTATCATCATGGCAGTATCTAATTTAATGTTCTATATTGCAAATGTTCAGCATTTCAGAAAGGGGCATTAGTAGGTTTTCTGTATGCTCAACTGGGAAAATAGCCAAACTTTATTATACTGTTTTCAACTCTAAAGAGCATACTGATACACAGGCAAACTTTTATGTATATATTTCTTCTTTGATTATTGGGGATAATGTTTCTCACCATTGCTTTTGGCATTAAATAAGACATGGAGAGAGAAAGCTTGAAAATACTTGATTTTTGTTTTGTCCAAATGATGAGATTTTATTTTTACAGTTCAAAGTATAATTATTTGAATAGACTGTATATTATACATAATAAGCACCTAGCAATGACCTTCTAGATTACTAACATATTAATATGTTTTGAAACCTTAAGTTATGAGGACTGCTGCTTGTATGTGATACTAAGAAAGACTCTAAAGCATATCTAAATGTTGAGCTTCAGTTAGAACTATGCCATCACCCAGAGAACATCCCCTCTACTAAATGTCTTTTAACAGACCATTAACATAGGCAGTGATTAATATGACACTGTAAATGATTAAGCGGGTGGCAAATATTAGGTAGTTTAGCAGGATTTAACTCAAGTGTAGAAATTCAAAACCCCAAATAGAGTTCCTTAATGACTTCTTAGTAATTGTGCTGAATTACTAATATAGTGTTAACTGTCTTTCAATTGAACTCAGGTGTAAAAACATGTGACCATTTACTAGCTTTAAAAATCTTCAGATTTAGTGTTTGTTTCATTTATTTTTTTCTGCAAAGTAAATAATCACTATACCTTCTTGTAACATTTACTTGCTTTCAAAATTATAGAAGCAAAATGTAATATATCAAACTACAATGCTTCCTTCCTTCTTTACTTCCTTCTTATATTCATCTCTCTTTTCCTTCCTGCCATCTTTCTATCTTGTTCTTCCTTTAGTAAATTATAGCATTCTGATGAATATGAAAATGTATCCCACTCCATTTTAATTTTTATTCCTTAATCTGTAGAGAGTTAAATTATCTTTTGACATTTTCTGTCCATTTTCCTTCCTTTGTAAATTGCTTATTTATATATTTTCCTTTTATCATGAGACATTTTTAATATTTTAATTGGAAGATAATTGCTTTACAATATTATGTTAGTTTCTGCTGTACAACAACATGAATCAGCTATAAATATACATATATATCCCAAACCTCCTCCCCACCCCATCTCACCTCTCTAGATCATCAGAGAGCACTGAGCTGAACTCCCTGTGCTGTACAACAGCTTCCCACAGCTGGTGTTTTACACTGTTTTACAATGGTAGTGTATATATGCACATTGAGATTTTGCTTGACTTCATATGGATTTGGTAAAAGGTCTTTCTCTATTTTGTATATTATTTTTGTGCATAAGCACCAAATGTTGACTTATCTTATTATTTGTTTTATAATGCCTTCTTCATATAAAAGTTTTTAGTTTAATTGAGTAAGATTTATTATTTCTTTGTGTATATCTACATGTCTTCTTGTTTCAGAAGGTTAGTCTATCCATGAGGTCTATAGCAAGTCCCCGTATTAGAAACAAGGGTGTAATGCATGTTGAACTTCTAGAGATTTTTGGTAGAAGATTTCAGGGCTTCTAAGTTCCTGGTATTTTTTGTAATAAAAAGTCTTAGAATCTAATAATCCAATAAAAAACTTCATTATAAATTACTCTTGACTATAAAGGAAAGTGTTGAGGCTTTTATTTTAGGGAAAAGCCATAGAGATTTATAATTTGACACTGTTACGTGTATTTTTCCTTTATATGTATAATTCATACTGCAGAAGAAATATGTGTGGTTAAGCATATTTTTTCCAGCAAAGCATAAGAACTTGGCTGAAACACTGCATTTTATTAGCAAACTCTCATATTTAAAATAGAGGTTTTTGTCTTACATTCTGATTAACTATTAGAGTTTCAAGTCAGCATTAGTCTCAAGACTTAAAGCAATTGCCAATTAATTAATTCCTACTTTGAGTATTTTTTTTCTTCCTAGATTAAGCTAAGAACATGTAAAGTCAATTTTAAAATTTCCATGATCCTTTTCATTAGGAAGAAACTGAAACAAATTAAATATTCTCGGAAAACAATTTAATGTATTTAAACAAAAAAATGTAGACATGCTCATCTATGAAATATTAACCATATGTGAAACATAAAAAATCTACATACATTAATATATCACTGTTGCTTGCAGATAATTTCTGAAATAGTATGTTTATTTCTATAAACTAGAATTCTAAGACAGAAAATAAATAGCAAATTTAAAAATTCCCAGTAGTGTTCCTCAAGCATAGAAATATATCTTTCTGTAAAATCAATTTATGGTTTTTAGACATGTGCCTAGTGCACATTGACTCTGAAGCCCCATAATGATATCTATATGTGAATGTATGAATTTTCATTGAGTTACTTAGAATAAAATATAAGAGCATTAGAAAGGATTGCAAATGAAAGGTTATTATAGTAGCTTAATAGGAAAGTGATCTTGTTCTGGTGGTTCAATAATTTTTCCCCCAGTTAAAGATTTAGTCCTGAGAATAACCAATATACAAAGGCCAGCAAAGAAAATATAGATGTTTAAAGCCTGAGTGAAATCATGATGTACTACAAACTGCATCTGCTTAAAAAATTGTTTATTTTAAGGTATCCATAGTAAATTTAGTTTAAATTTAAGATATGAAATAAAAATACTGATTATTCTTCATTTTTGTTATTAATGGTGCTTATACATGTGTATGCTGCTGCTGCTGCTGCTGCTGAGTCGCTTCAATCGTGTCCGACTCCACACAACCCTATGGACAGCAGCCCACCAGGGTCCTCTGTCCACAGGATTCTCTAGGCAAGAATAGTGGAGTGGGTTGCCATTTCCTTCTCCAATGAACATGTGTACATAATAGCTTTTCATTTGCTTATAGTTTATACTTTTAAATATTCATACACTTCTTTTTAAAATATTGGACATCTGCTAATTTCCTATTCAATACCAGCATACCTCATTTTACTATTCTCCACTTTATTGAGCTTCACAGATACAGTGTTTTAATAAATTTCAGATTTATAGCAACTCTCAGTTTAGTGACTCTATGGATGCCATTCTTCCAACAGCATTTGCTTAGTTCATGACTCCATGTCATATTTTAGTATTTTTCCCAAAATTTCTAACTTTGTAAATATTATTATATTTGTAATGACAATATACAATCAGAGATTTTTTGATGTTATTATTACCATTTCTTAGAGGTGTCATGGATGGCACTCATGTAAGATAATGCCCTTAATTGATAACTGCTGCATGTGTTTTGACTAACCCTTCCTCACCTTTCTTCGTTTTCTTGGCCTCCCTTTTCTCTGAGACTCAATAGTATTGAAATTAGGCCAATTAATAATCCTACAGTGCCCTGTAAGTTGTTAAAGCGAAAAGCTGCAGATTTCTCTATTTAGATCAAAGCTAGAAATAAATAAGCTCAATAAGGAAGTCCTGTCAAAAGCCTAGATAAGCTGGTATATAGAAATCTTGTGCCAGTTAGTCAAGTTGGGAATGCACAGGAAAAGTACTTGAAGGGAATTAAAAGTGTTAACTCCAGTCAACTCACATATAGAAAAGCAAAGCATCATTGTTATTAATATGGGGAAAGTTTTAGTGATTTGGATAAAAAGTGAAACTAGCCATTTTATTCCCTTAAGCAATGGTCTAACCCAGAGCAAGCCTCTAACTCTTAAGTTTCATTCCTGAGGCTTAAGGAAAGAAGCCATCTCCATAACATAAATGTACAAGATGAAGCAGGTGCTGATATAGAAGCTGCAGCAAATTACTCAAAAGATCTGGCTCAGATAATTCCTGAAGGTGGCCTCACTAAAACAGACTTTCAGTGTAAATAAAGCAGCTTTGAAAGTGAAAGTGAAAGTTGCTCAGTCATGGCCAACTCTTTGCAACTCCATGGACTATATCAGTTCAATTCAGTCACTCAGTCATTTGTGACCCCATGGAGAGCAGCACACCAGGCCTCCCTGTCCCTCACCAACTCCCGGAGTTTACCCAAACTCATATCCGTTGAGTCAGTGATGCCATCCAACCATCTCATCCTCTGTTGTCCACTTCTCCTCCCATAGTCAATCTTTGTTAGCATCGGGGTCTTTTCAAATGAGTCAGGTCTTCAGATCATATGGCCGATGTATTAGAGTTTCAGCTTCAACATCAGTCCTTCCAATGGACACTCAGGACTGATTTCCTTTAGGATGGACTGGTTAAATCTCCTTGCAGTCCCAGGCACTCTCTAGAGTCTTCTCCAACAAAAGCATCAATTCTTCTATGCTCAGCTTTCTTTATAGTCCAACTCTCACATCCATACATGACTACTGGAAAAACCATAGCCTTGACTAGACAGACCTTTGTTGACAAAGTAATGTCTCTGCTTCTTAATATGCTACCTAGGTTGGTCATAACTTTGCTTATAAGGAGTAAGTGTCTTTTAATTTCATGGCTGAAATCACCATCTGCAGTGATTTTGGAGCCCAAAAAATTTAAGTCTGCCACCGTTTCCACTGTTTCTCCATCTGTTTGCCATGAATTGATGGGACCAGATGCCATTTACTTTTCTGAATGTTAAGCTTTAAGCCAACTTTTTCACTCTCCTCTTTCACTTTCATCAAGAGGCTCTTTAGTTCTTCTTTACTTTCTGTCATAAGGGTGGTGTCATCTGCGTATCTGAGGTTATTGATATTTCTCCTGGCAATCTTGATTCCAGCTTGTGCTTCATCCAGCCCAGCATTTCTCATGATATACCCTGTATATAAGTTAAATAAGCAGGGTGACAATATACAGCCTTGACATACTCCTTTTCCTATTTGGAATCAGTCTGTTGTTCCATGTCCAGTTCTAACTATATAGCCCATGGCATTCTCCAGGCCAGAATATGGAGTGGATATCCATTCCCTTCTCCAGGGGATCTTCTCAACTCAGGAATTGAACCTAGGTCTCCCACATTGCAGGTGGATTCTTTACCAGCTGAGCCACAAAGCAGCTTTATATTGGAAGACAATGCCATGTAGGACTTTAATAGGACTTCCCTATAGCTCAGATTGTAAAGAATCTGCCTGCAATGCAGGAGACCTGAGTTCAATCCCTGAGGTGGAATAGCCTCTGGAGAAGGGAATTGCTACTCACTCCAGTTCTTGCCTGGAGAACCCCATGGACAGAGGAGCCTCGTAGGCTACAGTCCATGGGGTCGCAAAGAGTCAGAGATGACTAAGCGACTAATACTACTACTATTAAGTCCAGAATGGGCTCCAGCTAAAATGTAAAACAGTGCAAAGGGGAAGACACATCCACCATTGAAAAAAATATCTACCTGAGGACCTTAATAGCTAGAGAGAAGAAGTCAATGCCTGACTTCAAAGCTTCAAAGCACAGGCTGACTTTCTTGTGAGGAGCTAATGCAGCTGCTGTCTTTAAGTTGAAGACAATGTTTATTTACTGATTTGAAAGAATTATGCTAAATCTCATCTGTGTACACTCTGTAAATCAAATAACAAAGTCTGGATGACAGCACATCTGTTTACAATATGGTTAACTGAATATTTTAAACCCACTGTTGAGACCTGCACTCAGAAAAAGAAAAGACTACTTTCAAATTATTACAGCTGATTGACAATGTACCTGAGCTTTGAGGGAGATATACAATAAAATTAATTTTGTTATCATGTCTGCTAATACAACATCCATTCTGTAGCCCATGGATCAAGGAGTAATTTCAAGTCTTATTATTCAAGCCTATTTCATAAGGATATACCTGCCATATATAGTGGTTCCTCTGGTGAATCTGGGCACAGTAAATTGAAAACCTTTTGAAAAGGATTCACCACTCTAGATGCTATTAAGGACATTCATGATTCGTAAGAAGAGGTCAAAATATCAACATTAATAGGAGTTTGTAAAAAGCTAATTCCAACCCTCGTGGCTGACTTTTATGGGTTCAAGACTTCAGTGGAGGAGATGTGATGGAACATAGCAAGAAAACTAGAATTAGACTTGAAGCCTGAAAATGTGACTGAATTGATGCAATCCCGTGATACAGTTTTCATGGATGAGAAGCTGCTTTTTGTGGATAAGCAAATAAAGCAGTTTCTTGAGATGGTGAAGATGCTGTGATGTTTGTAGAAATGACAACAAAGGATTGAGAATATTACCTAAATTTAGTTGATAAAACAGTGGCAGGGTTTAAGAGGATTGACTCCAATTTTGAAAGAAGTTCTGTTGTAACTAAAATGTTATCAAACAACATTAGGTGTTACAGATAAACTGTGAAAGTCAATCAAAGCAGTAGTTTTTGCCATTTTATTTTAAGCAATTTCCACAGCTACCCCAGCTACCCCACCCTTATCAAATCTCAGCCATCAACAATGAGGTAAGACCCACCACCAACAATAAGACTATGGTCCCCAGAAGGTTCACAAGATGGTTACATATTTTAGCAATAAAGTATTTTTAATTAAGATATTCACATTGTTATTTTAGATAATGATATTGCATGCTTAATAGACTACAATATAGTGTAAACATAACTTTTACCTGCACTGGGAAACCAAAATTTTTTTGTGATTTGCTTCATTACTGAACTTGCAGTATTGCTGAGATATGCCTTAGAATAGTTAGAATATTTGAAAAGGAGTATCTGAATATTTAAATAACAAATTATACAAACAAATGAAAAGCTCTTATGTGTATATGTGTAAGCATTATTAATAATAAAATAATATTAATCAGTATTTTTGTTTCATATCTTAATTTTCAGTTAAATTTACTATGGATACTTTAAACAATTATTTAAACAAATGCATTTAGTAGTACAATGTGATTTCAATCAGGTTTTAAATATTGTGATTTTATGAAATTTCTCTCAATGTATCTTTTTTTGATAAAGTCTACTTGTTTATTTGTTTCATTATTTTTAAGTGTTTTATTTTAAGATAATTATAGATTCGCACACTATTATAAGAAATAATGCAGAGAGAGTCTGTGAACCCTTCACTTTGTTACTATTTTTTTATAATCGATATTTATTTAATTTTAGTTTTATATCAATGCTAATAGTCAATTTGAATTAAGAAATATAACTTCACTAGAAAACAGTAAGAGAAAATCTGGGGGAAGGCAAACATTTTTTAAATTTAATACAAAAGCACTTTTCCCAAAATGGAAATCTCAATAAATAAGATTTCATTCAAATTGAGTTCTATTTTTTAAAAGTATTCAGGTAAGTTAAAAAAGCTGAAATATTGAGAAAATATTTGTGATACATGTATCCCACATAAGTTTTCTGTATAGAACACATAATATCAATTAATTACATCAATTAAGTGAAAAAATGCATAAAAATTTTAAATGATAAAGTTACTTAGAAAAATAGCATGCATAAACTTGTCCAGACAAGTAATCACTCCAATATGAATCTAACTCATAATGAAATGCCACCAGTGCCCACAAGAATGGCTAAATTATTAAGTTTTAACTATTAGTGTTTTCAAGAATGCAGAGCAATTTTAACTATATATTCTATTAATTGAGTAGAAAAGGGTATATTCACTTTGGAAGTTTTAGCTGTGGATCAACATACATGTGTCTCAGCAGAAAATCCTATTTTAATTCTATATGTAAGAATCACAAGTAGAAATATGCAAAATGTGACATATCCCCAAAATACACAGGACATTATTTGTAATTGCTACTAAAATCTAAATATATATCAGTAGAAAATATGTATAAAATAGATATATTCATGCAATGATTTATTAATAAAAATAAATTAGGATTATGCCTCCAAATGGGGTGACTCTTAAAAACATAATGTGGAATGTGATAAAGCAAACAGAAAAGGATTTGTGCTGTGATATCATTCTTGTAAAGATCAAAAAGAATCAAAATCAAATGACTGTTAGTAATCAGGATAAGGGTTGCCTTTGTGGAGGAAAGGATGGACAGTGATTGGAGAGGGTATGAAGGGTCTTCTGGTTTGCTATTAGTTTTCTGTTTCTTTATAGTTGTAGTTACAAAGGTGTGATCATGTTGTGATAATAAACTGAGTTGTACAGTTCTGATTCACGCACTTTTCTCTTTATTTGTGATACTTCAAAAGCATAAGTATTGGTAGCAATATTTGAGAAATGTTCTCATCAAACATGCAAGACTTTCTCTATAATTTATAATTTTAAATGTTAAAGAAAATGATGATTTTCTTTTTTGAAGCAGTTGCAACAATTTATAATCACACTAAAATAAATAAGTTATAATATCTATTACCATGATTTTTAACACTTGATATTTCAGGACATCATTTTTTTTTAAAAATTGTGTTTGCCTTTCTATTTATTTATTTAATTTTATTATAGTAAACTTGCTTTAAAATGTTGTGTTACTTTCTGCTATACAATGAAGTGAATCAACTACTTATATATACAGATATCCCTTACCTCTTGATCCTCCCTCCCACTTTCCCCACCTTACCTCTTTAGGTGTATCTTATTTTAATCTCATTTTCATTTATCTGGTCTATTATATGTTTCTATCTACCTATCTATCTATTAATATCTATCCATATGTGTATTTATTTATATATATATCTGTAATGTGAAGTGAAGTCTGTAAAAGATAATACATTTCATTTAATTTAACCTTTTAATTTTTTTGACTGTGTTGCACAGCATGTGGGATCCTAGTTTTCTGATTAGGGAGGGGACCCAAGCCCTTGGCAGTGAAAGCAGAGTCCTAACCACTGGACCACCAGAAAGTTCCTTAGGATACCTCATTTTATAATCCTAACGTGTGAACATTGATATTTTTTCTATGCTTCAAACTAGCATTACTACCACCAATGCTACTTTACTGGGGTTTTCACTTGAAAGTGGTCACTCAGGGTTATATACAAATTGTAATTAATATGTTCAAAAATTACTAGAGGATTCTAACATGAAGTAATAGAAAAGCTTTATAACTTAACCAAGTTTCATAAAATAAAGTATATGTCATTTCCATAATAAATTATATAACATTGGGAGAAGTCAATCAAAATACTACTATGTAACTGCAGATTAACTTCTGCTGGAGGATGTGCTGAAAATACTTTAGAAGTTTACAAATATAGACTCTGTGAGAGATCATTTAATAAAGAGAGAAACTGAAGAATTCTTAGAAATCAACCCTTGGTGGCCCATAAAAAGCATACTAAAATATTAGATAAAAAGCCAAATGTTTTGAGAAGAAATATCATCAAATCAGGAAAAAAGTTTGAAAAAAAAGGATCAAAGAAAACAGCACTACAAGGACTATAGGAAATTACAAGGTGATGTTAATTATGGCCTTAAAAATTAAGCAGCATTGGACCACTCAGTATCTGTCTAATGCAGCCATTAATGATTTATTTCTAGGAGCTTTGCTTCTTATTTGTTTAGAGAAGCAACATAAGTATTAATCAAAGAAAAGTGAGAAAAAGAAGGTGTAAATCCAGAACAAGTATTAGACAGATTTACAAAATCTGAGAACTTTCTGCCAAGATGCAGGACAGAATCTCAATGAGTTTTGAGTTTATTTTCCTTTAATTAATTTATTTTAATTGCAGGATAATTATTTTACAATATTGTGATGATGGGTTTTGCCATATATAAGTATGAATTGGCCATAGGTGTACATGTTTCCTCCTATCCTGAAGCCCCCTCTTTCTTCCCTCCCTACCCTATCCCTCTTGGTTGTTCCAGAGCACTGGCAGTGTTATTGCTGGCTTGTATTCCCAGTTTTTTAAGGAATCTCGTTTTCCATGGTGGCTGTACCAGTTTGCATACCCACCAACAGTGTAAGAGGGTCTCCTTTTCTCCACACCCTCTGAAGCATTTATTCTTTGTAGACTTTTTGATGATGGTCATTCTGACCGGTGTGAGATGATACCTCATTGTGGTTTTGATTTGCAATTCTGTAATAATGAGTGATGTTGAGCATCTTTTCACGTGTTTATTAGCCATCTGTATGTCTCCTTTGAAGAAATGTCTGTTTAAAAAGGTCTTTTGTCCATTTTTTTTTATTGCATTGTTCATTTTCTGATATTGAGCTGCATTGTGAATTGGTCAGTTGTGTCTGACTCTTTGTAACCCCATGGACTATACAGTCCATGGAATTCTCCATGCCAGAATACTGGTGTGGGTACCTTTCCCTTCTCCAGGGTATCTTGCCAACCCATGTATTAAAACCAGGTCCCCCACATTGTGGATTCTTTACCAGCTGAGCCACAAGGGAATCTCAAGATTACTGGACTGGGTAGCCTGTCCCTTCTCCAGAAGATCTTCCCAAACCAGGTACTGAACCCAGTTCTCCCACATTGCAGATGGATTCTTTATCAGCTGAGTCACAAGGGAAGCCCAAGATTACTGGAGTGGGTAGCCTGTCCCTTCTCCAGAAGATCTTCCCAACCCAGGAATTGAAGTGGGGTCTCCTGCATTGCAGGTGGATTCTTTACCAGCTAAGCTATCAGGGAAGCCCGATTGAGCTGCATTAGCTGCTTGTACAGTTTGGAAATTAATTCTTTGTCAGTTGTTTAATTTGCTGTATTTTATCCTATTCTGAGGGCTGTCTTGTTACCTTGATTATGTTTCCTTCATTGTGCAAAACATTTAAATTTAACTAGGTCCCATATCTTTATTTTAGTTTTTATGTCCATTACTCTAGGAATTTGAAAGGTAAATAAAAAAGAATAAGGTTATATATTTTTTAAATGCCACTAAGACCACTCTGTGTTTTAGCTTCGTTTCAGTGTTTCCTAAAGTTGACTGGTAAGACCATGTTAGAAATTTATATTTTAGACACCTTCCTACTCCAAATACATTTTCAAACCATGAGATCATTTGGTAATCATTTCCCTGTGACAGTTATTTCAATTTTTCATAACATACTCTGAGAAATAGTCTTCTTTCTTGATCATAGACAACTTCTATTTCTGTTTCTAAGAGGATTTTTTTTTAAATAGTCAATGGCCAAAAGCAAATTGTGAAATGGGTGTCAAAGCCTTTATCCCCTTAGCAGGAGTCATTTCAGTTCTGTATTGCTAAAGTTTGAATAGCCATCACTGTGTGTTATAATTTGGTTGCAAACAAATTTCTAACGAATAAGAGGAGGACTTTCCCTAACATTTGAATTTTGTGAAAAACAAAGTCTAAGTGTAGAATGCATAGGTTTCTATATAATGCTGCTGTTTACTTGTTTTGAAACTGAACCAGAAAATTAAGATATAATGGTTGATGTGAAATTAAAATATTTATATTATGAACAATCTTTCTAGGATATCATTCCTTATGTAGTTATTAAACTCCAGATGTAGATAGGAATACTGAAAATGTTAACAAAGAAAAAGAAAAATGAAAAAAAAAATGGAAAGACAGGAAGAAAAACAATGTGTAGCAGGGATATTCCAGTTAATATCACTACATAACAAAGCACATAAAAATTAGTGATTTACTGCAGTTGTCATTTTATTATCTTTCATGGTCTTGCCTGTCAGTATTTGAACAAGGATTTCTCTAGACTTCTGGTTAAGAAGGTAGCTGGATCTGGAGTAGGAGGGGTCATGTGAAATAGACGGGTATAGCTGGGCATTTCATTCTCTTCATTTTGTCTTAGTCATTTCCATGAATTCGCTCACCTTTTTTTTGTTGTTTTCTACTTCCTCAGAGCATAACCACTTCTTGTAATTGGGATGACTTAACATCAAAAGTCAGCACACTATTGCACAAATAGAATTGCCAGGTAACATATGACAGTGAGTTAAATTTCAGATAACATTAACAACTTTTTGTGTATAAACATGTTCTTGAAAATATTTGGGATATAATTACACTTTAAAGAAAAAAAAATTTGTTGTTTATCTGAAATTCAAATTTAACTGGGTGTCCTGTTTAGTTAGGGAATGTGGCAACCATGACTCAAATTTGGAGGGCCTTCAGTTCATATACACTAAGTTTTAGTGGGTGGGACACAGCCAAGCTGATGGTTCAACAGGTAAAGAATCTGCCTGCAATGCAGAAGACACAGGAGACACAGGTTCACTCTCTGAATCAGGAAGATCTCCTGGGGAAGGAAATGTCAACCCACTCCAGTTTTCTTGCCTGGGAAACCCCATGGACAGAGAGGTATCTGTCCCTGGCGGGCTGCAGTCCATGGGGTCACAAAGAGTAGGACACGACTAAACACAATGGCATGCATGGAAGCTTTGGCACTGCAATGACAGAACTGGGTAGTTTTAGCAGAAACCATGTCTGGCAGAGTCTGAAATATTTACTATCTGACCCTTTACAGAACATGTTTGCTAGCCTCTGTCTTGTAAGGCAGTTTTCCAGTAAGAAAGGTCAAAGCTACATCCACTTTCATAAGCAAACCTGGAAAGTCTCATAGCTCATTTCTGGCACAGTCATTAGCTTCCAAGATTCTAACAGTGAAGAATTAAACTCTTTTTTCAAAAAGAAAGGTATCTTTTGCAGCCATCTCAGAATAAACCCGTTAACTCATTTGTGACTTGTTATCTAAAGACAGCACTCTGAAAACAAATGAGGTAATTTATAAACAAGAAAAGTGATTTTTGTTTTAAAGTTTTACACTATATAGATTTTAAGGTGCATAGATTAGAGGTGTTTTCCCCTAACAATATAATTTATTGAAAGGAAAAGAACACACAGTACTGCTTTTGAAAATAAAACCTCAAGTTAAATTCACTTTTAAATTGTTTCCACTGTATTAAAATTCTTCTTAAAGTAAGCTTCTAAAACAGAAAATGCCAAAATGTGTATGATAGAAAAAGGAAAGCAAGTGCAGTGAACTGGTAATTATATGGACAGCAGTCCTTTGAGTGTCAATTTTGCATTCCCAGGCTTGAAGAGTAGAGATGGGATAGATATATCCACAATTTTGATAAAATTGTCAACTTTTTGTCTGTACATATTTTCTGATACTTTTAATTTGACTGATTAAGGAATACTGCAAGCCACTCCAGTGTTTTTGCCTGGGAAATCTCATGGGCAGAGGAGCATGGTGGGCTACACTGCTAACAGTCAGACAAGATTTAATGACTCAACAATGACAAAAAAAATAGCAGATGATTCATATTCTAAGGTACCAGATATCTTAGTCTGGACTTAATTCAGAAAGTGTAAAATAAATTTCAAAATATACTGTTTTCTTTCCCTTATATATTTTTCTAAAATTATATGTATATAAACTTACTTTCCTTAAATCAGGTTTAGGTCTTGCCTTGAGAACCCCATGAACAGTATGAAATGGCAAAAAGATAGGGCAATGCAAGATAAACTCACCAGGTTGGAAAATACCCAATATGCTACTGGAGATCAGTGGAGAACTAACTCCAGAAAGAATCAAGAGATGGAGCCAAAAAAATAAAAACACCCAGCTTGGATGTGACTGGTGATGGAAATAAAGTCTGATGCTGAAAAGAGCAATATTGCATAGGAACCTGGAATGTTAGGTCCATGAATCAAGGCAAATTGGAAGTGGTGAAACAGGGGATGGCAAGAGTGAACATCAACACTTTAGGAATCAGCAAACTAAAATGGACTGGAATGGGTGAATTTAACTCAGATGACCATTATATCTACTACTGTGGGCAAGAATCCCTTAGAAGAAATGGAGTCACCATTATAGTCAACAAAAGAGCCTGCAATGCAGTACTTGGATGCATCTCAAAAATGACAGAGTGATTTTTGTTTCCAAGGTAAACCATTCAGTATCACAGTAACCTAAGGCTATGCCCCACAAATTATGCTGAAGAAGTTGAAGTTTAATGGTTCTATGAAGGCCTACAAGACCTTCTAGAACTAACACCCCAAAAAATATGTCCTTTACATTATAGGGTACTGGAATGCAAAAGTAGGAGTTCAAGAGATACCTAGAGTAATGGGAAAATTTGACCATGGAGTACAGAATGAAGCAGGGCAAAGGCTAATAGAGTTTTGCCAAGAGAACCCACTGGTCATAGCAAACACCCTCTTCCAACAACACAGGAGAAGACTCTACACATGGGCATCACTGGATTGTCAATACCAAAATCAGACTGATTATATTCTTTGCAGCCAAAATTGGAGAAGCTCTATACAGTCAGCAAAAATAAGACTGGGAGTTGACTGTGGCTCAGATCATGAACTCCTTATTGCCAAATTCAGACTTAAATTGAGAAAAGTACGGAAAACCACTAGACCATTTGGGTATGACCTAAATCAAATCCCTTAGAATTGTATAGTGGAAGTAACAAATAGATTCAAGGGGTTAGATCTGATAAACAGAGTGCCTGAAGAACTATGGATGAAGGTTCATGACATTGTACAGGAGGCAGTGATCAAGACCATCCCCCCAAAAAGGAAAGGCAAAATGGGTGTCTGGGGAGGCCTTACAAACAGCTATGAAGATAAGAGAAGTGAAAGGCAAAGGAGAAAAGGAAAGATATACCCATTTGAATGCAGAGTTACACAGAATAACAAGGAGACATAAGAAAGCCTTCCTCAGTGATCAATGCAAAGAAATAGAGGAAAACAATAGAATAGGAAAGACCAGAGATATATTCAAGAAAATTAGAGATACCAAGAGAAATGTGGACAGATTGATATCGACCTAACAAAAGCAGAATCTATTAAGAAGAGGTAGCAAGAGTACACAGAAAAACTAAACAAAAAACGACAGATATGATATCGACCTAACCAAAGCAGAATCTAATTAAGAAGAGGTAGCAAGAATACACAGAAGAACTAAACAAAAAAGATCTTCATGACCCAGATAATCATGATGGTGTGATCACTCACCTAGAGCCAGACATCCTGGAATGCGAAGTCAAGTGAGCCTTAGGAAGCTTCACTATGAACAAAGCTATGGAGGCAATGGAATTCCAGTTGAGCTATTTCAAATCTTGAAAGATGATGCTGTGAAACTGCTGCATTCAATATGCCAGCAAATTTGGAAAACTCAGCAATGGCCATGGGACTGGAAAAGGTCAGTTTCATTCCAATCCTAAAGAAAGACAATGCTAAAGAATGTTCAAACAACCACACAATTGCACCCATCTCACATGCTAGCCAAAGTAATGCTCAAAATTCTCTAAGCCAGGCTTCACAGTACATGAACCATGAACTTCCAGATGTTCAAGTTGGACTTGAAAAAGGCAGAGGAACCAGTGATCAAATTGCCAACATCTGTTGGATCATTGAAAAAGCAAGAAGATTCCAGAAAAACATCTCCTTCTGCTTTATTGACTATTTGACTGTGTGGATCACAAAAAGCTTCCCATATTGAAAATTCTTCAAGAGATGGGACTATCAGACCACCTGACCTGCCTCCTGAGAAATCTGTATGCAGGTCAGGAAGCAACAGTTAGTAGTGGACATGGAACAACAGACTGGTTCCAAATCAGGAAACGAGTACATCAAGGTTCTATATTGTCACCCTGTTTATTTAACTTATATGCAGAGTACATCATGAGAAGTGCTGAACTGGATGAAGCACAACCTGGAATCAAGATTGCCAGGAGAAATAACAGTAGCCTGAGATATGCAGATGACACCACACTTATGGCAGAAAGCAAAGTAGAACTAAAGAGCATCTTGATGAAAGTGAAAGAGGAGAGTGAAAAAATTGGCTTAAAACTCAACATTCAGAAAACTAAGCTCATGGCATCATCTCATCATTTCATTGCAAACAGATGGGAAAATGGTGAGAGTATAACAGACTTTATTTTTTTGGGCTCCAAAGTCACTGCAGATGTTGACTGCAACTATGAGATTAAAAGACACTTACTCCTTGGAAGAAAAGTTATGACCAACCTACATAGCTTAGTAAAAAACAGAGACATTACTTTGCCAACAAAGGTCCGTCCAATCAAAGCTATGGTTTTTTCCAGTAGTCATGCATGGATGTGAGAGTTGAACTATAAAGAAAGTGAGCACTGAAGAATTGATGCTTTTGCACTGTGGTGTTGGAGAAGCCTCTTGAGAGTCCCTTGGACAGCAAGAAGATCCAACCAGTCTATCTTAAAGGAAATCAATGCTGAATATTTATTGGAAGGGCTTATGTTGAATCTGAAACGCCAATACTTTGGCCACCTGATGTGAAGAATTGATTCATTTGAAAAGACCCTGATGCGAAGAGCGGACTCATTTTAAAAGACCCTGATGCTGGGAAAGATTGAAAGCGGGAGGAGAAGGGGACAACAAAGGATGAGATGGTTGGATAGCTTCACCGATTTAATGGACATGAATTTGAGTAAGCTCTGGGAGTTGGTGATGGACAGGAAAGGCTGGTGTGCTGCTGTCCATGGGGTTGCAAAGAGTCAGACATGACTGAGCAACTGAACTGAAATGAAATTAACAATATGTGGAATTGCTTTACATACTGAAAAGAAAATATGAAAATTTAGTTGGTTTATGAAATTTATTAAGATGATGACTCTTAACATTTTAAGTCAGATAATATTTTTGTTTCCTATGGAAATTTAATACTTTGACTTAATCCATATTCTTCTTTACTGTTTGTAATGTATATATAGACTCTGTATCTAAGACATTTACATTAAATATATAAAATAATATAACTTTAGTATTGTTTACTAAATACATGCACCAAAATCAGTTTAAGAATTGTCATGCAATTAGCATAATACATAATTTGCTGTATGTATTTATGAATCATGTGATTAATAGCAAAGATTCTAAATAATTCATGCTCAATTTTAACCACGAAGCCTATCTGTATAACACTTAATGCAAATTCTTTACCTAACCAAAAAACAAATTTTAAAAAGTGTTTTAAAACTTAGTAATGAATTTAGTAACAAAAACAATTTGAGATATGTTATAATTTGTAACTGGTAGCTGATATTGGTTAACAATAGAGAAAAGTAAAATGTTAAAATTCAGATGTATACATTTAACATTTTGATTTCAAGTGACTAACTATGTGGAGAATGATTTTTGTCTTGAAACAAAACATATTCAGTTGTATTGTATGCTGCTATTATGTCAGTTGATTCACACATCCATATTAAGATGGAATATTGCAAGATTATAGTAAAGATTTTAGTCTCCAAATCAATTACTCAACACGTACATTAGTAATATATCATTTAGAAATGTCATTGAAATTCTAGTCCTGAGTTATTTTCTAAGTATCTAAAATTTCAAGTTATATTTTATTTTTACTTGATTTTAGAAAATACAAAAGTTTATAATCACAGTTTTTTTCTTCTGTCTTTTAGGACATTTAGTGATAAGTGCTACACATATTTGTAAGATAATCTTACTGATCTTAAAGAATGTGATAATAATAGCGAACTACCACTTATTCTATACTGGTAACATATTTAGTAATTTATATGTCCTTAGAATATCTATATAATATAGATAATATTATAAAGTTCTTTTTATAGAAGGAGAAACTAAGTCTTATCCAATGTGACACAGTTAGCAAGCACCAAGTTTAGTATCTGAATTCTTGCTGTTTGGCTCCAAATCCTTGGCTCCTCGTTACTGCAAAGCATTTATCAACTATTGATTTAGTATTAAAGACACAAACAGGAAGAACTAAGTCTTTAAACTCACAAACTTCCTTCACAGTTTAATGTTAGAGGTAACATTAGTGAGTAAATGATATGATAAGTAGAATAATGAACAAAATCTTATGCAACTGCAAAGAGGAAAGGCATCATATATGCGACATCTGAACTAAGCTTTAATAAATACTATCATTCCAATGAGTAGCAACAAATGTTATCATAGAAGAAATGACCTGTACATAGTCATAGAAGTATTCAATTCTGATGGACCCTCTACCTTCCCCCTATTTGCCTGATAATAGCTGAGTACATATTTTTCCCTTGAAGTTATGCTTATTGTAGCATGTGTAAAGAGATGTTTTAATTATGTATTTGCCTGTGATTTTCAACTACTAAATTTTTAAATCCAAAAATGGGGTTCTATATGTTAGTTTTCATTTAATCTCTAACTTATAATTTAGCACTTATCTGTAGTAGAATTGCTCAAGGAATGCTTGTCATGTAAGTATAAGAATTAACAACAGAAACTAAAACATTTAAAATGCATGGTCTCTGGTGGCTCAGACAGTAAAGAATCTGCCTGCAATCCAGGTGACCCAAGTTAAATCCCTGGGTTGGGAAAGTTCCCTGGAGAAGGGAATGACAACCCACTCCAGTATTATTGCCTGAAGAATTTCATGGACAGAGGAGCCTGGTGGGTGACAAGCCATGGGGTCACAAAGAGTCAGACACAACTGAGCAACTAACACTATATTTAAATTTAATGCTGAATATCACATTATTAAGGTAAAATATATGAGGAGGAGAAAGAAGTCTTTATGTAATCAAGATTCAGTTATTTTAGTTAGATCCAAAATATCTTTATAGCCCATGATATTACAAAGTACTTTCCAAAATTGACAAGAAGGAAATGAAGATAGAATTGCCTTTCTATCGCATTCAAATTCAATATAGGGTAAAGTTTCTTAACTTTCCTTGGTCCATAAATCTACTTTTAAAACTTTTGGCTCATTCTCAAAATAATGTTTTAAAATATATAATATTACAAAGGAAAAAAATTCTGTTGCAATGTAGCTGTACATTTGTCAAATAAACTTGTTATATTTTCTTATAAATTTATCTTTCCTAATATATTAAATAACAATATTTTGAAGATGTCCTAATAATCATTGTACTCTTAAAATACTGATGAGTATAAATGATATTTTGAGATATCTACAAATACTTTCCCCTTGATCATGGAAAGATAAAACACATAATAAACAAAACAAACAGCAAAAGGAAAAGAAAAACTGTTACTTATATCATGTAGGAAACTTGTATCGAAAATCCATGACCTTGTCTATGCTGTTTATCAGCTAGCAGCCATGATTAAGTAATATGGGACAAATATGTTGCAGAAGATTGCAAAAGTGACCCCAATTCTTCATCTATCCCATTAACATATGGCTTTGAAGTCCCCTCCCATTCTAATAATTGCTTTGAGCATGTGACTTGTTTTGCCAAGGTTTTTTTTTTTTTTTTTTAAGTAGTGTGATACAAACGAAGGCTTATGAAAGCTAATGTACAATTGAATGTGCTGTTTGCAGCTCTTCCTTTGTCACAAGAGCATTTCCGGGTTAGCCTGCTAGCAGGTGAGATATGTGGGCTAGTGATAATTTGCTTCAATAGATCCAGCTAAAGCCATCCTAAATCAGCCAACAGCTGGCCAAATTCCTATGTGTTAACTTAATCAGCCAAGGTCAGCAAAATTGTTTTGCTGACTTCTAAATGACCCTAGAAATGTGAGTTACAAACACCATTCCGTATGCCAGCATCATTGTGGCAAGGAGGAACTTAATTCCACTCTGCACACTTTAATTTAATGTTTTCTCTCTAAAACAATTTAATTAAAATATATGCATGTGTATATATATATGTATATATGTTATGTGTACACAAGGACTTCCCTGGTAGCTCAGCTGGTAAAAAATCTGCCTGCAATACAGAAGATCTAGGTTTGATCCCTGGGTTAGGAAGATCCCCTGGAGATGGGAACAGCTACCCACTCTAGTGTTCTGGCCTGGAGAATTTCATGGACTATTCCATGGGGTCAAAAGAGTCAGACATGACTGAGCCACTTTCACTTTCTATGTATATACACACACGAGAACTTTACGTCTCCTATTTTTCATGAAATCATATTCTGCATATAGTGATTAAGAGTTAATGAAGTCAGTTCTGCACTACATAAGAATTTTTAAAAATACACATTTTTGAATAAATTATAAAATGAGTTTCACAGTGAAACACTTTAGGTTTCAAATGAAATTAATGATGTAAAAGGACAATTTGTTCATCTGCAATAAAATTTATTAATCTCTATTTTGACTTAAAAAAAAACCAACATGAAACCTGTAGGTGAAGTTTTGTTTGGGGCAACATGAGGATTATAGCCTGGGAGACAGATCTCAGATAACACTGAGATACTAAAGCTCCGATACTTTGACGAACCTAATGTGAAGAGCCAGCTCTTTGGAAAAGACCCTGATGCTGGGAAAGATGAAGGGCAGATGGAAAGTGGACGGCCTAGGATGAGATGGTTGGATAGCATCATCAACACAATGGACATGAGTTTGAGCAAACTGGGAAAGCGTGAAGGACAGGGAAGCCTGAGATGCTGCAATCCATGGGTTTGCAAAGAGTTGGACACGACTTAGCAACTGAACAACAACTGACTGCAGAGGCGGGGGAAAGGTTAGTACAATATATGATTTTAGTGATGGAGGGGAGGTGTAGTCAGTATTAGCAGAAACTTTCTGTGAGTCATGAGAAGCGAATGTTACAATGAATAATTTTATTGCTTTGCTACAGCGGTCCCCAAGCTTTTGGGCAGCAGGGACTGGTTTTGTGGAAGACCGTTTTTCCATGGTGGGGAGAGGATGGTTCAGGTGGTAATGTGAGCGATGGAGAGTTATGGGAATGGAAGATGAAGTTCCTGTTGCTTGCCTGCCACTCACCTCTTGCTGTGCAGCATGTGGTTGGAAACCTCCACTTTTCTAGATATAAAAAGATACAAGAATTTGACTCATATTTGAAATTTGGCTCTTTCTGAAAATATATAACTACCTGAAAGCCTGTACTTCCAGTTTTTCTCAGCGTGCCTCATTCCTGATCTCCACCCTGAACTTTTTTAGGGAGTGTTGAAGGTTAGTGGTGAAAGTGTCCTAGTGAATTCATCATTGTAGAGGTAAATCGCTTCAATTCAGTTGCTGAATTACCTCCAACTCCTTGTGACCCCATGGACAGCAGCATGCCAGGCTTCCCTGGAACTTACTCAAGTTCATATCCATTGAGTTAATGATGCCATCCAACCATCTCATCCTGTTGGCCCCTTTTGCTCCCGACTTCATCTTTCCTAGCACCAGGGTCTTTTCCACTGAGTCAGTTCTTCATATCAGGTGGACAAAGTATTGGAGCTTCAGCTTCAGCATCAGTCCTTCCAATGAATATTCAAGACTGATTTCGTTTCGGATGGACTGGTTGGTTCTCTTGCAATCCAAAGGACTCTCAAGAGTCTTCTCCAACAACACAGTGCAAAAGCATCAATTCCTCGGTGCTCAGATTTCTTTATGGGCCAACTCTCACATGCATACATGACTACTGGAAAAACCATAGCTTTGACTAGACAAATCTTTGTTGGCAAAGTAATGTCTCTGCTTTTTAATATGCTGTCTAGGTTTGTCATAGCTTTTCTTCCAAGGAGCAAGCATCTTTTAATTTCAAAGCTGCAGTCACCATATGCAGTGATTTTGGAACCCCTAAAAATAAAATTTTTCACTGTTTCCATTGGGTCCCCATCTATTTGCCATGAACTGATGGGTCCGGATGTCATGACCTTAGTTTTCTGAATGTTGAATTTTAAGCCAGTGTTTCACTCTCCTCTTTACCTTCCATCAAGAGGATCTTTTGTTCTTCTTCACTTTCTCTATAAGGGTGGTATCATCTGCATATCTGAGGTTATTGATATTTCTCCTGACCATCTTGATTCCAGCTTGCACTTCATCCAGCCTGGCATTTTGCATGATGTACTCTGCATATAAGTTAAATAAGCAAGGTGACAATATAGAGCCTTGACATACTCCTTTCCCAATTTGGAACCAGTCTGTTGTTCCATGTCCAGTTCTAACTGTTGCTTCTTCACCTACACACAGATTTCTCAAGAGGCAGGTAAGTTGGCCTAATATTCCCATTTCTTTAAGAATTTTCCACAATTTGTTGTGATCCACACAGTCAAACGCTTTTGCATAGTCAATAAAGCAGAAGTAGATGATTTTCTGGAATTCTCTTGCTTTTTCAATGATCCAGTGGATGTTGGCAATTTGATCTCTGGTTCCTCTGCACTTTCTAAATCCAGCTTGAACATCTGGAAGTTCATAGTTGATATACCGTGAAGCCTGGCTTGGAGAATTTTGAGCATTACTTTGCTAGCATGTGAGATGAGTACAATTGTATGGTAGTTTCAAAATTCTTTGGCATTGCCTTTCTTTGGGGTAGGAATAAAAACTGACCTTTTCCAGTCCTGTGGCCACTGCCGAGTTTTCCATATTTGCTGGTATATTAAGTGTAGCATTTTCACAGCATCATCTTTTAAGATTTGAAATACCTCAACTGGAATTATATTACCTCCATTAGCTTTGTTCATCGTGATGCTTCCTGTGGTATTGAGGTAGAGAGCAGGTGCTTATTTTTAGTTGGTATCTAGTTTGAAGAAAGGCTTCCCTTGTGGCTCAGACTGTAAAGAATCTGTCTGCAATGCAGGAGACCCAGGTTCAATCCCTGGGCAAAGGGATGACTGTCCACCCCAGTATTTTTGCCTGGAAAACTCCATGGATAGAGTAGCCTGGTGGGCTGCAGTCCACAAGGTCACAAAGAGGTGGACACAACTGAGCAACTAACATTTATTTACTCTTACTTACTTTACTTTGAGTAAAGTGTTGGTATAGAGTGCACTGAAAAATAGTGTATAGGAAGAAAGAAAAAAGTGAGTAGTAAAAAGCCACTCATTTTCAGAAAAATATTTACACAAGTTGCAAATAACATAAAAACCACATGAGTCTAGCTTACATTAGTTTACCTATTAAACTACTCAGTAAGAAATAAGTTCCATTAATGTCCAAAATTTGCAATTATGTCTAACTGACATATCACTTAAATGTACTACAGATGTCCTACTTGATATTTAATTACAACATCAAAAGCAGATTTCTGCATATTTTAGTTCAATATTTTAATTTCATTTTAGAAAGAGAGCCATTTAGCTGCAGCAAATAAATAAAGTGCATGCTATATCAACTGTATTTGCTCTGAATTTTCCAAAAAGTTGGTTTTTCATCATCACATCTGGGCACTCTGCAAAAAGGAAACATGATTAAAATAGAACTGTACCCAGTGGCCCAAAGAGAAGAAGCCAAACATCAGAATTGGAGATAAAAATTCAAAAGAACAAATTGAAGAAAGGATAAAAAACAATGCTGGAATTATGTAAAGCAAACCCATGAGAATAACAAATAGTTGGAAGGCTAAACTACTTCATCTACAAAAGAACTCTGGAGAAAAACAATGACTACACATTTTTCTTAGAAAGACCAACTGAATAGTTCTAATATTATTCAACATAGTTGAATTACTGATATAGCATATTTTTCATCCTTTTAAGGAAGTATTACTCATCAAAGCCTCAATGCATATATCTTGTTTTGAAGATAAATTGGAAAAACGAGGCATTTGAATAAATCTACCTAGATCTTTACAATGATTACAGATAAAATCCACAAAGAATAGCCTTTTCTCAAAAAAAGGGTGATAGATTTAGTGATGTGATGAAAATTGGAATTTGGTAGCAATTGACTTGATAGTAGAAACAGTAGAAATTGACTTGATAAGGATATGAAAGATCTTTGGAAATGATGAAAATTTCAATATCTTGATTTAGGGGTTTATTTCATGGACAGAGAAGCCATGGGGTTGCAGAGAGTTAGATATGACTGAGTGACCTACACTTAACATAGAACGTGCCTATCTGCTTGTACATGCAAAGTTTGTATACATTCATAAATTACGTAGATTAAAAAAAGTTTAAAAATATAGAACCAATTCTATTTTGTTACCCTCATCTGGCTTTCTGTTTCAGTGGACCTCCAGTATTCTGAATTATGCATAAATAGGTTTAAGTCTTGATTAGAAGATAGTAGCTTTGTGCAAGAAAGTGAAATTGCCTTTTCTTCTTCAACCCCAGATCAGGGTTACAAGGCTTGGAGAACAGAACATGAATTGGTTTCTGCTCCTGCTATCTGCTAGGACAAGGCACAAGTTGTCAGTGGATACAGCTGCCCTGATCAATTATCTAAAGATTGAAAGGAGGATGGTAATTTAGAATATCTAGTATGACAAATAATAGGCAACAAGCTGATACATAGCACACCGAGTCTTCAGAACTCTTCTTTTTCAAATACATCAGTAATGTTCAGTATTGTTATATTATTTGGTATAAGTAATTATTCATATGATGAAAGGAATTCTGAAATCATATTGGAGACTGAAAAGGAGAAAATACTGATTGTATCCATGATAAGTGGAGATGTCTTCTTTTGCCACATTGTTGCCACCACATACTATACTATAGTGGCAAAAATATACTATACTATGTAAATTTCACTGTATTTTCTCTGTATTTAAAACTGACACCTGTGTCCTAGACAGTTTCCTGTGTTTTCATTTAAAATTACATTTGAAAGGGAATATATTCATATAACTAAAAAATAACCTATGAATTTGATCATCTGTTTTCAATGATAATAAATTCTTTTGTATGCTTGCATTGTTACTGTTTGCTAAGGCAAATATAGAAATAAATTCTTATCTTCACTTGTTTTTAATATAAAAGGTAAGACATGTGCCTGTTTCACACACAGTGTTTTGACTAACAGTTTACCTTGGAGAAAATTCAGATTGTTCCATGGTATTTTCTCATTCTTTTTCTTTTTTAGTGCACTTTATTACATTTGTAGATATATCATGATTTATTTCACCATAGCTGGTTATTTGGGTTGCTGACAATATTTTGCTGTTTCAAACAAAGCTAAAGTTAATAAACTAGTACATATATCATTTCACATGTGTAAGAATATCCATAAGATAAATCCCCAGGCACATAATCACTGGGAAAAACTACATATATGCGTGTAATTTGATATATATTGCCAATTTCCCCTCCAGGTAGTTTGTGCCAATGTACACGCTCAGCAATAATATTTCAGACTTATTGGTTCTTTAGTCACACAAAAAGAATGTATTTTCTGCATTGCTTTTTGCAGGTGGATGGACGGCTGGAATATTGTATGACAGTAGCTTGCTTTATTTTTTATTAAGGTAGAATTTGCATATTGTAAAATACATACATCTGAAGTGTACAACTTTACGTTTTGCATATTTGTGTGTTAATTTTTACATATGTATACCATGTGAACGACACCCCTGTCAAATATAAAGTATTCTCAGCATCCTAAAAGGCTCCCCATTCCTACCATCCAAGCAGTATATCCCTAAGGATAACAACTAATCTGACTTCTGCCATCGAAGATTAGTTTTTCCCATTTTGTATTTATTATTCATATAAATAGAATATAATAGCATTAGTGTTATTGTGTAACTGGCTTTTCCCCTCAATTTTATGTCTATGACATTTATTCATTATTTTGTGCATACACATCTTTCATTCATTTTTATTGCTGAGGTATCCCATGTATGACTGAAATAATTTATGTATCTATTTTGTGAATAAGTAATGGTTGAATTGGTTCCCATTCTTTGCTGCTAAAAAAGAATCTCTAATCATGTTTTATCTATACCTCACAATGTTTAATATATTCATTCTCATAGCCATTCCACTGAAAATATTTTCTCACTTCTGTAGGATTTCATCTTTGATCCATGGATTGTATGGAATTGTATAGCTCAATTTCCAGACATTTGGGGATTTTCCACTGAGCTTTCCAATGTTGCATTCTCTTTAGTTTGATTCCACTTTTTACTAGAACATATACATATGATTTCAATCTTTTTATATTGATTGCTACTTAATTTATAATGGAATGTGTTTACTTGAACATGCACTTGGAAAGATTATGTTTTACAGATGTTGGATATGGTTTTCCACATATCTCAAATACCTTAACACTTACCCATGTTATTTACATTCCTATGGTTTTAATGATTTTTTGTTGTTGTTGTTTATTTGCTTGTATTATCAATTTTTGAGAGAGGTCTGTTAAATTCTGATTGTGGATTTTTCTGTCTCAGGATTTAGTTCTGTCGGAACTTCAGATTTTTTGGAGGGAGATTATCTTATTAAGTATATACCATTTAAGCTTGTTGCATCTTCTTGTAGTAGTAATGTTTTAAATCACAGTCATATATCTCTTTACCATGTACTCATTTGTGTGGTAATTTGGAAGAGGGGAGGTTACAAGAGTAAGGTCAAAAGGAATTGTACCTAACAATTATAGTTTATAAAGATGTCTCCTACAAGAATTTGAATTAATTCTGGAACAACTATATGTGAATTATTTAACTGAACAACTAAATAGATGAATGGTGCATAGTTTAGACAAGGTTCTCATTACTGGATTGGGATGAGTTAAAGATAAGTAATGGGAGGAGGTTAAAATTATCTGTATGATAATGGATTAGCATTGGTGACATCAGTATGAACTCATGTTTTGCTTAATATAGATACGGATGACTACATATGAAAATATTTATAGATGTGTGTGCATATACAGGGTAGTATACACACAGATATTTCTTAATCCCCAATAAAAGAAATTAGGGCTTTTTGGAGAAATGGCTGATTCTTGGACTGGGGCAGGAAATAATATGAGCTTGGCACATTTTATAGCACCCCCCAAAATAAAAAAGCAGTGCTCAAATAAACTTACAAGGATGAGGACACAAGGACACAGGAGTCAAATGAAAGAAGTTCCAGTGGCCAAAGCTGGAATAATTTAAGCAACACAATAAATATTAGTACTACCTCAGCCAGGTGATTAAGAATTATCACCGACAATGATGGAACGTTGATAATGTGTCCCCTTGATATGATGTCGTGACAATGACACTTAACCTCTATGCGTATTCGCTAAATCCTAAGTAAGCGCCATGTCATAAAATACTTTATCAAACTGTCAAACTCATAGAAAACTCTGAGGTACTGTCACCACCCAGAGGAGCCTGAGGAGGCAAGACGAGTTCTAATTACAATGTGATGCAATGGTTGAGATCCTGGAGTTAAAAAAGGAAAAGGAAAAACTTCAGATATTTGTATAAGTATGGACTTTATTAACACTACTCTTTCAATCTCAGTTCATAAAGGGTGAGAAATGAACACAGCAATGTAGATTTTGGCAATAGAAGAAACAGTGCTGGAACACAGTAGGAACTCTGTATCATCTGCAGCCTTTCTGTTAACATAAAGCTAGTTTTAAGTGAAAGTTAATTTAAAAGGAAACAGAAACTGTATCTTTTCTGTTGATTGCAAAAGTGTCAAATAATTTGTAGACATTTTAACCTATCATCACATAGGTTAAACCTAATGCTGTGTTTTGATCCTAGAGTCTATGAAGTCAAATGGGGCAAAAAGAATTAACTGAAGTTAAGAGGAGACACTAGGTTCACAGGGCATTTAGACTATATTGATCATCCTGAAACAGAATAACACTACACTTTCCACTGTCACTTTTTTTTCATAAGTCACACACATTCCTCTTATTAGCAAATGAACAAAACAATAATATCAGCAATAAAAACAAATCAATAAATTCTGATGAATAAAGCTCAAAGGTGTTTGATGAAAACACCAAAGTTTTTACTCCAGATTTAATCAGTGTATCATCACTCACAATTTTCCACAAATACTTAAAAAGGATTCACCTTGTTTTCCTAACCAGCCAGATCTTTTCATATGGGCAAATGTGTAAATAAAGTTAATAATGAATTTTGGTTTCTTAATGTCTTTCAGGCTTCTCAAACATTTTGGTGTAAAATAGGTAGTCTCACTGAACAAGCACAGTGCCCATAGAGAAGTATGTTGGTTAACCTTAGAGCTGAAGCTCCATTTTGCTTATGCAAAGACAGCACTGAAAGAATATTGGAATACAATAGTGAAATGTTTTGGCACAAGTGGAAAGGACATTTGTTTGGGAATGTTATCCTTTCAAATTCTACCTTGCAGAATTGACTTAATGGCTCCTTAGAAGATACTACTAATAAACTTACTACACTGCTCTTAAATATGCAATGCCAGCAAAACCATACCAGAAAGGAAGGCCTATTACAACTGCCTAGTTTTGTTTACCATAAAGTGAAGGGGTGGGAGTTGAACTAGTGTTTAGCAATAGGTTCTTTAAAGTATCTTTAGAATTAAAAAAAAATTAGTAAATAAATCCAGCAGGAGTCTTGAGATAATAAATACAATCATACCAGGTGGCTTTTATATTTTTGAAGAAGTTTATTACAGAATGTAAAAATTATCAGACACAGACAGTGAAAACTCTGGTTTTGAAGTCCATGAGAATTCTGATATCAGTCTTAAAGATAAATTGGAGAAAGCACTCCAGTTTATTTCAAAGACTATATAATAATTGCTTGTATTCCACCTTAGACACTATGAGGTCCTTTTAAAGAAATAGAAAAACAAATAGAAAATATCCACTAAAAATCAGACAGCCCTTTACCATCTTGCAGCACTCAAGAAGACTGTGTGTTTTAAGACACCAAATACCTTCTACCTCTAAGTCTGGATAAGTATATTAAACCAGTATAATCAAGATTCAGACTGCCATGAAGCCATACCAATAAGCTCTTTAGAATGAGTCCTCAGCCTTTAATTTACAGTCCTACCACGGACTTTAGGGGGAAAAACAAGAAAAAGAAAAGCAAACAACCTTACATGTTATTGAATAACTAGTAATATGCATCTTAAATCTTTTTCCTTCCTTCCCTTTTATTTCATTTAATAAAGCACAGAATTTATGCATAAGCAGACTAGCAGAACATACCCTCTTTAAACAGACAGTTTTTAAACAGTCTGAATAAACTGAGCAGGATAATTTTCAGATAATACATATCCATTGATAAATGGGAAATTCCCTTTTAATTTATGATCATTATTTGTGAAAGAACATTCAGTCCAAGGTACTTTTCGAGGGTCAGTCAGTCAGTTCAGTCAGTTCAATCGCTCAGTGGTATCCGACTCTTTGCAACCCCGTGGACTGCAGCACTCCAGGATTTCCTGTCCATCGCCAACTCCTGGAGCCTGCTCAAACTCATGTTCACCGAGTTGGTGAAGCCATCCAACCATCTCATCCTCTTTTGTCCCCTTCTCCTCCTTCCTTTATCTTTCCCAGCATCAGGATATTTTCGAATGAGTCAGTTCTTTGATCAGGTGGCCCAAGAATTAGAGGGTTATGCTTCAGCTTCAGCATCATTCCTTTCAATGAATATTCAGGACTGATTTCCTTTAGGATTGATTGGGTTGATCTCCTTGCAGTCCAAGGGACTCTCAATAGTCTTCTCCAACACCACAGTTGAAAAGCATCAATTCTTCAGTGTTCAGCTTTCTTTATGGTCCAACTCTCATCTTCATATATGACTACCTGCAAAAAACCATAGCTTTGACTAGACAGACCTTTGTCAGCAAAGTAATGTCTCTGCTTTTTAATATACTGTCTAGGTTTGCCTTAGGGATTAATACCACAGTATTTCCAAAAAAATAACTCCTCCAGAAAATAGTTCAGCTTAGTCTGAAAATTGTGTCTCAGGATGTACACTGACACTCATCTCACATGCTAGCAAAGTAATGCTTAAAATTCTCCAAGCCAGGTTTCAACAGTATGCGAATCATCAGCTTCCAGATATTTAAGCTGGATTTAGAAAAGGCAGAGGAAACAGAGATCAAATTGCCAACATCTGTTGAATCATTAAAAACACAAAAGAATTCCAGGAAAATGTCTACTTCTGCTTTATTGACTACGTGAAATCATTTGACTGTGTGAATCAAATACTGTGGAAAATTCTTCAAGAGATGGGAATACCAGACCACCTGACCTATCTCTTGAGACACCTGTATGTGGGTCAGGATGCAACAGTTAGAACTGCACATGGAACAGCAGACTGGTTCCAAATTGGGAAAGGGATACGTCAGGGCTCTATATTGTCACCCTGCTTATTTAACTTATATGCAGAGTACATCATGCTAAATGCCACGCTGGATGAAGCACAAGCTGGAATCACGATTGCCAGGACAAATGTCAATAATCTCAGATATGCAGATGATACCACCCTTATGGCAGAGAAAGAGCCTCTTGATGAAAGTGGAAGAAGAGAATGAAAATTTTGGCTTAAAACTCAACATTCAGAAAACTAAGATCATGCCATTTGGTCTCATCATGAGAGAGTCCTCTCCTAGGCAGGTTGATAAGAAGTCTAGGGGTCC
>ML663566.1:11158694-11326245 GCA_007570785.1 Antilocapra americana | reverse complement strand
GCCAAGATTCCCGGCGTCTTTGTTGTGATCTCGTCCACAACCTTTCAATCATATCATGGCATGATGGGGACACAATGAAAACAGTGGCAGACTTAATTTTGGGGGGTTCAGAAATCACTGCAGATGGTAACTACAGTCAAGAAATTAAAAGATGCTTACTCCATGGAAGTAAACCTATGACCGACCTAGACAGCATATTAAAAAGCAGAGACATTACTTTACCAACAAAGGTCTGTCTAGTGAAAGATATAATTTTTCCAGTGGTCATGTGTGGATGTGAAAGTTGGACCATAAAGAAAGCTGAGTGCTGAAGAAGTGATGCTTTTGAACTGTGGTGTGGAGGAGATTCTTGAGAGTCCCTTGGACTGCAAGAGATCCAACCAATCAATCCTAAAGAAAATCAGTCCTGGAAATTCATTGGAAGGACTGATGCTGAAGCTGAAACTCCATTTTGTTGGCCACCTGATGTGAAGAACTGACTTTTTGGAAAAGACCCTGATGCTGGGAAAGATTGACGGCAGGAGGAGAAGGGGACAACAGAGGATGAGATGGTTGGATGGCATTGCTGACTGGATGGACATTAGTTAGAGAAAGCTCTGGGAAGTGGTGATGGACAGGGAATCCTGGTGTGCTGCAGTCCATGGGTCACAAAGCATCAGACATGACTGAGAAGTGGACTGAGAAGTGGAGAGTGTAGGTCTCTGTCATATGACTAGTACTTTGGATTTTAGTCAGCTGCAATGGCAGTCTTTGGAGCTTTTAGAACTTAAGAATTAATGATTGTTCAGTCGCTCAGTTGAGTCCGACTGTTTACAATCCCCTGGATTGCAGCATGCCAGGCTTCCCTGTCCATCACCCACTCCCAGATCTTGCTCAAACGCATGTCCATTGAGTCAGTGATGCCATCCAACCATCTCATCCTCTCTTGTCCCCTTTGCCTCCTGCCTTCAATCTTTCCCAGCATCAGGGTCTTTTCTAATGAGTCAGCTCTTCGCATCAGGTGGCCAAAATATTGGGGCTTCAGCTTCAGCATCAGTCCTTCCAGTAAATATTCAGGATTGATTTCCTTTAGGATTAACTGGTCTGATCTCCTTGCTGTTCAAGGCACTCTTAAGCATCTTCTACAATTTGTTTAAAAAAAAAAAAAATTAGAGATGCACTCTGAGAAAATTTTCCCTTCTCTGTCTCTGTCTTTCTCCTCTATCTCTTTATTTGTCTCTTTCCACATATATATGGTTATATAGCATGCTAATCACTCAGTCATGTCCAACTCTGTGACCCCATGGACTGTAGCCTGCCATGGCTCCTCTGTCCTTGGTATTTTTCAGGCAACAATATTGGAGTAGCCATTTCCTTTTCCAGGGAATAGTCCCAACCCAGGAATTGAACCTGGGTCCTCTGCTTTGCAGGCAGATTCTTGACCATCTAAGCCACCAGGGAAGCTATATGTATATATAGTATTATGTAGTATGTATATAGAGAGAGACCTGTATAGAACCTCTGTATATATTATTTATAAAACATATATAAAATAAAAAGTATATGATTTGTTTGCTCACATACTTAACATGAATATCCTGAATCCTATGGCAATAAAGGATAATCACTAGTTACATTAACTAATGAATTAATGAGCAGATAAATGAATGAATGAATAAGTAAGTTCACAAATGAACAAACAGATAAATTGAATGATTTGGAGACTGTGCTTATATATCGTAATATAAATATTTTGTGGTACAGCTGAACACATGACACATTATGGGATGGCTTAGTTAAGTACTGTTGGAAAATTGGTTTGAAACAATAATTTGTCTAGTTCACATGCATTTGCACTTTGAGGGTAGGAGAGTCTAAGCACTAACAGAAAATAATTAGCGTGCCGAATTTGCTTTCAGAGTCAATATTTACTGCAGAACACAAATTAAGTCACATTTCAAACCAAGAAATTCTCTCATGTCCTTAAAAAGAAGTTATACCACAAGGTATTGTTTATGAGTTTCTACTTTAATGCATCTAGATAAACTGATATACTATTTGAAAAACTTTATTAAGTCATGAGTATAAATTGTCCTCAGCTCTCACCTACTACTAAAATTGAGCGATATGAGCAAGTAAATATTACTACTTATTTCTTTGAGAATTCAATTTAGTTCAGTTCAGTCACTCAGTTGTTTCTGACTCTGCCATCCCATGAATCGCAAAACTCCAGGCCTCCCTGTCTATCACCAACTCCCAGAGTCTACCCAAACCAATGTCCATCGAGTCTGTGATACCATCCAGCCATCTCATCCTCTGTCATCCCCTTCTCCTCCCACGCAGTGATGGGACTAAATGTCATGATCTCAGTTTTCTGAATGTTGAGGTTTTTTTTTTTCTTTCTCTTTTTAACTTATTTTTTTTTTATTGACAGATAGTTGCTTTACAGTATTTTGTTGTTTTCTGTCAAACCTCAACATGAATCAGCCATAGGTATACATAATCCCCTCCTTTTTGAAATTCTCCCCCATCTTCCTCCCTATCCCACCTCTCTAGGTTGATACAGACCCCTGTTTGAGTTTCCTGAGTCATACAGCAAATTCTCATTGGCTATCTATTTTACATATGGTAATGTAAGTTTCCATGTTACCTTTCCATACATCTTCACCTCTCCTCCCCTCTCTTCATGTCCATAGTCTGTTCTCTATATCTGTTTCTGCTTTGCTGCCCTGTAAATAAACTCTTCCATACCATTTTTCTAGATTTCATATATGTGTGTCAGAATATGATATGTATCTTTCTCTTTCTGACTCACTTCAGAAAGAGTGAGTTCATCCACCTCATCAGGACTGATTCAAATGCATTCATTTTTATGAGTAATATTCCATTGTGTGTATGTAGCACAGTTTCTTTATTCTTCTTTTGCTTCCATGTTCTAGCTATTGTTAATGTGCTGCAATGAACAATGGGATGCATATGTCTTTTTTCAATTTTGGTTTCATCAGGGTATATGCCTACGAGTGGGAATGCTCAGTCTTACTGTGGTTTTATTCCTAGTTTTTAAAGGACTTTCCATATCATCTTCCATAGTGCCTGTATCAATTTATATACCTACTAACAGGGCAAGAACATTTGCTTTTCTCCACACCCTCTCCAGCATTTATTGTTTGTAGACTTTTTGATGATGACTGTTCTGACTGGTGTGAGGTGATATCTAATTGTGGTTTTGATTTCCATTTCTCTAATAATGAGTGATCTTGAACATCTTTTCATGTGTTTGTTAGCCATCTGTATATCTTCTTTGGAGAAATGTCTGTTTAGGTCTTTTCCCCACTTTTTGATTTAGTTGTTTGCTTTGGAATTGAGTTGAATGAGCTACTTGTATATTTTGGAAATTAATCCTTTGTCAGTTGTTTCATTTGCTATTTTCTCCCATTCTGGGGGTTGTATTTTCACCTTGCTTATAGTTTCCTTTGCTGGGCAAAACCTTTTACGTTTACTCAGGTCCCACTTGTTTACTTTGGCTTTTATTTCCATTATTCTGGGAGGTGGGTCATAGAGGATTTTGCTTTGATTTATGTCATCGAGTATTCTGCCTATGTTTTCCTCTAAGAGTTTTACAGTTTCTGGTCTTACATTTAGGTCTATAATCCATTTTGAGTTTATCTTTTTATATGGTTTTAGGAAGTGTTCCAATTTCAGTCTTTTACATGTAGCTGTCCAATTTTCCCATCACCATTAATTGAAGAGGCTGTCTTTGCCCCATTGTGTATTCTTGCCTCCTTTGTCGAAAATAAGGTACCCATAGGTGCATGGATTTATTTCTGAGCTTTATATCTGATTCCATTGGTCTATATTTCTGTTTTTGTGCCAGTACCATACTGTCTTGATGAATGTAGCTTTGTAGTATAATATGAAGTCAGGAAGATTGATTCCTCCAGCTCCATTCTTCTTTCTCAAGATTGCTTTGGCTATTTGGGGTCTTTTGTATTTCCATATAAATTGTGAAGTTTTTTGTTCTAGTTCTGTGAAAAATGCCATTGGTAATTTGGTAGGGATTGCATTGAATCTGTAGATTACATTTGGTAGTATAGTCATTTTTACAATATTAATTCTTTGTACCCAGGAACATGGAATAACTCCCCATCAGTTATCTCTATACTGGAGAGTCTATAGAGTAGTATACTCGGGTGGCGAGGGGGAAGGAATCAAAGTATTCAAAATATAAAGAAAGAAATTATTCAGATGAGTTTTTTGGGGGGTTTTTTGGTGAAAAATCCTACAGAACATTCAAAAAAGGTAAGGTAACCAAAAAGTGAATTCAGCAACTTTAGGCACTTATAAATTCAATATACAAAAATAAATTTTATTTCTATAAACTGTCAGTGAATAAGCAGCATTGGAATTTTAAAAAACACAGTAACATCACAAGTATGAAATATTCAAAGATAAATATGGGATCGGTTATGCAGAAATTTTACTGTAAAAATCATAAAACGTTGGTCTGAAAAATTAAAAGACACAAAGAAATATACCATGTTCATGATCAAAAGAATGAATATGTTAACGTATCTATTCTACCCAAATTAATCGATACTTTTAAGGCATCCAGTAAAAATCCCAGTATTTTTTTTGTTGTTGTTAGGGGTTAACAAGCTTATTTTAAAATTCATATAAAATTCATAGACTACGGTGCAGACAAAACAAATTTGAAAAAGATCCTTGTTGGAGGACAGACTATGACATCAACATCAATTTTAAAGCTACAATAATCAAGATGATACAGTATTGGCATATAGAAAAATTAGTCAATGGAGTATCAAGGAGCACCTACTGATAGACAAATACATGTACGTTAAGTTGATTTTTGAGACAGTGCAAAAGTAATTCAATGAAGAAAAAATAATCTTTTTCCAAATGTTACAATTTTTACAAATATGAATATATGTAATCCAGGAAAAAAAAAATCTGTCCATTCACTGTAACATACATAAGCAATTCAAATATAGGAGAAGACTCACTACAAAAATCTTAAATTATAAAACTTATAATAGAAAGCATAAGAGACAACCTTTGTGACACTGAGTTAAACAAGGATTGTTTAACTTTTGTTATGTATAAAACCAAAAAGGGTTGAACCATAAAAGAAAAGCTGATGCATTAGACTTCAGCAAATTAAGAACTGCTGCTCTTTGAAAGTCATTTTTAAGATAGTATAATACCAGTTCACTGCAGTGGGAGAAAATATTTTCAAATTTCACACCCAATAAAGTATTTTTTACACAAGATATATTAAAAAATAGTCTTAAAAATCAGTAGTAAAATAGTTTTTAAAACCCAATTGAAATTTTACATGAAAATAGAACAAAAAATTAACAAATGTTACTAATGAAAAAATGTGAATGGCAGACACAAGAAATGTTTAGGCCACATATAGCATTGGAATTTTGTTTTAACAACCTGAAGGAAAGAAGATATATTATTTTAAAATTGAACTAACTTGGTGATGTTTTAGAAATAATTTTGCTTAACTTTTATATTAACATTATTCTTAACTATTATTATATTACTCCTATGTTTATTTCCATCTTTGTATGAATTTTGATCATTTATATCTTCTGAAATTCCATGATTTACACTTTTTTGCAAGTTTATGAGAACAGAGTTATATTAAATATTCTCCTAACAGCCCTTATTCATTTCAAGTATTTCAAGTCTTTTTACTTTCTATTCTTTTCCTACAATCACATGTTGAAATAATTTTGTCTGTTCACATTTTTGTAATTCTTAAAAACATTATAATATATATTTTAAGGTTATTGTTTGAGAATTTGAAAATGAAAACTTTATGGTATTGTCACATTATAATATGTGATCTACATTGTGATGGAAATGCATATTTTCTCCTAAAGCACCTCAATACTTTTCTTATTTGAAAGTTAACAAAAATAGAGTTTACCTTTTCTTCTAGCAAAACATTACCAGTGTCGTGTCTTCCTAGAAGCAAGGGCATTATCAATGGTAATAATTTATAGATGTCTAAATTCTCAACCTATCTATTTTTATTCTAAGTCAACAAGCTTTATTTATTTTTTTATAAATCAATTTTCAATTGTGTAACTAATGAAATATTTAAGTTGATGTTATCATATTAATCAAGACATTGTCACACTCACCAAAGCCTTGTATTAATATATTCCAAGTTTTTCAAACAAAAACATACTCTGAAATGAGTCTCAACAATTTTGTAAGGAAATCAATAGTAAAATCAAAGCCTTAGGAACTACTTTTGGATAATGTGCTATTTCAGACTTAATGAAACACTTTCTAAGCAGACCAAAATAAAGCAATTACAATGATGGGAAAACACAGTTTGAGAATTGCATTCATAATATCATTATTTACTATTGTCTTTTTGTCACTGGGCTGAACACTAAAAGAATATTCTCATTAACATGCATTGTCATATACTATAACATTTATTATTGAAAGTCTATAGCATTTATTATATCCAGAATTTATCTTGAATGATATTTCTTTTGCCTCTTTGCATTAGCAACTCAATTATTTGGTCATGAGGCAAAAATACTGTCTTAGTATGCTTATAATTTTTTAAATATCAACTCATACAATAATTTTAACCTCTATTTAAAGATACACTATTAGAAAAGAAAAGAGTGTTTCAGGCAGAAGAGTCTGACAATCACAACAACATATAAAATTGCACTGATGTTAGATTAACTTCTGTCCGTATTTCATTAGGAAATTAATATTAACTTTTGTGAAAATCGGTGATTTTTGTAAAATTTTCCTGTTTCAAGTTAATCAGTAAAAGATAAATCAGCCAACTATACTTACAGTTTATAAAGTAATGTTAACTGGCGACTTTGTTAAAAAATGGTATCAAATTGAGTTGGCTTTTTAACTCCTTTTTGCTTAATTGATTTGCCCAGTAGGTCAGAGGAATGCAAACTATTGAGGTTGTAGTTGTCATTAGTATCAATATGTAATATGAATAAAGCCCAAACTTCCAAACTCCTTTGTGGGAATGTGAAGCTGCATCTTTTTAACTAAGTTAAATCATCATATGCCATCTCATGAATATGTATCAAAATTATCCCACATTTTGCTATCAGGTTTAAGACCTACATTAAATGCAGCACGCTTAGACACAGATATGCTTTTGTGATTTAAGGGTAGAAATTGACTCTGCTAACCTTATCCTATTTTAAAATCAAAACACATATTGCAACTTAAACCATCAACAACTAACATTTAAAGGCTTTAAAAACATTTTTTGAAGAGAGAATGAACTGCAATGAAAAAAAACCTGAGTAACTGAATCTGAATTGACTGGTTCCATTGGTTAGGGGGGAAAAGTCTACTATGAAAATTCAATTTAAAATTGTCTAGTTAAATGTAGTGTAAGAATCTCTATTAAAGACCCTATTTTCAGAGCATATTGAAGCTTTGTAAGAAATTCTTTAGGCTAAAACTTGATGGATGTTTTGATGAATTTGTAATTTACTATTTTTTTTAATTTAACAAAGCAGTATATTAATATTAGCAATTTCAGTTTAAAAAAATCAAACTTTAACTGGTTTAAATAATTTCCACATGCCCTTTTGTCTTTGTTCTAATTTTTCTCCAACAAATGAAAGTCACTCATTCGTGTCCCAACTCTTTTTGACCCCATGCACTGTACAGGGCATGGAATTCTCCACACCAGAATACTGGAGTGGGTACCCTCTCCCTTATCTGGGGGATCTTCCCAGCCCAGGGATCGAACCCATGTCTCCTACATTGCAGGCAGATTCTTTACCAGCTGAACCACAAGGGAAGTTCTTGAATACTGGAATGGGTCACCTATCCCTTCTCCAGCAAATTTTCCCTAACCAACCCAGGAATCGAATTGGGGTCTCCCACATTGCAGGCAGATTCTTTACCAAATGAACTATCAGGGAAGATAACAAATAACAAAGCCAAGCAATATTACAAGACTGAATTGCCAAGCAGTGTTGTGATAAAGAAAGAAACCCTTGGAATTGAAAGTAAAATATATTCAGTTTCTCCTGAAACAGGAGATACTTATGAGCTATCAGATATAAAAAGAAAAAGGCAATGAATTAGTATGTAAAATTAACGTAATTTCATGTGAAATTTAGCATTATTTTCTCACTTTTATGAAAAAACATTTTCTCAGAGTGAGTATTTTGAGGTTAATAATTTAAAAATTCCCAAGAATACTATAGAAATTGATTTTTTTCCTCCTAAAATTCTCTTCTGAAAGAAAATGACTCATGTATAATGATACTCACATCCCAGACAGGCCCAGTTTAACTTTAAAAGGAACTGATTATTCAGTGGATATAGTAGGTTCTATTTAATATAGCAATTCTTCAATTATAAAAGGAAACTTAAGCTATGACTTGTATCTTATCTTCTCAACTGTCTGGAGTTTGGAAATTTTTACTCATGGATATGTGAATTTTGTATTACAGTCTCTATTATTTCCATTTACCAAAACTGGATTGTAGTGGTGGCTTTGCTTCTAAAATGTCATGAAAATAAAATTTAGTTAACTGGAGAATACCAGGAGATACATATATAAAATCAATTGCAAGCAATCATAATCATAATTGGTCTTGCATTTATTACTACATTCAGACCATAATAGAATGGCATGCTAGAGTCATTCAATATAGCAAAGCTTTCACTATAATCAGCATGATGTTTTATTTCAAACTTCATTAAGGCACATAAAGAATACTTAAGCTTCTTAAAAGGTATAACTTATTTTATCATGTTACCATCATTTTCCAGAACAAATTAGTGATAAACTATTATCCATAATAATAACTTGCAAACATTTTTACTTATTCCATTAGATTTTTTTCAGAATTCTGCAGTTAAGAAAAAGTTATGCATGGCTTCAAATTTTTATAGCAACAATGTAAACATATTTAAAACAGTGTGATGATAGCTAGCAGAATCCTTTATTTCTGCATTTAATGCCTTTAGAATTATCTAAAATTTAGCTTGATGCCTTTATTCAAACTTTGCAGATCTGACTCAAGGACACCATTTTACTTTATTATCCTAGTTGGCCTTCCTTAATGCTTCATTGTTGAAGAATGAATATTTGGGTACAATATTCACCACATTTTCCCAAATGTAGGTGGGGTTTATCCTATCTATCTAACTACCTCTGCCTGTCATCTCTTTATCATTCTAGCCATCTATGTTTCTTTAAAGTAAAAATCAAATTTCTTATTTCTGTTTAGTCACTAAGTCATGTTCTACTGTTTTGCAACTCCATGGACTGTAGCCTGCCATGGCTCTTTTGTCCATGGATTTCCCAGGCAAGAATACTGGAGTGGGTTGACATTTCCTTTTGCAGGGGATATTCCTGACCCAGGGATCAAACCCATGACTCCTGCCTTGGCAGGTGGATTCTTTACCACTGAGTCACCAGGAAAGCCGATTAGGTCACAATAAATTGCTAATAAGGTATATGGTTATATTCAATAACATATTCCATTTAATAAATCAGTTTGATCTATATCATTTGTCAATTTCTAAAAATCTACAAAGATTTTGAAATGAACAAATAAATTCTGCTGAATATTGGAAATATTAAAGAGTCATCATTATTACTATAAGATATCTTAGTTGTGAGAATGTTCATGCATACTTAGTTGTGTCCTACCTTTTGCTACCCCATGGACTGTAGCCTGCCAGGCTCTTCTCTCCATGTGATTTCCCAGGCAACAATACTGGAGTGAGTTGCCATTTCCTCCTCCAGAGGATCGTCCCAACCCAGGGATTGAAGTCACATCTCTTGTAGATTTTGCATTGGCAAGCAGATTCTTTGGCACTAAGCTACCTGAGAAGTCCACTGGTGGATAGAAATAAATATTTGTAGTGAATTCCATTTGACAGACTTAATTTTCTAGGTTAATACATTAATAGGGCTTCCTGAATGGCTCAACTGTTTAAGAATACTCCTGCAATGTGGGAGACCTGGGTTTGATCCTTCATTGGAAAGATCCCCTGTAGAAGGGAAAGTTCTTCCACAAAATTCTCCAGTATTCTGGCCTGGAGAATTCCATGGACTGTATAGTCCATGGGGTTGCAAAGAGTCTGACACAACTGAGCAACTTTCACTTTCACATTGATAAGATGAACACTTCTTTAAAGATCAATCTATAGCACAATTAGCAGTGCCTACAGAATATAAAACTATGTTTCTTTAATAGAGCTATCAAGACTAATAAGTAAATGACATAATTTAGTCCATCTCCATTATGGACTAAATTTTGTGTCCTCCAGAAATTCATATGATGAAGCCCTAATCCTTCTTAAAAGATAAACTGAGGCCTATTAATATTGAATATGTTTGAACAAAAATCAATTCATATTTTGTAGTATCTAATTTGGCTGATGGAAGGAGTTCCCAGGAGCTGACTAAAATGGAAGATTTTTATAGCCAGAAAGAAACAGGAACAAAGAAGTTACACTAGGCCAAAAATTGGGTTGGTTATTGCAAGGTTAATTTCCTTTAGGGAATGGCAGAGGTCACCAGGTAGATTACCTAAGTAGTGCTGATTAGGTAATTCCTGATTGGCTGGTTTAACATTCCATTTCTGGGAGAAGCAATACTGTAATTAAGTCTCAATTTGGTGTTGTGGAGCTTAGCATTAGTGACTCCATTTGGGGCCTTTGGGAGGTAATTAAGTCTAGATGAGATCATGAACATGGAACCCCCAGAATGAAATTAGTGTCCTTATAGGAAAAGGAGGAGAGACCAGGGTTTTCTCTCTCTCTCTGCTATCTGAGGACACTGGAAAAACGCAGCCATCTGCAAGCCAGGAGGAAAGCTGTCACCAGAACATGACCTTGATAGTGCTCTGATCTCAGATTTCTATTCTCTGGAAGCATGAAATAGGTTTCTGTTGTTTAAAGTCACTCAGTCTGTCATTTCTTATAGCTGGCCAAGCAAAGGCAATCTCCAAGAGTAAGTTCATTTTTCCTTGAAGTGGATATAATATCTGTATCCCTGTCTGACTTCCAGGATTGTGTTGCAAATATCAAATTCATAAATGTTTAAAATCAAGCAGTTATACATACTTTTGAGTTGAGAACCTTAATGTCATTCAGAACATTGATGAAAGCACTGAGATATAAAAGGTATCTAAATAAAGTGAAAGTGAAAGTTGCTCAGTTGTGTCCGACTCTTCGCAACCCCATGGACTATACAGTCCGTAGAATTCTCCAGGCCAGAATACTGGAATGGATAGCCGTTACCTTCTCCAGGGGATTTTCCCAACTCAGGGGTAGAATCCAGGTCTCTTGCATCGCAGGCAGAATCTTTACCAGTTGAAACATTAGGAAAGCCCATTTAAATAAAAGTTAAATATAAAGAGTTGACATATCATTTTATAAACTTAATTTTGGTCATGGTATTTTGTCATTTATGTCATTTTATATTGTTCTCTATCCTCGGCTTTACCAGTTATTTTTAACCTCTGCCACCTCCAAAGTATGCCAGTAACTTATTTCGTTATTTTTTCCCTGGTAAGCCTTGCCCTTATCATTTCAATCAACCAGACAAAACTAGTTATTTTTTTGTTAAATGTTTCTCAAAGGAATTGTATTTCTGGCTGTTTCACATAAACATTCATGATTTGAGACCCATGGAGGTGTATTAGATGAGTGCTAATTGATCTACTTTTCATCATTGCTTCATTTGCTGGAAGGGAAGTGTGAGTAATTGATCATTAAAAATAAAATGTAGTATATTTTAAAAACATTTAAAGGTAATTACTATTCAAATATGAATGCAAATTAGAATAAATTACTGTGCAAGAAATGGGAAATGACCAACTAAAATTGATTAATGAAGAATGATCCAGGAAATAAATAGAATAAGAAAATGACAGAAAAACATAGTATATACAAATTAAAAATAAAGTCTCAGAAATGTTTGAATATCTTCAATTTGCTCCTCTTTATCCATTCTCTAATTTTCCTGGCCTTTACTTTGTCTCTGAGCAAAAGCAACCTGACCTGTGTCACCAGCTCTCTTGCAATCTGACTTCCAAATGTGTAGGCTAGGTGGGACCACTGGAGGAGACACCTTTGTAGGAAGGAGGAGAAAGAGAAGGAGAAGGACTGGGGTTGTTATAATCATTACCCTGGCTAAATCCCTGGAATAGTGCCATCAGTAGTTTCTTTCCTCTCAGGTTTCCTCACCCTCTCAAATATTTCATTCAGCTGAGCACTCCACTATTATCGGTTCCAGGAAAATACAGTGTTACTTGCCTTTTCCTCATATGCTACTCATGTCTTTGAAATTGCCATTATTACAGTTATCTAGCTTTCCTCAAGTATTCAGTCTGTGATTGCTGTCTCGTTCATGGGGGAAACCTGTTGCATATGGCAGATGAATATTCAGAGCCCTATTAAGGAAGCAAAGTCACAAGTCAAATGCAACCTTATTTGATAAGTGAAGAAATGCAATGTATTAATTCTGTATCACTGGTAATAAAATAATAATGAAAAGTTGAATATAAATAGGTGAATAATATATGTCAGGAAAATAATGACCAGAAAACAAAATATAAAAAAAAAAATAAAATAATGAAAATGAATATCAGGGTCAAAAATTTTCTATATACCTGAGAAAATATAATGTGACATTAGAGAATTAGATGCCATAATTAACTGCTTTATGATTAAGTCTGTGTAGGGTTGCTAGATTTAACAAATACAAATGCATTCACTCAATTAAATTTGAATCACAGGTAAACAACCAATACATTTTAGTAAAATATGTCCCATACAATTTTTGCTGTTTAAAATTTAAATTTACCCAGTATCTTAGTTTATTCAGACTGCTATAGCAAAATACCATAGACTGAGCTAGGGTCCATGTTCGGACAGGGTAAAACAGGAAACTCCAGAAGGACTACCTCCTGGAGATCAAACTCCTGGTTAGGTCGAGGCAGGTCAGCCTCCCAGGAATTGGGTCCCTGGGCAGGTTGAGGCATGTTGACCTCCTGAGACCCTTGGATTGACAGATCCCCAAGCAGGTTGAGGCATGAAAACCTCCCAGGGACCAGATCCTTAGGTAGGTCAAGGCAGGTTGAACTCCTGGAACCCCAGGCTGGAGTTGGGTGTCCCAAAGGTCTCCAGCATGACCAGTGCTGGGTAGGATTAAGGGGTTGTAATTTTATCTGATTGCTGGTTTGTCCACCACAGATGGGAATAGATATCATAATGTAAAGCAATCCATGTTTGTGACCTGAGACTGGAAACTTGGTAAAACACCCATAAGCCTTATCTTCTTATTGCCCTGAATGAATGTAAGTCACTGATTTCTTCCCTTAGTCCTCCATAAGAGCAGTTTAGGGTGTTTCCGTTAGTAAACATTTCATTGTCATAGACCCACTTTAGGTAACAAGAGAAGTAATGACAAAGGAGTAGGTTATCTGGTCCTGTTAGGGGCATTAAGAGTATTTTAATAATAGGCAGCATGGAGCAATGTTGCCTACAAGGGGGAAGGGTCCTGGTTGTAGGAGTTAGTAAATGGCTTAAGGACAAATTGCTGAGACAACAGACCAGATATTCCATGAAAATAGAATGGAGATTTGATCCAGGGGATATGTTTGTAACTTTAGGAGAAGGATGGTAAGGGTTTCTGCCCAAACAGCCTGCAGGGCTAACTCCAAAAGTGGCAAACATTATCCCTGGAACCTCAATTGCCCTTGAAGGGATGCCACCAACAGATGGACTTCTAGTAGGCATTGTGTGCCTGTCACCTGCCCTAGCCGATTCACTGAGATATGCTGTTGCTGCATATGTTGTAGGAAACATGGAAGATGAAGGCCTGAATATCTAGAGGGATTGGATATTATATAGTATTTCCCTCCCAAGGTCCAGCTATTTTCTGGTTGTCTCTCTAGAAGATTGTAAAGGCAACACTGTGGGCCTGGAAGGGGCTCAGGAAAAGAGCATGAAACAGGAGGGAAGGGGACAGAGCACAACTTTTGAAAGAATGACATAGCCTAAAGGCATAAAATAAACCAATTGAAATCAAATAGATCCAAGATTAAAATTCAACTAAACAAGTACAATTCAAGTAAATCTTGATCCTCAATCTGCAAGCTAAATGACACACCCAGAGGTGCCAGGACAGTTCCAAGTGAAAGTAAAAGTCGTTCAGTTGTGTCTGATTCTTGCAATCCCATGGACTATACTGTCCATGGGATTCTCCAGGCCAGAATACTGGAGTGGGTAGCCTTTCCCTTCTCCAGGGTATCTTCCCAGCCCAGGGATCAATTCCAGGTCTCCCACATTGCAGGCACAGTTTTTATTAGCTGAACCAGAGGAGAAGCCCCAAAGCACTGTGAAAAGACTGAGGAGTGGGTGGTTCCCGGATTGTTGGAATGGTTCTCTCACTCATTAGCATATGAAATTACCCATTTTACAAAAACTAACCACAACTAATTCCATGGCAGAAGCACTTGCCCTCTGCAATGGCCCACACCCTGTGGAGTGTGCTTCTCTCTAAATCCAAACAAACCTACCTCTTACCTATCTCTGTGTCTCTCACTCAGTTTTTTTCAATGAGACATCAAGAGCCTGAGATTCATTAGGTTCTAAAATCAGGCACTGTGGGTTTTGGTCAGGGTCAAGTCCTGAAACAGAGGAGCTTAAGGACGGGAGGAAAAAGCAGTGGGAAAAATGTGCTGAGGAATCCCCTTAATAACCTGCCAGAAAATCTGCTAAATACCTGACCTCTAGTCACAGTTTTCATTGGCCTGATCCTTGGCACAAAGAAGATTAAGGGCAGAAGAACCCTTACCCACTTGAGCAACAGCTACTAAGTAGCCCCTGCCAGAGTCCCTCAATTGCACCCACTGGTACTCACCTTTTTGTGGGAGATTTGAGGAAACAAGAAAGTAGAGATTGTAGCTTTTTTTTAGCCATATGTCCTTCCAGCCATAGGAGTGAGGACTTCTTACCCCAACCAGAGGTCTTCTGGAAATTGAGACTGAGCTGGGTGAGCTTTCTGCCAAGTTTGTTTTTGCTGTCCTAGTTTCCAGCACACTGGACTTCTTGTCACTTCCCCAGGTGCTGGGTTTTCTTCGCATTCAACATCCACTGTGGGAACTTTCACCTAGTTGGGCTTCTACTGTACTTGGCCTCTGCCTCACTGGGGCTGAACTGAGAGCGTTTCAGCCAGGTTAAATCTGAATCACAGCACCATAGATGTCAGGGGAGTGTGTAATTTTCCTGGTTCTCTCTCACCACAGCAAAAATTTGAAGCAATGAATGGACCAGTATTACAGCTCAGTTTTATTTGGCATGCGAAGGAAAATACATCTTTGAGGCATGAGGGCAGGCCAATCCAAAAGACGCGAAGAGAGTCCCCCAGCTCAATTTTGTCTCCTCTTTTTATGTTTTTTCTCCTTCCCTAGAGCCTGGCCTATGTAAACTGAGCTAGCCAGTAGGGCTGTTTACTTTACCTGAGGTTCTCACTCTGGTCCTCGGACATTCCTTTGTTCTATTTTCATCGACTTTTCCCTTCTTTATCTTTTAGCCACCACCATTCTGGACTCCTTTCTCCTATTCTAACTACCTAACATGACCATCTCATTCTCTGTTGTCCCTTTCTCCTCCTGCCTTCAACCTTCCCCAGTATCAGGGTCTTTTCAAATGAGTCAGTTCTTTGCATCAGGTGGACAAATTATTGGAATTTCAGCTTCAGCTTCAGTCCTTCCAATGAATATTTCGGACTGATTTCTTTTAGGATTGACTGGTTGGATCTCCTTGCAGTCCAAGAGACTTTTAAGAGTCTCCTCCATTACCACAGTTCAAAAGCATCAATTCTTCGGTGCTCAGCTTTCTTTATAGTTCAACTCTCACATGCATACATGACTATTGAAAATACCATAGCTTTGATTAGGTAGACCTTTGTGGGCAAATTAATGTCTCTGCTTTTTAATATGCTGCCTAGGTTTGTCATAGTTTTTCATCTAAGGAACAAGTGCTCTGAAGCAAATACTTCAGAGAGGAGCTAAAGATTCTGTGAATATTGTGTGCTTGATTTACTATTTGAGTTCTAGTTGTCTTGGCCTAACTGCTATTTTTGTCACTACATGTTCACATTCTTTCAGTCATTAGTTCTTGAGCCAGGCTTTTGCGATTAAAGGGAGGCCTGGGAGACTACAGTTTTCTACAAGTAAGAACCAGGCATGAGTAAGGATGTCTTTCCCAAAAAGGCTCCATAGGTTCTTACTAGGTTACAGTATGGCAATAAGCCTATTTTTTTTTTTGTATAAGTAAGTATGCTATATACTTTATGTCATTAGCAATTTAATGATAATATTTTTAATTAGAATATGTATTTTAAGACTGAAATTATTATGTGTAGGCAAAATTCAATTAAATAAATATCTATAGAATTGACTCATTTATTCTAAATTTCCTTCACATTCAAAGTAGATATTAATAGGGGAAGTTTCTCCATCTAAGTTTAGTTTTATTCTCATAAAAAAACAAACAAATAAAAATTTCATTTAAGTTGAAATGGCCCCAAATGCCATTATATTATTAAGTATTGTGAAATATGAAATATTTCATCCTTCATGTATTTTAGTTATTATCATAAAAAGGCATGTTTTCAAACACTTCAAATCCACTTTGCATTACTTAGATGTTTCTTTAGATTCTTTATACTTGCCATGAAAAATGAGCATCATAAAACATCTGTGTACATAATAGAGTATGTTTTTTTTTAAATAGCCACTTTAGATAAACTTCACTATCAGAATCATTTTCCGTGAATAATTTTAAATTGTGTGATAATCAACTGTACAACTACTAAAAACAAAAGTTATGCTTAGACACAAAAATATTTGAGTGTCTAGATTTAAAGCAAAACCAAAACCTTTGACAGAAGACAATAACATAATTAAACATATGCCCCTGCTTTTGCAATATTTTTTCATGCATCAATAAAAACTTTTCAGCAAAGTAACAGAATAAAACATAATTAGAAAATGGCTGTCAATTACTCTTGGAAGTATTTCTGTTTATCACCATTAAAATGCTGCTAAGCCTAGAGACAAATGGTATGTGAGTGTGCATTTGTCAGATAAGAATTCTGAATGATTAGTGCTCTTAAGATTAGCATAAGTAACCTAAGGGAGTATTCATACATAAAATAAGTCAAGAAAGAGGTAGGAAGTAAAATAACACCTTTAGGCTAATACATAGTAGCTCAGAATACTTTTTATATTTTTCTATTTATTTAGAATGAAAATGTAAAACTGATTCCCCCTTTCTGTTTTTTTTTTTCCCTGACACATTTTGTCCTTATTCCACATAATAAACACATTTTAATGAGGTTTCATTCACTTATACCATACTTTCTGAACCAATAACTCTTGGTTATTTTTCAATGAAAAACGGTGTTGGGGAGCAAAATTCCCCACCCTAAAATATATCTCATTGACATATTAGTGTCATTCATCTATTTTTTTTTTCCTGAGAAACTGTTCACATGGAAGAGCTAGGAAAACCAAGTAGGAATTACCCTTTAGTAAGAACATTTATATTTTTAAGGAGAATCTCCATTTGTAAGGGTGTCTTTCTGTAACTGGAAGAGGTGAATGACCAAATCACTTGAAGATCTGTATCCCTGGAAAAGATGGAGACTTAAAGTGGCATGAGAATCACCCTTGTTTACTCTTCTTTTCCTGATAACCTGATTCTCACCACGACTCAACATCCTTTTTTTGTCTCTAGCTGAGGAATGTATTTAAGGAAAGGACTTTTGCTGGTTTGGTGAGTTAATATTTCTGAGCATGGCCCATGCATACATGTTATTACATTTTTGTCTGATTTTCTCTTGTTAATCTGGCTCATGACAATTTCAATTTTAGGCCAACCAGAAGAACCTAGAAGGGTAAAGGAAAATTTCTTCCTTTCTGCTAATGATCGCACCAGTTTTAAACTTTTTAAAAATTTATCCACATCATACTGATCTCAGGTTGGCTCAGTGTGCAGCAGCTTGAAACAGGGCTTCAACTCCTGGCCAGAGATTGAGCTTGGGTCTTGGTGACGAGAGCACTGGATCTTTGGCACTACACCAGGGGTCATTAATGGGGCCTGGCTCTTCAGCTTTACAGAAAAAAGTTCCCACAAAGACAGAAAGTAGTGAACAGGTTAAGTGTCTAATAGAAAGGGGGATAAAGAAATATGTATGTATATATATACATATATGTATACACACACACACATATAGTACATGTGGATAGACATGTGGGTAGACTCAGAGAGAGACAGTTGAGCATTTGTGGTAGTTTGAATTACTTTTATTGTGCATTTCTTCCAGATTTCCTTTGACTGATCATCTTGCTTTGCCTGATTCTGAGTCTGTATTTGGTACGTCTCAGGTTCCTCCCAAGTGTGTGTGGACATCTCTTAGTGACATGGATTCTAGCAAAGAGGCCTCTGGATGGTTTACATAATTGACTGTGAGGTGACATAACTTGTTGTTGCAATTCGGGGTTACTAGCTGAAATTATCCGAATATACTTTTTCTTGGTTTTAACAAAAAATAAATTTATTAAAAATATTAATTCATAAAATTTCTTGGAAAAATTGCTCCAGACTTAGATGCTCAGAATACTGAGTGACCAAAACCAAGAAAGAAATTTCTCCATCAAAAGTGTATCTGTTACCATTTACCCAGAGCCAGTACTGTGGCATGAAGAATCTGTGAGATCTGGTTACTCCTAGGATTCTGCACCAGTCAAAGATCCAAAGAGAAACAAAGCTTCCTAAGAAAGAGCAACTACTTCTTAGTGTGCTTTCCTTATGATAGTTATCTTTTCTACTGATATGCTTGTGGGAGCCTTTTCATATGCTTGTGCCTTAGCACTAAGAGGTAAAATGAGGTCTAGGTTTATTTGTAGTGGGACACATAATGAGGAAATTTTAGAGAGGCAGAGTATTTTTAAATTGCCAACAATATGATAGTTACTAAAAATCACTTCAGATAAGTTTTGTTATTTGTACAGCATGCCAATTTTATTTTAATAAATAAAATCAGTAAAATGATTATGAGAAGAGAGTGAATTGTTTTCAAGCCCTTCTTATAGTAGTACTATCCCTCATTAATTATCTATACTGAAAAACAAAAGCAGTCTACAAATTGTGTCAAATAAAAACAAATCAGCCACCACTATTGCAGTCTTTCTTCTTATGAGTTTGACTATTTTAGATACAGCATAGAAGTGGAATTATTATCCAGTCCAAGCTCACTCTGCTCACTGCAGGAGAGGCCAGTGAATCTGAGGGGTTATGTTTAATGAAAAGAATACAACTTTATTTGGAAACCTTGCTGACCAAGATTATGGCAGACTGATGTCTCAAAATAACCATATTGTCAGGGTCTGGATGCCAGGTTCTATTATGGATCAGAGATGGTGAAGGTAAAGGAAACAAAGTAAAATGGCCATTTAATCTTGCAATTATCTCCTAGAATGGCAAGCCTAAGGAAGGGGGATGTGTCAATTACTTCCTTCCTGCCATCTATATATGTAGACGGGATTCTGAACAAAGGCACTTCAGCTTAACAGTCTGGCAGAGGGGCAGGATTATCTGAAGCAGGCCATTATGTATGATTATAATAACAAAAGCAGCTAAAGAAACAGTTCTATCATGGAAGAGTCAAAAATGACTCTTACCAGCTACAGAATCATGTGTTTGTTCTTCTGTGTTGGATTTGTTTCATTTATCATAATGACCTTCAGGTTCACACATGTTGTTGCATATGGCAACAATAATTTCTAGAAATCAGCTGTATGTCATAGTGCCTACAGCTAACAATATGGTATTATACATTTCAAAGTTTATCAAGAAGTTAGATTTTTTATGTGTTTTTATCATGAAAAAAGAAGGAAAACAAAGAGACACAAAGAAAGTTTGAGTGGTGTTGAATATATCTATTATTAATTCTTTAATGGCAGTAATGGCATCATGGGTGTTTTATATGTCCAGATTCATCAAACTGTACACATTAAATATATGTAATTCTTTGTGCATCAGTCGTACCTCAGTAAAGCTGATAAACAATTAAAAATACATTGGAATTTACATGATGAGAGTTTTTCTTTAATATTATCCTTATTTTTTTATTATATTTATTTATTTATTTTTCTTTACATTATTGTGTTGGTCTTGCCATATACTGATATGAATCCGCCATGGGCATACATGTGTTCCCCTTCCAGAAAGCCCCTCCCACCTCCCTCCTGATTCCATCCCTCTGGGTCATCCTAGTGCACCAGCCCTGAGCACCCTGTATCATGCATCAAACCTGGGCTGGCGACTCATTTCACATATGATAATTTACATGTTTCAGTGCCGTCCTCCCATAGCATCCCACCCTGGCCCTCTCCCATAGAGTCCCAAAAGACTGTTTTATACATCTGAGTCTCTTTTGCTGTCTGGCATACAGGGTTATCATCACCATCTTTTAATTACAAAAATAACTGCAATAAGGAGAATGGTTCAGTCTCAGAAATCTGCAAGAACCTCCTCAAAGGGATAAAGCTTTCCTTTTACTAGATAGAGAGAAGTGAGCAAAAGTTTTAGCAGAAACCGGTAAGGGGAAGTTGGGGAGGCAAGGAAAAATGATCTGTAGGGTCTGACAGGAAAGATCCACCAGTTTGGCTGATAAGGGATATGTCCCAATTTTTAGTTCTTATTTGGACCTGGAGGCAATTAGAATCATAGAAAGTAAAGAAGTTTGACTAAAGTTTGGTCAAAATAAAGCAAAGAAATAGGCAACTGTGAACACCTGGTTAGTCCCCTTGTTTGTTTAAGACAGATAAAATTTTCCCTAAATATTATTAGAGATGGAAGAAGCCATTGCAAGATTGAGGTTGGTAAAGTATTTTTTCAGGGATGGCACATTCATGTGCTCAATAGCTCTGAAAGACTCCTTTATTATCTATTGAGCATGCTATTAGACTGTGAGCTCTTGGGAGATTTTAGAGATCAGGATTTAAGGAGAGTAGTATCCAGGAATATAATAAAGAGAACATTCATTATTAAAGGTTGACTAAGGGAGATTTGGGAGCCAGTCCTCTGAAATTTAGCCATCAAGGTAGAGAAATACCTTATCTCCTCATCTGTGTGGAAGGGTTGTTGTTCAGTCGCTAAGTCATGCCCAGCTCTTTGCAACACCATGAACTGCAACACACCAAGCCTCCCTGTCCTTCATTAACTCCCAGAGTTTGTTCAGACTCATGTCCATTGAACCAGCGATGCCATCCAACTGTCTTATCCTCTGTCACCCTCTTCTCCTCTTACCCTCAATCTTTCCCAGCATCAGCGTCTTTTCCAGTGAGTCAGCTCTTCTCATCAGGTGGCCCAAAGTATTGGAATTCAGCCTCAGCATCAGTCCTTCCAATGAATATTCAGGGTTGATTTTTAGGATTGACTGGTTTGATCTTCTTGATATTCAAAGGATTCTCAAGAGTATTCTCCAGAACCATAGATTCTCTAGAACCATAGAGTCTAATTTAGGTAGAGAGCTTGCTTCAAGTTGTAAAACTACCTCCTGTGATGAAGATACATGGGTGTTTACATTTTCTTTGATAAGGCCAATTAGTATTTGGAGAAGGCAAAATGCCAGAAATTGTCAGGAGATTTGAACATTTAGATAAATAGGATTATGGATAGTTGAGAAATATACTTACATATCCATTTTACCAAAATGACTATATATTTAAAAATAAATATTAGGAAGTAATATGAGTATTAAAAAAAGCATAACTCTTTTAAAAGTGAAACTCATTTCTCTTAATCAAGAACATTATAAATTCAATATAAAGAACACAGATTTCTTCTAGGACACAGAATCTTTGCCTTCTAGAAGGATCACTATAAGGTAAAGTAAAGCCTTTTACAACCTCTTATTGCAGGCTGCATGCTAAGCCACTTCAGTCGTGTCTGATTCTTTGAGACCCTATGGACTGTAGCCCATCAGGCTCCTATGTCCATGGGATTCTCCAGGCAAGAGCACTGCAGTTGGTTGCCATCCCTCCTCCAGGGGATCCCAGAGACCCAGGAATTGAACCCACATCTCTTGCATCTCCTGCATTGGGAGACAAGTTCTTTACCACTAAGGCCATCTGGGAAGCCCCGCAATCTCTTATTAAGAATAAAAAATTCAAGAAAAATTTTTCATTTTAAGAGAGAAAAAACCATGTTACAGTTTTGTATAGGTATGCTACTGTTTCTAAAATAACTTTAGAGCAGACTTTTTTAATCTTATAAATAAAATTAAATATTTATATTTAATCTTAATACCGGTTTTAATCAAAAGAAATAAAATTGTATTCCATGAACATCTACAAACTTACCATATTCATTTAGATACTCTCCTCTGTTTTCTTTTTCCTCATTCTAGATAAGCTAGTCATTTTACTTTAAGACAAAATTACTCTCTTCTACCTTAACAAAAACATGCTGACTAAGCCTTTTATATAAAGTTGCTTCCCTTCACCATTATACAATTCCTATGAAATGCATCTGCTAGGTCTATGTATTGCTATCTTCAGTTGCAGTTAACATGAAATGGCCAATGTATTAAATCTCTTAAACTAATTATATTTCATTTTATACAGCTAGTGAAGTTGTGGGAAAATTTTGCACCAACTGCCTTTGGTAAATCAGTTTCATTATAAATCTTCATATGTGATGCTTTCACTTTTTCACTTTTTTGTACCACATTGATAGATACATTTTTTAAATTATCTGTCTTAATTTGTATGTAAGAAAAACAAATTTTTACTAAGTGTATTTAGTATGAGTGTGTAACTCTATTAGACAGAGACTTAAAATTAAATATCTTTCACTTATTTAAATTAAATAATTTATTACAGCATATTTACCACTTTTCTTTTTTAACTTTGTTTCTTCTACCATCATTTTTAGCAGCACAGTGCCCTTCAGACATTGCTTAATTATTGACATCAAATCCCTCATGAAAGTTTGTAGGAAATTTCATCAAATTTTTAGTTGAAAGAGTATTTAGTAAGATTTTTTAAATCATTAATCAGTTCTGAAAAGACAACAGACTTGGTGTTACACATGGATTTAATGAAAATAGAGGGGCATTTCATTTTGAATCACAATAGCAATGTAAAAGTTAACATAGGCCCATTAAATGTAAGATATTTACTATGTGCCTATAAACTATATATTCTAACAAAGAATAATGTCCCAAAACATAATTGATATTTAAACTATTCAACCCCTGAGTCAGGAAGATCCCCTGGAGGAGGGCATGGAAACCCACTCCAGTATTTTTGCCTGGAGAATCCCATGTACAGAGAAGCCTGGCAGACTAGAGTCCATAGGGTCACAAAGAATCGGACACAACTAAAGCGACTTAGCAACCATGTACTCTCTTAGGATAAAATAATTCCCTCTCTTTAACCATAGTTTCTCATCTAGAAGAGGCATACAAATGTGTATATCTTTTATGGCATTCATTCTACTCTTATAACTCTTTTACCATTACCAGCTTCTTAAGGCAGAGAGAATATTTTCCCAAGTATGACAAAATATGATTTTTGCTTTGGTTGATATATATATATTAGTTTATATGTTTCAAATTTTATAAATTAGAAGAGGGTTAAATAAACTACTGGATTAACAGTCATTTATTTTAACATGTTGTTGTTACTCTTGCTTAGTCGCTAAGTCTTGTTAGATTCTTTGCCACCCCAAGGACTGCAGCACACCAGACTTCCATGTCTTACACCGTTTCCCAGAGCTTGCTCAAACTCATGTCCATTGAGTCACTGATGCTCATCCAACCATCTCATCTTCTACTGCCCCCTTCTCCTCATGCCCTCATCAGGGTCTTTCCCAGCATCAGGGTCTTTTCAAATGAGTCAGCTCATCGCATCACATGGCCAAAGTAGTGGAGCTTCAGCTCCAGCATCAGTCTTTCCAATGAATATTCAGAGTTGATTTCCTTTAGGATTGACTGGTTTGATCTCCTTGTAGGCAAAGGGACTCTCAAGAGTCTTCTTCAGCACTGCAAATTGAAAGCATCACTTCTTTGGCACTCAGTTTTCTTTATGGTCCTACTCTCATATCCATACATGACTACTGAGAAAACCATAGCTTTTACTGTATTGAACTTTGTCAGCAAAGTGATGTCTTTTTGCTAAGAGAGCTAACTTAGCTAAGACAAAACTATGTTTGTCATAGCTTTCCTTCCAAGGAGCAAGTGTCCTTTAACTTCATGGCTACAGGCACTGTCTGCAATGATTTTGGAACCCAAGAAAATAAAATGTCACTGTTAACATAGGCTTTGCTTATACTAGTCAGCATCATTTTGGTTAAATGAAAATGAGTATTATTCAGTATATATTCTTTGTATTTCAATGTAGCAATCTGGAAATTATTTTCTCTGTGTTCAGCTCTTTTATTATAAACTGTATTAAATTTTAAGCTTTAATTCTCTATGAGTTTATTAAACCACATGCATATTCTGATAACCTCAGATTTGTTTGTATATCTCTGTGAGTCAAGTGGTGCTTTGCTTATTTTGGCTTATATCCTCATCCCAGACTAAATCCATTTGAAAGCCACAGAAGAATGATTAAAAAATAAACACTGCACATATTTAGCAGATTGTTTCTGTATTACAAACCAAGGTAGATGAAAAAAGAAATTTGAAAATTATTTCAAGTTTTCATAAATAATATGTCAGAATGTAGTCCTTTCCTTGTTTTTAACTCTGTTATCTCTTTCACAAAATTTATTATGGTTAAACTATGCTTAAATCTTAAAATTTGTTTGGTATTTATAGCTGTCATTGCTCTGCAAAAAAAAAAAAAAACCCCACAAAATTCTTTCATTAATTATCTAGGGCTATTTAGTTGCCTTCTAGTAAAATTCTTCATAGAAACACTGGATAAAAACTGACATCATCCCCTTTAGCTCCCAGTTTTCAGAGTAAGAAGTCAACATAAAGACAATTTCAACATTGGACAATGACATTTTCAACTTTGCTTTTTCTTCTTCAGGTATTATTGCAGGCTCATGGGGTTTTGGTATATTTAATGTATTTCAAATGATTCTACTCTTTTAAAATATAAAATTTCCCCTAATCAAACTGTGGGAGACATTTAAACTGGCTCCCTTTATTATGTTGACAGTGTTCACTAGTTTTTCTTCTTGGCACAAGATGTCCCAGGCTCACATGATACATTTTCTGTCCCAAATCAAGATTCAATCATTGCTCCAAAGAGCTTGGATCACTTCTAATGTGTCCCAATTCTGGCATGAAGTCAAAAATTTGGTGTTATAAAACCATTCGAAATTATTTTCATGGAACCAAGTAATATAGAGATAGTGCCATTTGTTAAATTTTATTTCAAAAGTCATTGATCACTTATGTTTATTTACTATTTTTGATTATCAATTGAATAGCCAAGATTCAAATTCACATAAGAAGCTATAAGAAGACTTTTCCACTAGTCTTGAATACTAATCCCTATTTCTTCAGTCTTTCCCAAAGGGATCCAATTTTGTTGGCTTCTCATTTATTCTTTAAGTATTTCTATTTACTCTTCAAGTGATTTTTTTGTACTATTTGTGTTATCTTCAGATAGAGATAGTTTTGCCTCATTTTCTAATGCTTATACCTCCAACAATTGGTTTAATCTAATTGCGTTGATTAATGCTTCCAATGGGCTTCCCCAGTGATTCAGCACGTAAAGAATCCACCTGCAATACAAGAGACACAGGAGATGGGGGTTCAAGCTCTGAGTCAGGAAAATCCTCTGAAGGAGGAAATGGAAACCCACTCCAGTAGTCTTGCCTGGAGAAACCCATGGACAGAGGAGTCTGGCAGGCTGAAGTCTATAGCGTTGCAAAGAGTCAGATAAAAAGGAAGCGACTTAGCACACATACTGGAGAAGGAAATGGCAACCTATTCTGGTATTCTTGCCTCAAGAATCCCAGGGGCAGAGGAGCCTGGGGGGCTGCCTTCTGTGGGGTCGCACAGAGTTGGCCGTGACTGAAGTGACTTAGTAGTAGATAGGAACACACATACACACATTTAAGTTCTCTACAGTCTTTTTCAAGAGAATGGAAGTTGAGGAAATACTTCACAATTCATATTCCTAATGAAGCCAGTGTTATCTTAATGTCAATAAAAATGAAAAATATATTAAAATAAAACTACAAACCAATTATCTCTCATGGAAATAGGTGGGGAAATTCTCATAAAATATTAGCATATCAAATTCAACAATATATAAAAAGAATATATACCTTGGGAAGTTGAATTAATTACAGATATGGAAGGCTGACTTAATATTTGAAAATCCATTAATATAATATATCACATCAACAGAGTAAAGAAGAAAAATTGCATGATCATATGAATAGATGCACTAAAGGCATTTGTCAAAATCCAGCACCTATCAGTTATAAAATTCTCAGTAAATTAGGAATAAAGGGGAATATCCTCAACTTTATAAAGAACATATACAAAAAATTACAGTTAACATCATATGTAATGGTGAAAAACTCAACACTATCTGGCCAAGATCAGGAAAAAACAAGGAAGTCCTCTCTCACCACTATGTTTCAACATTGTACTGGAAGTTCTTGCTGGTACAATAAGATTAAAAAAAAAGGATTAAAAAGTTATACAGATTGAGAAGAAAGGAATAAGACTGTTCTTGTTTGGGGATGACAATCATTTATTAAATAATTTAAATTTAATTAATGAATTCAGTCATTTATTTGGATATATGAAAATATAAAGATTCAACAATAAGCTCCTCAAGTAACTAATAAATGTTTATAACATTGTTGCAAGGTACAAGGTTTATGTGAAAAAGGGAATTATTTTTGTATATATTAGCAATGTTTTGTCTTTGTTCAGTTGTTAAGTCATGTCACTTTGTGACCCCATGCACATAAGCACACCAGGCTTCTTTGTCCTTCACTATGTCCCGAAGTTTGCTCGAGCTCATGTCCATTGAGTTTGTGATACCACCAACCATCTCATCCTCTGTCAATCCCTTCTCCTCTTGCTCTCCATCTTTCCCAACATCAGGATCTTGCCCAATGAGTCGGCATTTTCCATGATGTACTCTGCATATAAGTTAAATAAACAGGGTGATGATATACAGCCTTGACATACTCCTTTCCCAATTTTGAACTACCAGTGAGCAAGTGGAATTTGAAACTAAAAACATATTATTACTTAGACCCCTAAATTAAATACTTAGGTATAGATATAATAAAATATGTGTAGTTATAAGAGCTACAAAACTGATTAAAGATATCAGAGAAAAACTAAATAAATGAAGAGATAGTCCATGTACATGGGAAGGAAAACTCATTATTGTCAAGACATTGGTCCTTCAGAACTTGATCCATCCTTCAGAACAGTCCAAATAAAATATCCAGTAAGTTATGCTATGGAAAATCAACAAACTGAATCTTAAGTTTAAGGCCTGAGATACAGAATAGTCCATTCATTATAGAAGAAGTAAAACAAACATGAAGACTGACACTATCTGACTTCAGTACTTACTATATAGTTACAATAATCAAGACAGTTATTCTGGCAATAAAGAAAATTAAAATAATTGAATAGAGAGTCCATAGTTAAGAGTCACATAAATATAGACAATTGATAAGGAAAGCAATATAGTGATAGTCTTTTGAACAAATTCATGCTGTAGAAGATCCAATCAGTCCATCCTAAAGGAGATCATCCTGGATGTTCATTAGAAGGACTGATGTTGAAGCTGAAACTCCAAAGCTTTGGCCACCTCATGCGAAGAGTTGACTCATTGGAAAAGACCCTAATGCTGGGAAGGATTGGGGGGAGGAGGAGAAGGGGACGACAGAGGATGAGATGGCTGGATGGCATCACGGACTCAATGGACATGGGTTTGGGTGGACTCCCGGAGTTGGTGACGGACAGGAAGGCCTGGCGTGCTGTGATTCATGGGGTCGCAAAGAGTTGGACATGACTGAGTGACTGAACTGAACTGACTGATGGGTACACTGTAAATTCCAGTAGCTCTCAGTGCCATGTCTAACACTTTATACGTACTGTGTCTAACATTATATATAAATATAAATATATGTGTATATATATATAAAACATTGAAATTGTTAGTCACTCAGTCATGTCTGACTCTTTGTGACACTATGGACTGTAGCCAACCAGGCTCTTTTGTCCATGGAATTATCCAGGCGAGAATTTTTGCCTGGATAATTCCTTTCTCCAGGGGATCTGCCTGACCCAGGAATCAAACCTGGGTCTCCTACATTGCAAGGCAGATTATTTATCATAGCATTGAAAGCTACTTGCTGTCAGTGTGGACCCATTCACATGATAGCAGAAAATGTGTTTTTTTTAGGATTTTGGCTCTTTTATGCACCTCATTTGAAGAAAGTTAAATTTTTTGAGTATATAGGTATATGTATGTTCGCATATGCAGTATTACATATTTTCATTGCATTATTACATATTTAACAGTGCATTATTATATTAATGTATATGTGATTTTATTATTTTGCCAGTATCATAATTTTTCTTTGATGCAGATAATTGTATTATTACATTATGACAAAATAAAATGAGGCTATGAGAGATTAAATAACTTAAATAATATCCCACAGATACTCAATGATAAATCTAATGTAGTGATATGTTTGATAATATATTTTAATTAAAATATTGCATACAATATATGGACAAGTAGTTATAAAAAATACATAGATTTGGCAACTAAATTAGTGAAGATTGCTTCAATGTCACTGATACTTAAAGGACTATAATAAAAAATTAATTAATTGTATATTTGAATTGGGTGATATGCTAGATTTCAAAATACTTAATGTTATATATAAAGTACATACAAATATGGTGTTGTATTAAATTAGTAGTTGAACTATTTGGTATAAACTCATATCTTACAAAATAAAAATGCACAAATACTTTGATATAGTCCTTCAATTGATTGGTGGCATCCTAAAAATATGTGTAAATGTTCATTTTTGTGGGTTAAAGATAACAAGAAATCTAACTAGTTTTTAAGGAGGTCTGGGATAAATACATTGTGAGTCCTATGTTAAATGATGTTGAAAAAGATATGGGTAGATTTACATGTAGAATATGAAAAATCTCTGGTCTCAATTACTAAGCTACAACAACTAAGGTACAGAGAGAAGGTAGCAGAATACATGTAACATTTTCTAGAACATTGTAGGAGAAACTTTAAAAAACAATACTGTCTTTGAGGAGTAGGACAGGATTGGTGAGGAAGGAACAATTACATTTTATTAATAATTTTGGCAGTATTGAGATTTTAATAACACACTATTCTTTCTTAAATACCTACATATATAAAAAACACTTTACCACCATCAACATGGAAAAAGTGCTTTCAGAAAGTCTAAAAAATATTTTTTTCCTATAACGCGTATCTATCTAACCTATCATCAACCCATCTATCTATGTCTTCTCCCTACCTACTTACCCATTTGAATATAGAGATGCTAATTTTAAAAGTGGGAAATTTCAAATTGCATATTAAAATATATACATTACATTCTATTATTTATGGAAATTTTTAAGTTTCCATTTGTGTGAGATAGTTATTTTAAATTATATTTCAAAATATGTAATTATACAATAAAAACAAATAAAATATTTTTTCCAAAATAGCTTGAAAAGAAATCATTAGGCTTATATGAATAGATTTCAACTTTAACCATTTATGAAAAATTTAGGAATTTTTAGTCCTTAAATTTTCCTGAACATGTTGTATCTTCTGGTTGGGCCAATTTAATAAATGTTTTCACTCATCATGTGTCATTTTATTTATAACCAGGCTCTTAAGACTGTGGCAGCATACTAGCGAACATTAATAAAACATGTCTTGGAGCAATGTACTTGTTTTCACAGGCTGAAATCAATTCACCTTGAAAGCACTGCTCATATAGAATGAATAACTCTGGAGATAAGAAGATCTATCCTATTAGCAATGAAAAAATAGCCTCACAGAGTTATAAATTCAAAAGCAAGTATGTTTGTGGGTATTCAGTGCCTCTATACATCTTAAACTGGTTTGGCTATTACTGTATTAGACAGAGAGTAAGATTCTTCAAGAGTGCAAGGGGCAACCTGACACTGCTGGACACTGGTGCAAGAGAAGGAAATATAAATCACCCAGTCTATCAGTGCACTGAAAGAAGGACTATATGAAGTGATATTCATACGACAAAACTGAAAAAAAGTAGTTTGACATTGAGAAATAACTTAAATAATTCCCAAATCAGATTCGATAAAAAGACTTTTCCTTACAGGAAAGCCAGCCAGCAAGTTGTTATCAGGAATGTTTAAGAATATTTTTCACTTCTTTTTGTGGTCTAAATAGAGCTATGAAGAAAATGTCAAGATATTAGGAAGCACTATTGTGATTATTTCACCTGGAATATTACCTTGTAGTATGAGAGACTTCCCTTGTGGCTCAGCTGATAAAGAATCTGCCTGCAATATAGGAGACAATACAGGACTTGCTTCAATTCCATCAGGAAGATCTTCTGGAGGAGGGTTAGACCATCCACTCCAGTATTCTTGAGCTTTCCTGGTGGCTCAGATGGTCAACAATCTGCCTGCAATGCAGGAGACCTTAGTTTGATCCCTAGGCAGGGTGGATCCCCTGGAGGAGAGAGTGGCAACTCACTCCAATATTCCTGCCTGGAGAATCCCCATGGACAGGGGAGCCTGGGAGGCTACAGTCCATGGGGCTGCAGCGTGGACTCTACTGAACAACTAAGCACAAAACAGCATTATTATGTAGTCACATCTAGATGGTCTTTCCTCGAAACTAATGGAATCATTTAATTCCTTTTTCATTCTTGATTATCTCCCAAAAGACAATATGACATTTTATTGAATTAAATATAAATTAAATAAAATGAACACTCAGAGTAGAGTTCCACCCTCAGTTTCAATATTAATTAAATCAGTTTAGTAATAAAATCTTAGAGATAAATCAAATTTGAGATGAGCTTTCAACCTCAAAGAAAATAAGTTCCATTGTATGCCACCATGATCATTGATAGAGCCATCTCAGCTATTATGTTTTTAACAAACTCAAATGTACTTCCCTCTCCCTGTTCCTTCACCCAAGGCAAGCATTACAACTTTTTAATCAGAATTATTGCTATGTTTCTATGAACTATTAAGAAGTAAATTACAAATTAGAATAAATCCTAGTTATGTTATTACAAATGCATTTTAAATTATTTACCATGTTAAATATTCCAAGATCTGGAAAAAATTATCCAAAACCTATCCAAGTTTTACATACATCGATTGCAGGAGTTGTGTGTGTGCTCAGTCATGTTGCACTCTTTGCAACTCTATGGACCTTAACCTGCCAGGATCCTCTGTCCTTGGGATTACCCAGGCAGGAATACTGGAGTGGGATGGCATTTCCTCCTCCAGAGGATCTTCCCGACTCAGGTCTCCTCCACTGCAGGCAGATTCTTTATTGTGTGAGCCACCAAGGAAGCCCTGTACCTCTAATAAACTTCACTGAATTTCTGTCCTAAAGTTTTATACAATTTTAGCGATGTATTAGAATAGACAATTCTCAGTTCTTTCACTTTATTGTGAAAATTTTCAAATAGAGACCAACCTGGAAAGAATTGTAAAGTGAATACAATTTTGTAACTACCTAGGTTCTATAATAATACTATACTTGTTTTGGGTTTCCCAGGGGGCTCAGTTGTAAAAAATTCTCCTGCCAATGCAGAACACACAGGTTCAACCCCTGGGTCAGGAAGTTCCCCTGGAGGAGGAAATAGCAACCCATTCCAGTATTCTTGCCTGGGAAATCCCATGGACAGAGGAGCATGTCTACAGTCCACGCGGTCACAGAGAGTTGGACATGACTGAGTGGACACACACATACTTGTTTTAGCACTAGCTTATCTCTGCATTCTTCCCTCTGTCTCTCATCAGTAAATTACTCTTTGAAGCATTTAAATTAGCTTGTATACATGAGCACATTTTCACTTAATACTTCCTACTGCATGTAATTCTGTCAAACTCAAGATTTTTTTTTCCACTTTAATATTTGCATATTATTAAATGCATTGTATTTTGACTAATGTATGCTCCTATATGTCAAGGACAATCATGGGCCTCGGATTTATGGATACTAGTAGAAAATGTGAAAATCATTGTTCAGAGAGACAGAACTGTTTATCATTCACAATCACAAAAGCCCAAGTACCACTATTTGTGCTGATTCTCTGATCCCAGTTTCTCAAAAAGGAGGACATTGAGAACCATATGTCTCTTGCACACAAAGTGAGTTGTGTTACAGGAAAGGAGCTCAGAGCTTAGGAAACCTCAGACTTAAAGCATTTACTAGCAAACTTTTCTAACCTTTGCCACAGATGAAGATATTAACTTTTGCTGGCCAACAAACAACTTCTTCCCTGGAGCAAGATAATATTTCTATTGTCCAAGGCTGTTTGCGATACAAACATCTTTTAAAGGTATTAATGTTATAGAACAAAAACATCATCAATGCATTTTTGCTTCAAAGGTATATTGAAATGGATGAGATCTAAGGAGGATTCTCTCTCATAATATATGGTACTTAACATATCTGCACTATCTTGACTTCTGTTAAGATAGTGACTTAGTTGTTCAGTTGTGTCCGACTCTTTATAGCCCCATGGACTATAGCCCACCAGATTCCTCTGTCAACGGAATTTTCCAGGCAAGAATACTGGAGTAGGTTGCCATTTCCTATTCCAGGGGATCTTCCAGACTCAGGGATACAATTCATGTCTCTTGTGTCTCTCCTGTTGACAGGTGGATATTTTACCACTAGCGCCATCTGGTTCATCTGATATATATAGAGAGATAGACAGATATAACATCTACATATATCCACATATCTATCTATATAATACTTGTGAATGTGTGTATATGCCACTTAACCACTCAATTTAACCTAACAAATCAAAAATGCAAATTTTGATGTATGTTATATACCAATGAATTGTATACTAGCAGTAGGTCTAAAAGCAGCAGCTATCCAGTTGTGACCTTAGCTATGCCCCTTAGTTTCATGTCAAAAAGAAGAAAACAAAAAATAATGTAAATTTTTAAGGACTATCTTAAACAGCAAGGTGGTTGGTTTCCCTTAAGTTTCTGTATGGAACTTTTCCACCTGGTCCAAAGAAACATTCCAGGTGCAGCAGTGTTTATTCCTGATTACACAGACTTCACATTGGCCCACGAGGAGTTAGATTACTTCCATCTTCCATAACTGTTCTGGCTACCAAGTTGAGGCTGACTTATATGTCTTCCAGGATGAGGTTATTTTCTTTAAACACAGTCAATTTTCTTATGATCACACCTGAAGTGAAAATCACCTTAATTTGGGGACAGAATTAAGTTATATCATGTATTTCACCAAAGAAAGTGTGGCCCGAAAACTGTACATAATACCCTTAAGAGATGTTTGCAATTTTTGGAGTCCAGTGTAGGATCAACATCAATCATGGGGCAAAGGTTGACAGTGCTCTCAGCTGACAATACCAGCTGGCTGGTAAAGCCCTATGGTTCAAGTTCTGTTCAGATTCTTGAAGGAATTGCTTGAGGGCAGTCAGCTCAACCTGTCTTACTTGTCAACTAAGTCAAATTCCTCTGGTCCAAGTAAAGACTGAGAATAGGATTGGGAAAGACATCCAGAGGTGTTGACTGGTGTTTAAGATGAAAGGTACATTTGCTGGCACCCTCCTCTGCTCCTTCTGTTAGCATTTTTGGTAATTTCATGAATACATCATTGGAATGAAGAATGAGTTTCTCCACAGCTGAATTTTCCCAGTGTGCTCAGCTTTTTCCTCAGACTGTCTGGGCTTAGAATACAGGAGAACATAAAGGCAGCATAGCAGGAAAGAAGGACCTGTGCTATTCTTTTTTAATAATGCTGTTTTAACATTATAAATGATTTGTAAAAGAAACTACCTGTAAGTCATTTGTCAATTATGAGGTTCACACATATTTTATGCAGCTGTATGAGGCTTAAAATTTAACAGATGTTTTTACGATGCATTTCAAAAAGCATATGGTTTTAATTTACTTGAAGCAAATTTTATCAATTCTTTCTTTTATGGTTCATTAATTTTGAGTGCTAGTTAAGAAACGTTTGGGCTTCCCAGATGGCTTGGTGTAGGAGATGTGGATTTGATATCTGGGTCAGGAAGATCCCCTGGAAAAGGAAACAGCAACCCACTCCAGTATTCTTGAATGGGAAATCCCATGGACAGAGGAGCCTGGTAGGCTACAGTCCATGAGGTTGCAAAAGAATCAGACACAACTTAACAACTAAATAACAACAAGAAATATTTGCTGGGTCCAATGTTAGAAATATTTTTCCAAAGATTTCATTGTAAAAGTTAGAGATTTTAACTTATCTGTATTTAACTGAATGAGAAATTGCCTTTTTTATTTCTTTCACCCAAAGGGACTTTATCATTTTGCAGTTTCAATGGCAATAAATGAAATTCCCAGTCATTCTGCAACTTCCCCAGCATTTGGCAAGTCAGTTTTTGAGTTTTAAGCCTCTAGTAGATGTACAATGTATCACATTTGATTTTACAATAATAAATAGTAATATTGGGATTATTTCATGTGTTTATTTGCAATTCATATAATATACTGTTTTGTTGGGGTGTCTGTTCAGTTTCTTTACTTGTTTCTTAATTGGGTTGTGAGTTAAATGATTGTTGAGTATAAAATACTATTTATACATTTGGAAATGAGTCTTTTATCAGTTCTATAATTTGTAAGTGTTCTGTTCCAGTGTTATCTTTTCATTCTCTTAACAGTATCTTTCAAAAACAAAATGTTAACTTTGATAAAGTTAAATTCATAATTTTTTCTTTCTTAACTCATGCTTTTGGTTTTGCATCTAAAAAATTGTGCCATATCAAAGGTCACATTATTCTGTCATATATTTTCTTTTAGAAAAATTATATTTTTGCATTTCAAATTCCAGTTTATGGTCTATCTTAAAAATTGTCATTTACAGAATTTTATATAAAATCATGTTGCAAAATTTTAATTTTTATAGTATGTCAGATATTTTAAAATATTATTCAATTATTTTTATGCATGTGAATGTCCATTGTTTTCCAGCAGCACTTTTTGAAATGACAACCCTTTTGGCATCAAATTGCTTTTGCACCTTTATCAAATATTGTTTGTCTCTATATGTATGGATCTATATACTGGGGTTTTTTACTTTCTTAATCTACTGTGTATACTGATACTTTCACAAATACCACACTGTCTAGGTTACTTTTGTTGTTGATTAGTCACTAAGAGACTCTTTAGCACTATGATAATTCAGTTCAGTTCAGTTCAGTCACTCAGGCCTCTTTGACTCTTTGCAACTCCACAGACTGTGTAGCATGCCAGGCCTCCTTGTACATCACCAGCTCCCAGAGTCTACTCAAACTCATGTCCATTGAGTCGGTGATGCCATCCGGCTATCTCATCCTCTGTTGTCCCCTTCTCCTCCTGCCTTCAATCTTTCCCAGCATCAATCTTTCCCAGCAATCAATCTTTCCTCCTCTCAAATGAGTCAGCTTTTCCCCTCAGGTGGCCAAGTATTGGAATTTCAGCTTCAGCATCACTCCTTCCAATGAATATTCAGGACTGATTTCCTTTAGAATGGACTGGTTGGATCTCCTTGCAGTCCAAGGGACTCTCAAGAGTCTTCTCCAATACCACAGTTCAAAAGCATCAATTCTTCTGCACTCAGCTTTCTTTATAGGCCAACTCTCACATCCATACATGACTACTGGAAAAAACACAGTTTGACTAGATGTACCTTTGTTGGCAAAATAATGTCTCTGCTTTTTAGTATGTTGTCTAGGTTGGTCATAAATTTTCTTCCAAGGAGTAAGCGGCTTTTAATTTCATGGCTGCAGTCACCATCTGCAGTGATTTTGGAGCCCCCTGCCAAAAAAAAAATAAAGTCTGTCACTGTTTCCACTTTTTCCCCACCTATTTGCCATGAAGTAATGGCACCAGATGCCACAATCTTAGTTTTCTGAATGCTGTGTTTTAAGCCAACTTTTTCTCTCTCCTCTTTCACTTTCATCAAGAACCTCTTCAGTTCCTCTTCACTTTCTCCCATAAGGGTGGTGTCTTCTGCATATCTGAGGTTATGGATATTTCTCCTGGCAATCTTGATTCCAGTTTGTGCTTCATCCAGCCCAACCTGTCTCATGTTGCACTCTGCATATAAGTTAAATAAGCAGAGTGACAATATAGGTCCTTAAGGTACTCCTTTCCTGATTTGGAACCAGTCTATTGTTCCATGTCCAGTTTGAATTGTTGCTTCCTGAGTTGTGAACAGATTTCTCAAGAGGAAGGTCTTTGCCCATTTTAAATTGGGTAACTTGAGTCCTCTAAATCTGTTGTTTTTCAAAACATTAAAAATTGTTTTCCTATTCATATAAATTTTATAATCAAGTAGTAGTTATCCAAAAGAAAGTTTATAAGAATTTTGATAGGTAGATCTATGAATGTAATTTATATCAACTGACAGCTTGTAATATCAGTCTTCTAACATAGATAAACCTGACTTAAATGCCCATAAATTTATATCTTCTTCTATTTCATTTATAACTTTTATGTAGTTTCCACATCTATTTTATTAGAATTGTCTATAAGAGTTTAAATATTCCATGGAGGGATTATAAATTTGTTTAATATTAATATTTAATTATATATTATCTTTATAAAGAAATATAACTGACATTTAAAAATTGACCTTGTACACTGTAACATAGTAAGCGCTTATATTACTCTAGGTATTTTGTTTGCTTGTTCTTAATTTTGTAGATTGTCTATACTTTTCCCTGTAGACAATGTTCCTCCCAATAAAAATAGTTTTATTTCTCTGTTTCCACTGTATATGCTTGTTTTTATTTTTCTTGCCTTATGACATTGCCTGGTACTTCCAGTGTGATGTTGATTAGATATGATATAAAATGACAAGCTTGTCTTATTCTTAATCTTTGTGAGTCACTTCTCTTTAAGTATATTAGGTGCAAATTTTTCATAAACAAATGTTATTATTAGAAGTAATGAAGTTATCTTTTATGCCTATTTTCCTGAGGTTTTTATAATCAATGAATAAAAATTTGTTTATATTTTCTCATACATTAATACAATCATATATTTTCTTATTAATATGTTAAAATGGTGAATTGTATTGACCAGTTTCTGGAATGCTGAATTTGTCTAACATGCCTGAGATAATGTCTGCATGTTCATGATGTATTGTCTTTTGAAAATACTACTAATTTAGATAATAAAGATAGATAATAAATTTAGATAATAAAGATCTGTATGTCCACACTTAAGAGAGATAGTGGCCTTTAGTGTTTTTTTTTTTATGGTTTTATTAGTAGCATGATGGTAACCTCATAAAAACTTTCAGTAAGTGTTCCTTTCTATATTAATGTTTGGAAGAAATTTTACAGAATTGGTATTATTTATTCCTTCAATATTTGGTGAAATTATCAGTGAACATATAGGTTTTAAAGTTGTCTAGTGGAAAAATTTGATCTGCAAATTCAATTTATATAATAGATATAGAGCTATTCAGATTATCTATTTCTCCCTAAATAAGTTCTGTTAGTTTGTGTCATTAAAGGAATTAGTTAGTTTCTTCTAAGTTATTTAAATTATGGCATAGACCTTAGCTATATTTATTTATTATGCTTTTAACTTAATGAGATAAGTAATGACATCTATTATATTATTTTTTTGTAGTGGTACTATTTTTCTTTTTTTAATTAGTTTTCTTGTTTAGCCTGGGTAAAGATTTATCAATTAATTTAATTTTTCAAAGAACAAGCTTTTGATTTTTTTGTTTCCATCAATTGTGTGTTTTTATATATAGATATACAAAGTCCACACACAATCTCTCCATATATAAAGAGAAAGACTTCCCAGGTGACATTACTGGTAAAGAATCCACTTGCATTGCAGGAGACTTGTGTTCAATCCCTTGATCAGGAAGATCTCCTGGAGGAGGGCATGGCAACCCATTCCAGTATTCTTCCCTAGAGAATCCCATGGACAGAGGAAATGGGCTACAGTCTATAGGGTCACAAAGATTCAGACATGACTAAGTGAATTAGCACACATACACATCCTTTTATGTATATCTATATATGAACATGTGAAATATACATATTAAATATATGTATAGATCTTTATCTATATATATGGAAATAGAGTTTTGAGTAGGTGTATATGCATATGTGAATATAAATATATATTTAAACTTTTTTCCTATTTTCCACTTAATTCATTTCTGTTATAAATTATTCTTTGCTTTAATTTCAATCCCAAAGAAAGGCAATGCCAAAGAATGTGTTCAAACTACCACACAACTGCACTCATTTCACATGCTAACAAAGTAACACTCAAAATTCTCCAAGCTAGGCTTCAACAGTACATGATCGGTGAACTCCCAGGTGTTCAAGCTGGATTTAGAAAAGGCAGAGGAACCAGAAATCATATTGCCAATATCCACTGGATCATAGAAAAAGAAAAAGAAGTCCAGAAAAACATCTACTTCTGCTTCATTGATTATGCTAAAGCCTTTGAATGTGTGGATCACAGCAAACTGTGGGAAATTCTTCAAGAGATGGGAATATAAGGCCACCTTACCTCTCTCCCAAGAACCTGTATGTAGTCAAGAAGCAACAGTTGGAACCAGACATGAAACAATGGACTGGTTTCAAATTGGGAAAGGAGTATATCAAGAGTGTTTATTGTCACCCTGCTTATTTAACTTATATGCAGCATACATCATGTGAAATGCTGGACTGGATGAAGCACAAGCTGGGATCAAGATTGCTACGAGAAATATCAATAAGCTAAGATATGCAGATGACACCACCCTTATGACAGAAAGCAAAGAACTAAAGAGTCTTTTGATGAAAATGAAAGAGGAGAGTGAAAAAGTTGGCTTAAAACTCAACATTCAGAAAACTAAGTTCATGGCATGTGGTCCCGTCGTTTCACAGCAAATAGATTGGGGGGAAAAATGAAAATAGTGAGAGACTTTATTTTATTCAGCTCTAAAATCACTGCAGATGGTGACTGCAGCCATGAAATTAAAAGACAACTGTCCTTGGAAGAAAAGCCATGCAAAACTAGACACCATATTTAAAAGCAGAAACATCACTTTGCCAACAAAGGTCCAACTAGTCAAAGCTACAGTTTTTCCAGTAGTCATGTATGGATATGAGAGCTGGTCCATAAAGAAGGCTGAGTGCTGAAGAATTGATGCTTTTGAATTGTGGTGCTGGAGAAGACTCTTAAGAGTCCTTGGGACTGCAAGGAGATCAAACCAGTCAATTCTAAAGGAAATCAGACCTGAATATTCATTGGAAGAACTGATGCTGAAGCTGAAGCTACACTACTTTGGCCACCTGATGCAAAGAGCTGATTCGTTGGAAATGATTTTGATACTGGGAAAGACTGAAGGCAAAGGAGAAGGGGACGACAGAGAATGAGATGGTTGGATGGCTTCACCCACTCCAAGGACGTGAGTTTGACTGGGCTGTGGGAGATGGTGAAGGACAGAGAAGTGTGGCATGCTGTAGTCCATCAGGTCACAGGCGTAGGACATGACTGAGTGACTGAACAACAGCAAATTCTTTGCTTTATTCTTCTTGCTTTTTGTCTGTTTTTCCCTAATTATTCTAGTTTGAAGATTGTGAAGCTTAAGCTATTAACTGTGAATCTTTCTTTTAATGTATGTGCTTAATGCTTTATAGCATTTCTCAAATTTTGACATTTTATTTTCATCTTCTTTTAAATAACATATTTTTCAAATATTCTTACAACTTGCTATTTAGTGCATGAAGTATTTAGTAGTGAAATGTTTAATCTGTAAATATTTGGGTATTTTCCAGATATTATATAGTAATTGATATCAAGTTTAATTCCATTACAGTCTGAGACATACTTTGTATGATTTTTATTCTCTTATATTTATTTATATGTTAAGGTTGGGCTTTTGGCTGGGAATGTGGTCTATCTTCATGAATATATTATGTACAATTTGGAGTAATGTTTTCTACCTTCATTAGATAGAGTGGTTCATAGATGTCGATTAGATCAGGCTGGTTGATAGTGCTGTTTAGAATCAAAGATTTTCTCTCAAAGAAATTATTGAGAGAGAGTACTAAAATTTCCAAATGTAATTGTGTTTTTTTTTTAATTTTCCCTTTCAGATATCAGTTTTGCCTCCTGCATTTTGACGTTCTATTAGTAAATTTATATTTCTTTGGGATTACTCTGTTTCTTGGAGACTACTTTCTCATAATGTAATATCCCTCTATCGACCTGATGATCTTTCTTGTTCTGAGGTCTATCTTGTCTCATGTTAACTATAGCCAGATGAGCTTTCTTTTGGTTAGAGTTTGTATGGTATATCTTTTTATTCATATCTTTACCATAAACCCATCTTAGGTCTTACTGTTTAAGTGGGCTCTTTTAGGCAGGTTTTGCATTTTTATCCACTGGGACAATTATTGTCTTTTATATGATATGTTTAGGTTGCTCACTCTAAAAGTAACTATAGGTACAGTTAGATTATAATATGCCATACTGAGAACTATTTTCTATTCATTTGTTCTTTTTTGTTGTTGTTAATATTTTTCTTCTTATTCCAATTTTTCTTTTTTAATTGAAAGTTTTATAATTCCTCACTGTTTTTTTCTATTTAATTATAATAACAACCTTTTAAAACTTTATAAATATATATATTTTATAATACTGAGTATGAAATAAACAAGTATAAATTCAAATTGTCTTTTTGCTTTACATGCAAGGTCCTTATAATATATATTCTCTATTTCTCTCTAATCTCGAATTCATTTTTGCTTCCACATACAGTGAAAATAGCCAATACACATTTACTATTGTTGCATTGAATATATGATTTACATCTAGAGTAAAAAAAAGTAAGAAAAATCTACTCTTGTTTCACTTTATTTATTTCTTTAGGTTCTAATTTCTGACCTCTTAACTTACTCCTTTGGCCTGAAAAACTTTTCAACAATTTCAGAGCAGGTATTCCAGCATTTTGTTCCCCAAATGATTGTTCATCAGAGAAAATCTTTATTTTTCCTTTATTTTGAAGGATGTTTTGACTGGAAATTGAATACTAGATTATTATAATTTATTATTTTAATACTTTGATAGATGTCACTTATGTTTTGACTTTTGTATAATTTTTGATGAAGAGTTGATGTGATACTAATCTTTGTTTATTCATTGGTTAGGTTTTTATTTTTCCCCCCTCTTGTTGTCTTCAAGATTTTTCTCTTTACCTGTGATTTCAACAGTTTAGATATTATATGCCTCTCTCTCTCTGTGTGTGTGTGTGTGTGTGTGTGAGATGAACTTTATCCTTCCATGCATTTTTGAGCTTCCTTAGATTTATAACTTGCTCTCTACCATGAATACTGGAAGTTATCAACTCATTTCTTCAAATATATGTCTTCTGCACCCTTCTCCTCATTTTTCCTTTTTTGAATTCCAATTGCACATATACTACAAGTTTTATATTTCCCCACAGTACTTGAATGTGTTGAATGTGATTTTATGTTTTGTGTTTTATTTTTTCACTTTTTTTTCTTTATATGTTTTAGTCTGGATCGCTTCTTTTGATGTGTCAACAAGTTCACTGATTTTTCCTTGGCTATATTCTACTTATGGACTCATAGAACATTTTTCATTTATGTTACTTTGGTTTGGATTTGCACCATGCTATTTGATTCTTTCCTAAAGTTTCAGATATTTGATGATATGTATCTGATCTTATATGTCATATTAGTTTTCCATTAGAGCCTTTAGTACATTATTCATTGCTATTTTATTTTTTTTTTCAATATTTCTAACATGAGTCATTTTTTATTATGGTTCTGATTATTATGTTCTGCCTTTAGGCTCAGTTTTTTATTTTGTTTCATAATGTGCCTTATATTTTACTTCATTATTATTTTATGAAATCTGGGAATGTTTTATAAGACAGAAGATATGAAGGTCAATATATGCAATGCAAAGAGAAAAAACGTGATTTTTCTCCTTCTTGACTTATATTGTTGAAACTTTTATTAATCTGTTCAGGAAGTTGTTGTTTAATCACAAAGTCATGTACAACTCTTGTGACCCCGAGGACTGTAGCCCTCCAGGTCCTCTGTCCCTGGGATTTCCCAGGCAAGAATACTGGAGTCGATTGCCACTTCCTTCTCCAGGCAATCTTCCCAACCCAGGGATTGAACTGGCATCTCCTGCATTGGCAGGCAGATTCTTTACTGATGAGCCACCAGGGAAACCTGAATGTGTTTAAATTGTATTATTGTTATGTTTGCCAGAAGTGAAGTTTATTGTTGGAATGGATACCAAGGAATTCAAATACTTAGAGTGAAAACTTTCATCTCCCATTTGGCTATGTGTCTTCCCTTTGTGTTCCTTCCCACTGAAAATTAGTCTCTTGAGCACTTCCTAGTGTAGCCCCTGCTATTTTCACTCAAGACTTGCTGGTTTCATGAAAAAGGAGAAGTAGAAAGGAAAAGTTCTCAGATTTTATTCTTCAGCTTCTCATCAAGGAATGTATTGCAACCTTCATTTCAGCACTGTGAATTTCACAAGAATTCCTCTGCTCAAGTGATGGATTAAATTAGAAGTATTTGTTAAGTTGATAAGTTTTGAAATTTACAAATCAATCCTATAGGAAATCAACCTTGAATATATATTGAAAGGACTGTTGCTGAAGCTCAAGCTCAAGCTCTAGTACTTTGACAACTTGATGCAAAGAACTGACTCATTGGAAAAGACCCTTACACTGGGAAAGACTGAGGCAAAAGGAGAAGGGGGCAGCAGAGGATGAAATGGTTAGATAGCATCACCAACTCATTGGACATGACTTGAACAAGCTCCAGGAGACACTGGAAGACAGAGGAGCCTGACATGCTACAGTCCATGGGGTCAAAAAGTTGGACACAACTTAGCGATTAAACAACTATAGCAAAAAAATCTGGAGAACTGCTTTAGGAATGCAAGATAAAATTAGTTATTTTACTAAATTTTGTGGGTCATTTGCTTCCATATGGAAGATAAAATTGTGTTTTTCTAATTCTCTTATGGTTGATTGAAGTCAGCAGAGTTGTTACTTTCAGAACAGGTATTTAGTTGCTGACAAGAAATACTCTGGGGCACTCTTTTATCACTGGAATAGGTATTAGTCAAGTTTAAGATTGTGGCTACTCTGTGAACCAAGGTTCTGAAGTGACTATGATTTACAGCACTGTCTGCTGACTGTCAATACACAAGTAGCATGAGAAAGAAATGAAAGTTTGTCATTTTAAGCTACTGAGCTTTTATGATATTTCCCCCATAACAACATAACCTGTCTACACTAACTTGTCAAGGGAAAAAAGTCAGTTGTTTAAGTTAGGATATTTTAAGTTTGAGATATGGATAGTTATCTTGTAGTTGGATGACTGAATGCAAATGTCAGAGTGAAGGTAAGAGTTGAAAATAAATTAGAAAATCATCAGTACTTAGAAGATATTTTATTGCCATGAGAATAGAAGATATTGCCTAATTAAACTATAGAGAGAGAAGAAGAGGCAAGAATTTTGAATATTTAAAAATCTGTTTGTAAACAGATAAGTATACAATCAGTTAACCAAAAAACATTGTTTGTATTTTAATGGCCTAGAAGTCGAGGACAGAGTGTTTTAAGGAATGCTGGAGCAGTCACCAAATACAAGTTTTGCTTAAAATGTCAAAAGGCATGAATTAAATATGTCACTTAATTTAACAGCATGGAGGGTACTAATTACATTATGAAAAGTTGTTTCAAAAATAAAAGTATAAGCAAAATTAAAGCAAGGAAAAGATGCTGAGAAATTAAAACTATTTTCATAATTTTCTGACATCAGGTATATAAGATACTAGAAATATAATATACTATATATTTGCATGTCCTTCTGCATTTAAATAACATAGATGTGAATTTACATATGTATTTATTGACATACATGTATATAAACACGCATGTACACATACAATTATGTATATATATATGTGTGTGTGTGTATAATGCAGATAGTAGCACTGCTAAACTTTATACCACTGTGTAATAAACATTCCTCACAATCTCATTTACAATAAGGTTTTCTTCACTTTTATGTAGGCTCTCAACTTTACTGTCCTAAAGTCCACAATTTCACTGACAAGTCTACACAAGAGAATAAGGCTTTACTACTGCTTTCCCTCTTAATTTGTTTTTTTTTTGACCCTTACTGCTTTGTGCCAAAGTCACCCCCATGTTTTAGGTGGCAACCTGTTTCAAGGTAATACAATCTGTATTTGTTACCTGTTGATGCTCAGAGGCTTTTAAAAACAACTTTTTAGTATTTCAGAGTTTCTATGGGTCAGGGATACATAAATTACTTAATTGAGTATTTCTGACTCAAAGATTACCAAGTAGCAGAAGTCAGCTGTAGCTGAAGGTTTTTCTGAAGGCTTGATTGGAGAGGGAGAGACATCCAAACTCATTCACAGTCTTTGGCAAGCCTGGGTCCTTTACCATGTGGTCCTCTCTACAGTGCTACTTTACAACATAGCAGCTGGTACATATCCATCAGAGTCAGTAATCCAAGAGACACAGAGAAAGAGGACACAGACAAAACTGCAACCTGATATAATTTAATCTTGGTAGTAACATCCATTACTTCATAGGTTATATCACATTTATTGGAAGCAAGTCATCAAATCTAGCCTGTACTCAGGGGGACAGGATTAGGAGTTGTGAGTACCAGTAGATAGAAATCACTGGGGTTTATTTTAGAAGCTGTGTGTATGTGCTCAGTTGCTCAGTGGTATCCAACTCTGAAACCCCATGAGCTGTAGCCCTCCAGGCTCCTCAGTCCATAGGATTGTTCCAGGAAGAATACAGTAGTGGGTTGCCATTTCCTACTCCAGGGGATCTTCCTGACCTAAGGATTGAAACTGGATCTCCTGCATTGTAGGCAGAAGCATTGCATGGCATAATAAAAACTGCCAGTAACAAAAAGGAATTATACAAATACTCTTTCTCTGTGAGGAACAATATTCTTCTGGCTGTTATTTATGTGAAAAAAATTATTATTTCTCAGTTATCCAATTAAAAGTAAGCTACTAATTATTTCTCCACACCAATATATAGAAAACTTTGTTTTTCAGTCTCTAAGTTGTGTCCAACTCTTTGTGACCTCACGGACTGCAGTATACCAGGTTTCATGGTCCTTCACTATCTCCCAGAGTTTGCTCAAACCTATGTCCACTGAATTGATGGTGCTATCCAACCATCTCATTCTCTTTCACCCCCACTTCCCCCTGCCCTCAGCCTTTCCCAACATCAGGATCTTTTCCGGTGAGTCAGCTCTTTGCATCAGGTAGCCAAATTATTGGAGCTTCAGCTTAAGCATCAGTCCTTCCAATGAATATTCAGGGTTGATTTCCTTTAGGATTGACTGGTTTGTTCTCCTTGCAGTCCAAGGGATTCTCAAGAGTCTTTTCCAGCACCACAATTCTAAAGCATCAGTTCTTTGATGCTCAGACTCCTTTATGGCCCAAATGTCACATCTGCACAGGACTATGGGACAAACTATAGCTTTGACTATACAGAACATAGGATATATGAAAACACAGTATATAGAAATTCATCAGAGATTTTCACACTGTCAAGTTTCATGATTGCAGATTTATTTAATTTCACATACCTTATGTGAATCATTAGTATTTTGTAGGGAAATAAGCATAGTTATTATCAGTGATGGCCAGCCAAATTCTGTTTTAGATAGGCCTATTATATGCTGGAAAAGAAAGTAAGGGGATATATAAATTGGTGGTGGTTTAGTTGCTAAGCCATGTCTGACTCTTGTGACCTCATGGACCATGGCCTGCCAGGCTCCTCTGTCCATGGGGTTCTCCAGGCAAGAATACTAGAATGGGTTGCCATTTCCTTCTTCAGGGGAGCTTCCCAACCCAGTAACTGAACCCGGGTCTCCAGCATTGCAGGCAGATTCTTTACCAACTGTGCTACAAGGGAAGCCTCATATAAATCACCAGTTGTTTTTTTATTTGTTTGAAGTAATTAAACCAAATAACTTCTATTGTGATGGGTTCATTTGATTGTGGGCTTCCCTAGTGGCTCAGAGGTTAAAGCATCTGCCTGTAATGCGGGAGACCTGGGCTCCATCCCTGGGTCAGGAAGATCCCCTGGAGAAGGAAATGTCAACCCACTCCAGTATTCTTGCCTGGAGAATCCCATGGATGGAGGAGCCTGGTAGGCTACAGTCCACGGGGTTGCAAAGAGTCAGACACGACTGAGCGATTTCACTTTCTTTCTTTCTTCATTTGATTGTACCATTTACTAAGCAGTAAAACATACATTCATGAGAGTATCATGGAATTTATTTAGTTCATCATAATCATCAAAAATATGTTGTTGGTTTCTTACAATAGCAATTCCATTTAGCTTGAGTTTATCTGCTACTTTACTGAACAGGCTGACTATTAACTTTTTGCCACGATACTTCTGGAGAAACATATAAATAACATCTTTCAGTCCAACTATTTTGATTATTTTAAATATACTGCTTGATGTTGACAGGGTCATTGATTACTGCTATTTGGATATGAATCACCCCCCCACACACACACACACTTTCAACAATTTATCAAGCATGTTGATGAGAACACCATGTGAAATGGTGTCAAAAGGTCTCAGTAAAATGCAAATTTGTTAGATTTTTTTTTCTTTCCCCTTATCTAAGATGCCTGTTATCCTGCCATCCTGCATGAGCAATGCTTTCAAGTTAAACAAATTTGAGATAGGAAGAACAAATATGCTGCCACCAGCCACACTTTATAAAAGCTTGACTAATGCTTAATGCTGAATATAGTGGACAGATTGCTGACATGACGGTTGTCATCATGTGAAATTTAATTCTTCTGCTTTCTTTTTTGTCCTTAGTGGAGATTGAGAATGAAATATTCACCCATAGTATACAAAATATACAGTTCTTTAAGCAAAAGATATTCACTATAATTTTTTTCCTCATTACTCTTTCTATTCCAGTATCCTGGTCACTTACATCTATGAATGTATCATGCTTTCAGTATGATGCATGTGGGTGTTCTTCTTTGACAATTGTAACTGACAGATGAGGGCATTCTGGAGACCATTCAAGGCCTGATGCCCTTGGATAAGGCTGAGAGATAGATGGTTTGCAGTGTGTGTGAATGGGTTTACATTTCCATTGGAGACCATGGAAATAATCACTGCCTTAACTTTGTAAATATCCCATTTTCCATCACTGTAATGAATAACCTATAGACTGATTCTCAAGCTGGAAATCTTACATACACACATACATACATATATACATATTTTCTAAAAGTGTTCCAACTTTTTGTTTTTTCCATCTTCCACCTGAGTTAGATGGCTTACTAAATAAGACAAAGAAGAGCGCTCTGCATTGCTAAATGTTTGACCAGAAAATTTATCTGAAACCAACCATCAACAGCACAGAGCCATAGTGTGAAATGCCACTGAAACAAATTTAGATAAATTTCTTTATTAAAATACTTTATTCAAGACAATGTTCAGTTTTTAAAATTATGAATCATTTTTATCTAAGAAAAACATAAGGCTATTCATGGATGGCTTATTTTGTTAGTCTTTTTACAATAACTTTATCATATCTCAATAATCCTTTTTCTTTAAAACATATCTACTTAATACTTTTGTAGTATCAGTGCATGTATTTATATTTTTCCTCAGCTTACAACACTGTTATATCTACTTTGAATATTCTTTTCTCCTTATGTTACCATTTTCCTCATTCACTTTGAGTTTATAACGTGATTTATGAAGGAATGACTTCCATAACTAAGAGGAACCACTGAATGAAAGATAGATCTTTGTTTCAAAACCACAGACATTTTAACTAATTATATTTTCAATGTGACAAGCATGCATGCTCAGTCATGTCTGTGTCTGACTCTTTGCAATCCCATGAACTGCACCTAGCCAAGCTCCTCTGTCCATGCAATTTTCCAATTAACAATACTAGAGTGGGATCTTCCTAATCCAGGGATTGATCCTGTGTCTCTTGCATCTCCTGGATTGGCAGGTAGATTCTTTGCCCTTCTCCACCTAGGAAGCCCATCAATGCAAAAAGGGGGGCCTTAAAAAGAATAAAAATTTAGTAATTTTATACTGTGCTTGATCCAGTTAGTGGAGCTGCTTGATAATTATGAAGAACTGCTGAGTCACATACATCCCTAAAGAAAGTATTCTTACTAAGGAAAGTCAAATGGGATAGTGTTAATTGAAATGAGGACAAAAAATACTTACAGAACAGAGTTACAATAAATAAATAAAATTAAATAAGATCAAAATTATATCTTAAAAAATAGATCCTGCATGATTGCTTAAAAGTTCTTCATAGTATTCAAAATTAATCTATACTCAGTTTTCAATAATTAGACAATTTCTGGTAGTATACATTTTATAACTGATAACACAAAACAGGTTAAAAATAGCCATAACAAACACCCTTTTAGAAGAAAACATCAAAGTATATATAATTTGATGTATTCTTACAGTTATTTATAAATAAATACTTAAAATAGTTTGGAAAGTGAGACTATAAATAGAAGCTTGAGAAATACACTTGTGCATGTGTTAACTAAAGTATCTTCAACATATTCTCTATAACTTATACAAAGTTTATAATAGTCATTAAAGAAAAAAAAAACTCTAGTGAAAAATGAACAACTTGCAAATTGTCAATATATGTGAAAAGTTGTCCCCATTAGTAGTCAAGCAACAAATTTTATATTAAAATATCATTCTAAGCCATTAGGTTGGCAAAATTATTGTAAATATATATCATCTATTTATCTACTTATGTATTTAGCTATCATCTATCTATCTACCTACCTACCTATATATTCTCATTTGCTTATCCATTTTTTCTGGCAGTTTCCAATGCTAAGGAATATGAAAATGAAGAGGGAAATGAATTCTCATAGACTCCTACTAGAAATAAGAATAGTAACAAGTTGTTTGGAAAGCCATCTGGCAATGACTATTAAAACATGATTTAGCATCCCTGCCTCAGGTTTTATTTCATAGTTAGAAAAACATTCTTACACAAGGATACTTAGTATATAGTATAGATTATTATAGCCATTTAGCATAATCTCTTGGGTATTAGTTATTGACTAGATATAGTAGGAAATGGCAACTCTTGCCTGGAAAATCCCATGGAGGGAGGAGCCTGGTCGGCTACAGTAGATGGTGCTGTGAAGAGTCGGACACGACCGAGTGACTTCACTTTCACGTTTCACTTTCATGCATTGGAGAAGGAAATGGCGACCCAGTCCAGTGTTCTTGCCTGGAGAATCCCAGGGAGGGGAGCCTGGTGGGCTGCGTCTATGGAGTCACACAGTCAGACAGGACTGAAGTAACTTAGCAGCAGCAGCAGCAGCAGATGTAGTACATGTGTGTTTAAAGAAGATAGAATATATTCAAATCCTTTATATTTTCTGGGATGATTTAGAATGAATATGTTAAATTGTACATCAGATTTTCATGAAGAGAAAAATTAAAATAATATGTAACAACATATATGGTAAGTCAAGTTTAACTTAGACATAATAATTTTAGAGCATGAAGAAACAAGAAAATGATGTTGGGAAGTTAGTAATACAAAATACATGTTGTCCTTAAAAATAAAATCTAAAACCCAAACCAAAATAAGGAATTATTTAAGAAGATAGACCATTATATATTTTGGTATGAAACAAAATCTTGCCAAATGGACTACAATAAACTGCCAAAATTTTAATAAGCTACAAAAGAAATATTTATATAATTTGTCCAAGTCAAGGATACTGGGAATAAAGGACCTTTGTGGAAAACAATATTCTTCAAAAATTGTGCCTATTACAGTATACTGATTAGTGAGATTAATGAATTACTACCTGTAAATAAAGTAATTCAGATATTCAGAAATCCAGAACATGTAAGTTTTACATCACAGCAGACAAAATGGTATATTAAAGCATGATGCTTCACTTGTTATTGAATAATTTCAGTCTCTCATACAGCATAATGAATTTAGCCAAATAAGTATCAATAGAATGTAAAAATCAGTAAATAACAAGCCATGCCATTGTCTTTGACAATCTCATGGATGTGTGATTTAGGAATCCCAACATAGTATCTTACAATTATTCAAAAGGTGATAATGCTAGAACATCTAACTATTCAGAAAAAAAATAAATACTGAACATTTACTTTACCATGTATGGTAATTTATTTTCCAATTAGATCAATAATCAAACTAAGCTTCCTGGTCACTTGAACAACTAAAAATGTCTGTTTCTCTGTTCATGTCCAAACTGCTCAAAATGAGAATAATGGAATAAAACTGAGAAAAAAATAAATAAACTCACAAGAACAAGGAAGGAAATGACAACTAATCAATATGTCAAAAAATCATGGTTAATAGATACTTCTGGGGCAAGGAAAACTTGCCCTACAACCCAAACTTACTGAGTGTCTGCTTAGTCTGGGACCAACATAAAATAAATCAACTCATGATGCAGAACACTGGAAATTATCAGAAATTTAAGACAAAATGTAGGGTGCAGTCAGGAGTTGAATGTTAGTGGATAGTTGAAAGTTTCTGAAAATCTTAAACTGATATTGCCAGATGAATCCCCTCATTTCTAATTACTCAGGTCACCATTTACTATTACCTTCTTTAGCAAGGTTCTTTCATACATTTCTCTTACACAGAGATAGTTTGTTACACTCTGCATTTCAACCTGGCATCCCTCTTTCCTAAATGACTTTAAAACTGTTCAAGCATTAATTTATTTCTATGTGTTTTAAAATTCTCTGGATTTTGACAAATCAGAGTATCGTGTATCCACCATTATAGTACTTTCACTAACCTAGGGATAAAAAAAAAGAAAGAAAGAAAGAAATGGATCACAGATCTAATCATAAGACCAGAAACTATAAAACTCCTAGAGGATAACATAGGCAAAACACTCTCCGACATAAATCAAAGTGGGATCCTCTATGACCCATCTCACAGAATATCGGAAATAAAGCACGAATAAACAAATGGGACCTAATTAAAATTAAAAGCTTCTGCACAACAAAGAAAACTATAAGCAAGGTGAAAAGACAGCCTTCAGAATGGGAGAAAATAATAGCCAATGAAGCAACGGACAAACAATTAATCTCAAAAATATACAAGCAACTCCTGCAGCTCCATTCTAGAAAAATAAATGACCCAGTCAAAAAGAGGGCCAAAGGACTTAACAGACATTTCTCCAAAGAAGACATAAAAATGGCTAACAAACACATGGAAAGATGCTCAACATCCGTCACTATCAGAGAAATGCAAATCAAAACCACAATGAGGTACCACTTTACACCAGTCAGAATGGCTGCAATCCAAAAATCTACAAGCAATAAATGCTGGAGAGGATGTGGAGAAAAGGGAACCTTCTTACACTGTTGGTGGGAATGCAAACTAGTACAGCCACTATGGAAAACAGTGTGGAGGTTCCTTAAAAAACTGCAAATAGACCTGCCATATGACCCAGCAATCCCACTGCTGGGCATACACACCGAGGAAACCAGAATTGAAAGAGACACGTGTACCCCAATGTTCATCGCTGCATTGTTTACAATAGCCAGGACATGGAAGCAACCTAGATGCCCATCAACTGACGAATGGATGGGAAAGCTGTGGTACATATACACAATGGAATATTACTCGGCATTAAAAAAAAAATTCATTTGAATCAGTTCTACTCAGGTGGAGGGAACTGGAGCCTATTATCCAGAGTGAAGAAAGCCAGAAGGAAAAACAACAATACAGTATACTATCGCATATATATGGAATTTAGAAAGACGGTAAGGAGAACCCAGCATGCAAGACAGCAAAAGGAACGCAGACGTATAGAACAGACTCGTGGACTCTGTGGAAGAGGGCAAGGGTGGGGTGATATGGGAGAATGGCATTGAAACATGTTAATTATCATATGTGAAATCAATCGCCAGCCCAGGGTTGATGCTCGGGGCTGGTGCACCGAGATGTCCTGGGGGGAGGGAGGAGGGAGGGGGGTTCTGGAGGGGGAGCATGTGTAAACCCATGGCGGTTTCATGTCATTGTATGGCAAAACCGACACAATAAAGTAAAAAAAAAAATTTTTAAAAAAAGAACAACAACAACAACGAAATGTTTCCCTTATTCATCCTTTCTCCCCTCCCCAGGAATCTGTGACTTTTATTGATCTTTTACCGTTGTTATAGCTTTGGCTTTTTGAGAGCAACTGGTTGGCATAGTAGCATGTATCTACTTCAGACTACCCTCTTCCACACAGCAATAGGAATTTAAGTTTCACTTTTATCTTTTTACTGGTTGATAACTTATTTATTTTTGTCACCAAATAATTTTTTGTTGTATGGGTATGCCAAAGTTTCTTATTTGTTAATTTTTAAAACTATATTTATGTAAAGACCTTTTGTTACTTCCAATTTGAGACTATAATACAGTAAGTTACTATAGAAATTCATATGCAGGCTGTTGTGTGATGTAAGTTTTAAATTCACATGAGGAAACACCTAGAGGTGTGATTGTTACAGCACATGACAAGACTATGTTTAGCTTTTGTAAGAAATTGCCCAACTGTATTCCGAAGTGTTTGAAACTCTTGGTAGACCCACAGCAATAAAGAGAATTCCTATTGCTTCACAGTGTCTTATAATTATATTTTCAGAGTATATTTGTGTTTTGTTTTTGTTTGTTTTAAAATAACTTTATCAATTCTAATATGTGTAATTGTGTATACCTTGTTTTAATTGGCAATTTCCTAATCAGAAATGATACTGAGCACTTTTTTTTTATGCTTATTTACTCACAGTTTATCTTTTTAGGTAATACATCTGTTTAGATTGCTTGCACATTTTAAAATTTAACTGTTTGCTATTTTATTGTGTCACAGAATTTTTGATATTTTAAGAATCTTTTATCACATATGAGTCAAAATTCTTCCAAAAATAGTGGATGTAAATAGAGGGATATAATGCTTTCAGGGGCTTTCCAGGTGGCTGTACTGGTTAAGAACCTGCTTGCCAATGCAGGAGATGTAAAAGACACAGGTTCAACCCGGGTTAGAAAGATCCCCTGGAGGAGGACATGGCACCCCACTGCAGTATTCTTGCCTGGAGAATTCCATGGATAGAGAGTCTGGTGGGCTACAGTCCATGGATTTGCAGAGTTGGACGCGACTGAAGTGACTGAGCATGCACACATGCAATGTTTTCTGAGAGGCATAGACAGCATTACAGAGTAGGTAAATTTTGAGCTGATAAATGAGGAATAAAAAATGAAAAAGAGGCAGCAAACTGGAGCTTACAGCATGGACAGAATTGTTCAGGTATCAGGGAACAGTAAGTAGAAGTACTAAATAAAAGCTGATGTGTCTAAAACATGTAGAAAGATGACAGACAAGGTTGCAATGTTTTGCAAGGGTCAGGTTTTGCTGTGGATTTTGTTTATCTGGTGGGGGACAGATGAATGTAGGATCAGTATGATCAAAGCTTTTCTGTAAAATGAGTGCACTGTCTTCAATTTTAACACTTTTTAGATTAAATAAAACATGGATGCAGGAAAATTAGTTAGGAAATTATTACAGTTGCCTAGGTATGACATGCTGGTGGCTTGGACTAGGTTGTTTTAAGAGTTAAAATCAGCATGGCAGATTTGTATAGTGTCTGTCTGAAAATGAAAAACTTTCCCCATTTAGAGCTGTAGAAATTTGATAACTGATCTTGAAGTCCATTGTCAAGTGGAAACACTGGAGAAGCACCAGAAACAGTTGGTATGAACCAGTTATGTTATAGATCAGAAAGCTGAAGGCAAGGAAAACTAAAATATGGTGTGACGAACTCCAAGGAAAGAGTGGTTCAAGGAGAGCACAAGCAATTATGCCATGTGCTGCTCAGAGGGCATGTGGAATAATTTTCATAAAGGCGAGATTCAGAAATGCTTTATATGCTGTCAGTCTTGACAAGGGGAGGCTGAGTGTTGAGAGTGTTAAGCTGCAGGTGTGCAACAGCCGCACCGAAGACTTTATCTTGCTGGGAAATAAAGTGTGTGTGTGCGTGTGTAGTTATTTCTTACAATTTTATTTTGTGCTATTGAGAAGTCTTCCAAATGTTGAATCCTGAATTTCTTGAGAAGCTGCAGATAAAAGAAGTTATAAACAACAGAAAGCCTTGCCAACTAAGAAGTGATTGATTGGCATCACAAAACTTCAGCCCAGAACTTTTCTCCAGGGTGCACGTGTGCTAAATCGCTTCATTCATGCCCCACTAATCTCACCCCATGGACTATAGCCTGCCAGGCTCCTCTGTCCATGGGATTCTCCAGGCAAGAATACTGGAGTGGATTGCCATGCCCTCTTCCAGGGGACTGAACTTATGTCTCTTACATTTCCTACATTGGCAGGTGGGTTCTTTACCACCATGGCCACCTGGGAAGACCCTTCTCCAGGATGCTTAGTCCTAATCGATATCGATATCCTTGGCTACAGATGAGGCTCAAGGTTTCCTTTAGCATCTCTGTTCTATTTTTTATAAGATAAGCTAGCTAGGTGACTTCTTTGGACTTTTCTTCTTCTACAGCAAAAACTCTCCTCTATAATTTAACATCAGAAAGATAGAAAAACGAAAGATAGATTAAATGAATGAGACCTCAGAGAAAAGAGACCAGTTGTCTGCAATACACCTTTGTCATATACTAGTTTAATTAAACCATCAGTGAGAAACTTGGCTGCATTACTGTCTTTATCTTGGTCTCTGCTGTTTCTAATCAAAGAAGGATCTAGGAGATGAGAAAGAAAACCTTTCTCTCCTCCACAGAAAGTAACAATCATCTCAAAATATAATTATGATAATTTAATCCTAAAATATTAAAGTACTTGCTCTATCAATTAATAGTTTCTGTGACTTTATAGCTGTCCAAGAGTTGAGAATACAAAAGCTTAAGAAAAATGCTTATTATTGAATATTGAGGCGAAGAAAATTTTCTGCCTGGATCAGGAACATACAATAAAACCTAAAATACTTTAGTTTTCTACATTCTTCATTTGCTGTGTAGCCAATATTGCATTTTTACCTAATAGTAAAATTTCTGGAGTTTTTCGTGACTTTTCTTCTGGTTATTATCAGCTTTTTAAAAAGGGTTAAAAAATGCTCAGCGAGGTTCTACAAGGCTATTGATAGTAATGGAACCTTGTTAATACATTAAAGGTCTTATGAATGTGGCCATAAAATTTCATTACTTTATGTTTCCATGCCTCATCTAAACTTAGGAGCCATTTATGTTATAAGTTCCAGAAGCAATTGGTTTAACACTGTTGACATATTGATATGGCTCTGGACAAATCAGGCTTGAAATATATTAATACAAATTACATTCCCCACAGTGATGTCTTGCTTTTTTTTTCACTATTATTTTTCAAGCCTCTGCAGTACATGGAACACCATTATGATGTATTGACTAATGAATGTCAGGATCGGTCAACATCCACACAGCATTCAAAATAAAACACTGCAAGAGAAAGACAATATGCGAATATCACAAATAAACCAAGTAGGATAGATGCTGTATCACTTTAAAATTTTTTGTTGTGTTGTTCTTTTAGTGTATGGTTTTCTCTGTGTGGATTAGCAAAAGCAATACCTTCTAAATCTATGAAATAAGAAAAAAAAGCAGCATATTCTTTGAGCATATTAATTAGAAAAAAGCCTCCTACTTGGCGTTTGAGCTTGGGTGAGCAAGCCTTGGTAGTGCTTAGTGGTTTTCAAAAATCCCCCTAAGTATTACAAAATTGGTAGAGCTGTAGACTTCCCAAGTGGCACTTGTGGTAAAGAATCCGCGTGCCAATGCAGAAGAGTCAAAAGAGACATAAGTTCAATCCCTGGGTTGGAAAGATCCCCTGGAGGAGGACATGGCAACCCACTGCAGTATTCTTGCCTAGAAAATCCCATGGATAGAGGAACCTGGTGGGTTACAGCCCCTGGGATTACAAACAGTCAGACATGACTGATCAACTGAGCATGTGCACACACAGAACTGTGGAATAGTAAATGTGGCAAAAGTTTTGTACATTTGTCTCTGCATTTCTTTTTTTTTTGTTACTCATCCAATGTTGAATCACCAAGAAGAAAATTTACAAGTGGAAAGCCAAGAGTTTCCATATTTACTATAATTTATGATTATGAAATGCCAACTGTTTAGCAAAATTCAACTGAATTAATAACTTTACTTGCCTTGTACTTTGAGAACCTCAATTTATTGTCAAAATACAGAATGTGTTGTATTGAAACGAGGGGTTGTTTGAATTCACAGTTTCTACCGATAATTTTCTCATAAGAGAATATAAGCTATCTACTTTATCACACAAACTTTTTAAAACTAATTTTCAGTGAATAGAGTTCTTACTCTTGTTGAACTAAAAGATTATCAGAGAAAATCCAGTTTTCTTTTGTTGTACTTTACAAAACAATTTATCTAACACCTCCCTTTCAAGGATTATATTCAATATATTCTCTGATCACATAAATTACACTCAGGAGTTGCTAGAGGCTTGTGTTTTTCTGCTTCTTGAGAAGGACTGAATGTTTCCCTTACTGATGGCAATTTGGTTGAGAAGCTATTTGTGTCATGGACTGAGTGGTTATTTTCAGGGTGTGGGAAATCCCAGGCTTCTAGTCAGTGGAGAAAGATGAGAAACAGTAGATCAGGTGTTCAAAAATATATTTAGAAAGTGTGGTTAAGAAGCTATTGCATGAAGACATCACACGAGCCAACTAAAGAATGTCATGCACCACCTGATACCACAAGAATGAAGTCACTAGCCACCGTAGTCACTACTCTTCAGTGAACTTCACAAAGAATCCAGGGTGGAGAGCAGGAATGAGGTATTCTTTGTTCTGGGGGCAGGGGAAAAATCTGGCAAAACAGGTCTTCAGCTAGTTAAATATTTTTAGGACAAATTTTTGTGAACCAAATTTCTTGTATCTTTTCATACCTAGAAGAGCACTAAAATCATGACTGGAGATAACCGTTCCTTGTGACTCACAGCAACCTTCTGCCAAAATGTGTGCTGGATTGCATGTATCCTCCTTCACCAAAATCATGTGTATGCTGACCTCCCGCCCAACTTTTTGGAGCAATTTCTCAGAGATATCTGAGATGCTGCTTCTGGGCTAGAGACTTCACTTAGTCCCAAGCAAAACTTAACTCACAGCCCTCATGTTGTGCAGTATTTTCAGTTAACGTGAGCAAAATGTCTGAATATTTTTACCACAGTAATTTTACCATTTATTTTATGATTTTAAGTAACACGGTTATATGACAGAAAGAGAGAGATTAACTTCCCCCATATCATATAATCTTGACTTACTAAGAGCTTAGATGATTAGCTAAAAAATAAAACCTAGTGAAATTTTAGGCTCTATAGTTTGAATTATAATTTCAAGAACAGAGAAGCTAGTCTCACAGTTCCCTGTATTATTCATTCTATACATGTATTTTCTTTAGTTTCCAGTGTAAAAATGTTAGGAAATACAGTGACACACTAGAGCATGTCTAAAAAATTTCAAGAAGGATTTTAATATTATCTATAGAATACCAATCATGAAAGCTCTAGAATAATTGCATATTTCTCATTGAATAAGGGGCTTCCCTCATAGCTCAGCTGGTAAAGAATCTGCCTGCAATGCATGAGACTGGGGTTCGATTCCTGGGTTGGGAAGATCCCCTGGAGAAGGAAATGGCAACACACTCCAGTATTCTTGCCTGGAAAATCCCACGAACAGAGGAGCCTGATAGGCTACAGTCCATGGGGTCTCAAGAGTCAGACACGACTTAGCAACTAAACCACCACCACCACCATTAAATAAGAGAATTTTAAATATAGCAAAAGACAGACTAGAAATTCCACTCCTATATGGAAAAGTAGTCATGTAGATATAGAGGATAGACAAGTACAAATGAGTATGTGTAACAGAAAATATACTTGGTGAAGAGTTGCTCTTATTCAGTCACAAAGTCATGTCTGACTCTTTGCAACCCCATGGACTGAAGCACGTGAGGCTTCCCTGTCCTTCATTGTCTCCTGGGGTTTGCTCACAATCATGTACATTGAGTTGGTGATGCTATTTAACCATCTCATTCTCTTCCACCCCCTTATCCTTGTGCCTTAAATCTTTCCCAGCCTCAGGGTCTTTTCCAGTGAGTGGGCTCTTCGTATCATGTGGCCAAAGTATTGGAGCTTCAGCTTTAGCATTAGTCATTCCAGTGACTATTCAGGGCTGATGTCCTTTAGGATTGATTGGTTTGATCTCCTATCAGTGCAAGAAACTCTACTTATATGGTGAAGTATATTTATAAGTTCTTGGATGTAGTCCCAGCAGGACTCCTGCCTTCAGAAGGGCAATTTTGGTGTTGTACTGACCCTTCATTTCAGTTGATGGGTCTTTAACTCAGATACAAGGCTGTGCAGAAAACCAGCCTTCTCATATCAGACAAGTGCATCCTGAGTCTGTCAAGTACCGATGCCTGTGATTACACGCTCACAGCCAATATCATGTCCCACTGTTACTGTCAGCCTCTTTAGTAGAGAAACCATTAAGACTACAATTATACTTGAGTGGCACTTGATTTAAATAAGGATGGTATCAGTGCTTTCTGACCCTTCCTTGAATATATCAAGATCATTTTGTTCCAAGCCTTTGCATTATTCTTCTCTCTGCCTGGAAACTTTGACATTTTCTAATTCACAAGATTGGCTCTTTCTCCGAAACCTCCCTAACCTCTACTCCTGCCCATTGTATCATATTACTTTATTATATTATTTTTCACAGATAGTCCTTTGAAATATTTTGTTATTTGTGTATTATACATCTTCAAAACTGTGTGCAAGCTCTGTGAGAACCAGGACCTCATATTTGCTTATTCACTGCATCTAAGCCCAGAACAGTACACTGGAAATGGAAAGTGTACAAAACCATTGGTTAAATGAAGAAAACTCAAAATATATAACAATCAGTATGTACAAATTATAAGAAGATTAAAGAAAACAATTGAGATGTGGCAAATAAACTTTATTCAACACTTAATAATGTGGACAGTATTCTTTTCGAGAACTACAAAAATAGGATAGAAGGCAAGAAGCCTTTATAGTATAACGAGTAAAGAACATGGAAGAGACAAATATATTTAATTGACTGGGGCCACATAGTTAATCTTTAAGGACATAAGACCAAGAGTTGACTTGGTCTTAGGGGATTGCCTGGCTGGATACACTATATTTCTGGTCAGGCAAAGCATTTGCAGGGATATGAAACTTGTATGTCTTTCAGTTTGCTGATGTGGCACTGTGGGCAGGAGCAGCTCCATATTGGGCCTGGAAAATCATTATTTCAATGGAAGTATAATCTGTGTAGTAAAATTGCTTTGAAGAATAATTTTTATTATTGATACTCTCAGGTATCAGATATACTTCATAATAGGGTTTTGGTTTCCTCTTGGAACATCTACTTCCCAAGTGGCACTAGTGGTAAAGGACCTGCCTGCCAAAGCAGGAGACTTAAGTGACATGGGTTTGATCCCTGAGTTGGGAAGATCCCTGAAGAAGGAAATGGCAAGCTGCTCTAGTATTCTTCCCTGGAAGATTCCATGGAAACAGAATCTGGTGAGCTATAGTCCATGGGGTTGCAGAGTCTGGCACAACTGAGCTCAGACACAACACATGGGGCATCTGCTAGGAACTCGACATAGAAAGCTTAATAATGAGTAAATAGGTAAGTAAATACCTATACAGCTAATTAAATAAATATCCTAGGCCTACAAACAAATTTTTAGTTATAAAAGTTTACTCCCTGTGAAAAACACTGTAACTTTTCCAATGTTCCAACTGGGACTTGCTACACAAAATACCCACCAAAGGAAACATATTTCAGTGAATGAGAGGTTTTGTTATCATAAGGTCTTTCAAGAATGAGAATAAAGCAGGCTATTCATGTTAAATCAATATCAAATTATCAACACCATATCTCTTTGGCTAATATTTCTTTGTACCATTGAAAGAAATGATTCAAGATCTTTTCATGAAATTTCCTTTTTCCAAAAAATAGATGTTCATTTTAAAAGAGAAAGAAAGCTATTTAGAAGTCAACCAGAAAATTAGCTAATTCATTTCTCATCTTCTTTATGTATTGAGAGCTTACTGAGATCAAGAAACTATGCAAATTGGATGATAGCAATCTTTTTCCTTAAAATATTTCTGTAAGTTTTCATTTTCCTAGGGATAAAGTTCAAACATATTAGCACAATGTAGATGAATGTTAATATCACCCTTGCTTACCGCTTACTGTTTCTTTTTATCATTTGACATACTCACCTCCACCAAACCCTCCCCACTGTATTCCACTCGTGCTAAAATATGTCAAGTTGTATGTGCATGACAATAATTATTTTCACCCCACCTGGATTTCACTTTGGCCAGAATCACTTTTCTTCCTCAGCTTTTCATCCTTCAAGCCTTAGATCACACTAACCCCATTTACAAAGGGCTCCCTGACCTCCTTAAGATTTTGCTTGGGGGATAGAGCTTTAGGAAAGCTTATGTGAGCTTAATTATTTACAGGTAAACTTTGTGTTCCTTTAAAAGATAAACAATTTACTATGATACTAATCAAATGCTGAAAAGTTAGTAATGTAAAATGAAAGGTCTTAAAAGATGAATTCTAATAGATGATTTGACACTAGGTCTACAAAGATATGGGCTTCCTGGGTGGCTCAGTGGTAAGGAATCTGCCTGTGATGCAGAAGACACGAGAGATGCCATGGGGTTGATCCCTGGGTTGGGAAGATTCCTTGGAGGAGGGCATGGCAAGCCACTCAGTATTCTTAAGAGCCTGGGAGAATCCCATAGACAGAGGAGCCTGGCAGGCTACAGTCCATAGGCTTGTGCAGAGTCAGGCTTGACTGAAGCGACTGAGCATAAATGCTACAAAGATAGAGATAGGCTTTTTGTTCCTTAAGGATTTATAAGCCTTATATAAGAAGGAAGAGAGAAAGAGATGAAACTGTACAATACAAACTCAAAAATTTATTAGCTACTACAAATTATGGCATGTTTAGTAACACAAAAATTCAAAGGACTGTCAGAGAGGAAGCAGAAATTTATTTGTAGAAGAATTGTGAATTAAATATAGTACAGAAAAATAAAGTTTTTTTTTTTCCTGTCTGGCTAGGTTCTTAGCTGAGATACCCTTGTAATATAAGACAGATTAATGGGATAAAAATTAATTATGTATATACATTTGTTTGTACACAAGCTCAACACAGATATGAAATTCTAAAGGCTACCAGATGGTTGAGGCTTAGTAAAGTAATAGGGGTCCTGGCTTTAAACGTAGGGGAAGACAACTTATAGGAAAGTGAAAAGACAAGATATTTAGTAAACAAAGTTGTCCTGCACTACAGATAAGTGTCTCTGGTGAAAAAGTGATCTCTGGTACTAGCTCCAGAACACCAATTATTTGCTATTTAATAAGAACTGTATTTCCCCAAAAGCTAAATTTTGGACTTCCCTGGTGGCTCAGACAGTAAAGCATCTGCCTACAGTGCGGGAGACCCAGGTTCAATCCCTGGGTTGGGAAGATCCCCTAGAGAAGGCAATAGCAACCCACTCCAGTATTCTTGCCTGGAAAATCCCATGGACAGAGAAGCCTGGTAGGCTACAGTCCACCGGGTCACAAAGAGTCAGATATGACTGAGTGACTTCACGTCACTTTTCACATTTCCCCCAGTGTCCAAAATTATGTTCTTCTTTCCATCCAAAGCCTCACCAGATGTGCACTGAACATCCATATTTCTATTAAGTGTCGCTTTAAGGAAATCTAGTGTTTTCTTTTCCCCCTAACATTCACCTTAAAATTCTTCTAGCCTCTATCCATTCCTTAGTTCCAAAACTACTTGCACTTCATATATTTATTGAGAAGGAGATGTCTTAAGGAATTGGCTCACACAATTTAGTGACTTGCCAGGTAAAAAATCTACAGGGTTAGCCAGTAGACTGGAGACACAGGTAGGAACTTTAGTTTGATTCCAAAGGTGGTCCTGTGGCAGAATTTCCTCTTTATCCAGGGAGGTTTTTTTTTTTTTTTTAAGGCCTTTAACTGTTTGGATGAGGTCCAGCCACATTACAGAGGGCAATCTGCTTTACTCAGTCTACTAATGTAAATTAACATCATTTAAAACTTCTTTCATAGAAATAACTAGAATAGGATTTGATCTCATATCTGGGTATCATGGCCTAGCCAAGTTGACACATACAATTAACCATCACCATCACTATGTTTTTTTCTCTATGGACCTTGTTAATCAGACTAGTTATTCAGATAATGATAGTGAGCATCAAAATCATATCCACAAAGAGAACATAAATTATTGAATGTAAATCATATATATTTTCTAATTTAAAAAGAAAACTATTCCAAAATCATACTTTTATGGAGAAGATACTTTTGAGATAAATTTAGAACTTAAATATGAAAAAAGACCCAACCTCAGTAACTTGATTTATTAGTGTAATTATGTTAAAGAGTGTTTTCAATGAAACCTAATATAGTCTTCACAAAAACAAACATAAAATCTTTTTTTATAACTCCTCTAAAATCCATACTAATAAAAGAGATGGGAAGGGATTGATTTAAATATTGTAAAACACTAATGAGGAACATATTTTTACTGAATTGGCTGAATAAACCAACTATCTCTGCTACATGTTAATTTTATTTTTATTTTCATTTGTGTTTATCTACTGCATGACTACCATCATTTCTTTTCATTATGCTATCATTTTAAAATGCATTATTTTAGCTTTTAAAATAATTTTCTTTGACTTTTATTATGTATTATATGGTTAGAAATAGTTTTATTATTTAGCATTGATAAAGTGATGATAGCTGTCAGTGATGTTTAATGCACTTTTCAAATTTGTCCCTCATTATTCTTGCAGTGTGTTCTGACACCTGATAAATTCAAAACAACTTCAAAAGCACTTAGTCATGTAAATAACAGTCTAAAAGCATTATTAAAAATTTTGAAATCCAGAACTGCATTTAGTCACAATTATAGAATGCAAAGTTGTCAACCCTATCATCAATACTCAGCTATGTGTAAATGATGACCTACCAAAGATTCATTTGACTCTGGAAAAGAATTTGCATGCAAAAGAAAGTTGTGTGCATGTGTCTGTGTGTGTGTGTATGTAGAGGAATAATCATGATAAAGAATGACTGACATATAGAAACTAGTGTCAGTTTTGGGGTCAATTTCTATTAAAAACAGCTCCAATATCCACCAACAGTGCCAATGGGAAGCATTAAATAAAGTTTATTTGGGGTTGCCTTACTACCCATATAGCATGATCCTAAGGAAGTATGAGAAAAGGTACAACTATGTCCAACTAGGATTGGAACCTGGTATTAACTGAAAGTTTTCCTCCTTTTAATTTTAAACTTAATCCATGACAGTATTTGGTAGATGAAAGGAAGTTATTTTTGTTCAGTTCAGTTCATTTCAGTCACTCATTCATGTCTGACTCTTTGCGACCCCATGAATTGCAGCATGCCAGGCCTCCCTGTCCATCACCAACTCCTGGAGTCCACCCAAACCCATGTCCATCAAGTCAGTGATGCCATTCAACCATCTCATCCTCTGTCGTCCCTTCTCCTCCTGCCCTCAATCTTTCCCAGCAACAGAGTCTTTTCAAATGAGTCAGCTCTTCTCATCAGGTGGCCAAAGTATTGGAGTTTCAACTCCAAGATCAGTCTTTCCGAAAGGCTGTTAATACTATAAATTTCGACTAACTTAAAAAAATAATATAAATGCATACAGGATATAAACTCAATTTGGCATAATACTGGTATAATTGATAATATTAATTTGGTTTCAGCAATGCTTTGATGATACTTATTATAAAATGGTTTGAGAATTTAATTAAAACCAACATGAAATATTCATCCATAAAAACTAATTGCCCAAAGTTATTTAAACTAGAGTTACTTAACAATAAATAAATTGCTACTTTGTTCAATCTAGAGATACTTTGAATAAAGTTCAAATTTTAATTTTGGAAGGTAGTAAAGTGAAAGAGGAGAATTAAAAAGTTGGCTTAAAACTCAACATACAGAAAACAAAGATCATGGCATCCGGTCCCATCACTTCATGGCAGATAGATAGGGAAACAGTGGAAAAGTAGCTGATTTTATTTTTCTGGGCTCCAAAATCACTGCAGATGGTGATTGCTACCATGAAATTAAAAGATGCTTACTCCTTGGAAGGAAAGTTATGACCAACCTAGACAGCATATTCAAAAGCAGAGACATTACTTTGCCAACAAAGGTCCGCCTAGTCAAGGCTATCGTTTTTCCAGTGGTCATGTATGGATGTGAGAGTTGGACTATAAAGAAAGGTGAGTGCTGAAGAACTGATGATTTTGAACTGTGGTGTTGAAGAAGACTCTTGAGAGTCCCTTGGACTGCAAGGAGATCCAATCAGTCCATCCTAAAGGAGATCAGTCCTGGGTGTTCATTGGAAGGGCTGATGTTGAAGCTGAAACTCCAATACTTTGGCCACCTCATGTGAAGAGTGGACTCGTTGGAAAAGACCCTGATGCTGGGAAAGATTAATGGTGGTAGGAGAAGGGGACGACAGAGAATGAGATGGCTGGATGGCATTATCGACTCAATGGCCATGGGTTTGGATGGACTCCAGGAGTTGGTGATGGACAGGAAGGCTGGGCGTCCTGCAGTTCATGTTATTGCAGAGAGTCAGACATGACTGAGTGACCGAACTGAACTGAACTGAAAGGACCACAAACTTAACAAGAATTGCAAACAAATTTGTGCCAGAATGTTTGGTAAACTGAAATTCTTTAAGGCAAGACCTCATGTGACTGTTCAGTTCTGTTCAGTCACTCAGTCATGTCCGACTGTTTGCGACCCCAAGTACTGCAGCACACCAGGAATCCTTGTCCATCACCAACTTCCACATTTTACTCATACCCATGTCCATTGAGTCAGTGAAGCCATCCAACCATCTCATCCTGTCGTCCCCTTCTCCTCCTGCCCTCAATCTTTCCCAGCATCAGGGTCTTTTCCACTGAGTCAGTTCTTCGGTCAGGTGGATGTTTATGTTAACATTCAATGAAAATGCTATTAATATTTTTATACTGTATATAAAAATGAACAAATAACAAACAGAAGCCTGAGAGTAAGAGATAAATTAGAAATTTACCTCAATTAAAAGTTTCTCAGAAAAAAAAAAGATGCACATCTCTGACTCTGAAGTAGAGAATGGTTTCTTGGATATAGCACCAAACTACAGGCAACAAAAGAAAAATTATATAAAGCAGACTTCATCAAAATTCAGAAAGTTACTCTGGAGAACATTATCGAAAGCATATCAAGACAGCATACCAAATGGTAGAAAAGATTTGCAAAACATATATCTGATAAAGAGTGGTATTTAGAATATATAAAAGGCTCTTAGAAGCCAAAAATAAAAAGAAATAACTCATTTCAAAAAAAGGAACGTATCTGAGTAGCCTTTTCCCCCAAGACAATGTATAAATGGCAAGTAAATACATGAAAAAAACTTTCTATCTGGGAAATGCAAACTAATACCAAAATGGGATATCATTTCTCCCACAGGAATGGTTAACATAAAAAATGTTTATAATAACAAGTGTTGGCAAGGATATGGAGAAATTGAAACCCTTATAAACTGATGGCAGGAATGGAAAAGAATGTAGCTGCTTTGCAAAACCGTTTGGTCATCGTTTCAAAAGTTAAACATAGAGTTATCATATAATCCATTAATTCAACTCAAAGATTGAAGTGCATACTAAGTGAAAATGAAGATTATTGAAAATAAACACCCACACAAAAGCTCATATATCACTATTAACACCAGTATTATTTATAATAGTCAAAATGGAGAAACAACTCAAATGCCCATCAACTGATAAATGCATGAAACCAAATGTTTTGTACAATGGGATATTATTCTGAAATAACTGAGAACCTATTACATAGGGGGAAGTGAGTCGGAAAAAGAAAGATAAGTATTGCATTCTAAAGCACATATACAGAATCTAGAAAAATGGTACTTAAGAAGTTATAGGACAGCAGTGGAGAAACAGACATAGAGAATAGACTTATGGACATGGGGAGAGGTGAGGAGAGGGTGAGATGTATGGAAAGAGTAACATGGAAACTTACATTACCATATATAAAATAGATAACCAATGGGAATTTGCTGTATGGCTCAGGAAACTCAAACAGGGGCTCTGTATCAATCTAGAGGGGTGGGATAGAGAGGGAGATGGGAGGGAGAAAAACAGAAAAAAATGGTAATATAGAGATACATGTTATAACTTGAATGAGCCTTGAAATCATTATGTTCAATGAAAGAAGTCAGTCATAAATGGTCACACATATACTGGTATATATGCCTAATATAAAATAAGCTTATAAATATGTCTGCATATGTGTGAGTATACTTCAAAAGACCACATTTTAATTATCTAAGAATTGACTTTTACATAGATGCTTACTCAGAGATTTAAAATTATACCATATGTGCCGGAGACAAAAATGAAATACACATGTTCCTTTGAGAGTATATATTCATAACATTTGAAATTTTGTAAATTTCCTTTGTGTATAGTTCATGTTTTGACAAAACATATATGGTCCATATGGTAAAAGAAACAATGAAAGCAAGCATCAGAGTTCTGAAAGAATTTCATGTTTCAGTTCCCTTGGCTTTTTTTCTTGTACATGGGCCACGCTGTGTCACTGGATTCAACTAGTGTGGTCTGTGTAAGAAAACTTGGTTTCCTGTGTATTCAAATCAATGCTCCAAGCAGGATTTTATACTTCAAGCAAGATTCTATGGCATTTGAAAACTTTTAGTTAAAAGAGCTGTGCCTGGGAGTTGCCAGGGGAGTTTAAGTGTTTAAACAACAGATAACAAATCCTACTGCCCTTGTCTTGGCCAAGAGTCAACAGACATCTAACTATCCCCAGAGATGAGTTTTTTCAGTCTATCTGTAAATCAACTCTACCTACTACACATAGCAACTTGTCACACGTGATTACTGAATACTTGACACATGGCTTTTGGAAGTGTAGAATTAAATATTATTTACTATATATTTAAATTACTATAAAATTACACAGCCATATGTAACTAATGAATGTAGTCCTGGACAGCACAGATCTGATTATTTACAATATCCAAGGTGGTTCAGATGGTAAAGAATCTGCCTGCAATGTGGGAGGCCTGGATTCAATCCCTGGGTTGGCAAGATCCCCTGGAGAAGGAAATGGCAACCTTCTCCAGTATTCTTGCCTGGGATTTCCATGTACAGAGGAGCCTGGAGGGCTACAATCATGGGGTCACAAAGAGCTGGACATGACTGAGTGACTTTCACTTTCACTAATGGCTATATAAATATAAATAACTACACATACAAACAGAACAAGTACATCTGTAGAACCCAAAATGTTTTACTGTATTATTTAAGTGTGGGTATGAAAAATAATGTCCAAATACCAATTCATAATTGTCCCAGTTTAAGCTGTGTGTGTATCATTGGCTGTTACATGAGTTTCTCCTATCTAAAGAGAATTATACTGTATTTTTTTAATCTTAAAGACTTCATCTGAAAACCCTATTTTTTTTTTTTTACATTTGGAGTGGATCATAAATTTGGTTAAACTTACTTACTTAAAGATAGCTTTATTTGACAATGCATGCATGCATGCTATGCTAAGTCACTTCAGCTGTCTCCGAATCTTTGACCCTATGGACTGTAACTCTCCAGACTCCTCTGTCCATGGGAGTCTCCAGGCAAGAATACTGGAGTGGGTTGCTGTTTCCCCCTCCAGGGGATCTTCCCAACCCAGGGATCGAGCCCATGTTTCCTATGTCTCCTGAATTGGCAGGTGGGTTCTTTACCACTAGTGCCAGATTTTCCGAGAATAGATTCTAAGATGTGAATCCATTTTATTCTGCATAGCTTATTCTCTGTCTTGGGTATTTTTTTTTAATTTTAAATTATTTGCAATCCCCTTTTTTTTTTTTTGCACTTTTTGTAGAACAGAAAAGGCAAAAGGATAATAGCCAAAATACTAAAAAACTCCAAGATGGACGGGTCATGGTGGAGAGTTCTGACAAAACGTAGTCCACAGGAGAAGGGAATGGCAAGCCATTTCACTGTTCTTGCCTTGAGAACCCCATGAACAGTATTAAAAAGGGAAAAAAAGATAGGACACTGAAAGATAAACTCCCCAGGTCGGTAGGTGCCCAATATGCAATCAGTGGAGAAACAACTCCAGAAAGACTGAAGAGACGGAACCAAAGCAAAATCAACATCCATCTGTGGATGTGACTGGTGATGGAAGTAAAGTCTGATGCTGTAACAGCAATACTGCATAGGAACATGGAATGTTAGGCCCATGAATCAAGGTAAATTAGAAGTAGTGAAACAGGAGATGGCAAGAGTGAACACCAACATTTTAGGACTGGAATGGGTAAATTTAACTCAGATGACCATTATAACTACAACTGTGGGCAAGAATCACTTAGAAGACATGGAGTAGCCATCTAGTCAACAAAAGAGTCTGAAATGCAGTACTTGGATGCAATCTCAAAAATGACAGAATGATCTCTATTTGTTTCCAAGGCAAACCATTCAATATTATGGTAATCCAAGTCTACGCCCTGACCAGTAATGCTAAAGAACCTGAAGTTGAATGGTTCTATGAAGATCTACAAGACCTTTTACAACTAACACCTAAAAAGATGTCCTTTTCATTATAGGGGATTGGAATGCAAACGTAAGAAGTCAAGAAATACCTGGAGTAACAGGAAACTTTTGCCTTGGAGTACAGAATGAAGCAGGGCAAAGGCTAATACAGTTTTGCCAAGAGAACGCACTGGTCATAGCAAATGCCCTTTTCCAACAACTCAAGAGAAGACTCTACACATGGACATAATCAGATAGTCAACACGGAAATCAGATTGATTATATTCTTTGCAGACAAAGATGGAGAAGCTCTATACAGTCAGCAAAAACAAGAATGGGAACTGACTGTGGTTCAGATCATGAACTCATTATTGCCAAGTAAAGACTGAAATTTAAGAGAGTGGGGAAAACCACTAGACCATTCATGTATGACCTAAATCGCATCCCTTACGATTATACAGTGGAAGTGAGAAATAGAGTCCAGGGATTAGATATGATAGACATAGTTCCTGAAGAGCTATGGACAGAGATTCATGACATTGTACAGGAGGCAGGATCAAGACCATCCCCAAGAAAAAGCAATGCAAAAAGACAAAATGATTGTCTGAGGAGGCCTTACAAGTAGCTGTGAAAATAATAGAAGTGAAAGGCAAAGGGAAAAAGAAGAGATATACCAATTTGAATGTAGAATCCCAAAGAATAGCAAGGAGAGATAAGAAAGCCTTCCTCAGTGATCAATTTAAAGAAAAAGAGGAGAGTGAAGTAAGCCAGAAGCAAAAACAACAATACAGTATATTAACGCATATATATGGAATTTAGAAAGACAGTAACGAGAACCCAACATGGGAGACAACAAAAGGAACGCAGATGTATAGAATAGACTCGTGGACTTTGTGGATGAGGGTAAGGGTGGGATGATATGGGAGAAGGGCATTGAAGCATGTTAATTGTCATGTGTCTAATCAATCGCCAGCCCAGGATTGATGCTCGGGACTGGTGCAGCGAGATTTCCCAGGGGGGAGGGAGGAGGGAGGGGGGTTCCGGAGGGGAAGCATATGTAAACCCATGGTGATATCATGACATTGTATGGCAAAAACAATTTAAAAAAAAAAAGAGGGAAACAATAGAAAGAGAAAGACTAGAGATCTCTTCAAGAAAATTAGAGATACCAAGGGAAAATTTCAGGCAAAGATGGGCTCAATGAAGGACAGAAATTTTATGGACCTAACCAAAACAGAAGATATTAAATATTAATATAAATATTAAATGCTATTTTTACACTGAAATGTCTATATACTTGTTCAGTTCAGTTTACATAAACGTAAGGTGTATTGCCTAAGAATGAATTCTAGTACCCTGATGCATATCTTTATGGTGGTATCATACCCTCTTGAATGTGGTAGCTTTGCAAAAGTTTTTAAATAAAGAAATTTGAGTTCTTCAGCCTTACTCTTTTTTACTCAAAAATGTTTTGGCCTTTATCAATTTCTATAAAGAAGCCAAATTGGATTTTAGAGGGATTGTGTTGAATCTATAGATCAGTTTGGAAGACTTGCCATTCTAAAATGTCATGTCTTCTCATAATAAACATGGGATGATTCTTCATTTGTGCTGGGTGCTTAGTTGCTCAATCATGTCTGGCTTGTTGCGACCCCATGGACTGTAACCCACCAGGCTCCTCTGTCCTTGGGGATTCTCCAGACAAGAATGTTGGAGTGGGTTGCCATGCCCTCCTCCAGGGGATCTTCCCAACCCAAGGATGGGACCCAGGTTTCCCGCATTGCAGGGGGATCGTGTACCATCGGAACAATGAGGGAACTCCAGGAATACTGGAGTGGGTAACCTATCCCTTCTCCAGAAGATCTTCCTGACCCAGGAGTCTCTCCTACATCGTTTCAGTTCAGTCGCTCAGTCGTGTCCGACTCTTTGTGACCCCATGAATCCCAGCACGACAGGCCTCCCTGTCCATAACAAACTCCCGGAGTCTACCCAAACTCATGTCCATAGAGTCGGTGATGCCATGCAGCCATCTCATCCTCTGACGTCCCCTTCTCCTCCTGCCCTCAATCCTTCTCAGCATCAGGGTCTTTTCCAATGAGTCAACTCTTCTCATGAGGTGGCCAAAGTATTGGAGTTTCAGCTTCAACATCAGTCTTTCCAATGAACACCCAAGACTGATCTCCTCTAGGATGGACTGCTTGGATCTTCTTGAAGTCCAAGGAACTCTCAAGAGTCTTCTCCAACACCACAGTTCAAAAGCATCAAATCTTTGGCACTGAGCTTTCTTCACCATCCAACTCTCACATCCATACATGACTACTGGAAAAACCATAGCCTTGACTAGATGGACCTTTGTTGGCAAAGTAATGTCTCTGCTTTTAAATATGCTATCTAGGTGGGTCATAAACTTCCTTCCAAAGAATAAACATCTTTTAATTTCATGGTAGTAATCACCATCTGCAGTGATTTGGGAGCCAAAGAAAATAAAGTCTGACACTGTTTCCACTGTTTCCCCATCTATTTCCCATGAAGTGATGGGACCAGATGCCATGATCTTAGTTTTCTGAATGTTTAGCTTTGAGCCAACTTTTTTACTCTCCTCTTTCACTTTCATCAAGAAGCTTTTTAGTTCCTCTTTATTTTCTGCCATAAGGGGGGTGTCATCTGCATATCTGAGGTTATTGATATTTCTTCCAACAATCATGATTCCAGCTTGTGCTTCCTCCAGCCCAGTGTTTCTCATGATGTACTCTGCAGATAAGTTAAACAAACAGGTTGACAATATACAGCCTTGACATACTCCTTTTCCTCTTTGGAACCAGTCTGTTGTTCCATGTCCAGTTCTAATTGTTGCTTCCTGACCTGCATACAGGTTTCTCAAGAGACAGGTTAGGTGGTCTGGTATTTCCATTGTTTTCAGAATTTTCCACAGTTTATTGCGATTCACACAGTCTAAGGCTTTGGCATAGTCAATAAAGCAGAAATAGATGCTTTTTTTGGAACTCTCTTGCTTTTTTGATGATACAGCGGATGTTGAGATTTGATCTCTGGTTCCTCTGACTTTTCTACAACCAGCTTGAATATCTGGAAGTTCATGGTTCATGTATTGCTGAAGCCTGGCTTGGAGAATTTTAAGCATTAATTTGCTAGTGTGTGAGGTGAATGTAATTGTGCAGTAGTTCGAGCATTCTTTGGCATTGCCTTTCTTTGGGATTGGAATGAAAACTGACCTTTTACAGTCCTGTGGCCATTGCTAAGTTTTCCAAATTTGCTGACATATTGAGTGTAGCACTTTCACAGCATCATCTTTTAGGATTTGAAATAGCTCAACTGGAATTCCATCACCTCCATAGCTTTGTTCTTAGTGATGCTTTCTAAGGCCCACTTGACTTCACATTCCAAGATGTTTGACTCTAGGTGAGTGATCACACCATCATGAATATCTGGGTCATGAACATCTTTTTTGTACACTTCTTCTGTGTATTCTTGCCACCTCTTCTTAATATCTTCTGCTTCTGTTAGGTCCATACCATTTCTGTCCTTTATCGAGCCCATATTTGCCTGAAATTTTCCCTTAGTATCTCTAATTTTCTTGAAGAGATCTCTAGTCTTTTCCATTCTGTTGTTTTCCTCTATTTCTTTGTACTGGTCGCTGAGGAAGGATATCTTATCTCTCCTTGCTATTCTGTGAAACTCTGCATTCAAATGGGGATATCTTTCTTTTTCTATTTTGCTTTTCACTTCTTTTCTTTTCACAGCTATTTGTAAGGCCTCTCCAGACAGCCATTTTGCCTTTTTGCATTTCTTTTCGATGGGAATAGTCTTAATCTCTGTCTCCTGTACAGTGTTAGGAACCTCCATCCATAGTTCATTAGGCAATCTGTTTATCAGATCTGTTCCCTTAAATCTATTTCTCACTTCCACTGTATAATCGTAAGGGATGCAATTTAGTTCATACCTGAATGATCTAGTGGTTTTCCCCACTTTCTTCAATTTAAGTCAGAATGTGGCCATAAGGAGTTAATGATCTGAGCCACAGTCAGCTCCCAGTCTAGTTTTTGCTGACTGTATAGTGCTTCTCCATCTTTGCCTGCAAAGAATGTAATCAATCTGATTTCGGTGTTGACCACCTGGTGACATCTATGTGTAGAGTCTTCTCTTGAGTTGTTGGAAGAGGGTGTTTGCTATGACCAGTGCGTTCTCTTGGCAAAACTGTGTTAGCCTTTGCCCTGCTTCATTCTGTACTCCAAGGCAAAATTTGCCTGTTACTCCAGGTGTTTCTTGATTTCCTACTTTTGCATTCTAGTCCCCTATAATGAAAAGTCCTACATTGTTTAGTTCAACAACTTTAGTTCATTGATTATAAATTTTATGTTCGTTTTTAAAAAATATATCCCTAATTATTATATATTTTCTGTTAGTTATTCTTTTTTTTTTTTTTTTTTACTATTAGGAAGCCTCTGGCTTTCGAACTGTACTAACTCTATATCATTAAAAAGATGGCTGATAATTCAACTGCCACAATAAAAACTGTTGTTACTCATGGCTCGAAAACAAAAACAAAGTATATCTGCTTGGCCCTTCATGAGCAAAATAGATGTTTAACACCCTCTTTGAAAGTGAAAGTGAAGATGTTAGTTGCTCAGTTGTTTGCTGACACTTTGGGACCCCATGAACTGTAGACTGCCAGGCTCCTCATTCCATGGTATTCTCCAGGCAAATATACTGGAGGGGATAGCCCTTCCCTTCTCCAGGCAGAAGAGAGAGCCCTTCCCAAACCAGGGACTGAATCCAGGTCTCCTGCATTGCAGACAGATTCTTTACTGTCTGAGGCACCAGGGAAGCCCTAATTGTTTCTAATTACAAGCAGAAAAAGAAGCAGCAGCACAACATGTTAATGCAAAGTCCCTTGTATCTTCTAAATGTGATCCACCTATGTAGATCATACATATACAGTCACAGCTGCAAAGGAATCAAAGGAAGGAGTATGTGCATGAGAATCTATACACAAATATTTTTTTTTCCTTTTTCCATTTCAACAATAGAATAAAGCACCCTAGAAGTGTGTTAAATGGTAGCCCTTAAATATACTGATCACAACACACACTCAAAATTAAACATGAAGAGCCAAATAGCATGGTATAGAATGAAAGAAAAAATTAACGCTTATTACATAGAGTAAGTGGGAGTTTTCTAATACATTGGTTTTCTCAGTCTATGTATACCTTTTTTAAAAAATTAAAGTATAGATTTACAATGTTGTGTTAGTTTTAGATGTACAGAAAAGTGATTCAGTTATATATTTTATATGTATATATTCTTTTACCAATTCTTTTCCATTATAGGGTACAATATATTGAAAATAGTTCTTTGTGCTATAATCCTGAGCTTCTAATGTATCCTTTTCCCTTCTTCCCACTTGGTACCCATAAGTTTGTTTCGTATGTCTGTAAGTATATTTCTGTTTTGTAGGTTAAGTTCATTTGTATAATTTTCTTTTTAGATTCCACAGATAAATGATATCATATGGTATTTGTATGTTTGTTTTCAGTTGATGTATAAAATATATCCTCACTATGTGTTGTAGTAGAATGTCTTGAAGATAAATCCACAGCAGTAAAAGAACAGAATAAATATTGTACATTAATCATGCTCAATACAGGAAAAGTATTAAATAGCTTTACATTTAATAACCTTGTAAATGCTTTTATTATCAAAGTAAATGCTGCAATTTAATTTTTAAATTTAAAATCAAATAAATAGCTTAAAACACTGGGTAGGGCAAAAATAGATAGATATAGATACATATATAGATATATGACTTACAGAGTTTCTGAGATAGCATTTGCAAATAATAACAAACCAAAATAAATACTATAATGAAAGCGCTGACTTGGAGAAACTCATATGATAATATTGGAAGCTTTTTAAAAATTGCAGCAATTTCAATTTATGTCTATAGTTTGTGTCAGCTACTTTATATTTAGGGCTATAGTTTAAAACAGATTTCCAAAATGGAATATTTTATGAAATAGTAAAGTACTCTAGCTCTGTTTCTTAGCTAAAATTATCACAATTTTAAATGAATTTGTTTTTATCTCAGTTGTTGCCCAACACTGTTTTAATTAGGTTAAATACAAAGTTGTATTGTACAATTAAATAATTGAGTTATTTTGGGGAATTGTTTGTTATAGTCAAAACCTCAGTGAAAGCTCATGTAAACTTTAGAGAAAGTACTTTCAGCACAATAAATATTAATATATTTGTGTCAAGCCAACAAATGCTCAAGGAGATTATACATCAAAATCACTAAGTAAGATAAAGCACTAAAAGCAAGTGGGACTTTGAATGGGAGCATTATAGTTTCTTTCCTTTAAAGCAATTCACTTTGGTTAAATTTTCCAAAATTTAAGGCAAGCATAATACACACACATACATACATTTTTGCTTCCTAACACAGTTTATTTATATCATGCTCCTAATTATTATTAGAGTTCACAGAGCACGGTAGTTACCAGCTTAGAATAGGAAGCTGTACCTTCTGCTTTCAAAACCAACTCAACTCCTCTTTACTGTTCAGTCTCACATAGGTGACATAACTTGCCTCTATCTCTTTTTATTAATTAAAAGTTTTGAAAAGTAGTTTTATTTATCTGTTAAAGTTAAAAAAAATGAGTCCTGTTAGAGTTTGGTTTGTGAGGGTAGAACTGAGGATTTGATAGAAACCATAACTTGCAAAACAAACTACCATTTTCCACAAAACAGAAAGCTTGTACTCAGCCAAATTAGGATTGGAGACTTAGTCCAAATTCCATTAATATAAGTTTTTATTGACCCATTTGTTCTAAAGTCAGACATGTACAGATTTGTAAAAGCCCTGCATTCTGAAATAAGGCTACTGACTATTCTAGCAACTCAGTTGTTTCACATTTCTGAAAATGCTTGCCAGTATATTCGTCTGATTAAATCTAGTTCTTGAAATGACATGAGCACTTTTTTCTAATCCCCTTTTTGGGGTTCTTCATGATTCCTACAGTGTTTATTCTTCAATTGCTAATGTATCAGTGTTAACTTTGTGTGACTACGCATGTGTTCATACAGATCTTTAGATGGTTAACTTAACTCTCTTTTCCATACTTTCATCATCTCTAAGTGGAGGGTTAAGTTTTTCCCATATAAATGGTTGATGTGAGAACTGGTTGAAATGATACATATATTCATAAGTGATACATACATTCATAGGTTAAAAACATGATAAGTGTTTGCTTTTATTCTCTCTTTTTTCATTATTTATGTTCTTCTCCATTTATAATTTGATGACAAAAAATACCCTAATACCTTAGACATGAGTAAACCAGTAAGAAAACATGTGAATTTTTAAAGTTTTGATTAATTTAGTTTTTAATTGAAGGATAACTGCTTCATAAAATTTTGTTGTTTTCTGTCAAACATCAACAAGGATCAGCCATAGATGTACATATGTCCCCTCCCTCCTATCTCCCTTCCCATCCCACCCCTCTAGATTGTTAGAGTCCCTGTTGGAGTTCCCTGAGTCAAAAATAAGTCCTTCATCTTAAATATCTTTTTAAAAACTTTCATTCCTTTAAAATTCAAATAAACTAAAAATTAAATAAACATAGCTGAAAATAATCTAACAAATTTCAACTCTATGCTTTTGTTACATTTCTATTCTTTGTGCTGTGGAGAGAATATTCTTGTGTAATTATAGAAAATTAAACATTTTGTTAATTCTTGTTTTTCTGCCTATCACTTGATCAAGATGTAAAATTTCCTAGTTGTTTCAACAAATTGATTTTTTTAATCATTTCTGTGGATGTTTCCAAAATGTACTCTTTTTCCTTTTCTCTATTGATGCTATTGTTTTTGATACATTACTTAAGTGTCATATACAAAGCTAAGTAATTTCTATACATCACCTTATAAAATTCTCACAACTATCTTATAAATTTGGAATTATTGTAGCTAAGAAAAATTAGTTATTTTCCAAATTCCCATATCAAATCATGGAGATAAGATGATTCAGTCATGATTTTCTATGGCTTGTTTTGTTGCCTGGGATAATGTGAATCAAATCCTAGCTTAACAACAACTCTGTGCCCACCAACAGCATAAATGACATTTTAATTTGGAGGGCCTTTGTGTAAGTAGGGCTTGGAATTATTTATATTTCTTCATGGAAGTGGAGTTTTCTCACCATTTATCTCACTAGTGTAATCCACACATATTTATCAGAAAATTTGTAAATATAGAAAATGATGGAGAGTCATTGTAAAACTACGTCATAAACTCCTTTAAAACTACTCCTTTGAGTGTCAAATTTCAAGTTTTGAGGCTTGAGTATGAGAGATGTTATCATGTCCCTATTGTTTAAAAAATATTTTGAAATTACAGATATTATTTCTCCTCTGTACACAAAAAAGCAGAACTAATATAGACTTATAACTTCAAAAGTTACTTTAGAATAGAAACATACACACACACAAACATGAAGAGAGATTTATTTATAAGACAAAGAAGCACATATAATATTCTTAAGTATTGTAAACCAATGCATGTTACATGGACACAGAGTTTGTTGAAGGCACATACGTACAGATATATCACAAGATCATGATGTTATACCATCAGACAGCGAGTTTACAAGAGAACATTTAGGTAGTCAATCAGAGTTTTAGAAATGCTCCTAAGTCACACTTCTTTTGATACTCAGAGACTCATTTCTATGTATGTTAATTACTCTAAAATTTTAGCTACTAAAGGTGAGTGAAGGATTGGAAGAGCTTTCTGAAGAGTTGAAAACCCCCAAGTAACTGGAAACAGACTACAGTAACAAAAAGTCTCTCACCAACAGACTTTATTTTCTTCAGAGAACCATGAGAAAATAGTAGATGATGGAGACAGTCCCTCTACTATCATTGAAATTTAGCGGCTTTAAAAACCCACCTTCCCTCATTTCTATCTCCCTAAAAAGAGCGAATTTGTAAGCTTATACATACAAGAAAATATTGAAGATTTATTCTGATCGAAATCATATGATGACTCCTACAAGATAACTAAGAAGAAACCTAGATGACCTTAGATATGGCTATGGCTTTCTGGGTAAAACACCAAAGGCAAGATTCATGAAAGAAAGAACTGATAAGTTAGGTGTCCTTAAAATTACAATTTCTCTTCTGTGAAAAACACTGTCAAGAGAATGAGAAGACAATCTACAGACTTATAAATGAAGAACTCTTAAAATTCAAGAAAGGACACAGCTTGATTTAAAAAAAAAAAAAAAGGCCAAAGACCTTAACAGACACCTCACCAAAGAAGATACAGAGAGAGCAATAAGCATGTAAAAAGATGGCCCACCTATGTCATGAAGGAAATCTAAATTTAAAGGAGATGCACTTCCCACTGTCACCGAAATCCACAAAACTGACAACAGCAAGTGCTGGCAAATACACAGAGCAACAGGAACGTTCATTCAGTGCTTATGGGAACACACAATGTTGCAGAGGTTTTGGAAGGCCATTTGGTGTTTTACAAATCTAAAGGTACTCTTACCATGTGCGTTCTTGCTAAGTTGCTTCAGTCATATCCAACTCTTTGTGACCCTATGGACTGTAGCCCTCCAGGCTCTTCTGTGCATGCATTTCTCCAGGCAAGAACACTGAAGTGAGTTGCTATTTCCTTTTTCAGGGGATCTTCCTGACCCAGGGATAGAACCTGTGTCTTCTCTGTCTCCCACAGATGCTTTAACACTGAGCCACTAGGGAAGTAGTATGGTCCAGCAATCACTCTCCTTGGTATTTACCCCAAAGAGTTGAAAACTTATGTCCACATAAAAACCTGCACATGGATTTTTTTTTAGAAGCTTTATGCTAAATTCCCATAACATGGAAGCAACAAGATGTATATAAATAAACTGTGGCAAATTCCAATGCAATAGTGTTGTTGTTCAGTCACCCAGTCATTTCCAACTCTTTGAGACCCCATGGACTGCAGTACGCAAAACTTCCCTATCCATCACCAACTCCCAGAGCTTGCTCAAACTCATGTCCATCAAGTTGGTGATGCCGTCTAACCATCTTGTTTTCTGTCATCCCCTTCTTCTCCTGCCTTCAATCTTTCCCAGCACCAGGGTTTTTTTCTAATGAATCGGCTCTATGCATCAGATGGCCAAAGTATCAGAGCTTCAGCTGCAGCATCAGTCCTTCCAATGACTATTCAGGATTGATATCCTGTAGGATTAATTGGTTGGATCTCCTCGCTGTCCAAGAGACTCTCAAGAGTGTTCTCCAACACCACAGTTCAAAATCATCAACTCTTTGGTGCTCAGTCTTCTTTATGGTCCAAACCTCACATCCATACAAGACTATAGGAAAAACCTTAGCTTTGACTAGATGGACCTTTGCCGGGAAAGTAATGCCTCCGCTTTTTAATATGCTGTCTAGATTATTTAGAACTTTTCTTCCAAGGACCAAGCATCTGTTAATTTCATGGCTGCAGTCATGCAGCCTGCAGTGATTTTGGAGCCCAAGGCAAGAAAGTCTGTCACTGTTTCCATTGTTTCCCTATTTTCTATGAAGTGATGGGACCAGATGCCATGATCTTCATTTTTTGAATGTTAAGTTTTAAGCTAGCTTCTTTTTCACTCTCCTCTTTCACCTTCATCAAGCTCTTTAGTTCTTCTTCACTTTCTGCCAATGCAATAGTATTTAGTACTAAAATGAAATGAGATAGCAAACCATAAAAAGACACGGAGGATCTTTAAAATCATATTACTAAGTGAAAGAAGGCAATCTGAAGAGGCAACATATGGTATGATTCCAACTATATGGCATTCTGGAAAGGCAAAAACTATGGAGACAGTTAAAAAGGTAGCAAGGGGAGGAATGAAAATGGAACATAGATGATTTTTAGAATAGTGAAAACACTCTGTATGGCACTCTGATGGATACATATCATTATACTAGAATGTGCAAAAACAAGAGTGAATTGTAGCATAAACTGTGGACTTTAGGCAATGATTATATGATGATGTGTCAATGTAGGTTCATCAGTTATAGCAAAGGTATCAGTGTGTGGGGGATGTCAATAATGGGGGATGCTCTGCCTGTTTCAGGAGCAGAGTCTACACTGGAAGTCTGTACCTTCCTCTTAATTTTTCAGGGCACTTCACATTGCTCTTAAAATAGAAAGTCTTTTTATGAAAAATCAGTAGGTCAGTAGGTAAAGATCTTTACTTTTATATTGAAATGAAACTTTACTAACAGGAAAAAACTTTGCTGTATGGATTAGTCTTAGAGTCTAGCTAACTGACATTAGTTTTAACTTCAGGTTTGTTCACTCTACTATTTTAAATATTTTTAGTTAGCTGAAAGAAAATCCAGAGCTAACACAACATAGAAAATCCCCAAACAATACCATTTCTTGGAAGTCTGCTTTTACAAAGCCTCAAAGGATTTACTAAATTGAAGTGCAAGTAGGAAGGGACAAAGATGCAAAGCTTGTCAAATTCCCAGTTGGAGTAATGGATCAATGTTTGTACAAATTGCTAAGCTGTTCACAGAGGAGAAACCAATACTTTGAACAAGTCCTCCGTTGCTAAGACAGGGAAAAAGTTGCATTTAATTCTCTGGAGATTTTTCCCCCATAGTAAAGAAATGGAATGAAGAATGAATCTTAATTGAGCTTTTCATCTGAAGTGTTAACTTTGGTCTCTATATTTGTGAAGCCAGACCGCTTTTTCAAGCAGATCGTGGAGACAGTAGATCCATCTTCACCAAATCACAAACTGCTGCCTTAGATCTAGCTAAAGAAAGAAAGGGCTTCCCTCATGGCTCAGATGGTAAAGAATCTGCCTGCAATGCAGGAGACCCAGGTTCAATCCATGGATCAGGAAGATCTCCTGGAGAAGGGAATGGTACCCACTCCAGTATTCTTGCCTGGATAATTCTTTGGACAGAGGAGCCTGGTGGGCTACAGCCCATAGGGTTGCAAAGAGTTGGACATGACCTAGCAACTACTACTACTACACTGAAGACAATACTAACCTAAGACAATTATAATCTTAACAAAAACAACAGCAACAAGAGTAATCATCACTGTTATGTAATTTTAAAGAAAAATGCCTATATAAAATAATTATGTCCAAACTACATTAAAAAAAGAGTCCAATTTTCCTCATTGTTCTTTTTTTTAATTTTTTCCCATTATTTATTTATTTGTTTTAATTTTATTTACATTATCATGTTGGTTTTGCCATACATTGACATGAATCTGCCATGGGTATACATGTGTTCCCCTTCCAGAACCCCTCTCCCACCTCCCTCCTGATTCCCTCTCTCTGGGTCATCCCGGTGCACCAGCCCTGAGCATCAAACCTGGGCTGGCAATTGATTTCACATATGATGATTAACATGTTTCAGTGCCATTCTCTCGTATCGTCCCACCCTTGCCCTCTCCCATAGAGTCCAAAAGACTGTTCTATACATCTGCGTTTCTTTTGCTGTCTCACATACAGGGTTCTTGTTACCATCTTTCTAAATTCCATATATATGCGTTAGTATACTGTATTTTTGTTTTTCTTTCTGGCTACTTCACTCTGTATAATAGGTTCCAGTTTCATCCACCTCAGTAGAACTGATTCAAATTCAGTCACTAAGTCTTATGCAACTCTTTGCAACCCAATAGACTGCAGCATCCCAGGCTTCTCTGCCCTTCAATATCACCTGGAGTTTGTTCAAATTCATATTCATTGAGATGCTTATAGTGAGGGAGGCATCTTGCTCAGTTTACAAAGGGATACTATGACAGTGATTCTCAAACTGTTTGGTCTCATAGTACCTTTATAAGTTTAAAAATTATTCAGAATACCAAATGTCGTTTCTTCCTGTTGGTAATATTATCAACATTTACCATAAAATACTGAGAAATTGTAAATATATTTATCTATTTAGACATTTTAAAATAATCATAATTGAGTCCAGGATGCTATAGTCAGAGATAGCACAAGGTAGGTGAGAACAAGAAATGCATTTTCTGTTCTCTGCCAATATCTGCTTCAAGAAAAATGATTATGGACAAGAAGCATATTTGAGTTTTTATGCCTTTTCAGTGAAGAGACACTTCTATCAGCAGACAGCTATACAGTAAAATTTTCACCAAAGTGCCACATACTTTATGGAGCATCTTGCTTCATAGTTCATGTATATAGATCGATACTTCTAGGCAAAGAAATGGAGACCAGTTGGCAAGCCAAGCACAGTACAGAATAAAAGAGGACGCTCCATATAAATCTATAACTCCATATAAATCTAGGTAACACTAAAAAAAAAAAAAAAAAAACATGCTCATGATTACTGGTAACTATCAGGCAGTTCCTCATGTGTCACTTCTTTCCTCATCTGCAGCAATTCTTCCAGACTTGTAGCCTGTAAAGCTAACATATCAGTGCTACTCTTTCTTCGTCTTCCATCATTCATGAGGTTTTAGGCCCTGCAAGCTTAACTTTTCCTTCTTAGCACACATAAGCAAACAGCACCAGTCCAAATACTCTTGCTCGGTCTTCTCCTAAAAACACTAACAACAATAGTAATAACAATAGTGATATAATTTAAATTAAAAATATAAAGTAAGGCAAAACAAATCTCATATATAGAAAATGAGCACATACCAGAATCTACCATAGATGCCATTACTTACACCTTTAGGACGAGCAAAAGATGTTTGGTGTAAAATTTTACTTTTCAAGCTATGTTTTTCTTCTGTGTAAACATACTATCCAAATGCACATGCTGTTGCATTGTTCAGCCACTCAGTTGTGTCCTACTCCTTGAGACCCTGTGGAGAGTAGCACACCTCCAAATTTGTTGGCATATTTAGTGCAGCGCTTTAACAGCATCATCTTTTAGGATTTGAAATAGCTCAGCTGAAATTCTGCCACCTCCACTAGCTTAGTTTGTAGAACTGCTTCCTAAGGGCCACTTGACTTCACACTCCAGAGTGCATGTGTTAGCTGATTTAAATGTGTTCTAACCATTGCTTTTCAGAAATCTAATGAAATTCTGAAATAAGTAGTGGAATTCAACTTCTCTTTATATCACAAATAATTTGAGATATTTATATTTGCCAGTCATCTTTATGAGAGAAAAGAGTAAATTTTTCAACGGTGTTAAATCTAAAAATGGTATATAGACAGTGTTCCTTATTTGCGGTCAGTTTTATCATTACAGTGTAAAACTGAAAAAAATATTCAACAAGAGAGACAGATATGATTGATGAGGTAAAAATTACTTTCTGACCTAGTACCGATTTATATGTTCAAACAAGTAATTCATATTTAAATTGGCTTCAACCCATCACCAGCATAGTGGCCCAACATTTCCTTAAACCAATCTACTATCATAGAGGCCAAGTAGTCATGGTATGATTAATTCAAATCAATGTTGAAAGCTAAACTTTTGGCTTAAAAAAATGGTAGTGTTAACTACAATAACTTTCAGTAAACAGCATTTTAGGAAACGTGTATGGAACATTGTTTACATACTAAAACAATGTTTATTATGACATGTAGTATTTATAGAAATTTATAAATTTATATAAATATATATTATAAATTATAAATATATATAAAATTATAAACAAATTATAAATCAAATAGCTCATGATCATATTTTAAAATCATTTACATAATGATTTACATTATATAAATACTATTACATAATAAATAATTTTAAAATGTAACAATTATTCACTTTGTCAAAAAATGAAGAAGTTAAAAGATGCCAAATAGTTCTAAAACAAAATTAACTCATAAAAATGGAGGAGTTGCCAGTCTATATCAAAATAGTGGCATTTCAGTGCTAATACTTTATTGGTAACAGTGAAAATTTTTGTGCAAATATAATTTTAATATTGGATAAGTCAGGGGCTTCCCAGGTGGCACTGGTGATAAAGAACCTGCCTGCCAATCCAAGAGATGTAAGAGACAAAGTTTCAATCCCTGGGCTGGGAAGATCCCCTGGATGAGGGCATGGCAACCCACTCCAATATTCTCGCCTGGTGAATTCATGAATGAAGGAGACTGGTGGGCTACAGTTCATAAGGCCGCAAAGAGTGGAACACAGCTAAAGTGATTTAGCACGTACAGTTCATTGGCTACATCTAGGCCTGACATGAGCTCAAGGTCATTTTATGAAGACTAGCCTACCCACATCAGACTTTTTAGCTTGAATTTGTTGTTCCACAAGTAGAAACCAAGATGGATCTGGGTAGCATATTATGCCATCAAAAATTTCAGTCAGAGGACTTCCCTGGTGGTCTAGTGGCTCAGAATCCACCTTCCAATATAGGGGACATGGATTCGATCCCTGATCCTGGAACTAAGATCCCATATGCCACGGGGCAACTGAGACGGCACACCGCAATCACAAACCTCCACATGCTCTGGAGTCTGCCTACCTCAGCATAAAACCCTGCCTTCTGCAACTAAGACTGGATAAAGCCAAATAAATAAATAAATATTGTTTAAAACTCAGAGAATTGTTCAAGAACCAGAATTGTTGCACAATTTTAGTAATATATGTTACTATCCTGAATATACATCAATATCCAGAAAAAATAGACTTTGGGAGCTGTACTATTTACACAGGATTAGATAATCAAAAACACTCGGCAGCGTCCTATGTGTACTGACATAAGGCTTTTTGTACAGCAGCAGAACGTATGATCAGCTAATCAATGAGGGTCTGAGAATTCCAGATGAAGGCGCTCAGGCTTCTTTCTCAGACATAAAAGATGTTTCATTTTTATGAATCCAAAAGATACATGCAACAAATTGTGCTTTCAAGGGGGCCCAGGCAAAAATTTACAGTGGTATATTTTACCCCTTTTATAACCAAGCCAGTTTGTATAACCAGATAAACCAGGTATAAATTATAAAACAATATATTCCTAAGCAATGTAGACAAGGTAACCTTGGCTCTCTCCAAACATATTCTGAACTTTAAGCTGCATATTTTATCCTGTTCTTGGCCAAGGATCAGCTTCAGAGTTTCAGCCTGCCCTGGGGATAAAGCACAGTGTTAAACTAGTCCAGTTATAAGGTAACCCTGTTTTACACAGGAGCTAAGAGAAGTATGGCTGAAATCAATGAAACATGAACTTGATGCTATTTTATAAAAAGTATGACTTTAAAATACAAAAACAATAAGTATATTTTCCTTCTTTTATTGTCTTTTTAATTTACAAGTTCTCCCTAGACTTTAAGGGAGCATTTTTCTAAACCGAAATAAGATGTTGCTGTAAGTTTAGAGGACAAGTAAAAGTAAATTGGCATGGCAGGTGTTCGTTAAGTGGAAGCTGCTATTCCACAATGATGTTTCATTAATATTGTCACTATTTTATGATTATTATTGTGTAAAAGATGCAGTTATTATCTGAAAGGAGAATATCATTTAGAAGTAGAAAGTAAAGTCAGTGAATATGTATCAGTGATTCTTGCAATCCTATGGTAAATAGATGCAAACAAAGGATGAAACAGGAGCTCAGAGGGAGAGTAATCATTCTTAAGATATCAATTGCCTCTTTTAAACAAATATAAGTTTTCAAAAACATTTTCTTCAACACAGCAAGTGTTTGGATTGCACATAAAGGACTAATAAATGTGAAAAAAATTAAGTAAATGAATATATAGAAATCTGTCCTCAGCATCAGACTTACTCCTCCAACCCTTGCCCCTGGTTCCCCACGTTGCCAGAAACAATTTCCTGTTGTTGGTGCAAGTTGTAAACAGGTTTTAAATTCTACTTAGTTTTTGTTTCAGTTTGTATTTTGTTTCCTTACTGTGAAAGCTATCACTGTTGACTCCTATCCCTCAGTCTTATTGTTAGCCACTTACAAAAACTTTCCCAGTTTATCTTGGAAGCCAATGTATTTACAGTGCCAAGTTCTAAAATGAACTTTCTCTTCTTTTCTGCATTTTCTTTGTTAGCTATTTCTGCCCAAGGGAGTTTTAAACTCTTTCTCTCTTAAAAGTGTCTGACCTCACTGCTTAGCCTGTCCCTGTCAGCAAATAGCTTCACTTACAACTTCAGGAAAGAAGTGGAAAGGAGTTATCTGCATATTTTGCCACTTAACTTAAAAATTTTGCTCAATTATCATCTCTTTGTTGCTACTGTCAGATATTATAGGGATACTCAATTCATAACAAAATAATCAAAATATGTGTTCTTAATGTAAGTTCTCAGTTCTTTACAAATTTAAGTTTATATGTAATTGAATTAAGCAATATGAGGTTGAATATAATATTGTTTTAGTATTGAATGGGATACATGACCATTTAAAATAATATTTCATTATTCATATTACTCTCTGAATTTTGGTTTCATTTTTAAGATTCATTCATTTTGATTCTAAAAATAAAACTTTGACAGAATTTTGTCACAATATGGAGGTTATAGAAAATACATAAATATAGTTACATATTGCTACACTTTCCTTGAAAATATGATTTAAAAAAGTATGTAGATCTTTCTTTAATCAGTCTATATGAATAATCATAGTACTTATCAATTTATAATAAATATATTATTAATAACATAGTTTTAGAAGTACATAAATAGTTGCATTTGTGGGTGGATAATTGAATATTTCTAGGAAATATAAATGACTTCCTTTGTGGCTCAGACATAAAGAATCCGCCTGCAAAGTAGGAGACTCAGGTTTGATCCCTGAGAAGGGAATACTGGAATACTCCAGTATTCTTGCCTGGGGAATTCCATGGACAGAGGAGCCTGGTGAGCTATAGCCCAGGGGGTTGCAAAGAGTTGGACATGACTGAGTGACTAACACACACACACACATGGACACACACACACACAGGAAATATAAAAGCCTTAAAAACCAAGCTTTCAAAACCAACAGTACAGAAGCTTATTTTGTTATACATATTCATTAGTTTTATGCATAGGAATAAAATATGTCATAGCACAATCAGAAAGTGACATTGTATGCATAAATTCATGTGCCATGGTTCAGGTATGAACTATGGTTAAGCTTGAGTGTTTCAGAAAACCAATTTCTAATTACATATATTTCCATTTTATTGCTATGAACTTCTGCACTAGTGAGAATATTACTTTAAACTCTTGAGACACTGTATAATATGCTAGGAAACATATATATATATATATATATTTTTTCATATATAAACAAGTATGTGTATATGCATACACAGTCCTTTCCTGATTATAGAAACACATTTATAACCAAATTAGGGAAAAAAGAGCAGAAAAATATACAAAATAATATAAAATCATCCACAAATCTACCATAATTTAAAGTCTGCCTGGTGAATAGGTGGCACATAAGCATGAAACTGATGTTATTTTCTGTATCATTATTTTTTCTTATATATTTAAAATTTTTCAATGACATGATTTGAAAGGCTTTTCCATATGGCATCCTATAGAGTTCTATGATGTGTTTGGTTCATCAGTATATTCCCATGATTTTAAATTGCCTATCACACAGAAATTGATTCAAAGCTAGCAGTTATTAAGACATAATAATAACACTAAAGAAATTTCAGATGTTTGACATCTATGTATTTTGAATTCTCAATGATATGACTTTGTTATGTATGGGACGTGTATGCAATTCCAAAGGTAAACAATTCCAAAAATAAATAAACAGCAATAAAACAAAAAAAAAACTGAGTTATATACCTTATCTTTTATTCATTATTTATTTCATGGATACTGAAACTACCTTTACAACGTCAATAAATTATATATTGTCAAATCTAAGAGCTCATCGATTTTTTCCATATTATATAACACTGTATGTTATATGTAACATATCATATATCATTACATATCATATAACAATGTATGCATACGTACTTTTTTCAAATATTATAATTGAGAAAATTAAGTTATTGATTAGAAGTCCGTTTTTCCTAGTATTAATTTTTAAAGATATGCATTTTCCTCTTAGTACATCTGTAGCTATATCCCTCATATTTTTATGTCCTGTAGAGTTTTGTTTTTCATTGCATTAAAAATACTATCTAATTTTCACTGTAACTTCTTCTTTGGCAAGTTATTTAACATTGTAAAAACTTCAATATATTTAAAGATTTATCAGTAGTAACTGTGAATGCTATTTTGGAGGTAAAATTGATATATCTTATGATGGGTTAGCTAAGAATATTTAGGTAGAGAATTATACCATGAAGTGATGAGACCCGATGCCATGATCTTAGTTTTTAGAATGTTGAGTTTTAAGCCAACTTTTTCACTCTCCTCTTTTACTTTCATCAAGCAGCTCTATAGTTCCTCTTCACTTCCACCCATAAGGGTGGTGTCGTATGCATATCTGAGGTTATTGATATTTCTCCCAGCAATTTTGATTCCAGCTGGTGCTTCATCCAGCTCATATTTTGCATGATGTACTCTGCATTTAAGTTAAATAAGCAAGGTGACAATATACAACCTGATGTACTCCTTTCCCAATTTTGAACCAGTCCATTGTTCCATGTCCACTTCTGACTGTTGCTTCTTGATCTGCATGCAGATTTCTCAGGAGGCAGGTAAGGTGGTCTGGTATTCCTATCTCTTTAAGAATTTTCCACAGTTTGTTGTTATCCACACAGTCAAAGGCTTTAGCGTAGTCATTGAAGCAGAAGTAGATTTTTTTTCTGGAATTCTCTTGCTCTTCCTATAATCCAACAGATGTTGGCAATTTGATCTCTGGCTCCTCTTCCTTTTCTAAATCTCGGCTGGAACATTTGGAGTTCTCGGTTCATATACTGTTGAAGCCTAGCTTGGAGAATTTTGAGCATTACTTTGCTACTATGTGAGATGATTGCAACTGTGCTAGTTTGAACATTCTTTTTGGCATTGCCTTTCTTTGGTATTAGAGTGAAAACTGATCTTTTCCAGTCCTGTGGCCACTGCTGAGTTTTCCAAATTTGCTGGCCTATTGAGTGCAGCACTTTCACAGCATCACCTTTTAGGATTTGGAAAACTCAGCTGAAATTCCATCACCTCTACTAACTTTATTTGTAGTAATGCTTCCTAAGGCCTACATGACTTTGCACTCCAGGATGACTGGCTCTAAGTGCGTTATCACACCATCATGGTTATCTGGGTTATGAAGATCTTTTTTTTTTTATAGTTCTTTTGTGTATTCTTGTCACCTCTTCTTAATATCTTCTGCTTCAGTTAGGTCCATACTGTTTCTGTCCTTTATTGTGTCCATTTTTGCATGAAATGTTCCCTTGTTATCTCGGATTTTCTTGCAGAGATCTCTAGTCTTTTACATTCTATTGTTTTCCTCTATTTCTTTGCATTGATTACTTAGGAAGGTATTCTTATCTCTCCTTGCTGTGCTTTGGAATTCTGAATTCAGATGGGTATATCTTTTCTCCTTTGCCTTTTGCTTCTTTTCTTTCTCAGCTATTTGTAAGGTCTCCTCAACCATTTTTCCTTTTTGCATTTCTTTTCTTGGGGATAGGTTTGATCACTACCTCCTGTACAATGTTATGAACCTCTGTCCATAGCTTTTCAGGCACTCTGTCTATCAGATGTAATCTTTTGAATCTGTTTCTCATTCCCACTGTATAATTGTAACGGATTTGATTTAGCTCATACCTGAATGGTCTACTGGTTTTACCTACTTTCTTCAACTTAAGTCTGAATTTTGCAATAAGGGATTCATGATCTGAGCCATAGTCAGTTCCTGGCCTTGTTTTTACAGACTGTATAGAGCTTCTCCATCTCAACTGTAAAGAATATAATCAACTGATTACATCCTGCACAGTTCTTTTGTTCCCTTAAAGGGTATTCTTTTTTTAATTTAATTTTATTTTATTAGTTTTGCCATACAATGACATGATATCGCCATGGGTTTACATATGCTCCCCCTCCAGAACCCCCCTCCCTCTTCCCTCCCTCCTCCCTCCCCCCGGGAAAACTCAGTGCACCAGCCCCGAGCATCAATCCTGGGCTGGCGATTGATTACACATATGATAATTAACATGTTTCAATGCCATTCTCCCATATCATCCCACCCTTGCCCTCATCCACAGAGTCCACGAGTCTGTTCTATACATCTGTGATCCTTTTGCTGTCTTGCAAGCTGGGTTCTCCTTACTGTCTTTCTAAATTCCATATATATGCGTTAGTATACTGTATTGTTGTTTTTGCTTCTGGCATATTCTTGCCTCCTTTGTCAAAGATAAGGTGTCCATAGATGCGTGGATTTATCTCTGGGCTTTCTATTTTGTTCCATTGATCTATATTTCTGTCTTTGTGCCAGTACCATACTGTCTTAATGACTGTGGATTTGTAGTATAGCCTAAAGTCAGGTAGGTTGATTCCTCCAGTTCCATTCTTCTTTCTCAAGATTGCTTTGGCTATACGAGGTTTTTTGTATTTCCATACAAATTGTGAAATTATTTGTTCTAATTCTCTGAAAAAGATAAAGGGTATTCTTTAACCTACTTTAGTCCATCCAAAATTTCTCTACTAAAATGCATGTAGATAGTAGTTTTCTTGTAAAAGATTCCTTTTGTCTAGACAGCTTCAGTATTTAGTTTTAATTTTCCTTCTTTTGCAAAGAGTATATTTTTATCATCTAGTTTTTCCCCTCTAAAATCTAAAAATAATGTTATTTGTTTGATCCTGTAGTAACAATGATCTCATCAAAATGTCTGTTCTTGTTACTTACATGAATTATTTTCTTCTTTTTTTTATGTTTATGAACCTAATGAGTTCATATTTTAGATACATCATGTGATATATCTTCAATTTAGTTGATTTTGTATTTATTAAAAAAGCTTAACATTTATCATTTCCTTTTTGAACAAGATTACATTTGTATGTGTGTGTCTTCTTACATAAACTTAATGTGAATAAAAACACAAGCAAAACTACTTTAAAAGTGGTAACTGAAGGACTAATTTTGTTTTGTGCTATTTAATAGAACCTAGGTTTGTACGGCAAATGGAGGTCATATGCCTTATTATGTCCATTTATTTAACACATGCCTTAACTTGACACTACCTGCCAACCTACAAATTACAACAATGAACAAGACAAAATGAAAAATAACATTTTAGAAAATATTCTGTAATTATGAACATTTAGTAATTTTAATCTAATTTTTAGAGAATGAACATGTGTGTTAGTGATAGTATACAGGCTAACCTGACAAGTGTTTTGGTAACTGGTATCTCCTACAAAGTGTGTCCTATAGAAAATAATTTGGCTGGATTGCATTTCAGTAAATAATGAAATGACTCCATATATAAGTTAAAGTAAATCTCCAACATAAAACAATTTGTGTGAATCTCTATAAAGTATATACAAATAGAAATGCTTCAGTAAACTACTGCAAATGTGACAAAAATGTATTTTAATGCATTATTTTGCAAAGTGTATTTTCACATATCATTCTATTTTTGCTGTTGTTGTTTTTTTTTTTTTCTATTGAGGTTTAGTGTAGGGAGAACAAGAATCACTTGAGTCAAATTATTGTTCAGCTTCTATCTTCTTTTATCTGTGCCTCTGCCTCTGAAATAAGAATTAGCATTGGTTCAGCCAAAATAAAAGGAAGTGGATTCTTCAATTATCCTCTTAAATGTAATTTTTCAGAATAACACATAAACATTATCATAGCTGTAATTTTCCTTTGATTTTTCATTGTTTAAGGACAATAGTTTTTCAAATTTTGCAGTTTCATCAATATCTTATGTTTACCTTGTATTGCAGTAAGTTCTTGGTAGGGGATGTGCTATTTAGTTGGTAGACAGCAATAGTGATATATTTTTCTGAACAATAATTGTATCAATTTACCTTATAGCTTAGCTCTGAACAAGAAATTGGGAGAACTTTCAAAGGGAAAAACGTTCAAGTTGATTTAAATAACCTGACACACTAAACTCTCTTTTGCTCATTTTTCTTCCCAAATATGACTTATGACTCAGCTGCTCAAAATAATCTGCTTAATTAAATCGATGTTCACATAGTACTGTACATATCCAAAGTGTATATGGAAAGAAGAAGTGGAAGCAATATGTGTCAAATGAAATATTTTAAATAAAGCCCCAAGCTAAATTTGACATATTAGGTATTTAAGTATGCCTTTCTTGCATGTGTGGATGTGTGCTAAGTTGCTTCAGTCCTTGTCTGACTCTTTGCAACCCTATGGACTGTACCTTGTTCCTCTGTCCATGGGGTTCTCCAGGAAAGAATACTGGAGTGGGTTGCCCATGCCCTGCTACACGGGATCTTTCCAACCCAAGGATCAAATCCATATCTCACATGCTCCTGAATTGCAGGCAGATTTCTACCTACTGAGCCACCTGGGAAGCTCCTCCTGCATTGTTGGTGGGTTCTTTACCACTAGCGCTATCTGGGAAGCCCGAATGCCTTTCTTACTTTGCTCTAATTTTTTAAAGGCCTTACAATCCTTAGATTATCATTTGATGGTATATTATTATTTTGTAATTAATTTGCAATTCATTTATTCTACTTGAGATATTTACTATGACAGGAAAAACACATTCTTTCCCCACTCTTTTTTTTTTTCTTGAATCAAAGTTAAGTGATATGGATCCTAATTTAAAACATATATATGATTAGAGAAACCAACATGAAGCTATTATGAGAGTATTTAATTCTATCTGGAAAATTCAATTATCTAGTTTTCAGGTGTGCCAAGTAACTCTTTCCTAAATTGGATGATCATGTTTCTTCACCTGTTATTAAAACAACAAAATACAAAGTGACTTCAACATAAGTGTACATCAAGAAGATAGAATACAATATTCAACAAAATGTAAAAAAAAGAAGACTGAATACCTACAAACTGAAACAATAAGTCTTTGGCTCTCAAAATTACTTAAATATTTTATTAAATATGAATTTTTATTATGATGTTAATTGCTGCTCTGTGAACATCTGACTTCTTTCTCAGAGTTTTAAAGTTCCGAATGTCAGAAATAAATTCAACTACTTGAAAATGGTGATTTTTAGCTCCTAGGACTTTTGACTATTTGGTGAGTGTTTGTTATACACTAAATCAAATCAAACTTATTCTGCTGAGATTGTGTCTTTGGGATTATTTGATCATCCTACACATATTCAAAGTATTTGTATGCATTTGATTTTTAACACAGTGAAATTTAATAGGGAAATTAAAGAAGAGATGAATGGGATAAAAGCTGTAAATGCATGATGTCAGAAAGTAAAAAGTTTATTTTAGAATAAATTTGCAAGTGTCAGGCAATGAAATATTGTAGATTAATAAGATAAATGTATTTTATGATATTTTGTGCCTCAGATTCTACACTTTTTTACATTACAAAAAGGAAATAATATATGATTTAAGGGATATGTAGGTAAAATAAAGTTATTTTTTATTGAAAATTGAATATTGAAAACTTCTATTTGGTTTTATCAATAGGTAGTGCTTGATTATGTAGACTTTGAAATCAGATAAGTTAGATATTTAAATACTGCCTCTGACATTCTCCAACCCCTTAACATGGACAATTGCCTTAAGTCTTTAGTTCTTTATATTTTAACCCATAAAATGGGCCAGTAAAGTAAACTTCAGAGACTCTTTTTATAGGCTCCAGACTCAATTATCCAAGTGTACACTAGATATTTTCATTTGGTTGCTCTGTTACCAGAGCTAAACAGATCCACCAAGGCACGCCATCTTTCTTTGTATCCTCTATTAATCTTTTACAGAAGATAATAAATTAACATGTATGTGAAAATATGAACACAATAGCATAATTTAGACACATAAATGCATAAAAATAATTATAATTTTCTGTAATATTAGAGTTGATTGGCTTAATAAATTTTAGTATAGATATTTGATAGTGTACTATTTGTTTTGCTGATTTTAGTCACTCAGTAGTGTCCTACTCTTTTGCGACCCCATGTGGCCCACCAGCCTTCTCTATTCCTCAGATTTCCCAGTCAAGAATACTGGAGTGGGTTGCCATTTCCTTCTCCAACTAGGATTAGATGATGCCATTACAATGATATTCTCATAAAGGGATTAGTGCTCACAAAGGAGAAACATCAAAGGGCTCCCTTTCTCTCTCCTTCTGTTTCTCTCTCTCTCCCAACCATGCACACACCAAAGAAAGACAAGGTAAGGACACAGCAAGAAGGCAGCCATCAGCAAGCTAGAAAGACAGCCCTCATAGGAATCAAATCAGCTGGCACTTTATTCTTCAATTTCCTAATCTCCAAACCTGTGAGGAAAAATAGTTTAAGTCACTAAGTCAATGGTATTTGGTTATAGCAGCTCAGGATGACTAAGATAATCAATTTGACACTGGTGTCTCCAAATCTAATGTGCCAAACTGAACATGCAGTTTTCACCTAACATCTTCTTTTGTATTTTTAGCTTAGATGGTATCACTATCCATCTCATTAGGCAGATCAGAAAATGGAAATTATTACTGACTGTTCTTTCACCTTATTAACATTCCATCATGCTCTACCTTCTAATTACCTGTTGGTCACAGATACTGAATTCCAATGGCACTGTAATAATCATTTATTTAAGGCTGACCTATAGTTTTCGTGTGTAGAACACCTCTCCCATGTCAGTTCATTTCCTCATGTGGTTTGTAATTTTTAATGCACATAAATACACTTTTAGCTAAAGCTCTTACAAAGAAGCCCTTCAGACACTTGGTTCTGAAAATTTTTTTTCTGTTTTGTTTTAATTTTCCATTGAAGTATAAATAAAAGTTATGACAAATAAATTCTTATGAATTATTTACCTTTGGCCTTAGTTAGAAACACAATTTAACAAAAGATATTGTATTCTGTCAAGAGAGTATGTTTGTATGTATGTATATGACTGTGGTTAGATAGCATGATTTTTTTTTCTTTTTAAAAATCTTCTGCTCATTTAGAGATAAACATTTCCACTTTTATGCTTAGTTCTACCTCCCAGCGATTAAAGACAATAAAGAGTTATCATCTATTCCTATTTGACTAATAACTCCAGACCCTAAATCCTACATTCAGTTCCTAGACACTGATGAGTCATCTAGTCATAGCTTGTCTCACTTGGCTCACCACACTAGCTTTAATTTCTAAAATTTTTCTTATTTCACTAAACAGACAGTAAGAATTTTATGGGTTTTTTTTCTTTGCTTGGCTAAAGCATGGCAGTTATTTTCTATATATTCTCTATTTAGAACTCCCACTTATTTGATCAAATAATATTTATGAATTAAAGTCAATCCACTCACATTTGCATGCAACAATTTCCCTACTGTAAGCATTCTTCTTCAAAATTAGCAGGCTTAAAAACAAATATAACAGCTAGGCATTCGTGCTTCATTACTCATTAATGAAGGGATTTGACCAATTTTTAAAATTTATTTCATTCTGATAAGAAAACTTAACATTGTATTTACCCTTTTAACAAATTTTAAAGGTACAAAATTATTGTTGACTATAGGCACACCTCACAGCTCTCTAGAACTTGTCTTGTTGAACTGAAACTCCATATCCGTTGATTCGTAACTCTCCATTTCTCACCCCCTACCTGAGCCTTTATACCAACCACCGTACTCTTTGAATCTATCAGTTTGATCATTTTAGATGTATCATATATGTGGAATTACGCAGTCTTTCAGTGACTGTTTTATTTCACTTACCTTAATGTCTTACAGGTCCATCCATGTTGTCAAACATGATGTGATTTGCTTTTGTTTGATTTCTTTCATTAGTGTTTTGTAGTTTGCAGTATATAACTCTTTCAAACACCTCAGTTCACTTTATTCATAAGTATTTTATTATTTTTGATGATATTGTAAGTAAGACTGTTTCCCTAATTTCCTTTACAGATAGTTTATTTTCAGTGTATAGAAAAACACATATGCTGATCTTGTATCTGGCAACTTAATTTGTTTATTAGTTCTAACAATTTTTAGGTTTTTCTATATATAATAGTTTGACCATTTTGCTTAATATTAATATCTTAGTTTCTTTACTGTTAAAATGGCAATAATTAAGGTTATTGGTAATCTCAAGGAATTTTTCCAAGCATTGAATGAAATAATGCCTATTGTGTGCTTCATTCAGTGCCTGATTTTTAGTAAGTAGTCAAAAATGTTGGAAAATGTAGCTTTTCTAAGTGTCAAGTATTTTTAATAGACTAGTCAGGCTCATGCCTGTATTCTCAAATTCATACTCCACCAATTCTTTCCCAGTAAAAACAGATAGAAGGCTATTTTGCAGAGGGTTGTTATGATTATACATACATTTTACTAAGATCTCTTTGGCACTAATATTAGGAATGCTGAAGTGAGGCCTAAAGGCTGAGTGCATGTGGAGATAACAGTAAGAAGGCAATAGTAGCAGTCTTAATGGCTCAGTGGTAAAGAATCTGCCTGGTAATGCAGGAGACGTGTGTCTGATCCCTGTTCCAAGAAGACCCCACATGCCTAGGAGCAACCTAAGCCTGTGTGCCACAACTGTTGAGCCTGTGCTCTAAGGCCTGGGAATCACAACTACTGAGCCCATGTGCTCAACTACTGAAGCCCGGGTGTCCTAGAGCACATGCTCCACAACAAGAGAGGCCACCATGAGAAGCCCACACCACCCCTGCTTGCCACAACTAGAGAAAAACCTAAAAGCAACAGAGACCCAGCACCGCCAAAAATATATAATAAATAATAAATAATAAATAAATAATTTAAAACAATAAATAAGAGGTCGGAGGAAAAGATTAACAAAAAATTGCTAGTATAAATCAAGTTTATAGATGAATATTATTTTTTTTTTTTGCAAACCAATGTTGAGCTGTTTTAAAATGCCCATATAATAATGTTACCTACTTATTTGGAGAAGGAAATTGCAACCCACTCCAGTATTCTTGCCTGGGAAATCCCTTGGATGGAGAAGCCTGGTGGGCTACAGTTCATGGGGTCGCAGAGTCGGACACAACTGAGGGACTTCACTTCACTTCACTTATTTGGAAATACTGAAGTAGAGTTACAGGAATGATATATATTGAAATTCATATTCAAGTCCATCATAAATATAGAAAAATTGATTGTAGGTGTATGTGGATAAGATTTCCAAGGGAGAGGATATACAGTGAGAAGCACTGAGAGACAAACTTTGAGAAAATACATTATTTAGTGACTGATAGAAAGTCAGTCTTTATGCAAGGGGACTAACATATAATGGGAAGAGAGAAAGAACAAATAATACAATTAGAGTTAACTTTGACTGAGTAATTAGTCAATGATAAGCATTTTATGGGCTTTATCTCATGAATGTGGCTTAATCTCATTAATCTATAACAAAATTTTAAGCTGTAGTTCCTATTGTGTAATGAATCTTCTCTTAGATAATAAAGGCATTGTGGTTTAAAAAGATTAAGAAAATACCTCAGGGCATTGTGTTCATAAATGCCAGACACAGAATTCACATGTGATAATTATGAATCATCAAAAAATAGCATGACATAAATAGAGTTAAATAGTATATTTAAGTTACATATCACAATTTTATTTAACTCTTATTTTTAAAGTAAATCACAGCATATCCAATCAAAATAAGAGCATCTATACCACTTTATTATAACATTGTTTATATCCAAATACTTAAAGGAATCAATTGAGATATAAGTAGGCCAGTAAAATGAATCAAATTCAACAAGACAAGTTATAGCTTAGAGTTTAACAGTCTCTTAATTGTTGACATATTTAAGTGAGCAGAACCATTAAAGTCACTGTGTTGTAAGTTGTGATATAAGAGATAAAAATAAAATACTCTTTTCCTAATTAAATGACTATAAAGTGCCAATTCATTCTTTATTGGAGCTGTTTAATACAAAGAAGCAGTCAGCATTCTTTCTAAGCAAGTATACCCCATTCTTTTTCCACTTTGGTTTTATCACCTCAGACTTGAGTAATTATAAGAACTAAAGAATTAAACAATGCTATGGTAAAATTGATTTATAAAATTTAGTTGCAAAAGGAGAAACTTCTAAGGGAATCTTGATGAAGACATAGTCTTGATAGTATTAAACTTAATTATCTTTGGGAAAAAATCATGGGAAATTATCATGGAAAAAAAGTATAGAGGATTCTAAACAGCATGAATATAATCTAGACAGATGACTATCATATTCTTATTTATATTACCCCAACCACTTTTTGTTTTCCTAAATCTTATGGCTTCTGAGAAGACAGTGAGAATAAATCTGCACTTCTTTTATAAGAATTAATATACATGGTAGTAAACGGATAATTTAGCAGTAAAGAATGTCTTAAAAAAATAAACATGGCACTTTGGAGAATGAACAGTACAAAAATTGTTGCTTACGTTTAGTAAAAATCAGATCTAGGGGAGAACAAGATGGTGGGGGAGTAGGTGGACATGGAGTACATCTCTCTCCACGGATACATCAGGAACACACCTTCAGACACAGAAGTACATACAGAACACCAGCTGAGAGCAGGACAGGAGTACCTGACCAGTGGAAAAGAATATATAGAACCACACAAAACTTGGTAGGACAAAGGAACTAGGAGGGGGAACAGGAGTGTTAGTAGGACTGGACCTGCCCTCGGCAGGTGGGGGAACCGAAACAGAGGTCCGAGCCACATATCAGGGCAATTGTCTGAGTCAAAGGAGAAATACTTAAGGCTGAGAGTGAAACAGCTGATCCGTGGCAGCCTAAATGGAAGGAGAATCAGATAGTCCTTGCCACAGTCATACATACCTCAGACAGGGATGCAGGTCTCCTGGAAGATGCAGTGACTAGGAGCTGGAGTTTAGGGATTGTGGAGCAATCCCAGGGCAAGGGCTGCTGTTGACTGTGGAGAGATGGATTGAGGGGATGTGATGGAGAAGATTGTGGTGGGAAATGCCTGTGGAGGAAAGCCAGACAGCCATGGAAGCAAGGTGATACTGCTGAGTCATGCATAGCGGGTGGACCCATCACCATAGCCTTTCTCTCCCCACATGCCAGCATGGACAGCTGAACAATAGAAAGGCTGGCCCATCAAACCCTGATGAACTGAACTACAGAGCAGGACCCACTCAGGGTGCCTGTTTAAGTGCCTGATGCCCCGATCTATAGAGTAGGACCCCAGCCAGGGGGTCCTCTCTATGTGCCTGACATGCTGAACAACAGAGAAGACCCCAGGCAAGGGAGCCCTTTAATTGCCTGAACGGGCGAAGCTACAGAAAAATACTGGCCAAAGGGGCCTTCTGATTGTCAGCTACAAGAGGCTCAAAATAGACTGATAGAGCCATAACTCCTCCAGCAGAGGCGGTCTGTGTCCCTGCACACTTGGAGCCACTAAGGTCCCTGTAAGCCAAGTAGCTGCACCACCTTCATGCTCAACTCTTACTGGAGCAGAGCTGCCACAGGCAAAAGAGTCTTGCATCGAAGCATGCAGGGTCACTTCGGTAGTGTCTGACTCTTTGAGACCCTGTAGACTATGTCCTGCTAGGCTTCTCTGTCAGGGAGAGGGGTTCCCCAGGCAAGAATACTGGAGCATATTGGCCAATACTGATTGCCATAACCTTCTAAAGCACTGTATTTTCTGCTGCCCTAGCTGCCAACTCCCCTGAATACCTGGTGCTGCCAGAGCCCCTGCAACCCAAGCAGCTGCACCACTTCCACACCTGGCCCTCACAGGGGCAAACCCAAGGCCTCCAGGGCAACCTCAAGAGCAAACCCCAGTGGACAAGCCACATGCAGAGGTGGAAATAAAACCACAATGGAAACCCAGGGGCAGTGTGACTAAGGAAAAAGACCCAAAACCTTCCCACCAGCTGTACAAGCTGCAGATTAAACCCACATGATCAACTAGGTAGACTCTGTGTCTATGGATAATATAAAAGGTCATTGATAGCTCCCACAAAAGAAAATGCACTAGTTCTGATGGCTATAGACATTGGAGGCAAGAACACACAGAGGTAGGGCCAGATTAGAATCTGAGTTGCCTCCACAGCAGGTCCAGAGATCAGCACAGTGTTGGAGGGCATTCTAGGGAGGTGAGGTCGACTGTGACTCCTAGTGAGGGAAAGGACTCTAACAGCAATGACTAAAGAAAAACAGTTATTATTCCTATGTTTTGACTTGTTCTGTAGATTCTTTTGGATTATTTTTTACTTTCCCCCACTTCTGTTGTAGTTGTTGATTTTATTGGCACTATCAAATCTAATTAAGCTTATAAGCTTTTATTTTTCTCTTAGTCACATTTTTCATTGTTGTTATAAACCTCTGCCTCTACATTGGGCTTTTGCAGTTCTGTAGATTTTTCCTTTTTAATTTTTTTCTCATTTTTTTAATTTTAATTTTTAATTTTTTAAATTTATTATTACTAAAAGGCAGAGGAACTAAAGAACAAATTGCCAACATCCATTGGATCATAGAAAATGCAAGAGCATTCCAGAAAAAAACATCTGCTTCATTGACTATGCTAAAGCCTTCGACTGTGTGAATCACAACAAACTGTGGAAAATTCTTAAAGAGATGGAATACCTGACCACCTTACTTGCCTCCTGAGAAACCTGTATTCATGTTAAGAAGCAACAGTTAGAACTGGACATGGAACAATGGACTGGTTCCAAAATGGGAAAGGAGTATGTCAAGGCTGTATATCATCACCTTGCTTATTTCACGTATATGCAGAGTACATCATGTGAAATGCCAGGCTGCATGAAGCACAAGCAGGAATCAAGATTGCTTGGGAAAAATATCAATAACCTCAGATATGCAGATGACACCACCCTTATGGCAGAAAGTAAAGAGGAACTAGAGCCCCTTGATGAAAGTGAAAGAAGAGAGTGAAAAACTGTCTTAAAACTTAAGATTCAAAACACTAAATTCATGGCATCTGGTCCCATCATTCCATCATGGCAAAAGATGGGGGATTGGTGACAGCTTTTATTTTCTTGGGCTCCAAAATCATTGCACATTGTGAATGCAGCTATAAAAATAAAAGACATTTGCCCCTTGGAAGAAAAGCTATGACCAACCTAGACAGTGTATTAAAAAGCAGAAACATTACTTTGCAATAAAGCTCCATCTAGTCAAAGCTATGATTTTTCCAGTAGTCATGTATGGATGTGAGATCTGGACCATAAGGAAGGCTGAGCACTGAAGAATTGATGATTTGAACTGTGGTGTTGGATAAAACTTGAGTCTCTTGGACTGCAAAGAGATCAAACCAGTCAATTCTAAAGAAAATCAATCCATAATTTTCATTGGAAGGACTGAGGCTGAAGCTGAAGCTCCAAAAGTTTGGCCACCTGATGCGAAGAGCCGAATTATTAGATAAGACCCTAATGCTGGGAAAGAATGAAGGCAGGAGGAGAAGGGGATGACAGAGGCAGAGATGGTTGGATGGCATCACTGACTCAGTGGACATGAGTTTCAGCAAGGTTGGGAATTGGGGAAGGACAGGGAAGCCTGGTGTTTTGCAGCTCCTGGGGTCACAAAGAGTCAGACTCAACTGAACAACAACCACAATGTGAGGCAACCACTTATAAAATTTTTAATCTTTCCAATTTCCTTCAAATGCTGAATGAAGGTATAACATTTGATGTAGAGTTCTTCTGCAACTTCTCATGTAGTTTTAAGAGGATCGACTTCAGTGGTCTTCTCAACTGATCATTATCAACTTCTGAAAACTGGCCACTACATGCCTCATCTTTAAGGCTGTTGTCTCCTTTGCAAAATGTTCTGAACCACCACTGCACTGTATGTTCATTTTCTGTTCCTGGGACAAATGCATTTTGATGTTACTGTTGCTTTATGACAGATTCTGAACTCAAATAAGAAAATCACTTGATTTTGTTTTTTGCCTAACATCATTTCCATAGTGTAAAATACATCAATATAAAATAAGGAGCAAGTGATTAGTCATTAACAACAACAACAAAACATAAAGCAAGAAACGCACATTAAATTTGTTGTCATTCAGTTACTCAGTCGTGTCCTACTTTTTGCTACCCCATGGACTGCAGCATGCCAGGCTTCCCTATCCTTCACTATCTCCCAGAATTTGCTCAAACTCATGTCCATTGAATCAATGATACCATCCAACTACCTCATTCTCTGTCATCCCCCTTTCCTCCTGCCCTAGTCTTCCCCAGCATCGGTCTTTTCCAATAAGTCAGCTCTTTGCATAAGGTGGCCAAAGTATTGGAGCTACAGCTTCAGCATCAGTCCTTCCAAGGAATATTCATGGTTGGTGTCCTTAAGCACTGACTGGTTTGATCTCCTTGCAGTCCAAGGGACCCTCAAGAGTCTTCTCCAACACCACAGTTCAAAAGCATCAATTCTTAGGCACCAAGGCTTCTTTATGGTCCAGCTCTCACATACATGCATGGCACTTATTTAGAATGTATTCTAAAATCAAAGGGCAAATTTCAACAATGCAAAAACTGCAGTTACTTTTGTACCAAGCTTATATTTCTTAAAATTTTCATTCCTGCTGACTTTTGACCTGAAAAGCACTGTTAGTCTCCATTGCTTCATAGCCTTGTCAACACATGCATAAATCTTTTTAATTTTAGCCATTGTGATGAATGTTTAGTAGTATCACATTGTGTTTTTAATTTGCATTTGTTGATTAATAGTGAAATTGAGTACTCTCTTTTAGCCATTTTAATATATATTCTATGAAAGGCCTGTTAACATTTCTTGCTCATATTTCTATTTTTTATGTTTTCCGTATTGATTTGTTGACATCAATTATACTACAGTAATAAATTTTTTGTCAGTTTTATATATGGTAAATATAATCTCTGACATTATGACTTGGCTTTCATTATCTTAATGGAATCTTAATTTTAATGTAATACAATTTATTAATCTTTCCCTATACAATTAATTTTTTTATGTTCCAGCTAATGTCTTTTCATACACAAAGTCATGAAGGTTTACTTTTAATGTATTATACTCAATGAACTTTATTATTCACCTTTCACATTGTAGATTTAAAGTGAAAGTAGTTTTAAAATTACATTTAATTAAGATATCATTATATTTGTGCAAAACTAGATAAATGGGCCAAACAAAGGACATTGGGAATCAATAAAAAAAAAGAAAAACCCACCCATACTGGCACAAGACATAGTATATTTATAAACTCTTGATGAGCAATGGAGTAAAAGATGTTATTTTCAAATTTGTTACTAAGTCAATTTGATATTCATACCAGGAAAGAAAAGACATGTGGCCCACATATCACTAGAATAAACAAAATCAATCTCAGGAGAACTGCAGATCTAAATGTCAAAGACGAAATAATAAAGTTCCTAGAGTATAATATATTTAAAAATTACCTTCAAGACCTTGGGTATGAAAAGACTTATTAGCCAGGACATAAAAAACATAAACGGTAAAAGAATAATAATATTTCATAGCTGATATAATACCTCTTATTTTCTTCCACTTCTTTAGGATTGGTTTTAGATATCCTTAGAACTTTGTGTGCCTATATGATTTTCGATATCAGCATGAAAAAAAGAAACTATTGATAATGACACAATCAGTGATTATTTCCAAGGTGAATGGATGCCTAGAGACAATATGCATAGTTTGTGGAGAATTGACATTATTAAAATATTGATTCGTTTGATACATAAACATGACCTATCACTTTATTGATTAGGTTTTTTATAATTTAAATGTAAGTACTATTTATGCTATTTAGTAATATTTACATTATAAAACAATATTTATATTATAAAAATGTCTCATATTTTATCCACATTAATTTAGTCCTGCATTTGTTACATTTATTCCTAAGGGATTGAAAATATACTTTTTAAAAAAATGTTATTTACTAATAATTTCCCAACATCACAGTTCAAAAGCATCAATTCTTCAGCACTCAGCTTTCATTATAGTCCAACTCTCAAATCCATACATGATTACTGGAAAATCTATAGGTTTGACTAGATGGACCTTTGTTGGCAAAGTAATGTCTCTGCTTTTTAATATGCTGTCTAGATTGGTCATAACTTTTCTTCCAAGGAGCAAGCATCTTTCAATTTCATGGCTGCAGTCACCATCTGCAGTGATTTTGGAGCCCCCCAAAATAACCTGTCACTGTTTCCATTGTTTCCCCATCTATTTGCCATGAAGTGATGGGACCAGATTCCATGATTTTAGTTTTCTGAATGTTGAGTTTTAAGCCAAATTTTTCACTCTCCTCTTTCACTTTCTTTCTTTCTTTTTAAATTTTATTTATTTATTTATTTATTTAATTTTTACATTATCGTATTGGTTTTGCCATACATTGACATGAGTCCACCATGGGTATACATGTGTTCCCCTCCTCTTTCACTTTCATCAAGAGGATTTGCTTGATGAAAATGAAGAATTGATACTTTTGAACTGTGGTGTTGGAGAAGATTCTTGAGAGTCCCTTGGACTGCAAGGAGATCAAATCAGTCAATCCTAAAGGATATTAGTAATGAATATTCATTCGAAGGACTGATGCTGAAGCTGTAACTACAGTAGCTTAAACTACAGTAGCTGAAACTCCTGAAGCTGAAACATCAGGTGGCCAAAGTGACTCATTGTAAAAGACCCCTATTCTGGGAAAGGTTGAAGGCAGGAGGAGAAGGAGAAACAGAGGATGAGATGGTTGGATGGCATCACCGACTCGATGGACATAAATTTGATTAAGCTCTGGGAGTTGGTGATGGACAGGGAAGCCTGGCATGTTGCAGTCCACCGGGTCACAAAGAGTCAGACACGACTGAGCAACTTAACGGACTGACTAATACTTGACGATGGCATATAAAAAATGGAACTGATTCTATATATGTGATTGTATTCAGAAACTGTGCTGAGGTCAGTTATTTATAGCTATTTATAGGCTACCACGGAGAAGGCAATAGCAACTCACTGCAGTACTCTTGCCTGGAAAATCCCATGGACGGAAGAGCCTGGTGGGCTGCAGTCCCTGGGGTCGCTAAGAGTCGAACGTGACTGAGCGACTTCACTTTCACTTTTCACTTTCATGCATTGGAGAAGGAAACGGCAACCCACTCCAGTGTTCTTGCCTGGAGAATCCCAGGGACGGGGAGCCTGGTGGGCTGCTGTCTGTGGGGTCGCACAGAGTCGGACACGACTGAAGTGACTTAGCAGCAGCAGAAGCATAGACTAACACTTAGTCTATATGCTTTTTCATATTTTCTGTCAAAACAAATGTATCATTGATGGATAATAGTTTTTCTAGTCCTTATAGACATTACTTGCCTATTTTATGTCCTTGGATTTCTTATCACAACTTAGAATAGAACAGATGACAGTAAAAGTACTTGTGTCTCTCCTGATTCCACTGGTATATCATTTGTAGCATTATTCATTATGTTACTATACTTCAGAAAACATCAGAATGTTTTCTTCTGATGTTCAGCTGCATAATTCTCTTCAGTTGTTTTTAATCTCCTGAACTGCTTATTTCACTATTATTTTAAGTGGAATTCCTACTGTATCTATTGCTTTTGTATTTGTTAAGTGATTTAAAAATATGATTGTTGTATTTTTTGGCAGAGATTAATCAAATATTTATTTTAAAAACTCACTAAAATACAGAGAATGTAAAATGGGTAGGGAAACAAGATCCGACTATTTACTACTCACAAGAGAAATACCTTTTTTAAATCAGCAAAAAGATTGAAACTAAGACCATGGAAAAAGATATATCAAGCAAATATCAATCAGAAAAAATTGCTAGTATTGAAGAATTACAGCACTAATATCAGACCAAAGTCCTGGACTTTTATAAAGGTCGTAGAATGTTGACTTTCAGTATCACTAGCATGGCTGGCTACAAAAATAAATCCTGATACTTTCTGCCTGGTATCATTCATCTATTTTTTTTATTTTTTAAATTAATTTATTTTTTATTGAAGGATAATTGCTTTACAGAATTTTGCTGTCTTCTATCAAACCTCACCATGAATCAGCCATAGGTATATCCCCTCTCTTTTGAAGATCCCTCCCCATCCCTCTCCTCTAGGTTGATACAGGGCCCCTGTTTGAGTTTCCTGAGCCATACAGAAAATTCCAATTGACTGTTTTAAATATGGTAATTTAAGTTTCCATGTTACTCTTTTTTGTAATTTTTAAAAATAAAAATTACTTTCCTTTCCTCCTCTACTACTGTTCTAAATATATATATATAATAGCAATACAATGAAATTCACTTCTTTGATTAATGATGTCTATTACATAAAATATTAATCTTATATAGGATACTATGCATATTTAATTTCATTTTCATTAATGTTCTTTATAATTAAATTTGATTGTAGGTGATGGCTCAGATGGTAAAGCGTCTGCCTACAATGCGGGAGACCTGGGTTCAATCCCTGGGTAGGGAAGATTTCCTGGACAAGGAAATGACAACCCACTCCAGTATTTTTGACTGGAAAATCCCATGGATGGAGGAGCCTGGTAGGCTACAGTCCATGGGGTCGCAAAGAGTCGGACACAATTGACCAACTTCACTTTCTACAATCAAATAAAATTTTGACTTCAGAGCTTCAGATCTGTATTATCCCTAAAATTACTTTCTATATTAGCTAAAACAACTGAAAACATCCTTAACATCATTTTCCTCATCTGTAGTATTATTAATAGGAGATACCATTTCAAACTTGCAGGGTTATTGTGCAGATTACTTGAAATAATGTATAGTTTAAGAGTATTATTATTTTATGAAGTCTATAAATGCAAGTTTGTTATCTTAAATTATTTTACCATAAATATCCGGCATCAAAATTTATAAATATTTTAATTATTATATTTCTTATAGAAAAGATGAATGTGTGCACCCATAAACTGCTATACCCAGACTTTTTTTCTCACACATATAACCAAGAATCCCAGGTAGAAACTGTGATCTTTAATTCAAGGTCTAAATACAATTCCAGCAATCCTCTCCATTTCAACATCCTGTCACAAAGTAAAGTTGTTCCATATAGTTCTCTAAATGTAAACTGTGTTTATCTATTTAGTGTCGAGGGCTTCCTTGGTGGCTCACACAGTAAAGAAACTGCCTGCAAGGCCCGAGACCCTGGTTTAATCCATTAGTTGGGAAGACCCCCTGGAGAAGGAAATGGCAACCCACTCCAATATTCTTGCCTGGAGTATCCCTTGGACAGAGGAGCCACAGCTAGTCTATGGGATTGCAAACAGTCGGACACGACTGAGCAAATAACTCTATTTAGTGTCACCTCTGCCTCTGGACTCTTGTGTCATTTGTGCTATATTATTTGGCTGCTTTTACACACATGTTAACATAAACCATAAACATATGAATATAAATACATATACATCTGTACTAGTAATTTCTTAGTAATTTCTCAACTGTGCAAGTTACAAATGTCCCTCTATATGTTTGTGCAAGGGTATAAAAATGTCAGGCAAAACACTCAGAGTAGGAAGAAAACATGCTGATTGTGTTTTATCCGAGAGGTTAAATATTATCTGAGAGAATAATAGTTTAAGAAGTCTTCTTTTGCCTATCTGCAGTTTTTTTAATTGTTCTGAGTTATATTTTCACATAAATTACACACAGCAACAATACAATCTTTATCAAGAACCAAAACAAAACACATAGCACTTGCAGCAAAGGAGAAAAGTATTTCAACCTAATGTTTTCTTCATGGTAAATCCTGCTAATGTCTGTTCAGTTCAGTTCAATTCAGTCACTCAGCCGTGTCCAACTCTTTGTGACCCTATGGACTGCAGCATGTCAGGCCTCCCTGTCCATCGCTCACTCCCAGAGTTTACTCAAACTCATGTCCATTGAGTCGGTGATGCCATCCATTCATCTCATCCTCTGTTGTCCCCTTCTCCTCCTGCCTTCCATCTTTCCCAGCATCAGGGTCTTTTCAAATGAGTCACTTCTTCACATCAGGTTGCCAAAGTATTGAAGTTTCAGCTTCAGCATCAGTCCTCCCAATGAATGTTCAGGACTGATCTTCTTTAGGATGGACTTGTTGGATCTCCTTGCAGTCCAAGGGACTCTCAAGAGTCTTCTCCAATTCCACAGTTCAAAAGCATCAATTCTTTGGCACTCAGCTTTCTTTATGGTCCAACTCTCACATCCATACATGACTACTGGAAAAACCATAGCTTTGACTAGATGGACTTTTGTTGGCAAAGTAATGTCTCTGCTTTTTAATATGCTGTCTAGGTTGGTCATAACTTTTCTTCCAGGGAGCAAGCGTCTTTTAATTTCATGGCTGCAGTCACCATCTGCAGTGATTTTGGAGCCCCCCAAAATAAAGGTTGTGACTGTTTCCCCTTCTATTTGCCATGAAGTGATGGGACCAGATGCCTGTTCACCATCTACTTTTATTACAAAAATAAAAACATAAATAAATAAATATTACCAAGCAGAACATTTTATGTAATATATGTGCCATATAGTGTCTGAATAGTAGGGTTTAGGACAAAGTAAATTTGTAGTTTATTTCTTCCAACAATACTTGCTTCTTTAACTATAGTGTGTGTTAGCTGCTCAGTCATGTCCAAATCTTTGCAGCCCCATGGTCAGTAGCCCACCAGGCTTCTACATCCATGGGATTTCCAAGTCAAGAACACTGGAGCGGGGTTACATTTCCTTCTCCAGGGGAACTTCCTGACCCAGGGATTAAACCCAGGTCTCCTGCATTGCAGGCAGATTCTTTACTGTCTCCACAGTTAAGTAGGAAAGCCCTTCTTTAAATACATATGGTTTCATTTTTTGAGATATTAAAAATTCAGCAAAAACTCTGTAAAATCTATTATATCTTTTTATCAATCCACCAAATCCTCCCCATGACTCTCATAGCCTGTTTACTCTTGTAAACTCAGTCTAGGGTCATTTCTGTCTTGTGTTCCTACTCATCCATGCCTTGAAAGTGAACTTCTGTATTTTAATCCAAATATTCTTTCAAAAAATTCAAGTCGTGCCCAACATTCTCTGTGTACATTTCTATAACTCACCTAGCTCTCATATATAGTCTTCCTCTTTAAACTCCTCTCATTAATTGATAAGTACTGAAAGCCTTTACTTGAGATATGAGGCACTTATGCATGTTGCTACATGGCATTAAATTATATACTTCATTGCAAACTATGAATTATAGCCACACAGTGGAATATCATTCAGCCAGCAAAAGAATATAGACCAGAACCATGCACATATGGATGGGATTTATCCTACCTGGTGTTTGTTGAACTTCTTTGATGTGTAGACCAATGCTATTTTAAAAACTCAAATCTGGATACTTTTGAAAAATGTATCTTCAAACATTATCCCACCCCTTTCTCTCTGTTATTCCTCATTTATGCCTATGTTGATGATGATGGTCATGATTATGATGATGTTTGACAGGTCTATGAGGCTCTAGTTTTCCTTATTCTTATCTATTTATTTATTGAGCACCTATTTATTTTTTTTCTGGCTATTGTATATTTTAACAGTAAGTTTTCTTTTTAATTTTTAATGATTTACATATATGTTATGATCTTTAATGGTGATACATCATTTTCATTCTTTCCTTTAGTTCTGTAAGCACATTATCACATTATATTCTTTGAAGTTTTTAGCTCTACATCTGGGATTTCTCAAGGGCTGTCTCCCTGGACTCCACACCCCTGACCCACCCCAATTTCTTTTAGCCTCACATTGCTACAATATTTTTCAACTGTTTTCTCTCAGCTTTAATTTTATGTTCATATTTTTTAATGAAATGGAGATTTTAAATAATATAATGTAGCAACCTTGAAAATGAGATCCATTCCCCCTGCCCAGGGTCTGTTGCCATCTGCTCTGATGTTTATTGTTATTATTGATTTTGTCATTGTTTCTCTTTGTATATTAACTTTTGTGAATTAATTATGTAATACTTTTATTCACCATCATATGAAGATCTTGAAGTCTATACTGTCTTACTTTAGGGACCATCTAATAACAGACAGAGAATACCTTAAGTACCTGGAACCAATATATCTCCCAGTCTTTGTCAAGGAACTCTGTGTGCTCATGGTGATGTATTTTCAGCATTCAGCCAGGTACATAGCAACCCTTACATAGTCTTCACTGTCTGCTCATGCAGAGCATAGGTGAGACCCTTGGATCTCTCTGGACATTTCTGAGCATACTTACAATCTGGAGCATGTTCGAATCCTGTACTTTTACATGACCTTCTAGATTCCCAAGAATATGTCATAGGTTTTCAAAGCTCTCTATAGATATGTCATTTCCTAGCTTTTCCTTTTAAGATTTTTGGTTAGCTTATTGTTTGCCTTGACTTGTACCACAGACTCTGGTATCTGTGATGTCCAACAATTCCCACTGATTATTTTTCAAATTATCCCAAGGAAAAGGCTTTTTTTTTTTTTTCTGGGTGATTTCCAAGTCAGGCCAAATAAAAATGCCCTATGAGTTGTTGTTGCTGAGATGCTAAGTCATGTCTGACTCTTTTAGACCCCATGGACTGCAGCACACCAGGCTTCCCTGTCCTTCACTATCTCCCAGAGTTTGATAAAATTCTAGATATGTCCACATATGACAGTTCTTTTGCAATTAGGCTTTAGAAGAACTTAAGTGCCATTCTGGTTCTTCTAATGAATGACAGGCTGCTGACTTTCACTGTCATTGTGAATGTTACCTTTCAAGACTATAATAATAAAACGAAGATAGAGATAGGAATAAGTAAGTTTAAATATCGCTGGGAGCTCACTGCTCTTACCGACATCAAGGTGTGCTTTTTCAGTAAACCTTCCCCAGACTGTTGCAAGCTTTTGGATAATTTCCAAAATTATTAAAAGTTGCTTTTTGCAATTTTTTCCAAAATCACTGTTTTTGAGTTGAGGAATTTGTGAGATTTGTGCACCATCATTTCTATTGCTGCCACCTTACTTTTCTTTACTTTCTGATGTTTACTGTCAGCAAATATTAGAGAGCCTGCTGTGTGTATTCATTTTTATAAATATTACTATTTCAATACCTTGAAGCCCTCAAATTTACCTTTGCATTTTCAAAGTGAATGTGACATCTTAAAATTCAGAACTTTATATATACTTTCATCTATCACAGTTTCCTAAATCTCTTTAGCATTCTCCTTGGAACATATGTCTCTTGAATCACCAGTTTCTTTTTTAAATGCACTTCAAAAATTAAGTTCCTGTGAAAATTTCTCATTATAACTTACCTGTTTTTGAATGACTTAGCCTATTCCTGAATGTACTCTAATTTATGTTATCTATCAATGTTATTAGATAACATATTTTCTTCCTCTATTATAATATGCACTTACATTGAAAGAATTAGATATATTTGTTCATCACATTCAAGTGTGACTAATATATGCCATGCACAGTGTGAAATAAAAGGCAAACTCATAGGAAACAAACTAAGTGAAAAAGACAGGCCCTTAAAAAGTTATTGCAGTAGACCATATAAAAAAGAGAAAATAGCAACCCAGACTTAAAGGCTAGAAACAGGAATTTTTAAAAAAAGACCCAAATAAAAACACTTTTTTCTTTGGGATATTAAAAATAAGTATAATTTGGGCATGTTGAAAATAGTGTGATTATATGTGTTTGTTTGTATGCATGTATTGGTATATGTGTTTTTTATAAACACGAGTTTGCTTGGAGTTTGGAGTTAGGGCAGCAATATAAATATGATACTTCATATAACATATTTTCTGTGTGTGTGTGCTAAGTTGCTTCAGTTGTGTCCAACTCTTTGCAACCCTATCAACTGTAGCCCATCAGGGTTCTCTGTCCTTGGGATTCTCTAGACAAGAATACTGGAGTATGTTGCTATGCCCTCTTCCAGGGGATCTTCCCAACACAGGGATCAAACTCATGTCTCTTATGTCTCCTACATTGGCTGGTGGGTACTTTACCGCTAGTGCCACCTGGGTTAGGAAATACTAAATATTTAATAGTTGAATATATGGGAAATTAGCTTATCCTGGAAAGGACATGTATTTCAGATCATATATTAAAGGAAAGTTATCAATAAAGACAATAATTCATAAATTTATAAAGGTCTTACTTAATATGTGAAGATAAGACATGATTATTTCTCTGAGCACTGAAGCTCCAGGTAAGATTGTAGCATTTGATTAACAGTTTTATTTTTCTTGCTATTTGAGTCATTTCTCCCTTACAGGGTAACCTCTGTTTTCAGACTTGTTTGGTGTTATAGTTTCATTAGAAAGGAGTTGTTCCCAATTTGTTCTTTCCTGCCCAGGTATGACCCTTGCTGATGTAGTTTGGAAACCTAATTCCCGTACAGCAATGGATAAGTCAGGGGTCAAACATGAAAAGCATGCCAATAGTCTTTAAGCTGCAGTTACAATTCACTTCAAGGAGAAAGAGCAAAGGTCAGGGCAGAATGGGTACCTAGGAATTTTAATAGAAAAACTATATTTAGCAACTTGAATTGGTAGTGTTATAAGGTATAGGTTATAGTATTTTTTTTAATAGAACAAAAGTAAAATTGATATATGTGATACCTGGCATATCAAATTATGCATATTGTTGTGAAACATGCATTTTGGAATGGATTAAGTATATTTTTTTGGTAATTTTTGGTATTCTGTTAAGTGAAATATTGATCAACAATGACAAATGTGAACTTCTTAGCCTAGTTGATTTTTCTTTGTTATAAAAACAATTAGCTTATATTAACAAGTTAGGTATATCCAGAAGATAAATAATAATGATTATATAAAATAAAAACCTTATAATTTTTTTTTAATTGTTTTTGCCATACATTGTCATGATATCACCATGGGTTTACATATGCTTCCCCTCCGGAACCCCCCTCCCTCCTCCCTCCCCCCCGGGAAATCTTGCTGCACCAGTACTGAGCATCAATCCTGGGCTGGCGATTGATTAGACACATGACAATTAACATGCTTCAATGCCCTTCTCCCATATCATCCCACCCTTACCCTCGTCCACAAAGTCCACGAGTCTATTCTATACATCTGCGTTCCTTTTGCTGTCTCGCATGTTGGGTTCTCATTACTGTCTTTCTAAATTCCATATATATGCGTTAATATACTGTATTGTTGTTTTTGCTTCTGGCTTACTTCACTCTGGATAATGGGCTCCAGTTTCGTCCATCTGAGTAAGATTGCTTCAAATGAATTTTTTTTTAATGCTGAGAAATATTCCATTGTGTATATGTACCACAGCTTTCTTATCCATTCGTCAGTTGATGGGCATCTAGGTTGCTTCCATGTCTTGGCTATTGTAAACAATGCGGCGATGAACATTGGGGTACACGTGGCTCTTTCAATTTTAGTTTCCTCGGTGTATATGCCCAGCAGTGGGATTGCTGGGTCATATGGCAGGTCTATTTGCAGCTTTTTAAGGAACCTCCACACTGTTTTCCATAGTGGCTGTACTAGTTTGCATTCCCACCAACAGTGTAAGAGGGTTCCCTTTTCTCCACATCCTCTCCAGCATTTATTGCTTGTAGACTTTTGGATGGCAGCCATTCTGACTGGTGTAAAGTGGTACCTCATTGTGGTTTTGATTTGCATTTCTCTGATAATGAGTGATGTTGAGCATCTTTTCATGTGTTTGTTAGCCATTTTTATATCTTCCTTGGAGAAATGTCTGTTAAGTTCTTTGGCCCACTTTTTAATTGGGTTGTTTATTTTTCTAGAATGGAGCTGCAGGAGTTGTTTGTATATTTTTGAGATTAATTGTTTGTCTGTTGCTTCATTGGCTATTATTTTCTCCCATTCTGAAGGCTGTCTTTTCACCTTGCTTATAGTTTCCTTTGTTGTGCAAAAGCTTTTAATTTTAATTAGGTCCCATTTGTTTATTCGTGTTTTTATTTCCAATATTCTGGGAGGTGGGTCATGGAGTATCCCGCTTTGGGTTATGGCAGAGAGTGTTGTGCCTATGTTATCCTCTAGGAGTTTTATAGTTTCTGGTTGTATGCTTAGATCTTTGATCCATTTTGAGTTTATCTTTGTGTATGGTGTTAGAAAGTGATCTAGTTTCATTCTTTTACAAGTGGCTGTCCAGTTTTCCCAGCACCACTTGTTAAAGAGGTTGTCTTTTCTCCATTGTATATTCTTGCCTCCTTTGTCAAAGATAAGGTGTCCATAGATGCGTGGATTTATCTCTGGGCTTTCTATTCTGTTCCATTGATCTATGTTTCTGTCTTTGTGCCAGTACCATACTGTCTTAATGACTGTGGATTTGTAGTATAGCCTAAAGTCAGGTAGGTTGATTCCGCCAGTTCCATTCTTCTTTCTCAAGATTGCTTTGGCTATACGAGGTTTTTTGTATTTCCATACAAATTGAGAAATTATTTGTTCTAATTCTTTGAAAAAGACCTCTGGTAGCTTGATAGGAATTGCATTGAATCTATAGATTGCTTTGGGTAGTATACTCATTTTCACTATATTGATTCTTCCAATCCACGAACACGGCACATTTCTCCATCTGTTTGTGTCCTCCTTGATTTCTTTCATCAGTGTTCTATAGTTTTCTATATACAAGTCTTTTGATTCTTTAGGTAGAAATACTCCTAATTATTTTATTCTTTTTGTTTCGATGGTGAATGGAATTGTTTCCTTAATTTCTCTTTCTGATTTCTCACTGTTAGTGTATACGAATGCCAGGGATTTCTGTGTGTTGATTTTATATCCTGAAACTTTGCTATATTCACTGATTAGCTCTAGTAATTTTCTCCTAGAGTCTTTAGGGTTTTCAATATAGAGGATCATGTCATCTGCAAACAGAGAGAGTTTTACTTCTTCTTTTCCAATCTGTATTCCTTTGATTTCTTTATCTGCTCTGATTGCTGTGGCCAAAACTTCCAAAACTATGTTGAATAGTAGTGGTGAGAGTGGGCACCCTTGTCTTGTCCCTGATTTCAGGGGGAATGCTTCCAGTTTTTCACCATTGAGGATAATGTTTGCTGTGGGTTTGTCATATATAGCTTTTATTATGTTGAGGTATGTTCCTTCTATTCCTACTTTTTGGAGGGTTTTTATCATAAATGGATGTTGAATTTTGTCAAAGGCTTTCTCTGCATCTATTGAGATAATCATGTGATTTTTATTTTTTAATTTGTTAATGTGGTGTATTACATTGATCGATTTACGAATATTGAAGAATCCTTGCATCCCTGGGATAAAGCCTACTTGATCATGATGTATGATCTTTTTGATGTGTTGTTGGATTCTATTTGCTAGAATTTTGTTGAGGATTTTTGCATCTAAGTTCATCAGTGATATTGGCCTGTAGTTTTCTTTTTTTGTGGCATCTTTGCCGGGTTTTGGAATTAGGGTGATGGTGGCCTCATAGAATGAGTTTGGAAGTTTACCTTCGTCTGCAATTTTCTGGAAGAGTTTGAGTAGAATAGGTGTTAGCTCTTCTCTAAATTTTTGGTAGAATTCAGCTGTGAAGCCATCTGGTCCTGGGCTTTTGTTTTTTGGAAGATTTCTGATTACGGTTTCAATTTCCGTGCTTGTGATGGGTCTATTAATATTATCTATCTCTTCCTGGTTTAGTCTTGGAAAGTTATACTTTTCTAGGAATTTGTCCATTTCATCCAAATTGTCCAGTTTATTTGCATATAGTTGCTGATAATAGTCTCTTATGATCCTTTGTATTTCTGTGTTTTCTGTTGTGATCTCTCCGTTTTCATTTCTAATTCTGTTGATTTGGTTCTTCTCCCTTTGTTTCTTGATGAGTCTGGCTAACGGTTTGTCAATTTTATTTATCTTCTCAAAGAACCAGCTTTTGGCTTGGTTGATTTTTGCTATGATCTCTTGTTTCCTTTACATTTATTTCTGCCCTGATCTTTAAGATTTCTTACCTTCTACTAGACCTGGGCTTCTGCATCTCTTCCCTTTCTAGTTGCTTTAGGTGTAAAGTAAGGTCATTTATTTGATTTTTTTCTTGTTTCCTGAGGTGAGCTTGTATTGCTATGAACTTTCCCCTTAGCATTGCTTTCACAGTGTCCCATAGGTTTTGAGCTGTTGTGTTTTCATTTTCATTCGTTTCCATGCATAACTGAATTTCATTTTTAATTTCTTCTGCGATTTGTTGGTTATTCAGCAGTGTGTTGTTGAGCCTCCATATGTTGGAAGTTTTGAGAGGTTTTCTCCTGTAGTTGATATCTAATCTCACTGCATTGTGGTCAGAAAAGATGCTTGGGATGATTTCAATATTTTTGAATTTATCAAGGTTAGATTTATGGCCCAGGATGTGATCTATCCTGGAGAAGGTCCCGTGTGCACTTGAGAAAAAGGTGAAATTCCTTGTTTTGGGGTGGAATGACCTATAGATATCAATTAGGTCTAGTTGGTCTATTGTATCATTTAAAGTTTGAATTTCCTTGTTACTTTTCTGTCTAGTTGATCTGTCCATTGGTGTGAGTGGTGTATTAAAGTCTCCCACTATTATTGTGTTGTTGTTGATTTCCCCTTTCATACTTGTTAGCATTTGCCTTACATATTGTGGAGCTCCTATGTTAGGTGCATAAATATTTATAATTGTTATTTCTTCTTCCTCGATTGATCCTTTGATCATTATGTAATGTCCATCTTTATCTCTTTTCACTGCCTTTATTTTAAAGTCTACTTTATCTGATATGAGTATTGCCACTCCTGCTTTCTTTTGGTCTTTACTTGCATGGAATATTTTCTTCCAGCCTTTAACTTTCAGTCTATATGTGTCCCTAGGTGTGAGGTGGGTCTCTTGTAGACAACATATATAGGGGTCTTGTTTCTGTATCCAATCGGCCAATCTTTGTCTTTTGGTTGGGACATTCAGCTGGCTTACATTTAAGGTAATTATTGATAAGTATGATCCCGCTGCCATTTATTTTATTGTTTTGGGTTCCAGATTATCTATCCCATCTGTGTTTCCTATCTAGGCAAGTTCCTTTAGCATTCGTTGGAGGGCTGGTTTGGTGTTGCTGAATTCTCTCAGTTTATGCTTGTCTGAGAAAATTTTGAATTCTCCTTCAAATTTGAATGAGATCCTTGCTGGGTACTGTAGTCGGGGTTGTAGATTGTTTTCTTCCATGACTTTAAGTATGTTTTGCCATTCCCTTCTGGACTGAAGCGTTTCTGTTGAGAGATCAGCTGTTATCCTTATGGGATTCCCCTTGTGAGTTATTTTTTGCTTCTCCCTTGCTGCTTTTAATATTTGGTCTTTGTATTTGATATTTGCTAATTTGATTAATATGTGTCTTGGGGTGTCCCGCTTGGGGTTCATTCTATTTGGGACTCTCTGTGTTTCTTGGACCTGAGTGGCTATTTGCTTCCCCAGTTTAGGGAAGTTTTCTACAATTATCTCTTCAAGAATTTTCTGATGGTCTTTCTTTTTGTCTTCTTCTTCTGGGACTCCTATGATTCGAATATTGGTCCGTTTAATATTGTCCCAGAGGTCTCTGAGATTGTCCTCATTTCTTTTAATTCTTTTTTCATTTTTCCTTTCTGTTTCATTTATTTCTGCCATTCTGTCTTCTACCTCACTTATCCTGTCTTCTATCTCTGTTATTCTACTGTTTGTTCCATCCAGGGTGTTTTTGATCTCATTTATTGCATTATTTATTGTATTTTGACTCTTTTTCGTTTCTTCTAAGTCCTTGTTAAAACTTACCTGCATCTTCTCAATCCTTGCCTGCAGGTTATTGAGCTGCAACTCCAACTTATTTTCCAGGTTTTGGATCATTTTCACTATCATTATTCGGAATTCTTTGTCAGGTAGACTTCCTATCTCTTCGTCTTTTGTTTGGTCTAGGGGGTATTTATCCTGTTCCTTTACTTGCTGGGTATTTCTCTGCCTTTTCATCTTGTTTATCTTGCTGTGTTGTCCCTTTATTGTGGGGATTCCTCTCTATGGGAGGGGTTGGATGTGTGGTTTGTCTAAGTTTCCTGGATGGGAAGGCTTGTGTGGTTTTCTGGTGGGTGAGTCTAGGTTTCCTCACTGTTACTAGCAAGAGATAAGAATGGGGAGAAAGCAGTCAAGCCAATGATCTCGCTCCCAGGTAGCAGTGGGTACTGGAGCTTGGATCTTAAAAGGTACAAAGTTGATACCAAGTACTAATGAGCAAAGATTAAAAATCTAGAGTAAAGACTGGGTTCTCAAAAATACTTTAAAAAAAAAAAACAAAACAAAACAGAAAATAAAAATAAAGGAAAAAAAAGAAAAAAGAAAAAAAATAGCAAGGTCATAGGGGACTTAAAAATTCTAAAAAAAAAAAGAAAGAAAAAAAAGTAGAAGAAAAAAAAGAAAAAATATATATATATATAAAAGTTTTAAAAATTTAAAAGATGTTCCTAGTACAGTTATAATGAAGGCTTTCTCTGGTGCTGGTGCATTCCGTGAAGGGAAGGGTCTGTAGATTTTCAGATGACTCCCTGGTCCGGCTTCTCCTTCTCCTCACAGTCTATAGACTCCTTTCTGTGCAGTCAGCGCCACCTACAGGGCTTTAATTTGCTCCTCCTGTCAGTTTCAAAGCTGTTCGCTCCGCTCGCCTCAGCGTCCTCTGTTTGCTGGTCTTTTAAGTGTCTATTCAGCGCTTTGGAGTTTGCCCTGCTCCTGGTGAAAAGGCTTCCCCCGCCCCCTCTGCTCAGGCTCTCTGTCGTCCGCCCAGCACAGTTGGGGAGTGGGGTTTCTCCCCTCCCCCGGCCTAGCCGCTCGGTTTTCTCAGAGTGCAGCTAAGCAGGCCTTCTTGGTCGGGCTTGTCCTTCTCACAGTCTACAGTCTCCTTTCTATGCAGTCTGTGCTACCGGCAGAGATTTAATTTTGGAGTTTGCCCGGCTCCTGGTGAGAGGGCTTCCCCAGCCCCTTCTGCTCAGGCTCTCTGTTGTCAGCCCAGCACAGTTGGGGAGTGGGGCTTCTCCTCTCCCTCGGCCCAGCCGCTCTGTTTTCTCGGCGTGCAGCTGAGCACTCCTTCTCAGGTGTGTACAGCACCAATCAGTCCAGAATCCCCAGAAGTCTTGGTTAGCCTCCCCGGGGCTGGGTTATGTCCACTGCTCTCAGGCGGGGGCTGGGCCCCTCCGCAGCCGGCAGCTGCCCAGCCTCTCTGTTGACTCCTCACCGCCCTTTGTTTTGTGCACGGGCCTGGGGGGAGGGGGGTGCTTTTCCTGGGAGGTTAGGTCCCTCGGGCTGCTCTGTTCCCTGAGCCTGCGGCCCGCCCCTCCCTGAGCAGGAGCAGTCTGCTTCGGCCAGTGGGGGGTGGGGCGCCCTGCCGCTGGCTGTGCCTTGTAGCCAGAGACGAACCTTGCAGGGCTTAGCTATTAATCTGCTTTTGCTCTCAGCTATATTGCTCTCCAAGATCCACCGCAGATCTGCCAGAGAGAATGCTCCCTGGTATTCGGAAACCTTTCTCCTCTTTTTTTTTTTTCCTCTTTATTCCAGACTCCCCTTCCCCAGCTCTTTGTCTCTCCCTCTACTTTTTTTTTTCTTTTCTTTCTTTTGTCCTACCTCCTCACGTCGGCAATGGGTCGCCCCTCCAGATGCCCGATGTCCTCTGCCAGCATTCAGTTCCTGTTTTTTGGAGTTTGCTCGGCCTTTAAAAGTTCTTTTGGTATATTTATTGGGGAGAGAGTGTTCTCCCCGTCCTATTCCTCCGCCATCTTAGTTCCCCCTCAAAAACCTTATAATTTTATATTATTTGTTTTTTTTTAAATTTTCTTTACTTTATTGTGTTGGTTTTGCCATACATTGACATGAATCTGCCATGGGTATACATATGCTCCCCCTCCAGAACCCCCTCCCTCCTCCCTCCCGATTCCCTATTCCTGGGTCATCCCGGTGCACCAGCCCCGAGCATTAAACCTTTGCTGGCAATTGATTTCACATATGATAATTAACATGTTTCAATGTCATTCTCCCATATCATCCCACCCTTGCCCTCTTCCACAGAGTCCACGAGACTGTTCTATACATCTGCATTTCTTTTGCTGTCTCACATGCAGGGTTCTCATTACCATCTTTCTAAATTCCATATATATGCGTTACTATACTGTATTTTTTTTTTCCTTCTGGCTTACTTCACTCTGGATAATAGGCTCCAGTTCCGTCCACCTGAGTAGAACTGATTCAAATGAATTTTTTTCTAATGCTGAGTAATATTCCATTGTGTATATGTACCACAGCTTTCTTATCCATTCTTCAGTTGATGGGCATCTAGGTTGCTTCCATGTCCTGGCTATTGTAAACAATGCAGCGATGAATATTGGGGTAATATATTATTTGATTATGATTTTATCCTTTGAATGTAAACATCATATGCCATTTATAGTAATCAGTTTAGTTCAATTCAGTCGCTCAGTTGTGTCTGACTCTTTGAGACCCCATAGACTGCAGCACACCAAGCTTTCCTGTCGATCACCAACTTCTGGACCCTACTCAAACTCATGTTCATCGAGTCAGTGATGCCATCTAACCATCTCATTCTCTGTTGTCCCCTTCTCCTTCTGCCTTCAATTTTTCCTAGCATCAGGGTCTTTTCAAAACAGTCAGTTCTTTGCATTAGGTGGCCAAAGTATTGGAGTTTCAGCTTCAGCATCAGTCCTTCCAATGAACACCCAGGACTGATCTCCTTTAGGATGGACTGTTCTGATCTCCTTGCAGTCCAAGGGACTCTCAAAAGTCTTCTCCAACACCACAGTTCAAAAGCATCAATTCCTTGGTGCTCAGCTTTCTTTATAGTCCAACTCTCACATCCATACATGACTACTGGAAAAACCATAGCTTTGACTAGATGGACCTTTGTTGACAAAGTAATGCCTCTTCTTTTTAATATACTGTCTAGGTGTGTCATAGCTTTTCTTCCAAGGAGCAAGCGTCTTTTCATTTCATGGCTACAGTCACCATCTGCAGTGATTTTGCAGCCCAAGAAAATAGTCTTTTATATTATAAAGTGATTATAATAATCACTTTATACTATAAAGTAATTATAGCAATTACTCCCCTGCTAACATGCCAGTAAGGAACAGGAAAGCCTGGTGTGCTGCAATCCATGGGGTTGCAAAGAGTCGGACATGACTTTGTGACTAAGCAACAATTCCTGCTAATGGGCCAATGTACAAACCCAATAGAGTTTGAAAGTTGAAGGTAGGGTTGTTGTTGTTCAATCGTTAATAGTGTCCAACTCTTTGCAACCCCATGGACAGCAGCACACCAGGCCTGGTCTTCATTACCTCTTGAAGTTTGCTCAAACTCATGTCCATTGAGTCTGTTATATTATCCAACTGTCTCAACCTCTGCTGCCCTCTTCTCCTGCTCTCAATGTTTCCCAACATCAGGGTCTTTTCCAATGAATCATCTCTCCGCATCAGGTAGCCAAAGTAGGAAGGGTAGATCAATTGCAATTTCCACTTAAGGAAAAAAAAAGAAAACTGCATATGTATATAACATCTAGACATAGTTTTTAAGTATATATCTCTTGATATTTGATCTTATTAAATCTAACATTTGAAAAACTATAATTCCCAAATCGTGGCACTGGTAGAATAATCTCTTAAATATTAGCACAAATTAGCTTACAAAACTGACTTGAACATGGTATATCCTTTGTAGATGCTTCTTGGCTCTTTAAAACAATGTTTTGATTATTTACAATATTCCTTCGGTTTTCAATGATTATTGAAAGTTATATTTTTATAGAACTGTTTTGAAATATTTGTTCAGAAGTATTAAGATATTAATAAAATGCTTTGTCATGTCCTCTAATTTTTATTATCTGCATAGTCTGCCCTTTTAGAAACTTTTTCTTTGATAATATATAATGTGCTAATCTTTAAATTTGTGTGTTTTTTTTAACCTACCACCCTCCTCAAAAGTGGGTAATAGCCCCTAAGTTTAGACACTTAAAAACATAGCATCATAGAAAATATTTAGATTCTATACAAACCTAAAAAAAAAAAATTAATTCTGCACTGCATGCAATTGTCTTTGACATAATTCATCTTTCTGTATGCTGATGAGACATTTATATTTTCCTTTCTGTGTATTCTAGTGTGTTACTAATATATAACTGGCACATTATAGATTTTACATATAATGAAAACAGTAATGTTTTTTATTACATGTACTGTAAATATAATTAAACAAATTTTTATTACACTTATATTTTTGTAGCAATTGTCCAAGCAATATTACCTATTGCTATGAAGCAAAAAAGCATTATTTTCATTTACTGTCTCAAGATTTTATATATTTTTGTGGATTATATATATTTATATATTTCTTTGAGAAAGCCAATTATCTTCAGTATACTCAATTCAGCTTTTTAAACTCAAGCAAAATTCTACCTATCCATCTATTTACCTAGCTACCTTGGAGAAGAAAATAGCAACCCATTCCAGCATTCTTGCCTAGGAAATACCATGGATAGAGGATCCTGTCAGGGCTATAGTCCATGGGATCACAAAAGAGTTAGACATGACTTAGTAACTAAACACCACCACCACCTATCTACCTACCATTTACTTATTTGTTTTCTAAGATATATGTATATATGTGTGTGTGTGTGTGTGTGTGTGTGTGTGTATACACACACACACTAGTTCCATATCATTTACTTTTTAGGAATTCTGCTCTGTCTTGTCAACAAAATGAATTTAATTCAGCTATTTTGTTTTTATTTTCCTTGCAGTAATTTTTCATTTCTTCCAATCCCTTTGCATTTTATATTCTATAAGATTTTGTCATATACTTTTTTGTGCCTTCTTGTACTTAATGGATGGAGGAGGAAATGGCAACCCACTCCAGTATACTTGCCTGGAAAATCCCATGGACGGAGGAGCCTGGTGGGCTGCAGTCCGTGGGTCACAAAAGAGTCAGACACGACTGAGTACACATGCAAATACTTAATGGAAACAATATAATCTTCTTTACTCAATGAATAACATAATGTATTTAATTCATCCAACATTCCTTAATCATTCATTTATTCAAAAAATGTATTAAATATCTCCTTTGTTTTGGACTATCATCTGTTCTGAAAATATAACAATGAACAGAAGAAATATGTGCCCTTCTCAGCTACATGACAAATAAATAGAAATGTAGATCAGGTAGAGAACATTTCTATAAGGAAAATTAGTAAAACTGCAAAGCACAATTTTTGAAAATGTTTAAAATATTAGATTTTTATGGATACCTCTTTAATGAAGTGACTACAGATGAGAAACCTAAAAGAAGTAAGGAATTAATCTAAATGGATATCTGGAAAAACATTATTCTTTGTGGAAAGAACTGAATATACAGACGCTCTAAAGTAAAAATACTAGTGTGAAGAACAGCAAGGAATCCAGTATTCTATAATATTTCTCAGATGAATGTTTTATCCTATTTTTGTCATCTCTTCCATTATTGGGCGTCTCAGCTGTTTCTCATATTTTCAACATTGTGACTGTATCTGCTATAAATACTCTTTCACATACTTTATGTTTTAAATGTAAGAGTTTCTTTTGAGCATATTCTTAGGAGTAAAAATCTTAGACAAGAAGATAGCTGTATATTTAAATTTATATAACACAAATTCCCAAAGTAGTTGCATTATTTTACACTCTAACCAGAAGTGTATATAAAATGTAATAGCTCCACATGTGCCACAACACTTGAAATTATCAGAATTTTAAGTCAGAAAATTAAATATGAATAAATTAATGTCTCATTTTCATCTCGATTTGGCATTAACCTCAACTTATGAGTTTTTAGACATAGATTCAATAAATTACAAGCAATAATTAGACATCATAACTAAGTCATTTTTATATTTAGCATAATCCCTGTCGAGTGTGATATAGGTGAAAAAATTGAGAATATGTGTTTGGTATCATTCCAATGCTTCCTGATTTCTGCCCTTTTTTAAATTTAATTGCAATTGCTTATCACTATATTATCATGGTATATTAATGTTGTTTAAGTATTACTCTTTAAAATGTCTTATATTTTCGTGTCTATTTGCATAGCTTTCTGCCATTTAGTATCATTCTCTCTATATTATATATACTTTAAAAATTAATCAATAAATGCTTTATATTTTAGCTGCAGGTATGTTTTTCACACTTCCTTGCTTTTAGTCACACTTGCCAAGCATGTTAGAAGTCATTATTATACTTGCATTCAGAAATCTTTTCCTGTTTAGTTCCACAAATGGATGTGGAAGGACATTAAGGTATTCCTTTTGAGAAAGTAAAAAGTTCCCTTAATTGTAAAACAATGCCCTGCCATTCATCAAATCAGAATAAAAGGCAGAGGAAACGCTGGCTGCAAAGTTGACAAACAACATTTCCCTGTAGGACACACCATAACTGTAAAGTGTCACGATGATCTCTTTCTCTAAGAGAGACTACTGTTTTCTTGCTCACTGTGGAACACTGTTCTGTAAAATCCTAGACAGCCAAAAACTTTGCTATTTGAAATTCTGTCAGTGAGAATGAACCACCTCCATGCCTGGAGGATCTGAGTCCCTTTGGCACAGTCAAGCAGTTTTGATTTACAGCCAAGGTAAATCTCTGCTTTCTGGCCACAGGGCTACACATCAATCTCAGCTTTAAAATCTTAAAGGAAACAGGACCCTCAGCCAACTTGCAGACCAGATATAATGCTGACCTCTTTCTCTGCATCAGGCTTTGCTTGAATCCATCCAAACACTGTTTCCTTTCAGTGATGATTATCCCCAGCCACCATGCAAATTCTACATGAGCTCTAAATTTCCATTCTTTGGGGCAAATACTCAGAGGTATAACCTCTCTCACTGCAATGATTTAATAAACAAGAAGTGCATTCCTGATGGTTTAGGACAATGAGGAGGCGCCAAGAGAGGTGACTGTGACCATGAGTGACATCAACTGTGGACCTCAATTTAATGGTAATGAATTAGGAAATATCACTATAAACAAAATTAGTGGAGGTGATGGGCTACCAGCTGAGCTATTCAAATCCTAAGAGATGATGCCATCAAAGTGCTACACTCAATATGCCAGCAACTTTGGAAAATTCAGCAGTTGCCATAGGACTGGAAAAGATCAGTTTTAATTCCAATCCCAAAGAAAGGCAATGCCACAGAATGCTCAAACTACCTCACAATTGCATTCATCTCACATGCTAGCAAAGTAATGCTCAAAATTCTCCAAGCCAGGCTTCAGCGTACATAAACCATGAACTTCCAGATGTTCAAGCTGGATTTAGAAAAGGCTGAGGAACCAGAGATCAATTGCCAACATCTGTTGGATCATAGAAAAGGTAAGAGAGTTCCAGAAAAAAAAATCTACTTTTTTGCTTTATTGACTATGCCAAATTGTGTTGTGTGGATTACAACAAACTGGGGAAAATTCTTAAAAACATGGGAATACCAGATTACCTGACTTGCCTCCTGAGAAATCTGTATGCAGGTCAAGAAGCAACAGTTAGAACTGGATATGGAACAACAGACTGGTTCCAAATTGGGAAAGGAGTATGTCAAGGCTGCATATTGTCACCCTGCTTATTTAATGTATATACAGAGTATATCATGTGAAATGCTAGACTGGAATCAAGATTTCTGGGAGAAATATAAATAACCTTAATTATGCAGATGACACCATTCTTATGGCAGAAAGTGAAGAAGAACTAAAGAGACTCCTGATGAAAGTGAAAGAGGAGAGTAAAAAAGGTGGCTTAAAATTCAGGGAGGGGGGTTCTGGAAGGGCAACACATGTATACCCATGGTGGATTCATGTCAATGTATGGCAAAACCAACACAATAATGTAAAGGGAAAAAAAAAAACTCAACATTCAGAAAACTAAGATCATGGCATCTGGTCCCATCACTTCATGGCAAATAGATGGGGAAACAATGGAAACAATGAGAAACTTCACTTTTTGGGGCTCCAAAATCACTGCAGATGGTGACTGAAAATGAAAAGATGCTTGCTCCTTGGAAGAAAAGCTATGACCAACCTAGACAGCATATTAAAAAACAGAGACATTATTTTGCCAACAAAGGTACATGTAGTCAAAGCTATGGTTTTTCCAGTAGTCATGTATGGATGTGAGAGTTGGCCTATAAAGAAAGCTGAGTGCTGAAGAATTGATGCTTTTGAACTGTGGAATTGGAGAAGATTCTTGAGAGTCCCTTGGACTGCAAGGAAATCCAACCAGTCAACCCTAAAGGAAATCAGTCCTGAATATTCATTGGAATATGTGCTGAAGCTGAAACTCCAATACTTTGGCCTCCTGATTAGAAGAACTGATGCATTTGAAAAGACCCTGATACTGGGAAAGACTGAAGGCAGGAGAAAGGGACGACAGAGGATGAGATGGTTGCATGGCATCACCAACTCAATGGACATGAGTTTGAGCAAGTTCCAGGAGCTGGTGATGGACAGGGAAGCCTGGTGTGCTGCTGTCCATGGGGTCACAAAGTGTCAGATATGACAGCACCTGAACTGAACTGACTGAATTTTTAATATATTGTTTTTATTTTAATAATCAACTAACATTAATGATTATTGTGTTTTCAGATTCTTCCTATTTTCTCATTTATGTTTAATGAGTTCAGTTTTGAATTTAAAAAATCCAAGAAGCCTAAAAGAAATATTTTATTACATCTGTATTCTTAAGTGTTTTCCATTTCTTAAAAAGTTGAATATGTTGATTCTTAGAGATGTCTGCTTTTATTATTTAACTCAAATTTTCTTTGGTAACTAAATTTTTTCCTGCTCTTCAGTGTGCAAATCAGAGATCAAGCATGTCAAATTAGTCTCTGCCAAAGTTATTCAACTTAGGAAACTTAACAATGGCAACTAAAAAGCTCCAAGAGCCATTTATATATGTATTACAGTCCATCAAATCTTCAATTTTTACATAATTAATTTTCTAAAAATAGATTTATAATAATCCAAGAAACTGAAATTTCATCACAAGATTATATTATCTTTAATGACATGATTTGTTATAGTCATTTTCTTCATCTCAAAATCCAGGGGAATTCCCTGGCAGTTCGGGCCTTAGGACTCCTTGCTTCCACTACAGGGGGCATAAGTTTGATCAGTGGTCAGGGAAGTAAGATACTGCATACATGCAGTGTGGCCAAAAGCAAACAAACAAAAAACAAACAACAACAACAAACAAAACAAAAATTCAGGGGCAGAAAAGGAGTATGTGCTCAAAAATTAATTAAATAAAATTATTATTTTAAAGGAAATCTGAGTAAAGTATGCAGCAGAATATCATTTTGTGGGAAATTTTTTTGCCTCTTTACATCTATATGTATATGTGACATGATGTAGTGATACGGTACCTAATTATGACATTGACATTAAGCATTTACTATATGCAGCACATAATAAAATAAGATACTTTTAAATAATATTTCTAGAAAGTAAAAATCCATTTCATTTTTATTATTTTGCCACATTTTTCTAACATTTTAGTATGTATGTTTTTATAGCTACTTTACTATGATATGCATCATCTTGAATATGTTCCACATACTCTCTATTTTTGTGATTGGTCTTTTCTTAGCACCAAGAATATTTCGAATTTTTGAATGACACTTCAGAACTCTACTCTTATGAAGGAACTACATTATATATAATCAACTATATATGTTTATAATATTCAACATCATTTAATCTGATTATATGCATATTACTGTCATATCAAATGCTTATGAATAAGTTGTTTTTATTATTATAAAACTTATAAATAAAAATATGAAGGGGGACATTTTAATTATTGCTTTAATAATGTCTTTAGTTATATATTCTTTCCTTCTTTGTAAAGAACTCTGTGTGTGTGTATGTGTGTGTGTACTTTTTCTCCAAAACAAAACAAGTGAACATAGACAGTTGACAAGTCAATGTCATTTCAGCAGTACAGTAATCGTGGAAATGAGCTTTGTAGTTCTCCTAGCCTTTATCCCTTGAAAACATGATGATTGTATCTGATTCTTCAGATCAGGGGATGGCAGTTTGCCTTGAAACATCAATTTTTGGTGGACATAAGAAAGTTTATTGATTTATAGTTATTTTCTGTTTTGTTGTTGTTGCTATTTTAAAGATGATGGCTTCTAAGCTCCTAAAATGTCAGACCTGAAATGAAGAGTTTCACTCAATTTTCCTAAGATGCTTGTGTAGTTTTATGACATTTTATCACATAGATTCATATAACTGAACTGCAGTTCCATTTAAGAACTCTTCTGTCAGCAAAGGAACCTGTGACCCCATGGACTGTAGCCTGCCAGGCTCCTCTGTACATGAGGATTCTCCAGGCAAGAATACTGGAGTGGATTGCCATGCCCTCCTCCAGGGTATCTTCCTAACCCAGGTATTTTTTTTTTTTATTGTTTTTGCCATACAATGTCATGATATCACCATGGGTTTACATATGCTTCCCCTCCAAAACCCCCCCCCCCCCTTCCTCCCCCCCCCCCCGGGAAATCTTGCTGCACCAGCCCCGAGCATCAATCCTGGGCTGGCGATTGATTAGACATATGATAATTAACTTGTTTCAATGTCCTTCTCCCATATCATCCCACCCTTACCCTCATCCCCAAAGTCCACGAGTCTATTCTATACATCTGCGTTCCTTTTGCTGTCTCGCATGTTGGGTTCTCGTTACCATCTTTCTAAATTCCATATATATGTGTTAATATACTGTATTGTTGTTTTTGCTTCTGGCTTACTTCGCTCTGGATAATGGGCTCCAGTTTCATCCATCTGAGTAGACTTGCTTCAAATGAATTTTTTTTTAATGCTGAGTAATATTCCATTGTGTATATGTACCACAGCTTTCTTATCCATTCGTCAGTTGATGGGCATCTAGGTTGCTTAACCCAGGTCTCCCACATTGCAGGCAAATTCTTTACCATCTGAGTGAGTCATCAGGGAAGACCTTTATCACATAGATTTATATAGCTGAATTAGAGTTCGATTTAAGAACTCTACTGTAAGCAAAGGAACTTAGTTTGAAAGAAGATTAAAGACATGGCAATTAGTGGATAAGTTTCATGAAACACATTTAATGATTTCTTTTGTAAAGTATTAGTCACTCAGTAGTGTCCGACTCTTTGTAACCCTGCAGGCTATAGCCCACCAGGCTCCTCTGTACGTGAGATTCTCCAGGGAAGAATACTGAGTGGGTTGCCATTTCCTTCTCCAGGGGATCTTCCCAACCCAGGGATTGAACCTGGAATCACCCATATTGCAGGCAAACTCTTTACTGACTGAGCCACCATATGATTTTTGTAAAGGTTGAGATTTTTTACAATTTCACTTTGAAATTGTTTTGTAAAGGTTGAAAGGAAAATGCTTACCTTCGATATCCTGTGGTTGTCTTGCTCTAGTACAATAATTGGAGAAGAGAAAACAAGTATAATTTTTCACCATCATTGTATCAATTAACTGAAACAACTGCATTTTAAGTACTACACTCAAATATTTAAATACAGAAGCATAATGTTAACAAACATTGGAAAAACTAATGGTGAAATGAATTGATATGTCATTATAAATAGTTTGCTTCCAGTGCTTTTCTCTATTTTGATCATGCCTCTGAAATTTCATTAGATTAAGAGGAATACCTATGACATTTTCTTGTGATGAATTAGTATAAATCTAGAGATTTTATTTGTGAAAATGTAAATCAACTGAACAGAAACAAACATTAAAAGTCTAGATGCATTTCATAAAGAGTGTTGTATGTGAGTAGTGACCATTTTAAAGTCCCTAAAATTGTAATTGTAATTACCATTTCTTTCTTTATATTGTCCACCAATATCTCTGTCTGTGCATCTGTTTTTGCCTCTTTTCTGTGAATTCTAAAAGAATAAGCACATTCAGGAATAAGATCAATAACTGTACTGAGACTTATCTCATTACATCTGACATTATGTATCTGGCAGATGGTTGGAAATGATAGTTTCTTATATTCTGCTATTTTTGTTTCCTTAGCATTAGAGATATTCAGAAATATAAAGGAAAATCATCATTTTTCTTTTAAAGGGCATGCTTTATGTTAATCTCTAACTCTCCTTGTGGCAGAGGCACTCTGAGAAGTAATTTTGTTAGAGAGAAGGAAGAAAGGATATAAACAGGTCACAGGTACTATGCAACTGTCAACATCATAAAGTATTTTGTATTATGCAATGATGCACTGGTTTTATATACAATTAAGACAAATAATTTTGTCAAATAGTTTTACTATGAAAAGGCTTGTCAAAGATTTTTATATTTACTTTCTGGGGAATCTAGGACATAAAATATATTTTTTATAGAGTGCTTTGGAATTTACATTTCTTGATGATTTGTCAATGATATAACATGGTAGGTAGGTCATGGACCTCCATTAACTCACATTTAATTTTTTAATGCCATACTAATCTGGGGTCGCAGAGACAGATATGACTGAAGCAACTTAGCATGCACGTACGCAATCTACTACTGGTCTACATTTTGGTGGCTAAAAAGGATGAAATTTAATAGGAAAAAAAAATCTCAAATAGGAAAGAAAGTATTGCATTGAGTAACTTTTCTTTCTATCCTGGACAGTCTTTTTTTTTTTTTTTCAAAGCATTTGAGACTATGTTTATTTGCTGATTGAAAATATTGTCCTTTCCAGCGCCGGCCCGGACGCAGCAGCCGTCGCGATGTTGATGCCCAAGAAGAACCGAATTGCCATTTATGAACTCCTTTTTAAGGAGGGAGTGATGGTAGCCAAGAAGGATGTCCACATGCCCAAGCACCCGGAGCTGGCAGACAAGAACGTGCCCAATCTTCACGTCATGAAAGCCATGCAGTCTCTCAAATCACGAGGCTACGTGAAGGAACAGTTTGCCTGGAGACACTTCTACTGGTACCTCACCAACGAGGGCATCCAGTATCTCCACGATTACCTCCACCTGCCCCCTGAGATCGTGCCCGCCACCCTGCGCCGCAGCCGTCCTGAGACTGGCCGGCCACGGCCCAAAGGTCTGGAGGGAGAGCGACCAGCAAGACTCACGCGAGGGGAAGCCGACAGAGACACCTACAGACGAAGTGCCGTGCCCCCTGGTGCCGACAAGAAAGCCGAGGCTGGGGCTGGGTCAGCAACTGAATTCCAGTTTAGAGGCGGATTTGGTCGTGGACGTGGTCAGCCACCTCAGTAGAGTTGAAAGGGGTTGTTTTGTGTTGAATAAACCTGTAAACAGAAAAAAAAAAAAAAAAAGAAAATATTGCTTAAAGTGAGGATCATAAAATTTAACTTAAACCTTCTCAACATTTCACTTAAAATATAACACATTATATTTAAGTATTAAAAACTTAAAACACAGCCATGAACACATATACACACATTAACTTTGCTTTCTCAAAGTATTCTATGCCTGTTTTTTATTATGTCTTTCCAAATGTATTTTTTTCCCAACAATAAACTTTGAAATTCATATAAATATTTTGTAATTAAATATCAAGTACTACTAGCATAAACAAGTTTGGAATAAAACAAGTGATATTTCTTAAGTACACATATCATTTTACAGATACATAAATATTTGCTAGATATTTATCTGCTAATCACAAACACTTAGCATTAGTAGTCTGTTTTTAAAGGAGTTAGGAGTTTAAATGATTAATCTGATTCTATTCAAATTTTATTGGAATTTAAGAAGCACTTTTACTTTAATAAATAACATATTGAGTGACTATCAGTTTATAGAACTTACTGGAAACATAAAAGCCCCACATTATTAAACATGCAGAAAAGACAGGTATATGTTATGCATATGCAGTATGCAGCAAACTGCTTATCTGCAGAGAGAAGACAATGTCTACAACTCAAGAAAATCAGAAGAGCCCTGAGACAAGAGAGAAAGTTACCAATATGTATCAAACCAAGGCAATGCCGAAGAATGTTCAAACTACTGAACTATTGCACTCATTTCACACGCTAGCAGAGCAATGCTCTAAATTCTCTAAGCCAAGCTTCAACAGTATGTGAACCGTGAACTTCCAGATGTTCAAGCTGGATTAGAAAAGGCAGAGGAACCAGAGATCAATTTGCCTACATCCATTGGATCACTGAAAAAGCAACAGAGTTCCAGAAAAACATCTACTTCTGCTTTATTGACTGTGGAAAACCTTTAACTGTGTGGATCACAAGAAACTGTGAAAATTCTTAAAGAGATGGGAATACCAGACCACTTTACCTGCCTCCTGAGAGATCTGTATGCAGGTCAAGAAGCAACAGTTAGAACCGAACAAGGAACAACAGACTGGCTCAAAATTGGGAAAGGAGGATATCAAGGCTGTATTTTGTCACCCTGCTTATTTAAATTATATGCAGAGCACATCATGCCAAATGCCAGGCTGGATGAAGCACTAGTTGGAATCAAGATTACCAGGAGAAACATCCATAACCTCAGATATGCAGATGACACCACCATATGGCAGAAAGTGAAGAATTAAAGGGCCACTTAATAAAAGTGAAAGAGGATAGTGAAAAATGTGGCTTAAAACTCAACATTCAAAAAACTAAGATCATGGCATGCAGTCCCATCACTTCATGGCAAATAGATGGGGAAACAATAGAAACAGTGAAAGACTATTTTCTTGGGCTCAAAAATCACTGCAGATAGTGACTGCAGCCATGAAAGTAAAAGACACTGGCCCCTTGGAAGAAAAGCTATGACCAACCTATATAGCATATTAAAAGCAGAGATATTACCTTGCCGACAAAGGTCTGTTTAGTCAATGTATGGTTTATCCAGTAGTCATGTATGGATGTGAGAGTTGGACTATAAAGAAAGCTGAGCACCGAAGAATTGATGCTTTTGAACTGTGGTGTTAAAGAAGACTCCTGAGTGTCCCTTGGACTGCAAGGAGATCAAGTCAGTCAAGCCTAAAGGAAATAAATCTGAATATTCATTGGAAGGACTGATACTGAAGCTGAAACTCCAATACTTTGGCCACCTGATGTGAAGAACTGACTCATTGGCAAAGAGCCTGATGCTGGGCAAAATTGAAGGCAGGAGAAGGGAATGATAGAGGATGAGATGGTTGGATGGTATCGCCGACTCAAAGGACATGAGTTTGAGCAAGCTCTGGGAGTTGGTGATGGACAGGGAAGCCTGGTGTGCTGCAATCTATGGGGTTGTAAAGAGTCAGATATGACTGAGTGACTGAAGTGAACTGAACTTGAGAGAACAAAATGTTGCCAAGTAATTTTAGAAGGAGTGATTTCCTCCTTCTCTCAAACTCTCCAAGATATATTAAGTTAAAAAATTAAGAGACGTAGCAAAAAAATTGCTTTCAATATATGAAAGGAAAGAGTATGTGTGTTCATATATTTGCATTAAAAAACTTATGAAAAACATAAATAAATGTGCTAATCTTCTAGAGAGGTAGCATGAGTAAGCAGCAGTGGAAACAATATTGTTTGCCATATGCGTTTTCTTGGATTTACTTGTCAACTTTGTGATTTTATGAACTATTCAAGCTATAGTTTGTTCTTGTTGTTTAGTTGCTAAATCATGTCTCTCTGCAACCCCATGAACTGGAGCATGCCAGACTTTCCTGTCCTTCACTGTCTCCCTGAGTGTGCTCAACTCGTATCAGTCATTGATGCCTTCCAACCGTCTCATCCTCTGTTGCCTCCTTCTCCTCTTGCCCACATCTTTCCCAACATCAGGTGCTTTTCCAATGAGTGAGCTCTTTGAATCAAGTGGCCAAAGTACTGGAGCTTCAGCTTTAGCATCAGTTCTTCCAATGAATACTCAGGGTTGATTTCCTTTAGGATTGACTGGTTCGATCTCCTTGCTGTCCACGAGGCTCTCAAGAGTTTTCTCCAGCACCACAGTTCGAAAGCATCAATTCTTTGGTACTCATCCTTCTTTAAGGTCCAATTCTCATGTTCATACATTCACATGATATTTTTGGTGAAACATTTTATTTTATTCACAATTTTATGTACACATTATATTTCAATAGTCTTTTTAAGAAATACCATAAACCAATGTTAAAGTGTTAATCATTCAGTCATGTCCAACTCTTCATGACCCCACGGACAGGATGAAATATATCACATAAAATCCTATGACTTTATTCTTTATTGTTTATTTTTTAGTACTAAAATACCTATGTTCTTCAAAGTTTTTAAAAGTAATTATTCTATTCTCATAAAAGATGAAGAATTTGTATTACTTTGACCAGTATGGTACCCCTAATGAAACTACATGGGCATGGCCTCTCCAGAGCCTTATGATAAAAAAATTGGTTAACATGTTATTGACACTGTTATTGACATTATTGACATTGGTTAACATGTTATTGACACTGATTTATGCTGTGTTATTAAGAAATATAATAATTCAGATAATTAAAATGTACCAGTGTGTAGGAACTTTAGGCTCATTTCCTTGCAGGGGTATATTCAGTATTATTCATATAAAAAGGTTTGAAAAGATTCACTAACTTTGCAAACTCTTGGTCATAATTAAAACCTAATATGTTTTGAATTAAAGAAAATGCAGCAATTCAGAGAATACATAATAAAACAAGTGAAGTATTTGTGGAAGAATTGAATTTTCAGTGAGGAAAATTTCAGTATTATGAGTTTTCAATTTTCCTTTTCCATGAGGTACTTTATAAATGTTAATTATATAAACCCTTAAAGAAAGGGAGTCAAACTGCCGTTGAATACTCCTTGTTCCCATTCCATCTGAATGCAAACTAGATCTACCCAAACTATTTTCTAGAGATTTATTGTAATAAAATTGCCAGGCTAAGCAAATAAAAATACAAGGCACTCAGTTAAATTTGAATTTCAGATATTCAACTAGTATTTTTTGTTTTAGTTGCATACTCATGCAATATTTGGAGCATACTGATATAAAATGTATTTGCTATATTGAAGCTCAAATCTAATTAGGCTTTTTGTATTTTATCTGGCAACCCTAAGTGAAAGCCTCCAGATCAAATTTGTTCAGATGGTGTCATAGATTTAGGAGAACAATAATGCATTCTACTTACTTTAAAGATGGAAGCCATTTTATTAAAGTGATCCTCAAATGACACCAGTTGTTTTAGTAAGACCAACAGTAGTATACTTTCATTCTCAAAAGTGCCCTGAATTGAATGTAAGTTATAAATTTTATGTGCTTTGAAAAGAGATAAGCCTTTCTTGGGTTTCTGTTTTTCTTTCAAATATTCTTGTTTCTACTCTAATCACTAGAAACACAGACATGAATAATAACAGATATAAGAAGCTCATTATGCTTTCCAGGTTATATTTATGCAAAATAAAAAGTCTATAATATAAAACTAGCAACTTTATTTTCAGTAAAAGCTGTCTTTGTTACCTGAGAAAAGAAAGATCAAAATGCAGGTGCTGTGACAGCAAGATGATCATTGTAGTGTTATTAACAGAATCAGTTCCAAAGTCCTATGTATTTCCCAGCCAATAATAAGGAATCCACATTTATTTTTCCAAAAGTCATACTCATGAAGATGGGATACTAGTTAAAGGGACAAATAAAACTATTTTAATTGCTCCAGCAAAATGGAATAATTGCCTGGGCTTTTATACTTGAATTTCAAGGACTTTAATTTGATCTTTATTTTGTTTTCCCCACTCTGAGCACCTCATTATCCTGTATGCACTGTGTTCATGCAAATATACTTGATTCTATATCTGATTCAACTGCCTCAATTATCAGGTCTTAGCTCTCCAATCTGACTTACTATCTTCTTTCCTTATTGTTGGGTTAAATTTGTTAGATTAGATAGAAAACAGCTGATGGCCAAAAGAGAGAAAGAAAGGAGAGGAGTGGGGAAGAAGGGGGAAGGAGGGAGAGAGAAAGGTAGAGACAAGAGACAGGGAGAACAAATTCCTTAAATTGATCCTTATTCCACATACTCTCACTCTGGAGAAGGGAATGGTAATCCACTCCAGTATCCTTGCCTGGAGAATCCCATGGAAAGAGAATCCCATGGATAGAGGAGCCTGGTAGGCTACAGTTCATGGGGTTGTAAAGAGTCGGACAGGACTGAGCGACTTAACACACACACACACACACACACACACACACACACACACACACACACACACGCGCGCGCGCGCGCGCGCGCGCGCGCGCGCGTACTCTCAAGGGACTCTCAACAGTCTTCTCCAGCACCACAATTAGAGATTATCAATTCTTTTGCACTTAGCCTTCTTTAAGGACCAGCTCTCACATCTGTATGTGACTACATACAGATGTGAGCTTTGGCTATCTGGATCTTTGCTGTTAAAGTGATGTTTTGTTTTTCAATATGCTGTCTGGGTTTATCATAGCTTTTCTTCCAGGGAGCAAACATCTTTCAATTTCAGGGCTGCAGTTACTGTCCACAGTGATTTTTGAGCTGAAGAAAATAAAATTTATTACTGTTGCCACTTTTCCTCTTCCATTTGCCGTGCACTGATGGGACCACAGGCCATGATCTTAGTTTTTTTGTTTTGTTTTATCTAGCTTTTTCACATTCCTCTTTCACCCTCGTCAAGAAGCTCTTTTGTTTCTCTTCACTTCTTGCCATTAAAGTGGTGTCATATGCACATCTAAGGTTGTTGATATTTCTCCTGGAAATCTTGATTCCAGCCTGTGATTCATCCAGCTTGACACTTTGTATGATGTAATCTGCATATAAATTAATAAACAGAGCGACAGTATACAGCCTTGTACTCCTTTCCCAATCTTGAAAGGAGTACAATTTCCCAGTCTGTTGTTCCATATCTGGTTCTAACTGTTGTTTCTTGATCTGAATACAGGTTTCTTAGGAGACAGGTAAAGTGGCCTAGTATTCCCATCTTTTTAAGAATATTCCAAAGTTTGTTGTGCCCACACAGTCAGAGGCTTTTGCATAGTCAATGAGGCAGAAATAGATGTTATTCTGGAACTCTCTTGCTTTCTCCATGATCCAGTGAACACTGGAAATTTTATCTCTGTTTCCTCTGCTTCTTTGAAACCTAGCTTGTAAATCTGAAAGCTCCTGTTCATGTACTGCTGAACAAATGCCCTAAATTGATCCCTGTTACAGGTATTCTCTTCCCACCCACAACATTCTCTGTGATAGTAACTATATATAAATAATATATAGTTACTCCTGTTTCATTGTTCTTTCTTTTTTTTCCTGCCTGAACTTTTGGTTCTGAACTTTTCCATCAAATATATACTCAACCTAGCATCTTTAGTCCTAACATGAGTCCTTCTCTTCTACATCATTTCCAGGCTTTGCCTCACTTCATTGCTAAACTTTTCCCTCTATACAATATTCATTCTTAGCTCTAGATCTCTCAGCAACTGTGATCACAAGTGGCTATTAAAAGGAGGGAAAATATGAGTATTCATTATTCTAGTAATCTAAGGACTTTTAGTGTTTTCTCTGCTTTTAAATATTTGGCCTCTTATTCACATATCTCCCCTTTCAATCTTGAAAAGAATCACTTTCACTTATCTTAACCTTGGGAGCAAGATTTAGAATATCCTTGACAAAAGATAAGAAAACCTCATGCAAAATCACACTATTTTAATGCAGGAAAATATGAATTAGAATAAGTTGAAAATCATTCAGACTTTGTATTAGAATTTTTTGCATTATAATATGCAAGGTGATATTTACAAATTAAATATTTTACAGATGCAAAAAAGCATGATACTTAAAGCTATGGGAATTATCAAGATCACTGGATTAATTGGCAGAAAATGAAGATAAATTTGGTATTAGATATACAGTCAATTATTTATTTAGGGAAATAGATCACTGCTAAATTCAATCCAAGGGATTTACTTAACATGCTTGTAAAAAAAGTCACTGAAAGCAATACTCCAAATGAGCTCTAAAAGGAGGTCTGTCCATAATTTATTTTACCAGAATAATACATCTATATTAAAATTGCTAAAAATTGCTAAATATAACTAGATGAGTAAATATAAATGATCATGTAGGCTTCAGTTCAAATCAACTGAAGTGCATTCCATCATATCTTATAGGAACAGTTTTCATGGAAAAATTTTATATATAAACATGAAAACAATGAGTTAACTGGAGGTTAAATTAAACCCATGTTATCTGGTTTGTGAATGACCAATTACTAATGGCTAGAATTCAGTTCTTTCTTACTTCTACATTATTAAATCCACTCCACCTAAACAAAACATTTTACTGCCTAAGTTATCTTTCTTGTAATTTTAAATGATTTCTTGTCACTTTCCTGTAACAAAATGGCAAAAGTTTGAGCTGCCAGTGTTGCACTGAACATTAACATATCAGTAAACACAAGATATGTGTCTTCAGATTGAATAAAAACATCCCCTTCCCTGGTGGCATAAGATCCTTCCTTGGTAAGGAATCTGCCTGCAATACAGGAGACCCGGGTTTGATCCCTGGGTTGGGAAGATCCCTTGGAGAAGGAAATGGCAACCCACTCCAGTATTCTTGCCTGGAGAATCCCATGGACAGAGGAGCCTGGTGAACTACAGTCCATGGAGTTGTAAAGAGTCAGACACGACTGAATGACTAACACACAAAATCATCCCCTGGGTGCTGCAAGACCTCTTTTAGATAGTCAAGAAAACTACATATTGACTAAACTGTGCAAAATAATAGAGTAATTCAATTGGACATGTAAGATCCTAAATATTGTATCAATCACTTTTGAATCTTCAATTTTTTCAAATAACAGTTAATCTTTTATTTTCTAGACATGAAATGTGTGTCATTCAGGCAGTGATGATAATTGAAAACAATCTAATAATCTATAAATCCATATGATGCATATATTTTATATAAAATGACTTGAATTTTTTAACTTGCATTATGTTATTCATAAGGGTGTATAAAATGAAATTAATTATATTCAATATCAGTTTGATAATATATTTTCAGATTTATCTACTATTTCTTTCCAATAGAAAATTGAAACATATTTTTACTGAATGTTTTACTTCTGAATATATTGTTACTACCCTTCTCTTTTTTATTTTCAAATGACTTCAGAGCTTTATAACCATGGTCAAAAAACAGAGAGAAAAAAGAAAAATAATAATGTTTTACTTTCTCCTTATCTTTCCTCCTTTTCTTATATGTGACGCCTTATATATCCTTTCAGAAATAAAATGAAATTTTTATTTAAAACATTTAAACAATAAAATAATGTAAAAACACTGTATAAATAGTAGTGTAATATTTTTTACATATAGTAATGTTAATAATTAATAAGAATTTATGAAAGATTTCCTTTTCAAAATCGTTTTACTAGTGTAGGCAAAATTTTGATTTTGTATTTTTTATCTTGCACAGAGAGACATATTGATATGCATTTTTAAATTAATAATAAATTAGTTCTTAAGTAAAAATAGAGCTATTTTTGTTATTGTGTACTGAGATACAGCTGTCTCAAGTTTTGACTCTTTTTCTCTTGCCCCATAGTTTATTTAATTTTTATAATCCTCTTGCACTCTTTCCCTCTCTCTCTGCTTCTGGTGCACACACACATACACACTGAAGTATTTAACATATGAATGAATGGTAAATGTTGAAAAAACATGGTAAATGAATAAAAAAGATAATGAAACATAAATATGATGAGTATGAGAAAGAATAAAGCGATGGGTAGGAACCATGTGATATTCTAAAAATCAGGAGATTCCAGATTATCTGAGAAATTAATTTCTACATTGATGGCATTCAAAAAAAGTTAATCTGAATGGCCAGAGGTAAAAGAAAATAGTTTTTTTTTTTTTTTAAAGACAAACAAAATGAAACAAGACTCTTAATAATGGCTGAAAGTGAAAGTGTTAGTTGCTCTGTCTTGGGAGACTCTTTGAGATCCCAGGACCCATGGATTGTAGCCCGCCAGGCTCCTCTGTCCATGGAATTCTCCAGATAAGAATACTGGAGTGGGTTGCCATTCCTTTCTCCAGGAGACCTTCCCGATCCAGGAATCATACCTGGATCTCCTGCATTGCACACAGATCCTTTACCATCTGAGTACCAGGAAAGTCCCCAAATGATTGATGATGAAAATGCTGGTGTGGTTGTTGTATAGAGAGAGCCTAAGAGAGGAAAGAGAGGATGCTGAGAAATCAAAAGCAAGCAGATTATGCCGGGGTTGTGCATCATGTAAGGATTTCCATTTCTACTTTGAGAATACTTAAAGATATTTTCAGGTTATAAACATGGGGAAACATACATATTTAGCTGCACTGTGGAAAAATGGTTGACAATAAGTAATAGGGACAACAGTGGCTGGATGGGCTAGCCTTGCAATAGACTGCTAGAACTGTACCTTCATTCATTCTGTTATGTAGCAACTATTTATCACATGGGTGAACCTAAGACTGTTCAGACTTCATAAAGGGCTTGCAAATTTTTGCTTTCTCATATCAGTTGTCTTGCTTTGAGGCCGAAATGATACATTTGATAGTTATCTATATTGAATAGTATGAAATTCATAAGGCTTTTTTTCCCTACTGACAAAGTATAAACATTACCAAAAAAGGGTCCATATTAAAGGTTTGACATTAGAAAATTACAAAAGGAATTGGGAAATAGGTGGCATTTTGTCATTTGTGGTGCACTGAAATTTGACCAACGCCAAGCAGCAAACAACTGCATGGCATCTCTACTAAGTGTATAATACTCACTTATTGTATGCATGCATGCTAAGTCGCTTCAGTTGTGTCCGACTCTGTGACCCTATGGACTGCAGCCCACCAGGCTCCTCCATCCACAGGATTCTCCAGGCAAGAATACTGGTGGGAGTAATATATCTCCACCCTTTACAATGGAAACCAAAAATATATTTCACAATAACATTATCTTATGTTACACTGGCAAGGAGGTATAGCTATTTTCTTGTTTATCACAAAATTTAAAGCAGAATACATCTCATATTTAAACAAAAATTATAGAACACTATTCTTAGAACAGATGATGATGTGACAGTGAAGAGAAAAGTATTTGAAGGACTCTAAGGGGAATAAAAAGTGGTGTTGAAAAAGTAAATGGTACAGGAGGGGCTGGGATTATTAGATTTAATAAATGAAAATAAAAATAGCACAAAATTATTTCTCTACCTGAAGGTGTGGAGCATCATTAAAGAGATATTACTTCATTTTTAATGTGGGGGTGTACGTGCTCAGTCATGTCTAACTCTTTGCAATCCCAAGGACTGTAGTACAGGAATGCAATTTGGGTTTCCTTCCAATGGTCTAAATTTTGTTAGCCATATTTCTTAGGTATTTTAATAGTTTGATTTCTCTTTACTATGCTTATTTTAAGTGAAGAGGAAATGTGTCATTGCATAAGTTTCTCACTAATATTACAATGAAAGTAGGTGGGTCGGGTCTTTCAGGCAATTTCTCAGGAAGGCAAGGTCCTCCTGTTATGTGGCTCTGTCACAGGAGTCCTTTGCTTCTAGTTCAAAGACTCCAAGGGACATTGCACAGGGTAAGCAGGACCTATAAGTGACCCAGGTCCCTCTGTTCCCATTCTTTTGCCTAGTCTCATTATGTAGATCCTCTAAACTACAGGAGAGACTGGAGAATAAGTATTTCTGTGAGTTTAAGAGATAAATGACAGTTTAGCACCTAGCAGTGCCTCTTTCACTCGGTATTTAACAATATTCTATACATAAACCTTTACCCAGATAATACCGCAAATTTGCTTATTGAAATAAAAGTAGAGTTCACATCATGAAGGACTCCAGTTAAAACAATCTGATACCTTCATCTTCACAACATGTCCTGAGATATCTTCCACTATATTCCCTGTCTGGGCCTTCAGTGTGTGATGATATTCAGAACCTATGTAACACTCCATAGCTCTAAATTCAGTAGATCTCTTGAATCTTTTCATTTCGTCTATTATGCAAAATGTTGAAGGTACTTTTTGATAAAGTAGTAGATCCTGTGTATCAATTAGAAAAGGAAGAGAAAAAAAAACATTCAAATGCAGTGAAATTGAAGGCTATTTTCTGGTCACTAAGCGCAAAAACACAGAAAAGCAAAACAAGATGGCTGGAATTGCTACATATGAAGAAGTCTTCACTCTGAAACAGCTTTATTTTAGACTTGATAGCTGGTTAAGGTATCTAGCATATCTTTCAACATGAGAGATCACTAGAACATTAGAAGTATGTTTTGAAGCCCCCCTTTTTAAGTGTTTCTTAACACTCCTTTCAAGAGAGGCTTTCTCTCTCTCTCTCTCTTTTTTTTTTTTTAATTATTATCTCTCTCAAGGCAGCATTCCATCTGAACTGTTATTAAATTTAAAGAGGATAAGGGCACTCATTCTGAACTGTGTAACTGAGAACAGAATCTATGAGGATTGCACTTTATGATTTGTGAAATATTAGTAGTCCCACCTTCTGGTTCAGGTCGAAGCTTAGAAGACTAAGTCTCATCAAGGTTAAACATATTATCGAAGGTCATGAAAATAAATATCCAGCATATTCCCTGGTGGCTCCAATGGTAAAGAATCTGCCTGCAATGTGGGAGACCCGGGTTCAATCCCTGGGTTGGGAAGATCCTCTGAAGAAGGGAGTGGCAACACACCACAATATTCTTGCGTGGAGAATTCCAAGAACAGAAGAGCCTGGCAGGCTAACATGGGGTTGCAAATAGTTGGACATGACTGAGCGACTAACACTCTTCACTTCACATAATCCTAGAATGTATTTCTTCATGATCCAAGTCCGGTGATTTCCTTTCCATATCTTGTTCTACAGACATATTTTATGTAAAAGTTTTGTTTTTTTTTAAACTACATTTTGTTTTACATTTATATGTGTATGCATTGAATGTAACTATTAACTTCTAAAAAGATTCAAGCCTTAATGTTTATGCAATAAATAAGCTCATGACAACTGAAAAAAGTGTCTTTTCTAGAGCAAATTCTATCATCCATTACTACTCTTAGTATATTTGAGACTTCCTCTCTCAAGTATTTTGTAAGCAAACATAAATGTAAGTGATCTGGAAGCTAATGATAAAATCTGTACCCCATTGTTCATTTCAGCACTATTTACACTAGCTAGAACATGGAAGCAACCTAGATGTCCATTGGCAGATGAGTGGATGAAGAAGTTGTGGTACCTATATACAATGGAGTATTACTCAGCTGTACAAAGGAACATAGTTGACTCAGTTCTAATGAGGTAGAGGAACCTAGAGCCTATTATATAGAGTGAAATAAGTCAGAAAGAGAAAAACAAATATTGTATACTAATGCATATAAATGAAATCTAGAAAGATGGTACTGATGAAATTATTTGTGGGGCAGAAATGGAGACACAGACATAGAGAACAGACTTATGGGCATGGAGTCGAAGAGGAAGGAGAGTGTGGGGTGTATGGAGAGAGTTACATGGGAACTTACATTGCTGTATGTAGAATAGATGGCCAACGGGCACTTGCTGTATGACCAGAGAACTCAAGCCAGGGCTCTGTGACAACCTAGAGGGTGGGAGGGAGGTTCAAGAGGGAGGGGGTATATGTATGCCTACAGCTAATTCATACTGATGCTTGCCAGAAACCAACAAAATTTTGTAAAGCAATTATCCTTCAATTAAAAACTAAATATATATTTTTTAAATGTTGGGTATAAACAAAGGTGAACTTACTAGTCAGCCTTAATTAATATCCTTAAATATTTACAGCAAACCCATGAGATGAATATGTATAAGAGAGAAAAAGCAAAATGAGAGGAAGAATAAGAATATTTAATTGAATATATTGTTAAAATAAATAAAGAGCATATATATATATATATATATAACTTTCACTATGATTTCTTCAAGTTTATTATTTGTGACACCTATGTCATTTAAATATTTTGTTTACTAGTTATTTCTGAAGGTTTTTCATTTTTGTATTTAGAATTGACATGGAACTTCTGATACCTGAATTTAAATAACTTCTGAATATTTCTAGACACAAGAGATTTGTTCTAATTTCTGAATTTTCCTGAAACCTGTGTTTGGAAGTGTTCTGAAGAAGAAAAACAGCAGTGGGATCATATTTTCCTTCAAATATTCAAGTAAGACTTAAAATTAAATCTGTGGTTGTTTTTCAATATGAATCAACACTATTTTTGGATAGCTCCTTTTCACATCACAATGAAATCCCTCAAAAAGAAAACTTAGTGATTCCATCACCTAACCTGACACAATCTGTATACCAACATTCCAAATTAAAGCCATTCATCTTTTTTGCAGATTTTTAAATGTTTCCCTAATTAAGACATAATTTTGGAGCAAAAAGGATTAAATCATGCGTGTGTCCCTAATTCCTCTCCCTTCGATGCTTTATGCAAACTGCTTTATGTGTTCTTTTCAGATTAGCTCTTATTTCATCTTTTATTTCTTTCCTGGTTTCCCCTGTGTTCTTGATTATATAAAAAGTGTAATATTATGGAATTATCAAATGTTGTAGGAAGAATTTTATCAGTAGGTTTTGTTTAATTTAACACAGAATTTATAATCTGACTTGACATTTAATGATTTGATGGTCTTATCAAATCAGTTAGATAATCTGAGATAGAATACTTTCACTTGACTATTGTCAACATGGAATGTAATACAATATTTATTATTCAGTTGACAATGGTAGACAGTGTTATACAAAGAGCCAGGGCCCTTATTATCATCCATGTCATTAGAGTCTAACATTAAGCATATAATAACCTTAGTAAGGGCTACCCTGGTGGCTCAGCAGTAAAGAATTTGCTTGCAATGCAGGAGCCACGGGTTTGATCTCTGGGTTGGGAAGATCCCCTGGAGGAGGGCATGGCAACCCACTCCAGTATTCCTGCCTGGAGAATCCCATGGACAGAGGAGCCTGGCAGGGTCGCAAAGAGTCGGACACTACTGAAGTGACTTAGCATGAAGGCAATCTTAGTAAATACAATCCTCATAAGCATAGATTGTTTTGATTGATCTGAAGGAGATATGCAGAAATGTGAAAAAAGTGAAATGAATAAAATTAACTGAATAGTGACCCAATTATAGAAATAAAACTATGAGATCAAGATGTTCTGAAAACCAAAAAAGTTTTCATGAAGGAAAGATAATAATTGTTACAAATAGTGGTGAACTGTCAAACTTCATGAGATTTAAATGAATACCCTTTGGTATGAAAAACTGGAGGTCACTGGTAACAAGAGAGAGTGGATATATTATTGGAACATTAGATGTAGAGTAAAGAGGGGCAGGAAGAGACCTGCAATTTAAAGCAATGAAAATAATAGATGAAATACAAATCAACTACAAAAACAAATCATCATCTTATGAACACTGAGGGACAGAAAAAAAGATACTTTCTTAATTTGGGCGGGCCATGCCCAGTGGCACCTTCGATCTTAGTTCCCAGACCAGGTGTTGAATCTTCAGCCCCTGCAGTGAAAATGCAGTCTTACCACTAGACTGCCAGGGATGTTCCAAGATGATTTTAAACGAGATGCTGCAAAGAGAAAGGTATTCAGAATCCCTAATATAAGCCCTAATATAAGTAAAGAAAGATAAAAAAAAAAAAAACCATAAAATGAAACTAACCAAAAGCAAGCTGGTTTGGCTCTAGTAAAGTAATATGAGCAGGTTTGCTTGTCTGACATACAGCAAGCCAAACACTGAGGTACTGAGGTTTGCAGCAGTGAAAAGGTTCATTCATAAAGCAGCCAAGAAAGGAAACCAGAAAACAGATCTGTAGATGCTGAAGGTGAGGTGCTTGGGATATTCATGGGTGAAAAGTACAGGGTGGTAAGAGGGGCAGGGGAAGGTGACTGGAGGCAGAAGCAAAGTGAGGTAATTGCTTCCCTGCGTGGGTGCTTCTTCATGGGACATGTGCTCGGAACATAGTTCTATAAGGTTTCAATCAGTTTTGTTGTGTTACAAACTGAGGGGTTTTAAAAAGCTGTTTCCTTCTCTGTTCTGTAAGGCAAGCTCAAGAAATTCTCTAAGTCACAAGTTTCTGTTAATCCTATGGGCTGTGTTTTCGGGATGAGTGTTTTTTAACTCTATGGGACACAGTTTCAATATCTACAAATATATATTTATTATTGCTTAGTTGCTCAGTCGTGTCCGACTCTTCTGTGACACCACGGACTGTAGTCCACGAGGCTCCTCTGTCCATGGAATTATCCAGGAGTGGGTTGCCATTTAATTCTTCAGGGAATCTTCTTGACCCAGAGATCGATCCAGAGTCTTCTGCATCTCCTGCATTGACAAGCGGATTCTTTGCCACTGAGTCACCTGAGATAACATATATAAATATGCAAGAAAAATTAAGAGAACTAGGAGTAAAACAAACTCACACAAACTACCATGAAACGCTAATAAATCGCATTCAGTAAGTTGTAGTATATGTAAGTGGAGTGGAATAGCTCAGTAGTGTCCGACTCTTTGCGACTCCATGGACTGTAGCCTACCAGGCTTCTCCGTCCATGGGATTTTCCAAGCAAGGGAACTGGAGTGGGTTATCATCTCCTTCTCCAGGGGATCTTCCCAACCCAGGAATCGAACCTGGGTCTCCTGCATTGCAGACAGATGTTTTACCCTCTGAGCCACCAGGAAAGCCCAGTATATGTAAACTGACAACCAAAAACATGTACATTTGGTAAACATGATTCACACGATCGATCTAAAGGATGCATGTTAAACATTACATCGGAAGAGCTTCATACATATTCAGTGAAGTGTGTGTGGAACAGTTCACAAAGTGACCATTCTCTAGCCCATAAAATAAGTCTTAACAAATAAATACCAAAAGACAAGCTGAAATAATGAAAATGCGTTCTCTCACCAGACTGGATTGAAGTGAGAAATCAAGACTAAACAGAGAATAATTATCCCCACTTAAGGCCCAAATGAGTATTTCCTGAATGACTTTATGAACTAAGATCTTGTAACAGTATTTCACGTACAGCATTATGATGATACATTTGAAATTTTAGATAAAATTGAAGTTAGTGAAAAAAACTAATAAAATAGAAAACAGATATAGACCCATATTTATTGAAGAAATTATATTTTTAATTGAAACTATTTCCACATAGGAAATTTCAGGACCTGTTGAATTTACTGTCACATACTTAAGAAACAGCAACATGATAACACAAAATTTACAAGGACACAAAAAATTAATGGAAATTTTGTTTTACAAAGCCAACATGATCATAGTAGTAATATTTAATATGGTCATTACAAAAAAGTGATTTTAGGTCAAATTACATAATTTTGGGATCCTTGCTATTTATTTCTAGAAATATTGTGCTATTAGTATTTTTTTTTGGTAAGGCATATCTTTTTAATTTATTGATAATGCCAGCCTATGCATTGTAATTGATGGTCTAATTACAATGATTTTTGCCATCATATACCTTTTGATGAAATCTGGAAAAAGAAGAAACTATCTGAACATAGTATGATTTTTTTTTTTTCTGTTACCTGCTGCACATGAATCATGTGGTTAACATGAGGTTACAAAAAATATTCTGGTAACTTATCAGTGTTGAGAGTTTTATGAAATTCAATTATCCTTGAATTTTAGATGCAATTATATTATAAATGAAGAAAAAATTTTTCTGAAATGATTCTTAAGTACAAATTAGTTACAGCAAGGATTCTGTTTAACAAGTCATTACAATCTGCTCAGCTCACTTCCTAGAGAAGTGCATAAGCTGTTGCTCTGGTAATACACACTTGGAAATTCTTGTTTGCTATAATAGATACACAAAAGTGTCATAAACCAACAGTGCTGAAAATTATTACAGTGTAGGATCCTGTGCTTTTGTCACCTATAATTAAACTGATGCCTGTCATTTGTTTAATTACTGCATCTAAAACATTTGTAGTGGGTTCAGATCTCACCATTCTATCCTTTTACTTTTATGATTTTACATAATACTAATAATACCAGTAATAAGCTGGTCTATTCAGTGTTGGTATATTTAGAAAGAAAAATTGAAATACAGGTAAATTTATTTACTCACTAGAGTGGATCTTAAAGCAATAACTAAACATAAAAAGGTCTGACATATAGGTTTTAAATAAATATATATAACATCTATTTATGTTCATTCCAAGAATATGTCAAACTCTGTCCACACATTTAGCAAATAAATGAATAAATAAAATAGCAAACAAAATTATACTAATTTGGAAGATAGGGTATCTTTTAAAATAAGCAAAATGAATTAACCAGTTTGATGTTATTAATCCATTTTTTACTACTCTCATACTTACAACTGCATTTGGAGGTCAATGTCTAAACAGCAAGCAGTAATAGTAGTAGCATATAATATTATGCAACTTTATATTTTCTAAGAATATAATTTTATATATCCCCTCATTTCATTATCATTAGAAAAATACAAGGAGTAAACATATTGGGCAAAAGTTCTCTAATTAATATTTCTTTGAGTATCCCACCATGGAACACGAGAGCAATATAAATCATACCTTATATAATAAGATATTTATCACTTATATAAAGTGATAAATATGGACTTTTTAATTAGGCAATACTTATCATTCTTAAAAGGGAGAGACCTAACCTGAAGTTCAAATACAGCACATGTTTAAAAACTCAAGTCTGAGATAAAAGTAAAAGAAAAACATGCGACCTTATGTACACACCCACACACATACATATACATACACGGGGCACGGTATTTTCAGTTTTATTGTGAGCATCCTTCACTGCTCAGAAGGTATGGAGAGGACTTACTTTATATCAATCATGGGACAGAGTGTATGAGAAATAGGTCTGAAATTTGCAGTGTAACAAACTTTGTTTAAAAAATTAGGGTGTAGTAGGAGAGTGGGGGAAAATGAATTGGGGATAAGATCTGGAAAACTCACCATGCAGGATATTTAGTACTTAATGATATTTTATAAGAGTATGTCCTAACTTCTCTATGTGTGCTGAGATTGTGCTTAAAGAAATTTTAACTAGATAATGCTTCATCTTTTCTCTCTTCCTCTGTTTAAGTTTTATTACATAAAAGTATGTCATCATGGGCTTCCCTGGTGGCTCAGACAGTAAAGAATCTGTCTTCAGTGCAGGAGACCTGGGTTTGATTCCTGGGTCTGCAAGGTCCCCTGGAGAAGGGAATGGCTACCCACTGCAGAACTTTTGCCTGGAGAATTCCATGGACAAAGGATCCTGGTGATTTACATTCCATGGAGTCGCAGAGAGTTGACCACAATTGAGTGACTAGCACTTTCACTTTCATATCACCATATTTATCATATATCTATGTAGGTAATATATCTATAGTCCAATAAATTTCCTACTCTGTTAAAGTGAATGAATAAAATTTCTTTACCCTGTAGTTCTTTGTGTGTTAGTCATTCAGCCATACCTGACTCTTTGTGACCCTATGAACTGTAACTGGCCAGGCTCCTCTGCCCATGGAATTCTCTAGGCAAGAATGCTAGAGCAGGTAGCCAATCCATTCTCCAGGGGATCTTCCCAACCAAGGGAATGAACTTGGGTCCCCTGAACTGCAGGTGGATTCTTTACCATCTGAGCCATCAAGGAAGCCCACAAACCTAGACCAATCTAGACAGTGAACTTAAAAGCAGAGACATCACTCTGTATACTCAAAGTCATGGGTTTTCCAGAAAACAAGAATGGATGTGAGAGTTGGGTCATAAAGGTGATCACCAAAGAACTGATACTATCCAAATGTGGTGTTGGAGAAGACTCTTGAGAATCCCTTGGACAGCAAGAAGATCAAACCAGGGTTAAAGGAGATTAACCCTGAATATTTATTGGAAGGTCTGATGCTGAAGCTGAAGCTCCAGTTCTTTGGACCCCTGATGCAAAGAGCCAATTCATGGGAAAAGACCCTGATGCTGGGGAAGATAGAGGGCAGAAGGAAAAGGGGATGATAGAACAGAGATGGTTGGATGGCATCATCGACTCAGTGAACATGAGTTTGAGCAAACTCCAGGAGACGGTGAAGGACAGGGAATCCTGGCATACTGAAGTCCGTGGGGTCACAAAGAATCAGCCACTGAACAACAACAAATAGTTCGGTCAGTGACCAAGATTTTGAAGCCCCTGGTTAAATGCTATCTCTATTTGTTTTATTTTTTAACTTAAAAGAAAAGGAATATAGTTGATTTACAACACTGAATTAGTTTCAGGTGTACAGTAAAATGAATCAGCATATATTGTTCCACACTTTTTTAGATTCTTTTCACATATAGAGCATTATGGGGTATTGAGTAGAGTTTCCTGTGCTATACCATAAGTTCATACTGTGTGTGCTCAGTCACTCAGGCATGGCCGGCTCTTTGTGAGCCCATGGACTGTAACTCACCAGGCTCCTCTGCCAGAGACCTTCCCGACCCGGGTATCAAAACTGTGTCTCCTGCATCTCCTGCACTGGCAGGTGGATATTTTACCACAGAGCCAGCTGGGAAGCCCAAGTCCTTATTAGTTATCTACCTTGTATATATTAGTGTTTCTTAGCTGAAGTCTCCAACCCAGAATTTCTGGGAAAATATCCATGGAAGAAAGGTATCTTGGCTTCTGTGTCTCCCTCTCTGACTTCAATACATAGATTATATTAGATTTATTCAATCAGTTTGGTTGAATTGAATAAAGCCAATCTTCTTTCTAAAATAACAAAATAAACTTCAGGTATGAAAACATAGAAAACGTTCCTAAAAAAGACACCTATAATTAATGTTTCAGTTGCTGAACTGATCTTGTTTGCGAAAATTAACCAAATTTGCAATTGGTTATGATTTTAATATTCTACTGGATTTCATTTTCAAATATTTGATTTAAGATTTTAGGATCTGCTATTTTTTTTAACTGAGACTTTTACCTTCTGTGATATTCTTGCCCAAATATAGTTTTAGGTTATACTAGTGTTGTATAATAAGTCATGCAATTTTGCATTGCGTGCTTTGAAGTATAATATTATGTATAATGTAATTAATTAGCTGTTACTTGTCAGTTTATTAGAATTCACCCATAGAACCCTTGTGGCCTAATTATAGCTTGGGTGTACAGTTTTTTCCAATTACATATAATGTTTCTCTTTAATTCTTGATTGGTTCATTTTCCTTTAAATCTGGTAGAAATATTTGCTAGTTTCTATTACAGTAGACTAGAGGTCATCAATTGTTTTCTATAAAGGTTCAGACAATAAATATTTCAGGCTTTCTACTATCTCTGTTGTAACTACTCAAATCTACTCTTATAACACAAAAAGTAGCTGTAGGTGAATAATAACAGCTGTGAAGCAAAATAACTTATTTGGCAAAAACATGCAGTAAGACAGATTTTGCCTGTGGGCCATAGTTCACCTACCTCTATACTAAATATGTTATGCATTCATAATATTTTTCATATGTACTGCTCTGATGTTCAAGTAATTCCATTTTAAATATCTTTCATTTTTTCTATCATTGCTAGTATTTCACATTTCAGACTGTATCCATTAAAAAAATACCTAGTAGAAATTTGGCTCTCTCTATATACTACAGTCAAAAGCTATGTTTTTTCCAGTGGTCATGCATGGGTGTGAGAATTGAACCATAAAGAACTGAGTGCTGATGAACTGACACTTTTGAATTGGGAGATCAAACTAGTCAATCTAAAGGAAATCAACCCTAAATATTGATTGGAAAAACTGATACTGAAGCTGAAGCTCCAATACTTTGGCTGATGTGAAGAGCCAACTCACTGGAAAAGACCCTGATGCTGGGAAAGATTGAAGGGAAAAAGAACAGGGGCAGCAGATAATAAAGATAAGATGGTTAGATGGCATCACTGATTTGGTGGACATGAATTTGAGCAAAGTATGCGACGAAGTGAAGGACAGAGCAGCCCATGGTGTCACAAAGAGTAGAACAGTACTTACTGACTGAACAACAACAGCAAAGAAATTTGTCTGCATTATACATATGTGTATCTGGAAGCCACAAATCTCATGAAATCACTTGTATTGATGCCAAATTAGGGTTGTTGAAGGAGGAATTCATGTCAGGGATATCTTATTTGGCCATTTTGCTGAGGTCATTCTCAAAAGGTTTTTCTTTTATAGACAGAAGAATATCAGATTAGCAAGTAGAAGTAAGAATATAAGATTAGAAGAAGTATATAAGATTATAAGTGTGAAGAAGTAGGATGAAGTTGTGTGAACAGACAGTAGATCCGAGATGTTTTAACATGAGGCTCCCCTTTTTTCAGGAAGGCTCCTTAAGGAAGGACTGAAGTGACCAAAACATTGGTCATTCAGTTGTGTCTGATTCTTTGTGACCCAATGGACTGCAGCCCACCAGGCCCCTCTGTCCATGGAATTCTCCAGGCAAGAGTACCCAAGTGGGTAGCCATTCCCTTCTGCAGGGGATCTTCCTGATTCAGGGATCAAACCCCAGTCTCTGGCATTGCAGGCAGATTCTTTACTGGCTGAATCACCGGGGAAGACCTACATGTTAGCTTAGGCTAAGAGTATGCCAAAGCCAAATGATCAACATTAACAAGCAGTTTAACTAATTACGTTATAAGAAAAAGAATGGGGATAGGAAAAGTCTGTGTTTGGCATTGAAAAAAACTAACAGATTGTTGTTTGCTGCTCAGTAGCTAAGTTGTGTTTGACTCTGCAGCCCCTTTGACTAGAGGATGCCAGGCCTCCTTGTCCTCTATTATCCTGGAGTTTGCTTAAATTTATTTCCATTGAGTTGATGATGCTATCTAACCATCTCATCCTCTGCAGACCTCTTCTCCTTTTGCCTTGACTCTTTCCCAGAATCAGGGTCTTTTCCAATGAGTCTATTCTGCCCATCATGTGGGCAAAACATTGGAGTTTCAGCTTCAGCATCACTCCTTCCAATGAATATTCAGTTTGATTTCCTTTAGGATTGACTGGTTTGATCTCCTTGCTGTCCAGGACACTCAAGAGTCTTCTATAGCACCACACTTTGAAAGCATCAATTCTTCAGTACTCAGCCTTCTGTAAGGTCCAACTCTTATATCAATACATGACTACTGGAAAAACCACAGTTTGACTATATGAACCTTTGTTGACAAAGTGATGTCTTTGCATTTTAATATGCTGTCTAGGTTGGTTACAGCTTTCCTCCCAAGGAGCAAGCTTCTTTTAATTTCATGGTTGCAGTCACTGTCCACAGTGATGTTGGAATCCAAGAAAATTAAATCTGACTGCTTCTACTTTTTCCTCCTTTTATTTGTCATGAAGTGATGGGACTGGATGCCATGATCTTGGATTTTGGAATGTTAAATTTTAAGCCAGCCTTTTCATTCTCTTCTTTCACCATCATCAAGAGGCTCTTTAATTCCTCTTTGCTTTCTGCCATAAGGGTGGTATCATCTGCCTATCTGAGGTTATTGACATTTCTCCTGACAATCTTGATTCCAGCTTGTGATTCATCCAGCCTGGCATTTCACATGATATACTCTGCACATAATTTAAATAAGCAGGTGATAATATCCAGGCTTGTTGTTCTCCTTTCCCATTTTGGAATCAGTCCATTGTTCCATGTCCAGTCCGGTTCTAACAGTTGCTTCTTGACCTGCAAACAGCTTTCTTAGGAGACAGGTATGGTGGTCTGGTATTCCCATCTCTTTCAGAAATTTCCAGTTTGTTGTCACCTACCCAAAGGTTCAGCATAGTCAGTGAAACAGAAGTACATACTTTTTCTTAAATTCCCTTGCTTTCTCTATGATCCAATGAATTTTGGCAATTTGATCTCTGGTTCCTCCACCTTTTCCAGCTTTAACATCTGGTAGTTTTCAGTTCATATAGTGCTGCAGCCTAGCCTGAAAGATTTTGACCATAACCTTACTAGCATGAAAATGAGCACAACTGCCTGGGGTTTGAACATTCTTTGGCACGACCCTTCTTTGGGATTGGAATGAAAACACATTTTCCAGTCCTCTGGCCACTGCTGAGTTTTCCAAATTTGCTGACATTTTAAACACAGCACATTCACAGCATCATCTTTTAGGATTTGAAATAGCTCAGCTGGAATTCCATCCACTGGCTTTGTTTGTAGTAGTGCTTCCGAATGTCCAGTTGACTTCACACTCCAGGATGTCTGGCTCTAGGTGAGAATTGTCATCATCAAGGTTATCCTGGTCATTAAGACTTTTTGTTTTTTTTTTTTGTATAGTTCTTCTGTGTATTCTTACCACATCTTTTTAGTCTCTTCTTAGGTCCATACCCTTTCTGTCCTTTATGGTGCCCATACTGGCATGAAAATCCCCTTGATATCTCCAAGTTTCTTGCAGAGATCTCTAGTCTTTCCCACTCTATTGTTTTCCTCTACTTCTTTGCACTGTTATTTGAAGAAAGCTTTCTTATCTTTCCCTGCTATTCTCTGGAACTCTGAGTTCAGGTGGGTATATAGCCCATATCACAGATACCTCAATCCAATAGAGGTAAAGACCAAAAAGGGGATCTCACATACCCTGAGACAGTAGCAAAGCTTAACTGGAAGAAGAGACTTCTTTTCCAGCAAAGATTTATCCGTTTGAAAATATATGGACTCTTGTTTATTACAGGCCTCCCTCCTTCCTCTATCCCTCTGTAAAACTGTTCTCCTTCCCTTGAAGTGTGGGACTTGCATGTGGTACTTCACAGTTGTAATCATGAATTGCAATTCTCTGCTGATTCCAAATAATCCCTTCTTTGCTGAAGAAATATATCAGGCAGTCTATATGTTTTAGGTCAACATATAATCATAGGTAAACAAGGGATCATCCATGAATCTTGTCAAAGTTACATAGGAATGCTGGTTACTATAGTAACTCATTTTCTGGGACATTAAGGTGGGGAGATTTCTTAACCTTCACTATTTTCTAGGATCAGTGTTCAGATAAAGTTAAACCTTTTCTGTGCAATACAAAATACTCTATTCATTCAAATATAATCTTAAAATTAATTTTGAGGCCAAGGCCTTCCTAAATGTGAGTTGAAATATAGTCATATAATATTCAAAATTTGATATAAAAATCTCTATAATTGATTTTTATTTACATCAACAGTTAGTTATATATGTAGCATCTTCAAAAACTCTTTTGGACACTAACCTATTCCTTAAGGAACTGCTTATTTCATATTTCACATTTTAGCTACATTCCATGTTCCTATAATCATGATTTTACAGTTTATTTTTAGGAAACCATCTTATTGTAGTTTTACTTGTCCTAGAGAAAGAGATAGTTCCATTTGTTATTGAAGTATTTAGCCAATGAACACACCATGCCATGTCTGCCCTGATGTTTAGTGTTCCATTTACATTTAAATGGGCTTCCCTGGTGGCTCAGATGATAAAGAATCCACCTGCAATGTGGGAGACCTGGGTTCCATCCCTGGGTTGGGAAGATCCCGAAGAAGGGACTGGCTACCCACTCCAATATTCTTGTGTGGAGAATTCCATGGACAGAGGAGCCTGGTGGGCTATAGTCCACAGAGTCACAAAGAATCAGACACCACTGAACGACTTTCACTTCACTTACATTTAAATAGCAAGGATTTGGGACATTCTTAAACAGTAAATACAGTATCTAAGTCAATTACTTTGAACCATCTTAAAAATTATCAATCTTCTTTAGTTTAATATTCTGTTTTCTTCTTTGTTTAAAATAAAAACCTAATTTATGAGGAAAATTTATCACATGTCTTCTTAGGATTCTATGGTTAATTATACCTTGAAATGTGCTATTTGTTATCAAACAGTTATGATATCACTAATTAAGACATTTAGAATCTATGTTTTCTCTCATCATATCAAAGGTTAACACATTTACCTTCTTTCAATTTTATCCCATCCAGAACACAAAAATGTAGAAAATTTTATCTTCATTTTGCAGATGAGAAAACCTTGTAAAGGAACTGAAGTACCTGATTAGGGACATAATTAAATATTAAGCATATGTATTTTGGAAAGGAATGTAGGTATGTTATCCATAGCAATTGTTAAAAACATATATGATGCTTTATTGTTCAGCCTAAATGTAATAAATAAGTTAATAATTCTATACAGACTGATTGTACTTAACTGTAAAAGTTCAATGAGAAGTCTCAGCATGGTTTTAGAAAATAAGATCAGTCAAAAAGATCAATTGTATACATGGAATGTGCTAGGTATTTGAGAGTTACAGGATTGAACAGGATCATATCTCTGTGTGTTGGCAGTTCATGAACAAGTAAGAGAAGCTTAAATGTATAAGGTGATTTTGGTATAAAAAGATATTTATTGTAAACCTAACATAAGCAAAACATATGGAAGAGTCTGTATTCATTATCTTATTTGATTAAGGTATCATGGCATCTGGTCCCATCACTTTATGGGAAATAGATGGGGAAATAGTGGAAACAGTGACAGGCTTCATTTGGGGGGGGCTCCCAAAATCACTGCAGATGGTGACGGTAGCCATGAAATTAAAATACTTTTGCTCCTTGGGAGAAAAGTTATGACCAACAAAGACAGCATATTAAAAAGCAGAGACATTAGCTTGCCAAAAAAGTCCATCCAGTCAAAGCTATGGTTTTTCCAGTAGTCATGCATGGATGTATGTCTTGGACTACAAAGAAAGCTGAGCACCAAAGAATTGATGCTTTTGAACTGTGGTGTTGGAGAAGATTCTTGAGAATCCCTTGGACAGCAAGGACATCCAACCAGTCCATTATAAAGGAAATCAGTACTGAATATTCATTTGAAGGACTGATGCTGAAGCTGAAACGCCAATACTTTGGCCACCTGATGCGAAGAGCTGACTCATTTGAAAAGACCCTGATGCTGGGAAAGTTTGAAGGTGGGAGGAGAAGGGGATGACAGAGGACAAAATGGTTGGATGGCATTACCGACTCGATGGACATGAGTTTGAGTAAACTCCAGGAGTGGGTGATGGGCAGGACAGAGAGGCCTGGAGTGCTGCAGTCCATGGGGTCGCAAAGAATCAGACACGACTGAACGACTGAACTGAACTGAACCATATAAAAAACGGAGCATAAATTTTTATTATTTTAAATTTATGTATTAGGATACCAATTCTCAGAGTTTTAAAATTAATTGCTTGAGTTGAAACGTTAACAGAATGTGTAGCTCAGTTCAGGTCAGTTTGTTGTGATCCACACAGTCAATGGCTTTGGCATAGTAAATAAAACAGATGCAGATATTTTTCTGGAACTCTCTTGTTTTTTCTATCATCCAATGAATGTTTTCAATTTAATCTTTGGTTCCTCTGCCTTTTCTTAATCCAGATTGAACATCTGGCAGTTCTAGGTTCACAGAATGTTGAAGCTTGGCTTGGAGAAGTTTGAGTGTTACTTTGCTAGTGTGAGATGAGTGCAATTGTGCAGTAGTTTGAGCATTCTTTGACATTGCCTTTCTTTGGGATTGGAATGAAAACTGACCTTTTCCAGTCCTGTGGCCAATACTGAGTTTTCCAAATTTGCTGGCATATTGAGTGCAGCACTTTCACAGCATCATATTTTAGGATTTGAAATAGCTTAACTGGAATTCCATCACCTCCACTAGCTTTGTTCCTAATGATGCTTCTTAAGGTCCACTTGACTTCGTGTTCCAGGATGTCTGGCTCTAGGTGAGACAGAATGTGTAGGCATCATCCAAATCCACTGTTGCTGAATTCCAGTGCTCTCTACAATGCTGAATGTCATCTTTCACAGATTCTCAAGATGTGACAACAATTTTTCCATCATTATGCTCACCTGGGTGTGTAGGTTACTCATTTTACATATAGCTAGTAACTGAAATTATACATTTGATATTTATACTACTTTTGAGGGATTCTCAGATAGTGCTGTGGTAAAGAGCGCTTTACCTGGCCTCCTGTGGAACCCCAGAGACGTAGGTTCGATTCCTGGGTTGGGAAGATTCCCTGGAGAAGGGAACCGCTACCCACTCCAGTGTTCCTGCCTCGGAAAACCCTGGATAGACAAGACTGGTGGCTACAGCCCAAGGGGTCACAAAGAGTTGGATACAACTGAGCACACAGACATACTAGTTTAGAACTATAGAAAATTGTTACTATTGTTTACAAATGTTTCCGTATTAGAAATTTGATTTAATTTCTTAAAGTTATCAGCATATTATTTGTTGGAATATTTAAACACAATGATTTTTAAACCTCATTAGGCTATTTTTAACATTTTTAATAATTGTTTAACATTATTATACTTATCACTTAGCAAAAAGTGATATTTTCAGTAACTCAGTTCTAGGCCAAACTCTTGGGAGTGCTTTTGTATTTTTAACACTAATGTTCTGTTCATTCTAGTATAAAAACAATAAATGCCACAATTCTATATACTAAAGAGACTCTTTTATATTAGTTGAAGGAAAACTTTTGTTTAAATGCTATTCAGTAATTTCAGGTTTGACTTAATATAGTGAATTCCTAACCTTTTCCCAATAATTGATATGAGGCCTCACAGTCCAAACACTTTTTGAATTTCTATATTTTCCTCTAAAACACTTTTACATACATACTCACACAGCCACTAATTTCATTATCCTCATAATTAACACTGAAAAGTGCTTTTAAATGAAATCTGAAAATAAAGAGTTTTCAAATCGTCGTTTTTGCTTCTGTTAGGTGATTTATTTTAAAGAATTGTTAAAGCTTGATTTTAAAAAAAGAAAAACTTCAAACTAAAAATTTTCTTTCTATTGTAATGGCATGATCAGGTGTGTTTCTGGCCCAGAGATATGGATACAAATCAGAAATACTTGAAAATATAAGCTAAATAAGATTTTTTCCTACTTTGAAGTTAACAAGTGATCTTGTCACAATTTCATAAACGCTGATAGAAGAATCCTGGTTCAGAGACAAAGGCTTTTATTACTCACAGCATAGCAAGGCATCTGAGGTACATGTACACAATAGCCATTCCTGGCCTCCTCAAAATCCCCTGGGAGTAATACAGAGGTAGGCTCAGGTGGACACAGTGAATACAGTGGGTTTCTTTTGTCACACTGAGGAAGCCTGAAATTAGGAAATACCAATCTTACAAGGGGCTGCTTACAATCTTACCTTTGTTTAGGAAGAAGATGTTATTATCCTGGCAAGGAAAAAATCTATAATTCCATTCATACATGGCCCTAAAAGATTTTGGTGTTCTCTGAGCAATATATGTGGCTATATGCTTTGTGTTTAAAGTTTCTTCAAAGTAAAGACATGCATGGAATCATGGGCTTATCCAAATGGTTTGGACTGTGTGCCAATAATCAAGAATGGGGGAAATAAATGGATTTTTTAGAGGCCTAGGAAAGAGTTTTATTGGTATATCAATAGTAATAATAATTCAGGGTGTATCTTTTGTATCACATATCAATACCCAAAAAGCATTTACTGCATATGAAAACTAGTGAACTACTTGGCCATGATGGCTTTTCCAGATACCATCTTTGACACTGAAGATCCTATGGATTATACCTATGAATGCAATAGGTGGTAGAAATGATGGCTTATGCATGGGCCTAATATTAAGGACTGTCATTATCTAAGTCAATATTCTACAAAATAATGATTAATTACCTTTATGATCATCCTATCACTCATTCTGGCATATAAACAGTCTTGCTCATATAATTCCCAGTACACTTTCTTATTAATGCTTTCTTAAATATGAATCAACCAGCAACACTGAAGACATACTTGAAGAAGTATGAAAATAATAAATAAAAGGTTTAGAGAGACCTATACATGTTATTTCTATATTTTAAAACAATATTATAGGCAAATATTCCAATAAACACTAATTTTCATCTCAGAAAGATTTGGTAATAATATACATCTATAAAGGAGGAAAGTGGGCTAGTAGAAGAAATGCTCAACAGTATCAGAAAGCAAAAGATTATTGTTTTAAAAATTCCATATAAGTTTGTAAGACATATTCAATGTTGTTGCTCTTGTTCAGTTGCTTTTTGACCCCATGGACTGCAGCATGCCAGGGTTCCCTGTCCTTCACCGTCTTCTGGAGTTTACTCAAACTCATGTCCATTGAGTTAGTGATGCTAACCAACCATCTCATCCTCTATCTTCCCATTCTCTTCCTGCCTTCTATCTCTCCCAGCATCAGGGTCTTCTCCAATAAGTAGCTTCTTCATATCTGGTGGTCAAGATATAGGAGCTTCAGCTTCAACATCAGGTTCCAGTGAATATTCAGGGTTGATTTCTTTAAGGATTGACTTGTTTGATCTCCTTATAGTCCAAGTGACTCTCAGAAGTTCAAAAGCATGAAATCTTTGGTTCTCAGCCTTCTTTATGGTCCAACTCTCACATCCATACATGACTACTGGAAAAACCATAGATTTGACTACACGGACCTTTGTTGGCAAAATAACATCTCTGCTTTTTAATATGCTGTCTAGGCTTGTCATAGCTTTTCTTCCAAGGAGCAAGAGTCTTTTAATTTCATGGCTGCAGTCACCATCTGAAGGGATTTTGGAGGCCAAGAAATAAAATCTGTCACTGTTCCATTATTTCCCCTTCTATTTGCCATGAAATGATGGGATCAGATGCCATGATCTTCGTTTTTTGAATGTTGAGTTTTAAGTCAGGTATCAATGACACATTCAATGCTTTTTCATAAATAGAGGTGAAACCAGCCTCCCAAATGAAAGAAACAAACAGAAAAATATATAAATTGAAAAGGAAAATTCCAAAAGGGGTTGGATTGTCTGTCTTCTAGCTAATAGGAGATGCAAGTAGATAGAAAAGAGAAATTAGGTGAGAAGAAATTAGTAAAGCAATTAAAAGGGAAGATAAAATCTCTTTAGAATACACACACACAAACTATTAGGTGTAAGTCATTGGCTCCATATGAGGAAAGGTTTGTTTTACATTTAATATGGTGATTATCTGTATAAAACAACCAGCCAAACTACTAAGAAAATTGTCAAAATGAGGCAAAACTACTCAAAATAGTGAAGTCAATGAACTACAAGTCAGGTACTGTGAGTTCAAGCAAATACTGTTTTCGAATAGATAAAAAAGATACATAAAGTCTTCATTTGTACTAAATAACGCTATCAATATATATTCTATACATGTATCTATACACAATACACTACAATATATTTTGCATATACTATACAATTATACTATTATACTTTTAGTTTTAATTTTGCTAAATATGATGAAGAAAATTTTTATTTTTAGTAGTTTAAAGTAGGTTTAAGCAAAGGTTTGTGTATTACAATGCATGGAAGGAGTAAGAATCATTAAATCTGATGAATGTGAATTTGGCAATTAAGTCTTTAGAAATAGTCTTCATTAAGTGACTCGTGTTTTATATTGGCCAAGATGACACTGATTTTAAATTACTATTATTTTTTTCCAATCATCCCATCTATATATGAACTGATTGTGGCTATTGGCTTCATTGCTGCCACTCAAGTAAAAAGAAAACAGCTGACTAAAGTACATTCACAACATTTTCATTAAGGATGAACTATTAATATAACACATGGTTACTAGGACAATTCTGGAATAATAATCCTTCATTAAATTTTTACATTGACTATTGTAAATATTTCTGGTATGTTATTTCTAAATACTCTCAAGATATTTCTGTCTTCACTCATATATTTAAACAGATAAAAATATTATTGCCAGGGCTGAATAGTCACTGGTGCTCCTTCTCCTTACTTTGGAGTAATGGGTGTGCAAGCATGTGTGCTAAGTAGCTTCAGTTGTTTTCAACTCTTTGCTACCCTATGGAGCCTGCCAAGCTCCTCTGTCCATGGGAATTCTGCAGGCAGGAATACTGGAGTGGGTTGCCTTGCCCTCCTCCAGGGGATCTTCCTGATCCAGGGATTAAACCCACATCTCTTATGTCTCCTGCATTAGCAGGTGTGTTCTTTACCACTAGTGCCACTGGGAAGCCCACTTTGGAGTCATAGGCAAAGTAAATACTGCTAATTAAAATTTCAAGGACACACATATAATTTTATGGCCAAATTAAAACAATATGAAACGATTTATTCTAAGGTTAATTTTCTCTAACCTGTCCATCTACAAAGTATTGAATTTCTTAATTTTTTTTTAAGGGAACAGCATTTTATTTTGAAAATTGCTATGTAGAAATACAGTTGGCTGTTTTCTTACCAAAATTATTTTAGAAAACATGATAATGCATGCTTCCCAAGTGATTTTTATATGTATAAAGAAAAGAGAAATTTTAATGACTAACAAACAGCATGAAATGCTGAAACAAATGGGAAAGAAGCATACTTTGGAGCTAGCACAGTTTATCAAGTAGGAGTAACAATAAATATAGAATTGTTGTAGGAGGAAGGCTGGGAACAGTTAAAGAAAAATCAGTTAGGATTTAGGATTTTCAGAATAAAATACAATAACATGTATTGGAAATGTTTAAATTACCAAATATGGATAAAGCCATTTGGTTCTGCTTTGTTTTTTTTGAATGAGGACAAAATTATTAGCATCTGTTCTTATCTAGCCCAATATGATTCTGACATTAGCAGCTTTCTGAAAATTTTCTTTCCTAATGTGCAAAGAATCCTATGTGGTATCATGAGTCAGTGATATTAAAGAAATGCTTGAAATTGTAACCTCTTCTTTTTCTTTCTCCTGTCTCTCTTTTTCCTTCCTGTCTCTCTCCCTTTTCTCCCTCACTCTGCCTCTCTATCAAATCTCTATAAACTGCTCTGATATCATTAAGCATTATTCTGAGCTTTGAATATTATTAAGTATTTCTTAGTAATTTATGCTATTAATTTATTCTGATTACTGTTATTAATCACAGAAATACTATAAAGAAAACTAAGAAGGACTATTTTGGAGTTCTCATTATATATTTGATTGAAAAATTAAACTGATGAAATTAGTCATAAAACACACTGAAAATCAAAAGAGATCTGTTTTTTGGATTGTGCACATTTATAAGCTTTATTTTGTTTTCATTTTTAGTGAATATTTATAGAATTACAACTTCTGATTTGTATTAGTAGTTATATAAACACTAATTTAATAAATTATACCTCAAATTGTTTTCAAACAACAGAATTCATGATACCTATTCCAATTAACCAAATTTTCATTCATTAAATATTTATTATTTCCTTATTAATGTCTTTGATTTTTAAATTCAATAATAGGGCTCTCTGGGTAAAACAGGCAAGACAATTAAGTAGGTTCAAAGACAACTTTAGAGATCAGAAGTAGAGCCTAGGTGAGTTTCATGGTGAAAAGGGTGGACCTAGGATGAGTGAATTAAGGAATAACATTTATATAGTATTATCAAAGTGATTGAATGCATAGGAATTATTTTATGATGGACAGGGAAGCTGGGCATGCTGCAGTCCATGGGGTCACAAAGAGTTACAACTGAGTGATTGAACTGAACTATTTTATGATAGCAGTATAAAATTAGTTAACTAAACCACAAAACATCATTGAGGAAGATGAAGGAAAATCCAATTTAAGGGAAAAATATATATGTTCATGAATCAGAAGACATTTAAAGATGCCAGTTAAGTTGATCTATAGATTCAATGCATTCCTAATAAAAAATGATAGCTGTTTGGAGGGGGAAAGCCAAATATATTCTGAGAAATTATAAAGGAATACAGATGGCCAGAAATAACCAAGACACACTTATAGAAGGAACATAAATTAGGGAGTCTTAACTAATACATATTAAGTCTTGTTGTTTAATTGCTAAGTTGTGCCCTACTCTTATTTTGTGGCCCCCCAAAAAGGGACTGTAGCCTGCCAGGCTCCTTTGTCCAGTGGGATTTCCCAGGTAAGAATACTGAAATGGGTTGCCATTTCCTTCTCCAGGGGATCTTCCCAACCCCGAGATTGAACTAATGTCTCCTGAATTGGCAGGTGGATTCTTTACCACTGAGCCACCAGGGAAGCATATGTTAAGTCTTACTAAGCCATTAATTAAAGATAATGTTAAGCAAGAAGTCTGATGCATACATTTACATATCTATGTATCAATGTATAAAGTTCAAGGGTGGGAAAAATTAGTGTGTCACAGCCATATCGGTGACTGTATTTTCAGAAGTAGGGGTTAGTGACATGTGAGAGGTCTGAAGTGGCTATCATGTTAGTAATATTCTATTTCTCTACCTGAATCATCATTGTATGAATGAGTTTACATTATTAATATTTGATATGCCAGATATGATTTAGGTATTTTTCTATAGGTACATTATATTTCAACAAGCATTTATTTTAAAGTATATATTAGATGCATATGACTGCACTCATTTTACACATGAAACAACTGAGTCAAACAGTATTGCAAGTTTGCAGTTAATCACTGTCAAGATAAGTATTCATGTATTTTGATTTCATCCAAAGTCCATGTCTTTATATAATAATAATACTATCTCTGATGAAAACCTGAATTATTTTCAGTGGGGAAATTGAAAATTGCATTACTCATTTGGTTGGAAAGAAAAGTAGAATAGGGTTAGAATGATTAGAAGGTTAAGTGAAAACATTAGTTGTTCTGTTGTGTATCATTCGTTGTGACTCCATGGACTGCCAGTCTCCTCTGTCCATGGAATTCTCCAGGCAGCAATACAGAAGTGGGTAGCCACTCTCTTCTCCAGGGGATTTTCCAAACCCAGGGATCAAACAAGGGTTTCCACCATTGCAGGCAGATTCTTTACTGTCTGAGCCACCAGGAGAGCCCAGAGTGATTAGAATCAATGATTAATATAAGCACAAAATTAAATTTAAAAGACAAAATGTGACATGAATTGAAGGTGTGTCCTTCATTGATTTTACATGTTGTGTCTTTCACTGTAAAGGCTGAAGAAATATACATTTAGAAGAATTTTCAAGGTAAATGATTGATGGATTTAACACTGCCCTGCTCTCACAGCAGGTTATTACAGAAGGTGAAATTCATTTGATTTTCACATAAGAATATCATCGTTTCCCCAGGCTTCTAATTTTAATTTTTTTGTGTGTGAAGATAGTTTATAAGCCACTGAACACAGCTGTCAGTTTTACATTTACTGAAAATTATCTGTATTCTGGATTACTACCTGTCTAGATTTATTGGAATATTTTATGCAACAGCTTATTTGAAACAGTCTGAAGTCGTTTGCTTTGGTCAATAATTTTATTAGAATAAAGTCTTATTGCAATGTTTTCTTCACAGAAAAATGTAAGAAACTTGCCTTTATACCATGCAAATATAAAAAGAAACACATCTTAAGAGTGTACACTTTTATACTTGACTGAATTTCAAAAACTTAAGTAAATAGAAAATAATGTTGAAAAACTGATGTAGTGACTCACAATTTTCTCTGTTTCACTACTAGTTGAATAACTTTTTCAGAGGGTAGATATTAAGATCAGGAGGTGTTTATACAAATTACTACTTCTGATTCCTCCTACACTCACTGTGACTAAGTGTGGTGTTGCCTTCCATGGTTCTAAAAGAGTAAGATGAACTAGTTTACTTAGTTAATGAGACGGTGTCCCCACTCCCCTGCTTTAAAGTTTTTTCTCAGAAACTTACGAAAAGAGAAATAAATCTAGTGATACCATGTATGTGAATCTATGTATGTTAATTTCAGTCCTAAGACAGAAAAGAAAGATTTTGAGGACATTTAAATCTAAATATTGACCAATATTTGCATAATAGAAATAAACACTAGAATGAATATTAGAGGGTCTCAGTTCTAGGGGTGGCCCACAATTATTTGTTTGACATTGGATAGAATATATTAATAATAATAATGCTATAAGTGACATTTGAGTTGATATGCTTTTTTTGTAGTGATTATTCCTTTTAGAAATTAATAACGCTCCCTTGGTGGCTCAGATGGTAAAGAATCTGCCTGCAATGAAGAAGACTTAGGTTCAATCCCTGGGTTGGGAAGATCCCCTGGAGAAGGGATTCTTCAGCATTCTTGCTTGGAGAGTGACATGGACAGAGGAGCCAGGCAGACTACAGTCCACAGAGTCGCAAAGAGCAGGACACAACTAAGCAACTAACACTTTCACTTCATTCCTTTTAAAAATTAATGTAGCATCTATTGAAAATGTAGTTTTATCATACTGTGTTCTCCAGATAATGGAATTTTGGGGAAGTAATAAAAGGTATTATTCTCTCTTTTTAGGAGATTAACCTGGGAAATCTTTCTCTCTTTCTCATGTTACTGGGGCTTCAAAAGAAAAGATGACAGCCATTGAGGCTGTTTAGATAACTTCTAAACAGGGCTTTCTATTTCAAAAATCTAGACCAATGCAGACAATTTGGCAAATTGTCCCACAGGGTTTGGAATGGTGTAAACTGATGATCAGGTAATGAAACAGATCTATATATAAGCATTAGAAAGATGATCAGGGACTGCTGGATAGAATTTGCAATAATGCTTTGTAGTTACAAAGGAAGCACCACACGCAGCCCACAGATTTCATCTGAAAACTGAACCCTTACCTCAGATAATTCAGAAATGCCAGATGTGTTTTTCCTTGCTAAATGACATTTCAATAATTCGACATGATTCTGTTAGGTAGTTAGAATAGGAAACAGGAGTCCAAAATGGTGGTGGCTAAAAGACAAGGAAGGGAAAAGCCCTATTCAGCAGTGTGTTGTTGAGCCTCCATATGTTGGAAGTTTTGAAAGGTTTTCTCCTATAATTGATATCTAATCTCACTGCATTGTGGTCAGAAAAGATGCTTGGGATGATTTCAATATTTTTGAATTTATCAAGATTAGATTTATGGCCCAGGATGTGATCTATTCTGGAGAAGGTCCCGTGTGCACTTGAGAAAAAGGTGAAATTCCTTGTTTTGGGGTGGAATGACCTATAGATATCAATTAGGTCTAGTTGATCTATTGTATCATTTAAAGTTTGAATTTCCTTGTTACTTTTCTGTCTAGTTGATCTATCCATTGGTGTGAGTGGTGTATTAAAGTCTCCCACTATTATTGTGTTGTTTACAATAGCCAGGACATGGAAGCAACCTAGATGCCCATCAACTGATGAATGGATAAGAAAGCTGTGGTACATATACACAATGGAATATTACTCAGCATTAAAAAAAAATTCATTTGAAGCAATTCTACTCAGATGGACGAAACTGGAGCCCATTATCCAGAGTGAAGTAAGCCAGAAGCAAAAACAACAATATAGTATATTAACGCATATATATGGAATTTAGAAAGACGGTAACGAGAACCCAACATACGAGACAGCAAAAGGAACGCAGATATATAGAATAGACTCGTGGACTTTGTGGATGAGTGTAAGGGTGGGATGATATGGGAGAAGGGCATTGAAGCATGTTAATTT